>CM056050.1:559265574-559865574 GCA_029574335.1 Rana kukunoris | reverse complement strand
TGGTCCCGCGTAATTTCGTTTGACTGGCGCATCCTTTCGCGCAAAAGTGCGCTAGACACACCATTGATTTGCTAGTCAAATATGCTAATGAGGGACTTACGGGGATCCACAAAACAACGTTGGGGCAGCGCAGGCGACGCAGTGTGCGCAACAGCAAAATGTCCTGTCTAAAATTAGAGCATATAAAAGCTGGTCTAAAAAGAGAAAAAAAGTCTTGTTAGATAAAGCAACACTGTTAGTGAGGAGCTCAGCAGTCACACGTGTTGCACAACAATCTGTATGCCAACATGCCAGGGGCATCGTCGCGCATAGCTATACTACTGACTTTAGATGAGCAAAGAAGGATGAGGGCACGGAGGATGGCACGGGAGAGGATATACCGCACCCGCATAGACCTGTTTGGCATGAGTGATTCTGAGGTGTTTCGCATCTTCAGATTCACCCCTCATGCCATCCTGGAATTAACCACAACCCTGCAGGAGGACATCACCAGCCCAACACACCGCTCACATGCAGTGCAGCCACTGGTCAAGGTACTGGAAACACTCCATTTCCTTGCCAGTGGCTCTTTTCAGCGTACAAGTGGAGTGGTGGCTGGGATGTCACAGTCCTCCATGAGCAGATGTGTGCACCAGGTTGTCCCTGCAATCCTCAGACGCATGGCCAACCAAATCATCAAACCCACCACTGAGGACCTACGGCTGAAGGCAATGACAGATTTCTACAGAATTGCCAGATTCCCACGCACTGTGGGGGCCATTGATTGCACACATGTGGCACTCCAGCCCCCCCATGAGACAGAGCACATGTACCGCAATCGGAAGCATTGGCATTCCATCAACGTACAGGTGATAGTCGATGCCCAAGGCCTCATATGGCACGTCCGTGCCAAACACCCAGGGTCCAGCCATGACAGCTACATATACAATCAATGCCACATCCGAATGGAATTCGATCAGAATGTGTATGGGGACACCTGGCTGGTTGGTGAGTGACATGGGTGGCAGGCATGACTATCCCCTCCCATGATGCACACATCACAAGGGGCACATGCATGACTAACATCCTCCTGTCTTTTCCCTTACAGGTGACTCTGCATATCCACTGGGACCCCATCTCATGACTCCTATCCGGAACCCCCAAACCCCAGGAGAGCAAAGATACAATCAAGCACATGCCCAAACACGAGCAGTGGTGGAGCGCACCTTTGGCCTCCTAAAGTCACGTTTCCGATGCCTGGATAAGTCTGGGGGTACCCTCTTGTATTCCCCAAACTTTGTGTGCCAGATCATCGGTGCATGTTGCATGCTGCACAACTTCGCAGAAAGAAAGGGCCTGCAGATTGACCTACGTGATGACCTGACCCCTGAACCAGACAATCCCCCCCTAACCGAGGCTACCCCGTCTTCTGAGGGAAGAGCAGCCAGGAGACAGCTCACATTGGGCATCTTTGCACGTTAAACACACACATTAATCATGGCACAATGAGAATGCATGCATGCACAACACCGTGGTCCCTAGCACACACACCCCACATCCACATCAAATTGGATTGGCACCAGTCCACCATGCAGGACTTGTGAGCAGCAACGCCACGCCAAGGCTCCAATTATGTCACTGTACATTCATACACCATTCACACGGACCTGGGGATCACTTCTCCCTGGTCCTGGGGAACCCTTCTCCACCAAAATTGAGGGTGACACCCCTTTTCCGGCAGGAATGTCACCCCCACATTCACACAGCATTCACAACACACACAAAAAAAAAAAAATGATCTGCAAAAGCAAAAAATTTCCAGTAAAAAAAAAAAAAAAAAAAAGGAGAAAAACAAATTATTGCCCTTTGTGTGAGCCACGCCTGGGGCGCCCCCGGCCACGGCCCCGGCTTCTCAGGGGAGACTCATGGGGAAGGGGTAAAACCGGGGAAGGAGGAGCAGCCCCTGATCTCTGCCCACCTGGCGGCCTGCCCTCCAAGGCCACGGCTATTCTGTCCAGGGCAGCACCAAGTGTTGCCGTGTTGGCCTGGATAGCCAGGGTAAGGGCCCTCACATCCTGCCCAACGCCTGCTGATGTCATCTGCAGTTCGTTTAGGCAGGTTGTGAAAGCCCGGGAGTGGGAGTCCAGGTTCCCCAGCGTATCCTTGATGGAGGACAGGCTCTCCTCCATCCGCACCAATGTCTGGCTGACCTGTCCCAGATGGCGGGTCTGGAGGAACTGGTCCCTTCTCAGAGTGGCGGGCAGGAGATCGGCCACCCCCCTGGTGGTCTGGGATGACATCCTGCCTCCAGCTGATGCTTGTGGCCAGGGAGAAGGGGAGGCCCTTGTGAGCTCCCCCTTAGGGAGGCCTGCCTGCTGCCAGCCAGAGGGGAAGAGTCCTCAAAAACCAAACGTCCAGTGCCTGACATGGACTCCTCCTCCTCATGATTCTCCTCCTCCTCATGATTCTCCTCCTCCTCTTGAACCTCCTCCGCGGACTCCGGCCTTGTTGGGGGGGACTCATTAGGCTGCTGTCCTGGGGTTGGTGCGGTCAGGCCAGATGGCCCTGCACCCTCCTGCACATCTGTGGATGACACAAAACATTCACAGGTTGGAGGATCCACACACTTGCCACATATTCCCTTTCACCCCCTCCCCCACACATGCTACACACCTGATATTAAAAAAAAAAAACTTACCTGGCACCACGGGCTCCGGACTTGAGTCAAAGCCGGGCAGGCCCTCAACTTCATGCCGATGAAAGGTCAGGGCCACCGCACGCTCCTCCGCTGTCAGCCTAATACGGCATGGTGGGCCC
The DNA here is from genome assembly GCA_029574335.1 of Rana kukunoris. Lineage (NCBI taxonomy): Eukaryota > Metazoa > Chordata > Amphibia > Anura > Ranidae > Rana > Rana kukunoris. The sequence goes on along the minus strand of CM056050.1, from coordinate 559,862,778 downwards.
CCTCCTGTGCCCCTGGCATGGGCATGCATTCTGGCCAGCTTCTGTTTGACCAGACGCCGGAGGTCATTGATTTTTTTGTCAATCCCAGACCGGGTCCGTGTCTCCCCCTGCCCCGCTGAATTCACCTGGTCAGTGATCCTATCCAAAATCTCCCTCCTCCTGGCCGGGGTGGTGTTGGCACTCTCTGGGCCATGGAGGTAACGCCCATACTCGCTAATGGCCCGGGCAAGAATTTGTTTTTCCACAACTGTAAAATTCAGCTTTCGTTTTCTCTCAGTCATCCTTCCAAAAAAACTCAGTCCCAGTCAACAAAATTCACGCACACAAACAAGCCCAACCAATCAAAAAAAAAACACACACAGAGAGAAAACTACTCAGCAATAAACAGTCACCAAAAAACAAAACAAAAATACAGCAGGAAAAGAAACAAACACAAATATATCAATCAAACAAACAGTCTCTCAAACACTTATCAAAAACCACTTTCAAAAATCTACTAACAAACACTTGATCACACAGTACACTAATCTGACAACTACAAAACACACCGCAACGAACAACAGGACAAAAGCACTTGGTTAAATGGGAAGGGACAAAGGGATGTACTTTTGCAATGCAAGTGCGTTTGTGTGTGTCTATTTATGCTGTTTGCGTAGTTCACAACGTTGCCCTAGTCCATTTCCAATTTCACTGATTGCGCCGCTCCCGAGTTGTGAGCATGCGCACAGCGGAGCTGACATGGTCTCCTTCAAGCGCGCATGCGCGAGCCGGCCGGCCCTTCATTTGCATGGGGTCACGGCTCATTTCAATGTAACACGCCCACGTCCTTCCCAATTTGTATTACTCCTCCTTACGCCTCTGAAAAAACGTTACGTATGCGCAATTTCCTGTGCAAAAGCTACGAGAATAGGGTGATTACGCGACAAAATTGCGCAAGTCTAACGTAAAGGCGGTGCGCTACGCTGCGCTATTTGTTTGTTTGTTTGTGACGTGTCTTTGAGATATTTGGGGACTGTTTTGCAGAGTGATTTTTGTCGTTTATGTGTTTTCTTTGTTGTTATTTTGTTTAAATTATATTTTTGCTGGGCATTTTTTATTTTTGCTGGTCAATTTAATTATTTTTTTTGGTTCTGTTTGTGTATGATTTGGGAATGTGGGGGTGGCATTCCTGCCGGAAAAGGGGTGTCACCCTCATTTGTGGTGAAGTGATCCCCAGGTCCGTGTGAATGGTGTATGAATGTACAGTGACATAATTGGAGCCGTGGCATGGCGTTGCAGCTCACAATTCCTGCATGGTGGGCTTGTGCCAATCCAATGTGATGAGGATGTGATGTGTCTTTGCTAGGGACCACAGTGGTGTGCATGCATACATTCTCATTGTGCCATGATTAATGTGTGTGTTTAACGTGCAAAGATGCCTAATGTGATCTGTCTCCTGGCTCCTCTACCCTCAGAAGACGGGGTAGCCTTGGTTAGGGGGGTTCCGTATAGGAGTCATGAGATGGGGTCCCAGTGCATATGCAGAGTCACCCTGAAGGGATAAGACAGGAGGATGTTAGTAGTGCATGTGCCCCTTGTGATTTCAGCATCATGGGGGGGACAGTCATGCCTGCCACCCATGTCACTCACCAACCAGCCAGCTGGCCCCATACATGTTCTGTTCGAAATCTGTGGGGATGGGGCTATGATTGTATATGTAGCTGTCATGGGTGTCATGGGTGGTGTCATGTGTTGGGCTGGTGTTGGGCTCCTGCAGGGTTGTGGTTAATTCCAGGATGGCATGAGGGGTGAATCTGAAGATGCGAGACACCTCAGAATCACTCATGCCAAAGATGTCTATGCGTGTGTGATATATCAAGTGAAGAGTGAGGGGCTTGTATCAGATTAGATTATTATAGCCAAGTTTTAAAAGGGCTATTGAAAGATAGTGAGACTGTGTTTGTAATTTGTATGTATGTTATGTATTGATTTTTTGTAAAAATGTTTCTTAAAGCAAAGAATTTTTTTTTGTAAAAAATAAATAAAAATCCTCTCCCGTGCCCTCCTCCGTGCCCTCCTCCTTCTTTGCTCGTCTAAAGTCAGTAGTATAGCTATGAGCATGGATGTCCCTGGCATGGTGGCATACAGATTGTTGGGCAACACGTGTGACTGCTCTGCTCCTCACTAACGGTGTTGCTTTCTCTGACATGTAGACGAATTGTCTAATTTTATACCACCTTTTATATGATCTAATTTTAGACAGGCCATGCAGCTGTTGCGCACAGCGCGTAGCCTGCGCTGCACCAACGTTCTTTTGTGGATCCCCGTAATTCCCTCATTAGCATATTTGAATAGCAAATCAATGGTGTGTCTAGCGCAGTTTTGCGCGGACGGATGCGCATGTCTAACGAAATTACTCTAGACAAAAAAAAGTAGATTTCTTACGTATCTCGTTTTGGGGATGCGGAGTATCGAAACGCATGCGCAAATTTAGACTTATGCCGCGCATCTCCTGTTACGACGGCGTAATCGCTCTGTGAATCTGGCCCAACATGTTTATTATTTTGATTACAAATAAATTAAGCTTTAATGTCACTTTAAAGTGGTTGTAAACCCTTACAGATCACTTGAACCTACAGGTAAGCCTAGATTAAGGCTTACCTGTAGGTGCAAGAAATGTCTCCTAAACCTACACAGTTTAGGAGATATTTGCAAAAGAAAGGCACCGATGTCTACGGCGCATGCACCGTAGACAACTGCGCACAGGTGCACTGAGCGCGCCGTTACTAACGGCGATCATGCCATTAGTGGCGGCACCCACGCACATGCACGAGAATGTTGTAATCGTGGCTCTGGCCAGTCACAGTGCCGGAGCTGCAATATGCAAAAGTGAATTGTGGAGAGATGGAGCCAACGGAGGAGGTGACTGAGCACCGCTGAGGGGGCTTCAATTTGAGGTAAGTACTTCATAATGAGCTAGTATGCTATGCAACACAAGTTTGAGCCAACATTCCGTCGGAATAAAATACACGGTTTTCTTGTTCCGATTGTGTGTACGCGACATTAGAGTCTGCAAAAGACTTGAGACTGGGGAGGATCACCTTACAGCAGGACAACAACCCTAAACATACAGCCAGAGCTACAATGGAATGGTTTAGATCAAAGCATATTCATGTGTTACATTGGCCTAATGAAAGTGCAGACCTAAATCCAATTGCGAATCTGTTCCAAGGCTTGAAAATTACTGTCTGCCGACGCTCTCCATCTAATCTGACAGAGCTTGAGCTATTTTGCAAAGAAGAATGGGAAAAAATTCACTCTCTAGAAGTGAAAAGCTGGTAAAGACATCCCCAAACAGACTTGCAGCTGTAATTGCAGTGAAAGGTGGTTCTACAAAGTATTGACTCAGGGGGGCTGGATATAAATGCGAGGGCAACCCGATGCCCAAAAAGGCGGCCATTGATAGATTCATGCAATGCAGGATCATCCAGGGCTTCTACTAAGCGCAATCAGTCTCTAAACCAAACCCAAGTGCAAATTAAAAAAAAGAGACATTAAGCAGATATCATATCTTAAATATATGTAACTTCTTATAATGGAACTTATTTGTCTATTGTAAATTTAAGCTCTGTTTTTTTTTTCTTTATATTTGAAAACCTTAAAAACCACAAGATTAAAAAAAAAAAAAAGAGAGAGACAACATCCTATCCTTCTATCAGTCAGGCATACATAGAAAACCCTCAAGAAAGGAGGAATTGTGTTTGATTATAAATAAATTCATGTATCTACAAATGTTATCTATCTATCTATCTATCTATCTATCTATCTATCTATCTATCTATCTATCTATCTATCTATCTATATATATATATATAGATATATATACACATTTACATAGTGTAACCACCGTATGACATTCCTTCTAGAAAATGAACAAACAGTAATTCTCATTAAAGAAATCTATTTTTATATAGTCTCCTCTAGCCTTTTATATGGCAGATATCCTACTCAGCTTCTAACCAGAATAATAATAGGAGTAAAATAATAATAATAGTAATATTAATAATAATAATACCCTCTGATCCCTCTTGTATTGAATTGTATTGTAACTGTACTGTCTGCCTTAATTTTGTAAAGCATTGTGCAACCTGTTGGTGCTATAAAAAACCTGAATAATAATAATAATTATTATTAGTATTGTTAATATTATGATTGTTGTTATAGAGTATATTGCAGCCCCTAGGGCCCATTAGATGGCGTTTATACTACTTGACTTCTAACTAGAACAGCAGTAAAATAATAATATTATTATTATTTATTTTTTAGTAGTAGCATTGGCAGCTGGTGGGTTCTCCTTTTGCGGGGCGGCAAACAAACAACACCCCCCGGTAGCGTGGCACTGACAGCACCCCCCCTCCCCCCGCATGCACAGAGGGTCCGGCAATTACCCGCTTGTGTGGTGGAGGCAGCGGCGGTGTCCGCTCCTTCAGCTTCCTCTGCCGTGTGTCTCCTCTTCCGCCAAAGCGATAGGCATCCAATCCTGGTGCTTTGGCCAATTGGGAAAAAGGTTTCACGACCTGCCTCCTGTTTGGCGGGAATGTGAAAATAGCGAAAAAATTTATTCGCTATCGTCACACAACTGGGTGGGCTTGGAGCGCAATGCTGTGCGCGCCGAGGCAAACCTTTTTTGAAGCCTATTATAGCCTCTAGCTCTAATCAGGTGCTTAAAAAAAAAATCACCCACCCCGCATTGGAATCCATAGTCCGGTGCCCTGATGTGTAGATCAGGGGGCCAGATGCATGGATAGGGGAAGAGGGTGCCCGTATGCCCTCGATGGACGGGCAACCACTGAGTAGTAGTAGTAGTATTGTTGTTGTTATTGTTATACAGTTTATAGCCTCATACAGTTTATAGCCTCCCCAAGACCAATAGATGGCATTTATTTTACTTGGTTTCTAACAAGAATAGTAGTAGCAGTAAATAAATAATTATTCGTTTATATATATATTTATATATATATATATATATATATATATATATATATATATATATATATATAGTCCTTTCCATTGCATTAGTTTTCTACTACTACTACTAATAATAATAATAATATTATGCCTCCCTCAGTCCATTTGGTTTCATGTATTTAACTTGGTTTGTAAGTAAAATAATAATAATAATAATTCTACTGCCTCCCCAATCCATTTCTTGGCTTTTGTTCTACCTGGATTCCATTCCAACTAGAGAATTAGGAGGAGTAAACTAATAATAATAATAATAATAATAATAAAAAAAAATAATAATAATAATTCTGCTCCCCCCCAACCCATTTCTTGGCTTTTGTTCTACCTGGATTCCAACCTAGAGAATTAGGAGTAAACTAATAATAATAATAATAATAAAAAAATTCTGCTGCCTCCCCCAACCCATTGCTTGGCTTTTGTGCTACCTGAATTTCAACTAGAGAATTAGGAGTAAACTACTACTACTACTACTACTACTAATAATAATAATAATAATAACATTATGCCTCCCTCAGTCCATTTGGTTTCATGTATTCAACTTGGTTTGTAAGTAAAATAATAATAATAATAATAATAATTCTGATGCCTCCTCCAACCCATTTCTTGGCTTTTGTTCTACCTGGATTCCAACTAGAGAATTAGGAGGAGTAAACTAATAATAATAATAATAATAATAATAATAATAATAATATTATGTCTCCCTCAGTCCATTTGGTTGCATTTATTCAGCTTGGATTGTAAGTAAAATAATAATAAGCAAACAATTGTTCTCATGTTATTATTATGAATGATATTATACAGTAAATAGATGGCATTTGTTTATTAATAAATAGAAGTAGTAGGAAATGCTTGTCCTGTAATTAGAGTGAGCAGTGTGTCCCCCCCGGTGTGATGGCGCCCCCGGTAGCAGTGGCGGAGTACAGAGGCTCAGTGACAGCAGTGTGTGTGGGTGGAGGAGGGGGGGAGGGAAGGGTTAAGCTGGGCTGTGCGGATGGCAGGCAGGCGGGCGGGCGGGAGTCCGGAGGGAGGGGGGAGAGCAGTGTGCAGTGCCGGGTGAGGTGGTGGAGGAGGATTAGTGGTGCGAGGAGGGAGGCTCTGACACTCACACATTACTGCAGAGAGGAGGAAGGAGGACGGGGCCGGAGGAGATCGCTGGATTTGGAGGGACAATGTGGAGTCTTTGTGTTCGGGGTGGAGAGGACGGAGGAGCGGAGCTCTAGGGGTGAGTGCGGACTGGGGGGGACGGGCGGCATTGTGTCGGGAAATGCTGGTTACATTGTATCTCCGGATGAGCCTTGTGTCTGACTCGGCCAGGCTGGGGGGAGGTGGAGGGAGGCTGGAGAGGGGGGATCGGGCATCACTATGATCAATACACCCCGCCTGCTCTGCCCTCTGCACCATCCGGGACCCCCACCCATCAACACCCTGCCCGAAGTTTTCTGGGGCCAGGGAGACAGGGCGAGGGTGGCAGGGTGTTTAAAGCAAGGGGAAGGGTGCTTGGATGGCAGTGTGCTTGGATCAGGCATAGCAGAATACTGAGAGCAGGTGTTGGGGTGCCAGGATGCTGGGTTTAGGGGTGTCAGGAGCAGAGGTGACAGGGTGCTGAGATGCCAGGGTACTGGGGTGACAGAGTGCTGGGAGCAGGGGTGACAGGGTGCTGAAAGCAGGGGTGGCAGGGTGCTGGGATGTCAGGGTGCTGGAAGCAGGGGTGACAGGGTGCTGAGAGCAGGGGTGGCAGGGTGCTGGGATGTCAGGGTGCTGGAAGCAGGGGTGACAGGGTGCTGAGAGCAGGGGTGGCAGGGTGCTGGGATGTCAGGGTGCTGGAAGCAGGGGTGGCAGGGTGCCGAGAGCAGTGGTGGCAGGGTGTTGGGATGTCGGGGTGCTGGAAGCAGGGGTGACAGGGTGCTGAGAGCAGGGGTGGCAGGGTGCTGGGATGTCGGGGTGCTGGAAGCAGGGGTGACAGGGTGCTGAGAGCAGGGGTGGCAGGGTGCTGGGATGTCAGGGTGCTGGAAGCAGGGGTGGCAGGGTGCCGAGAGCAGTGGTGGCAGGGTGTTGGGATGTCGGGGTGCTGGAAGCAGGGGTGACAGGGTGCTGAGAGCAGGGGTGGCAGGGTGCTGGGATGTCGGGGTGCTGGAAGCAGGGGTGACAGGGTGCTGAGAGCAGGGGTGGCAGGGTGCTGGGATGTCAGGGTGCTGGAAGCAGGGGTGGCAGGGTGCTGGGAGCAAGGATGGCAGGGTGCTGGGATGTCAGGGTGCCGAGAGCAGGGGTGTCAGGGTGCCGGGAACAGGGGGTGACAGGGTGGCGGGATGTCAGGGTGCTAAGAGCAGGGCTGACAGGGTGCTGGGAGCAAGGGTGGCAGGGTGCCGAGAGCAGTGGTGGCAGGGTGCTGGGATGTCGGGGTGCTGGAAGCAGGGGTGACAGGGTGCTGAGAGCAGGGGTGGCAGGGTGCTGGGATGTCAGGGTGCTGGAAGCAGGGGTGGCAGGGTGCTGAGAGCAGGGATGGCAGGGTGCTGGGAGCAAGGGTGGCAGGGTGCTGGGATGTCGGGGTGCTGGAAGCAGGGGTGACAGGGTGCTAAGAGCAGGGGTGGCAGGGTGCTGGGATGTCAGGGTGCTGGAAGCAGGGGTGACAGGGTGCTGAGAGCAGGGGTGGCAGGGTGCTGGGATGCCAGGGTGCTGGAAGCAGGGGTGCCAGGGTACTGGGAGCAGGGATGCAGGGTACTGGGATGTTGGGGGCAGGGGTGGCAGGTTACGGGAGCAGGATGTTGGGGTGCTGGGAGGAATGGTGTAGGGAGCTTTGAGCAGGTTGTAGGGGTGGCAAGTTAACAGGAGTGGGGTGTCGGGGTGGCAGGTAACTGGGTTCAGGGTGTCGGGGTGCTGGAAAGAAGAGTGCTGGGTTGTTGGGGGCAGGGGTGGCAGGTTACTGGGTGTAGGGTGCTTGGAGCAGGGTGTTGGGGGTGTTCTTGGTTGTCAGGGTGTTGGGGGCAGGGGTGACAGGTTACTGGGTGCAGGGTGCTGGAAGGAAGGGTGTAGGGTGCTTGGAGCAGGGTATTGGGTGTTGGAGGCAGAGTAGGGTGCTGGGATCAGGAATGATAGACACTTTCCAGCCTGGGTGCCCCCTTGTGTAAGCAGGATGTCTGGCTTTGTGATCAGACCTCTGGCTCATGGAAATTAGGTAATGCTGTACCTTGGGAATCTGGCACAGTGACTTTTCAGGGGAGGACTGCCACCCGGGGGCCCAACCCCCACCCCCCCAGGATGGAGAGCAGGTCACAGAAGTCCAGACTAGTTACTTACAGGAAAAAGGGCAGTAATCATTAACCTGCCTGGGGGTGGGGGGTGGGTGGGATGTTACACACACATCTTGGTTGTCACACTGCAAGATTTGACTCATCAGGGTGGGGGGTGTGAAATGAAGGTTTGCTGTATGTAGCATGCACAGGATGTTTACTTGTAGCAGTATTACTACATGACACTAGTATTACTACATGACACTAGTATGGGATATGGACAGGCGTGCAAATCACGGTGCTCTCAGCATGTCACATACTACTACAGAGACGACTATCTGAGCCAAAGTGACCTGTTTTGCTTGGAGTGGAGTGTTTGTGAGACTTGTGTGGTGGCTTCCCTGGTGGCTCTGATCCCTTCAGCAGGCTGATGATTTGCTTATTACTATTACTTTAATAATAATGTGTCTGACAATATTGTTGTGACATCTGCGTTATGATGCATAGGGTGCTGTGATGAAGTGCTAGCTTTTTGGGCAGAGAGATTTTACTTTTTTGCAGAGAGTAAAGTCTTCAATTCATTTGTTGTGTGCCTGACGGGACGTGTTTGAGACTTGAGTTTATTTTTTTATTTTTTTTATTGTTTTTAGTTGAGGCAACTAGACATTAGAAGACAATAAAGTAGACCTGTATAGGCTGGTTGCTAATCTTTGCCTTTTGAAAATGCGGTTTACCTGGCTGTTACAATGCCATTGACCTGGAGCAAGTGTTAAAATGACACTTAAGACCCTGATTTAAAAAAAAATAAAGTATGTATTCTTGACTCAAAAAGAGTATCTTCTGTTGATCTCGGCCTCCTCCCATTTTTTTTTATTTTTTATAGCTGCTGTGATCTGACTTCCTGTTAGAGCGTGGCTACGATCGCTCCCACTGTATAAATAACCACTCTCTCTTGCTCGCTTCCTCCCGAGATGGACTAGAGACTGTGGATGTAGGGGGAGATTTACTAAAACTGGAGAGTGTAAAATCTGGTGCAGTTGTGCATGGTAGCCAATCAGCTTCTACAATTAAGCTTTGACAATAAAACCCGGGAGCTGATTGGTTTCTATGCAGAGCCGCAGCTGTTTTTTCACACTCCAGTTATAGTAAATCTCCCCTATAGAGAAGTGCAAATGACTGCAACTGGCATGCACTGCTCTTTGTGAGGGGGTAAAGGAGATGTCCAGGAGCTCAAGGAGGCATAAAAACACAGAAATGATTTAATGAAAATAGATTTCAGGGGCATTAGGTAGCTTGTTGTTATTAGACTTTATATAGTGCCCACAGTTTTCGCATTGCTTTTCAACTTGAGGGTAGACAGTACAAATCTATACACTTTAATACAGGGGAAATCGGAGGCAGTGCCGGGACAAGGTCATCAAACGCCCAGGGCAAAGGTGCCAAACTGAGCCCCCCTTTCCCTTAGGGTTAGGGCCAGGGTGCCCCCCATCCCTGCAATAAACCATTGCGACAGGGGGCAGCTTTCTCTCCTGCCCACCCCTTGTACCGGCCCTGATCAGAGGCCCCTACTCCTTAGAGCTTACAATCTACGAGGGAAGGGTCAAGATATACAAGAGGTAATACCTGTGTGTGTGTGTGGGGGGGGGGGGGGGGGGGGCTACTGATGGAGACAAATGTACAGTTGTCATGTGGTGGCCAGAAAGACATGCGTTTTCCAGGATCGTCTGAAAGCAGCCAAAGTAGGAGATAGTTGGACAGATTGGGGTAGAGCATTCCAGAGGATGGGAGAGGCTCTGGAGAAGTCCTGGAGGTGAGCATGGGATAGGGTGACAAGTGAGTTAGAGAACAGGAGATCTTGGGAGGATCAAAGCGAACGATGTGCATGTGTTGTTGTTGCAGAATAATGGTATAGTTTAGTGTCACTTTAGGCTCCATTCACATCTATGCGGCAAGTAACGCCGCATACGCGGCTTTACTTGCCGCGCTTCGATTTATTTATTTTTATTTTTTTTTTTTTTTACAAATCTTCCCATTCATGTCTATGGGCGAACGCCACTGTCGCCTGAAAAAAAGGGTCCGGGACTTTTTTTCATGCGACAGGCGTTCGGCGCTTAAGAGATGTGAACCATCTCCATAGACATGAATGGGGATTCTCCCCTCCAGCGGCATGAGCGTCGGGCGACAGGCGATTTGTCGCTCAGGTGTGAATGCAGCCTAAGGCTGCATTCACACCTAGGCGACAAGATACGCCGCGTACGCGGCTTATCTTGCCGCCTGTAGATGAAACTTTTTTTTTTTTCTTTAACATTGCGGTCTATGAGCGAACGCCAATGTCGCCTGAAAAAAAGGGTCCGGGACTTTTTTTCAGGCGACAGGCGTGGAGATGTGAACAGTCTCCATAGACCGCAATGTTATTTCACATCTCGAGCGACAAGCGCGACGGGCGTCCGGCGTTTTGTCGCTCAGATGTGAATGGAGCCTTAGACTTTGGTGATCTCACTAGCTGCACGCAGGTCCAGGGGTCATTGATGTCACAACTTGGGGGGTGGGAGCCGCAGCCAGGAAGCTTGCATACTCAGAAGGAGAGGTCAGCGGTGTTGTTCTTATTTCTCTTCCTTTAAAGCATAGGGCCATGTGTTGCAACATGTATTGTACGGTTATTGCATGGAAGTATTTAAAGGTATTTCATGCTTAGCTGGAGGGTGAAAATGTCAGACAAGCCCTTCTAGGATGTGATCAATTTACTGATTCATCACACTGACAACCTATATGCACAGGGAGCGTCTAGGACGGCACGTGGTCACTTTTTCTGAATGAACTCCTATTGGGGCAACTGACAAATTTGCAGAACGTTATCATTAAGAGGCATAAGACCCATATGTCATCTCTGCTGGTATAAAAATGAAGGGTGAAAAGACTTCTCGTAAAATCGATTTTTACCAGCGCAGGATAATCTGATAGGATTACTTGTTGGTTGCTATTGGTTGCTGCACATTGGGACTTGCCATTGATCTTGTTAAATAGTGTCAATGGAGACCAAAAAAATACGTAGCGGGCCATGGTCTGTTTATTAAAAAAATGACATCTGTTGGAAAGAGTTTACCGATTTTTCAGTAGGGTGACGGAGGTTATATTGTACAACAAAAAAAGAAAAAATATCCCAAAAAAAAAGCTCATGATTAAAGTATGTAGCAGAGTCGGGAAAATGATTGTTCCAGTGACTCACACTGACTGGCCAATAACTGGCAGGACTCCCAAGTTATGGTTGTAATCATCTCGCAAGTGTGGTTTACTTTAACCACAGCTGGCTTCCCCTGCATTGTTCTGACTTTATATCGCAATTTAAGATGTCACATATAATGGAACGCAAATGTAAAGAGGCAGATTGGTGCTTATTGACTGGCAGAAAATTGCAGTCTTTTGTTGTAAAAAAAATTAAAACATTTGATGGTTAGCATTTGCAGATTATTTTTTTTTTTTTAGTTATTTCTTTTTTAATAATCTGTTTTTACAAGTATTTGTTGCCGTATGTGTGCTTTGCTATTTTTATGTTGATGAAATTCATTTATAAATTATGTATAAAGAAAAAAACAACAAATATAAGATATTTGCTACATTGTATCAGAAAATACATTTTAAAAAGAAGAAAAATTATTTATTTTTTTGACTTGTGCAAGGGGGATGGTTTACTCCTTTTTATAATAAGGGTTTATGTAATTAGAGTGTGCAAAGAGCAGCAATGGAATGTCAACTGTAATAATCCATATTACCCAGCCTCATTTCTCCTTTTATCAGTTTACAGCTTTAACAATGAAAGATGACAGCTGATTGGTTGCTGTGGGTCGCAGCCTTTTCCCATATTAAATAAGCTGGTTTGAGGTGTCAGAAGCCTTTTTGATGTTTTGTTTTTCGAGTGCCTATTCTGAGCAATTGGAAAGCGGAGAGTGTCTGTGCGCGTTTCTATTAACATTAATAATCCCTGTTTATTTAATTGCATTTATAAATAAAATAAAAAATAGTTTTTATGCATCTGTTGGCGTAGAGGCTGTGGCTTATGCGTTTCTGGCTTTAGCGCGTCGATTGGTGCTCACAAGTTTTTCATCCGATTCCATTACATTGTTCTATGTAATTTGTATTTATTTATTATTTTTTTAGATAATTTTTGCACCATTAATGGATTTTAGAGGGAATATTTACACATCAACCAATTCTTTTCATTGCGTACTAGTATAAGGTCACATATAACACGATTACACCTCATATTATCCATTGCAAATTTTAGTACTCTAGATCATTGGTCTCCAAACTGCGGCCCGAGGGCCGAATGCGGCCCTTTTCGTGTCTTTATTCGGCCCTTGGGGCACTAACCCTCTCACTGATACGAGACACAATTCTGCCATCTGAAACCGACAATGGAGCACCATTTCTCCCACTGACACAACTAATAGAGCACTATTACTCCCTATGATACCAGCAATTGGGCACTATTCCTCCCCCTAATACCAGATGTTCATCAACAATGATGCCAGGAAAATTTCTACTCCTGCTGGCCAAAGTCCGGCCCTCCAAAAATCTGAGGGGCAATAAACCGGCCCTTTGTTTAGAATGTTTGGAGACCCCTGCTCTAGATGACCAAGTTGTAGTTGTAGATACATAGGCTGGTAAGCATGAGAATTACTGACTGTCTTAAAGGGCTGGACTGGCCAGTGTTTTTATTTTTTTATTTAGAGGTGGAGTCTTATGGGCTGATTCAGCTTCTGTCTTCTTCTATATCATGGAAACCTCAATAGTGAGTTCCTTCCCTTTTTATTCCTAATGCAGCTTATTTTTGCCTGGGGATTTTGTGCATCCTAACCTACTTCGAGTTTTCGAATGTTGCATGCTCCCAAATAAAAAATAAATAGGAAATAAATCTATAGAGATAGTTGGAACCATTGATGATGGTCCCAGGCAAACCTAGGAGATAAGCACAAAGATCTCACCAGTAGAGTCCCTGGGAGGAGAGCAGAAACAGTCAGAAGCTTTAACTTTCCGGTATCTACATTTAAAAAAATAAAAACAATTATAATAAATATATATATATATATATATATATATATATATATATATATATATATATATATATATATATATATATATATATATATATATAATTTTATTATTTATAAAAAAAAATATTTTTATTTTGAGTGGATGCGTCTAATGTTCCGTACCATACCGGGCGATGGTACTTATTATTTTACATCCTCTTTACTATGTTACATTATACGCTATGTATACTGTGTACGGTATTGTATCATTTTACTGAAAGGGTTGCCTGTTAAAAAAATGTGTCGTTTGCAGTTTTCATGATACAGTAGAATGTACAGTGTAGCAAATGGATCCTTGTCATTTTTTTTAATGGCATATATTAGAAAAGTCAATGACCAAAGCGGGCTGACATGCTGGGATCATTAGTGCCTCAGTGGGTTATCCGATAATTAATGCAGTGTTGCGCCCTGCAGATTTTCTTGCTTTCTGGCTCACTATAGATTTCTGTATTGATGGGCCCCAATGAAGGTGTCCTGGTTTAGAAAATCATTTTTAGCTGCACCTTGCTTCTGATCGATGCCATCTCCCCTCGACATGGCCTTGGGGTACCTGGAAGCTCTCTATCCTCAATTATATATTGCTTCTTAAATTGTGGATATATATATATATATATATATATATATATATATATATATATATATATATATATATATATATATATATATATATATATATATATATATTTTTATTTTATTTTTTATAATACGTTTTTATTTAAAATACTATTTAATTTTAATATTCAAAGAAAAGTCCCCCATCCATCCGAGTTCCCATGATTTATTTAGTTGAGAAATCGCTTTGAAAAACACCCCCCTAGCATTTCTAGCCATGGCCATCTTGAGTAAAGGCAAATGATTCATGTAGCATTTACTTCCTCTAATTCAGGGGTGTCAAACTCAATTTCATCGTGGGCCGCATGAGCATTATGATTGCCCTCAAAAGGGCCGGTTGTATCTGTAAGATTAGATGTCCAGCACCTACCCTCCCCTTACATTAGATGTCAAGAGCCACTCCACCGTTAGTTGAGTCCCCCACTCTCCCTTACATCATAGAGCACCCCTTTGCTTATGCTGCTGCTGGGAAGAAGCTGGATGCATTGCTTGAAAGCAGAATGTAAGGGAATGGAGGAGGACCAGAGGAGGACTGGAGCAGCTGCAGGAGAGGTGCGAGGGCCACATGAAATAGCCTGGATTTGGTCTACGGGCCTTGTGTTTAACACCTGTGCTCTAATTCATCTGCCCTTGGCTCAAGCATGCATTAGTTTATCTGTTTACTAATGCTAGAAGCATGAGGATTAAAAATAAATAATGTTAATTGGGAGAGGTAAAGTGATTATAAAGTCTTGTTTAAAAAAATATATACTTCCTTGCCCTGTGCAGTTGGTTTTGCACAGGGCAGCCCGAATCCTCCTCCTCATCTCGGGTCCCTCTTCCCTGCTCCTGGCCCCTCCCGCCTATTGAGTACCCCCACAGTGAGCATCTCCCTATGGGAGTACTGGAGCCGACTCGCAGCTCGGTGTGTCCATTCATTCAGACACGAGGCCCTGTCCCCTCTTTCCTCTGGCTGACTGACTTTTACTGACGGCCACGGGAGCCAATGGCACTGCTTCTCAGCCAATCAAGAGGTGTGTCCCGGATGGCTTAGACATTTGTGGGCATCACTGGAGAGGGAGGGGGCTCAGATAAGTATTAGAGGATGCTGGAGAGGCTACACACACAAGTTTTTTTTTTTTTTTTTTTTTTTTTTTATCCTTATGCATAAAGATAAAAAACTTTCTGCCTTTTACAACTCCTTTAAGTTCCTCTTCAAGGCCTCATTCACACTTCAGTCCGTTCAGGTCCGTCTGTCAGTTCTGATGGCGGACCTGAACGGGTGCTCCATGCATCTCTATGGAGCGTCGGATGTCAGCGGAGACATGTCCGCTGACATCCGACCTGATCCGATCTGCTAAAAACAAAGGTATGGGGGACACGTCCCCATCTGTCCATGCGGATCGGATCGGGTAAGATCTGATGAAAACGGACATGATGTCCGTTTTCGTCAGATCGCTCCATAGAAGACAGCGGCGCTGCACAAGCTCCGCCCCGCTCAGTGAGCAGAGATGAGCTTGTCATCAGTCGGCTCAGCGGAGATCTGCGGACTGATCTCCTGCTGAGCTGGCAGACACAGGCAGACTCCGTCGGAAAGGACTGCGACGGAGTCCGCTATGTGTGAATGTAGCCTAAGCTGGTCATACAAAAGTAGATTTTCGTACGAACGTTTGTACAATGTGGAGTGCAGGGGTTGGGGGGGGGGGGGGTGTGAGTCGTGTGAAGTGCAGGGATCGGGGGGGTGAGCCGTGGGAGGTGAGTCTTGTGGCGTGCAGGGGTCGGGGGATCAGTCGTTGGAGGTGAGTTGTGGGGAGTGCAGGGGGTGAGCCGTGCGGAGGGGTGAGCCGTGCAGAGTGCAGGGGCGGAGGGGTGAGCCGTGCGGAGTGCAGGGGCGGAGGGGTGAGCCGTGCGGAGTGCAGGGGCGGAGGGGTGAGCCGTGCGGAGTGCAGGGGCGGAGGGGTGAGCCGTGCGGAGTGCAGGGGCGGAGGGGTGAGCCGTGCGGAGTGCAGGGGCGGAGGGGTGAGCCGTGCGGAGTGCAGGGGCGGAGGGGTGAGCCGTGCGGAGTGCAGGGGCGGAGGGGTGAGCCATGTGGAGTGCAGGGGTCAGGAATTGGTACAAACCCCACTTGTGATAATTGGCTTAGCAGACCCCAGGTGCCTCAGCGGGGTTAGTAGCTGATGGTCCATTTTCCTTGCTAAAGAAGTCTGTGTAGTAATTTTAGGATTTATCTGTCTTTGTGTTTTTAACTTTGCTGTTGGCTAGGACTTCAGGCCTATTCATGCTATATATATATATCCAGCTCTCTGCAACCTTCTTAAGTAGTATTTTGCCCTCGTGAAGAACCTGATCCCATCACTGAATCGTCATCAAGTATTAGTCAATGTTTGTCAACTTCAAAATAGCAGCCAACAAAGTGACGGGCCGCCTGATTTGTGTTTATTGCTCGGCAAGTCATGTTAATGTTGTCCGGCGTTTTGTCCTGTTCCTCTGTCTCAGGAGTCTCTGGCAAGTCATGATTTTTATCATAAAGAATGGAAATACATATGTGTTGTTGTCAGCGATCCAGTTCACAATGGGAGGGTTTTGTGAAAGGAGATTACAAGTGATGGGCTAATGTTTATTTTAAAGTCGCGGTGCATTAACTCCCTAATGCTGTTTTGCATGCCCTAGTTTAAACTGTTGCTGCTCCGTTTGGGGTGGAAGCACTTTGATGACGGAGGTTACAGAGGTCGTTTTTGAAGTTGACACGGTGGTCTGACAATCAAAACATTTTTTCAAGCATTCTTGCTACAACTTTTTTTTTTTTTTTTTTTTAGCAACGGATTCATTCGATTCATGATCGCGTGAAAAGTGCCAATTTGCCTGAAACAAAACATCTGACTTTTGATTTTGTAAAATATCACAAATGATCACTGCCGTCTTATGCCCCGTCCACAAGATCCGAAAATCAAACGACAGGTCATCCGACTTTTTTTTGCTGACTAGTCACAAGGAGAAATTGGATTGGTTACTAAAGTCATGAAAGTTCTCGTACGACGGAAAACAACATCTGAAGTGATGTCATGTGTTGTAATGTATTTGTATTGTATTTTCCGACAACAACTGTACTGATTAATCAAAAAATCGTATGATCTGGCATCTTATGAGACAATTTTTTGCGTTTGTCCAATAAAATAATATTGGATGAACTGTCGTGATCGGCTCTCGAAAGCTCTGTACTAACTATCCGATTATCGTACGATCGCCTCGAAAGCAGTATTTAATGTCCTTTTTGCGTTGGTGACCAGTAAAGGTCCCCCCTTTGCGTTGGTGGCCAGTAAAGGTTCCCTCCTTCGGGTTGGTGGCCAGTAAAGGTTCCCTCCTTTGCGTTGGTGGCCAGCAAAGGTTCCCTCCTTTGCGTTGGTGGCCAGTAAAGGTTCCCTCCTTTGCGTTGGTGGCCAGTAAAGGTTCCCTCCTTTGCGTTGGTGGCCAGTAAAGGTTCCCTCCTTTGCGTTGGTGGCCAGTAAAGGTTCCCTCCTTTGCGTTGGTAGCCAGTAAAGGTTCCCTCCTTTGCGTTGGTGGCCAGTAAAGGTTCCCTCCTTTGCGTTGGTGGCCAGTAAAGGTTCCCTCCTTTGCGTTGGTGGCCAGTAAAGGTTCCCTCCTTTGCGTTGGTGGCCAGTAAAGGTTCCCTCCTTTGCGTTGGTGGCCAGTAAAGGTTCCCTCCTTTGCGTTGGTGGCCAGTAAAGGTTCCCCCCTTTGCGTTGGTGGTCAGTAAAGGTTCCCTCCTTTGCGTTGGTGGCCAGTATAGTAGAAATATTTGCCAGCACACCATGGAACAGCGTAAATAGTGTTTTATTGCATGATCACAACACAAAGAGAGTGCAATATTTCTGAGCCACGAGGGGCCCCTTCGTCAGGCATGTGATCAGTGGCCAGTAAAGTCCCCCCCCCCCCCTTTTTGCGTTGGTGGCCGGTGGAAAATGTAAAAAAAAAGCCCCATCTTGGTGTTAGTCATGCGACAGAGTACCAGAAGGGGAGGAATTGATTTTATTACATGAAAAGGATATGCTTATGGACTGCTTCCTTATCAATTCAAGATAGCATGCGGGCTGAAGATTACAGTAATGGTATGTTAATTTGACACTGTAGGTCCATGTTAAAGTGGCTTTCAAGTAAGAGCTTTCCAACATGCCAGTAATTTGCTCTTGAGTGATTCTGCAGATTGTCTTTATCAGGGTGTGTTTATATTGGCCATCTACTGTTCTTGTAATGATGCTTCAGATATCAACTTGCTGTTGACAACCAGCTACTGATCCGTTTACAACAAGAAAAATCAGTGCTATTTACTTAAAAACATTTTAGTATAGTGGAACATTCTGGTTGTTTGATCTGATGTTCAGAAAAACATTGTTTTTAATTGTTGGTTCTTTTTATGTTACTGATTAGGGGACTGCATGCTCCTTGATTACGAAGTGCTTGCACTAACTGATGAGATCCGGCCATTCAATTTCTGCTCAGCTCTGGTGGAATGGTAAAGGCTCAGGATGAATTATGTTGTGTAGAGGTTATAAGTTTTTTCATTTATATGTCAATTTGAACTACACTGTTTCCTTTTGTGCTCATGATAAAAGAATAGCCCACCTTTTAGAAATAAATGGAAATTAATTGTGCAGTTCACAACGGGACCAGTGAGTGAATGGGTTCCCTAGGCCTGAGCTCCGTCATATAAGAAAAAGCTACTCTGGTGGCCTTGTATTTGCTTTTTTTCATTAATCATTGTAAGCATTCATTGTCAAGGTTGTGACAGGTATGACCCTTGCCAAATGGTGTACCTTTTTATTTAATTTTTTTCACATTGAAAGTGGAAAGTCCCTTTAGGTATGAGAAAAATAATGACACTCGGCCTAATTAAAGAGACCCTTTCCTTCAGCTGTGCTGGGTAAAGTGACCCTTTCCTCTTACCCTTGTCTGGTAAAAAAGCCTTTCCTTTACCTGTGCTGGGCAAAGAAGCCTTTCCTTTACCCGTGCCGGGCAAAGAAGCCTTTCCTTTACCCGTGCCGGGCAAAGAAGCCTTTCCTTTACCCGTGCCGGGCAAAGAAGCCTTTCCTTTACCCGTGCCGGGCAAAGAAGCCTTTCCTTTACCCGTGCCGGGCAAAGAAGCCTTTCCTTTACCCGTGCCGGGCAAAGAAGCCTTTCCTTTACCTGTGCCGGGCAAAGAAGCCTTTTTCTTTACCTGTGCTGGGCAAAGAAGCCCTTCCTTTACCTGTGCCGGGCAAAGAAGCCCTTCCTTTACCTGTGCCGGGCAAAGAAGCCCTTCCTTTACCTGTGCCGGGCAAAGAAGCCCTTCCTTTACCTGTGCCGGGCAAAGAAGCCCTTCCTTTACCTGTGCCGGGCAAAGAAGCCCTTCCTTTACCTGTGTCGGGCAAAGAAGCCCTTCCTTTACCTGTGTCGGGCAAAGAAGCCCTTCCTTTACCTGTGTCGGGCAAAGAAGCCCTTCCTTTACCTGTGTCGGGCAAAGAAGCCCTTCCTTTACCTGTGTCGGGCAAAGAAGCCCTTCCTTTACCTGTGTCGGGCAAAGAAGCCCTTCCTTTACCTGTGTCGGGCAAAGAAGCCCTTCCTTTACCTGTGTCGGGCAAAGAAGCCCTTCCTTTACCTGTGTCGGGCAAAGAAGCCCTTCCTTTACCTGTGTCGGGCAAAGAAGCCCTTCCTTTACCTGTGTCGGGCAAAGAAGCCCTTCCTTTACCTGTGTCGGGCAAAGAAGCCCTTCCTTTACCTGTGTCGGGCAAAGAAGCCCTTCCTTTACCTGTGTCGGGCAAAGAAGCCCTTCCTTTACCTGTGTCGGGCAAAGAAGCCCTTCCTTTACCTGTGTCGGGCAAAGAAGCCCTTCCTTTACCTGTGTCGGGCAAAGAAGCCCTTCCTTTACCTGTGTCGGGCAAAGAAGCCCTTCCTTTACCTGTGTCGGGCAAAGAAGCCCTTCCTTTACCTGTGTCGGGCAAAGAGAAACCATTCCTTTACCTGTGTCGGGCAAAGAGAGACCATTCCTTTACCTGTGTCGGGCAAAGAGAGACCATTCCTTTACCCGTGCCGAGCAAAGAAGCCCTTCCTTTACCCATGTCGGGCAGAGAGAGACCATTCCTTTACCTGTGCCAGGAAAAATAAAATGGTCACGTAACTCTGCTCCTTTTCTCTCCATAAAAAGCATAGGCTTGCCCTTCCTTGCTCTCACTCTGCTTTTGGCTTTTAGGAGAAAAGTCATGTTCTTCTGGGTATGGGTAAACATGCGGCTCTTTCACTCACATGTGACATTGTTAGATGCCTCTTGGTAGGACCAGCTGTTCAATATGACGCCAGGGAGGAGTCTACAGCCCTATTTGAGCTCAAAAAAGAAACTAACTCAATAATTGAGTAACCCTTTTAATTTGCCATGCATGGAAAATAAAAAGGGTAGTTTTAAGGTTGAGAAAATACAAGTTTCCATCTATTTCAACCACTCTACTCCACTTGCTCATATCTAGAGAAAGGCAACTGCAATTTTTGTAAGAAATTTTCTTTATACGAAAAAAAAACACATAATTTGTGGCTGATTTTATCCATAAGAGTAAATCATTATGTCATGTACCTTTTTTGATTGTATTGGAGGGTCAGGGAAAATCTGTCTTCTCTTTCTGTTTTTTTTTTTTTTTTTTGGGCCATTCTCAACAGTTTCCTTTAAGTAATATGTGCAAGAATGTTATCGCAATCATTTATGTAAAAAAAAAAAAAAAAAAGGTTGTTGAGCTGTTAGGTCTTGCTCACCATGATCTTATGTCTTGACCATCATGTAGGCCTCTTCTATTAAGTATTTTTAGTTTGTAGAACAAGTATATGCTTCAGCTGCATGGTAAGTCTCTTATGTGACCTGTCCCATTGGGATCAATGATCTATTTTTTTTTTTTCATTTAAACGCTCAGGATAGCAACAAAGTGGCGCACACAGAGCTGACACAAGCATATAGCAAGCCATAAAGTGCAGTGCTGACGGAGGAAGGCTGCTTCTCTACAATACATTGACCTGAAGATCCAGCTTTGACTGTACACATCATTAGTCAGCCTTTGACATGATTGGGTTTCTGTCAAATGCTGTTTAGCTAAGCATAGCTATCATAAAAAGTGGAACAGTTCCCTCAGTGCGAGCATGTGTGCCTCTTGCCTATGCATCAAAATGGACGTAGCACATGTGTACAAATTGCTATTATTAGGAACAATGTTTATAACAAAATACAATGACGTATGATTGTATGCACTTGTGTACTAGCTGATACAACACAAATGTATGATTAATGTACCTGTAGTTGTTTAAGGAAAGCAGTATATAAAAATGTTGCTTTTTATTAGTTTTAACTCGCCAAGTATAGTTTACCATTTCTGGGTTGATTCACTAAAGGCAAATAGGCTGATCGGTTTGCAAGGAAAATTTCCCTTAGCTTAGTGAGCGAGGCGAAGCTCTGCTGATTTCCATCATCCAGTGATGTGCGGGCAAAACTACTGTTTTTATTTTCCATGCATGTGATTGGGTATTCTTTGTAAAGTGAATTTTCACCACATTCACTAAGATAAGGTAAAATTCCATTGCAAAGTGAGCAGTCTATTTGTTTTCAGTAACCCCCTTTTAGTAGCTCCTTTTGTATCAATTTAAAGTGGAGTTCCGCCCCAAAAAATAAAAGTTACCAGCTACAAATACTGCAGCTGCTGACTTTTAATATATGGACACTTACCTGTCCAGGGCACCTGCGATGTCGGCACCCAAAGCTGATTTGCCCCTTGCCTCTCAGGTGGCGGCCCCGCCATCTTCGGTTGCGGCTTCACTTCCTGGTTTCTTACTGCGCATTTGCGAGTCGTGCTGCACAATATCACTGGTCCCTGCTGTCTTCTGGGACCTCCCAGCGGGGGGAAGGGAGAGGGACTGGACATGGTGTATATCACTGCGGTTACTGCGGAGATCTATGCCCGGAAGTGGAAGCAAATACCTGGATTACACAGGTATCTGTTCCCTCCTCCCCCCCAAAAAGTGTCAAATGTGCCCACGGAGGGGGGGATACAAAAGACGGAAGTTCAGTTTTTGGGTGGAACTTTGCTTTAAGGACACCTTTTACCCACTGTAGGCTACTAAACACAAAGGTTACTTACATTTATGGGGTCTACTTGTTGTGTCAGCATTGGTCCAATGTTGTCTCTTAAAGGAAACCAATCTAGAGCACTGATGTGTAATCAATGGGAGTGAATGTAGACATGACATGGTTGAAAAAAAAAATGAGGCAATTAGGCAAACAAAATGGTATTTAGACTTTACATCTACTATAAAGTTGAACTTTAAGTAACTTTAGAAGTCTGCGTAAAAGATTCCAAACATGTCACAATATACGGGACAGCAACAGTTTTTTTTTATTTTTCATTTATTTTTCATTAAGGTTCCTACTTCATCATTAAAAAAGAGTCCCTGAGCTCCAGTCCTGTGACTTTACTTGGGTTGAGATAATGTCAGAGGTACTGCGTGCTGCACAGAAGAAGCATTTCCTACGTCCGCTCTCCCCCGTAATTAGACTGCAACATTGTAACTCTGAAGCAAATCGCAAAGTGAAATGCTTCAGCAGGGACTGATCTGTATTGGACATTTGTGGAAACTGTAAAGAACTGCACAGGCGCCAGAATTGAAAGTACGCAAGTGTATCTCATTTATGAGCCAACATCTCAGCCCCAGGAAGTAGACAGCGGCCAGTAATGCGTTTTGCTTTTCTGCAGGATGGCACCATCTTTGTTCAAATAAGTAAGAGGTAATAAGTACCTATTATTATATTTACTTTTATTATTACACTACTTACTTGGCATGCATGCAATTTTATAATGAATAAATCATTTTGGGTTGTAGAGATTTAATGTTCTGAGGGAGTTTGGAAGGTATAGAATGACGTCCAAAAAAGTTGCGATCCCAGACATTATTATTATTAAACAGGATTTATATAGCGCCAACACAACAGTTCGCTCAGTGCTTTACAACATGAGGGCAGACAGTACAGTTACAATACAGTTCCGTACAGGAGGAATCGGAGGGCAATGCTTATTAGAAATGCTCTCAAACCCTTATTTTGTTGGCTGATCGTGATCACGGGAAAATGTTTGTAAAACACAAGTATTGTCAATGCATTTGAACAGATGTTAAGCTAATTGTAAACGTCTTGATTTCTCATGTTCAGCCCCAAAGGCTGAATGTGAGAAATCCAACCGATTCCCCCAGGATGGAGGAATCTCCATTGGCGATGGACAATGACTTCATCTGGTTGGATGCGTTCACCATTTGGCCAATAATTTTCCACCCAACTTGATCGATTTTTAAATCAACTTCTGTCAAACTGGGCGGTGTTTGTAGAACCATCCTTGGCCTGAATTTCAGACCATTCAGCAGGAATTAGATGAAATTCATGCTGCCTATGACCAGCATTACATTGGCTATACACATAAAGCCAGTGGAGTCCATATATTCCCCCATCTACGCTAAACAGTGTGAATAAATAACACTCTGGGTATTGAATTCTGACAGCCAGAACCCATGGCTTTCAGAATACCCTAACAACCACAACTGGTTGGCTGCAGTCACTTTCCAGTTGACTTTTTTTCATGCCCAACACCTTTAATTTCTCAATTTCAGTTTTTTCAGCCGGGTGGTGTTGGCAGGGCCACCAACTACTCCTATTTCAGTTGATTCACAGGAATTTGGGTGAAATTTGAGCCTTCTATGGCCAGACTTAAGCTGACCACAAACAGAGCGTTTATTTTTCTTTCCATGGGTTGATCTGGGTCATTGTGTTCTCCGGGCAGAGGTGCGGGGGATGCTGTCCCCACTGGGAGAACACAGTGATTATTGTAATAATTTCATGTAAACTCTAACTGGCTGGTTGCACCCAAGTTGATCGATCAATCATTGGCCTACCCATACGTGGTTCAAATCTCATCCGGTTCCTGCTGAACTGGCCGAGACTTGAACCATCTATGACCAGCTTTAAAGCCCTTCTTGAGAATACAAATGGCCCCCTCCGACTCTCCCCCTCCACCTCCCTCTAACTGATCACTTTAGTAAAAAAAATGAAATGTCTAAAGGCCTTTTTAACTTGCCTAAAGCCACAATCATGTGCCATCCCTGGTCCAAGTCTTCTCCCCTTTGTGTACTTCCTGAAGGGTTCCCTTTGGGTGTCACCATCCTATTGGATGGTCACCAGGGGGGTCCCCACAGGAGAGAGAGAAGAGGACAAAACCATTACAGGGGGGTCACAGGAAACTAGTGGTTTCAGGACACTATCTCAGAGCTGGATCAATGCCTTCACACCTGGCAGTCAGGGAACTTGACTTGGGTATCTTTGTTTTCACCAGTTAGGGGCACAGAAAAAGATTTAGATGTGTAAAGCCCTGTACACACGATCTGTCCATCCGATGAGAACGGTCCGACCGATGAAGCTGACTGATGTGCCTGCACACCATCGGTTCATGAACCGATCGTGTCAGAATGCGGCGACGTAAAACACGACGTGATGAAAAAAACGAAGTTGAATGCTTCCAAGCATGTGTCGACTTGATTCTGAGCATGCATGGATTTTTAACCGATGCTCGTGCGTACTAACAATCGGATTTGACCTATCGGTTAGCCGTCCATCGGTCCGATATCACGGGGACAAAACGCCGATTTCATGTCGCCACAATACGCCGCATACCGCCTACGCCTAGGTGTGAATGCAGCCTTAAAGTGGCCACCAGCGGTCTCTCCTTACATTAGGGGAGGATTGGGTTTGTTTTATTTAGCTGTATAAAAGCTGTAATTCAGTTAACCTGCACCACAGTCACTTATTATCTTTATGGTTTGTGAGTCATAAAACGATTGGTACATATTTGCAGGCCTAAGCATTTTGCCCTTGCCTGAAAATGAGCTGCAGTGCTGAATACAGACGATTCGTACGTGATGACTGATGAGGAACGGCTTACTACCTTCTACATGGTATTATCACTCACACAGAAACAGCATTGACTTAAAAGAAGGCCAAGGACATTAGGAAACATCCTGACTCCGAACTAAAGGACCGCTAACCAAAAAAAGTTATGTTTATGAAAAAAAAAAAAAAATATGGCAATCACGTTGGTGTGTAAAAGGTTCTTTTTATAGGTACAGAACTCGGGAATTTAGCAATAACATTTTTCTTTGCTAATTTTTTTTCTTTACCTGCTAAAAAGCTACTTGCAAGCTACCGCTGAATGTTGTAAATCATTTTAGTCAAGCTTTTCATAGGCGCCTTTCAAAGGATTATTATATGTTTATATACCCCCCCCCCCTCAGTTCTGATTAACTCCAAAAAATGTACTTGGACCATATAATAATGTTATGCCCTGTTCATGCCTAAGCGATTTTCTGCTTGAAGCTCCAAAACGCTTAACAAGCCAAATCCCATTCATTTAAATTGCCCCTGTTCACATCTGAGCATTCTGTTGCCTGAAGCAAAACGCCCGTCACTCAAAGTACATGAGATTATTTTTGGCTGGTTACAAGCGTTTTTGGCCCCATAGACTTCAATAGAAACACCTGACTTGATCATTTAATGAGCATTTTGTCGCTCGTTTTCTGCTCAAACAGAATCTCTCCATCCCTAATTTCCTCCCTCTCCACCCCCCAGTGCTTTCTATTGGCTAAACAAAAATGCCCGAAGCTGTAAAACGCTTGTAATACACTTTTAAAAAGCTTAAAAAAAAAAAAAAAAGTAAATTGATGCGTTTAAGTGTGAATGGAGCCTTAGGCCAATGATACCCATGCTTGGGTAAACACCGATGGCTTCTGCATAGCACATGCTTGTACAGCACTTCTTCCCACGAGCAAAAAAGGAATGTAGATCCAATCTAAGACTGTTGTCACTGGAACAAGTCCCCATTCAAAACTTTCTCCTGTATTACTGGGCTGGTGACAACTCACAATTTTTAGATTTCCCCTCACTTCTAGTCCAGCTGACAATGGCCACTAGGACAGAAAGAAGAGAAGAGGAACCTCCCTAGTGGTGACACAGTAGCCATTGAAAACTGAGTTTCTAATCTTCCATCACTATATTTAAAAATGTACGATTTTCTGGTACATGTTTTTTTTTTTTTGTGTGCTCCCCCATTTTTTTTAGGTACACTTTGACTTATTTTTTTGGTAAAATGTTTTTTTTTTTTTAGTTACACTTCTGCTCTTTTGGGGGAGGGGAGATTCTTTGTTTGGTGGGTTTTATTTATTTTTCCCTTGTTTTGTTTTGCTTTTAAGTGCACTTTGACTTTTTTGTTTCATTTTTTTTTTTTTTCTACAGTTGCGTGCATAGTTAACCCAGGAGACAACCCCTTTGGGAAGCCTGTGCGCAAATTGAATTGGCAGCAGGATGTAAACAAACCTCTGAGGCCCTTCCACATAGTTATATGTCAAGCATGGGCCTGGGGAGGGGGGCTAGTTTGCCCCCCACCCATTGTGTACCATGATAGTGCACTTATTCTTAAAAATATTGGCCCAGATTCACAAAGCACTTACGCCGGCGTAAGTGCAAACATGCGCCGGTAAGTGCAAATTTGCACCGGCGTATCTGTGCGCCAGACCCACAAACCAACATACGCCTAAAAACTGGGCACCCTACGCCGACGTAGCTTACATACCCCGGCGTAGCGTGGGCGCACTTTTCGTCTGGACGCATGTTGCTGCCCCCATTGATTAGGCATTCAAACATGAACATGAGGGAAATACGGCGATTCACAAACGTATGTGCGCCCGACGCATGCTGCGCGTGGTGCGTGTAAGTTGTACGTCCGGCGTAAAGTTATTCCCCATAGATGAGGCGGCAACAGACATGCAAAGGTCTGCACCAGAGAACACAGGCCGGCGTTCTGGGCATACGTTATGTTCACGGCATACGTTGTGATCCGGCGTAGCTTAGGCATTTGTGCCGGCGTGGTTGTAAGCATGCACATAAGGGTGCTGTTTCATGCGTCCACGTCACGGCAACGTCACGGTGCATGCACTGTTCGTGATACGCCGGGCGTAAAAAACACTGCACCATGCTCGGACCATCATTTGCATGGGGTCACTCCCACTTCCACCTACGCTGGCCTGCGCCTTCGAAACCTACGCCACGCCGACGCATTGGGAGCAATAGCTTGCTGAATGCAGTGCTTGCCTCTCCGCGCTGCGTAGCGATATGGCGGCGTAATGTGCGCCCACTCTCCGTGAATCTGGGCCTACGTTTTGTAGGCATACTTTGGCCATCCTTTTTTTTTTTGCACTTTACTCTTTGGCTTTTTTTGGGGTGGGGAGGGTACTCTTTGACTTTTTTTTTGTATTGCTTTTGGGCCTTATGTACACTGCTGCTGGTAAGCGGACGTTTAGGAGCAGTTGGACAATTTTTTCAACTGCTCCTGAACTTTCCTCTGTTATCTTATCAGAACATGTACACTGGTTAGTTTATAGTTGTTTCTATGCAGTTGTGTTTAGAGGCTTTCTTGAACCCAAAAAAATGTGTTTTAGAGGCAGTTGAAGTTCTAATCGCGTTTCGTTTACAGACGTTTTTCATTAAAATAAATAAATATATATATATATTTTTTTCAAACGCTTCTAGATGCAAACGCGGCATTTAAACGCAGCTAAACAGCCGTTTTTAGACACTGGTTTCTAGCTGTCATGCTAAATTATTCAGGAGAGGTTAAACAAGGTTTTTTATATAAATATTTTTTAAATATAAATACCCCTGTAATACACAAGCTTAATGTATTCTAGTAAAGTTAGTCTGTAAACTAAGGTCCGTTTTGTTAGGTTGTTACAGCATTTAGTTTATAATCTAGAAATAGACCGTGGCAATCTTAAGTGTGGGCATCATGAAGCCAGACTGTATGACTTCCTGGATTTCAGCTTTGCATATCTCGCACATGCTCAGTGCTGCACAAGCAATGTAATAGGTTTCAGTCAGGTTTGCAAGGACTACTGGGAAACATGATGCCTATCCCAGAAACCCTTGCAAATAGCCTTGTGACTTAATAGCCTAGGCTAATAAGGAGGAGGAAGTAATGGACTACAAAATTAAGGTATTTACAAGCAACAAAATAAATACAAATTGTCCATTCTGAACACTATGAGATTAGGGCATGCAGCACAGACAAACATTAAAAAAAATGGGTGGAACTCCACTTTAAGTACACTGGCTTTTTTTTTTTTTTCAACTGGGTGCATAGCTATTTAACCCAGGAAACAACCCCATAGAACCCTTGGGCGGTTGCTGCAGCCTGTGCATGGAGAATTGGCAGCAGGATGTAAACATACATCTGAGGCCCTCCAGCATAGTTATAAGTCAAGCATGGGCCTGGGGAGAGGGGCTAGTTTTTTTTCCCCCCAATGTGTACCACAGTAGTACACTAATTCTTATTCTTAAAGGAGTTGTAAAGGTTTGTTTATTTTTATTTATTTTTTTAAGCTAGTGCATTGTTGATTCACTTACCTTTTCCTTCAAATTCCCTTCTAAATGTTTTTTCTTTCTTTGTCTGAATTTCTCACTTCCTGTTCCTCTACAGTATGCTGTTCTGGCTGACTAACCCCCAGCCAGAATGGCTCGGATGATGGGGGCAAGCTTACTGAGGAGAAACAGGAAGTGAGAAATTCAGACAAAGAAAAAAAATATTTGGAAGGGAAATGGAAGGAAAAGGTAAGTGAACCAACAATGCATTAGCTTAAAGGAACCTATTTGAAAAATAAAAAACTAACCTTTACAACCCCATTAAAGAAGAGAACTGCTGAGCCAAAGATGATGAAATGATGGTGAGTGGTGAAATCTGCTGTCCTCTAGCTCTCCTATGTGTGACGGGGAATGTGTGATCTGATCTAGTAGTAGCACGCCATAAGACTCTACACAATGGAGAACGGCGCTTGGAGCATTGTCGTCATCCTGTTCTCTCACTTCTCAGAAGTCTCTCTCTGCTCATTATCATTGTTTTCTACACAGCACCTGTTAAAGTTTATGCAGTGCTCCAGGCAACCTTGAGTGGGTGAACGCCAATGAACTTCTCTCTCCTCTGTCATTTAGGTTTGAAGTGAGCCTTTCCTTTTCCCCATATACAACAACGCAACAGGCTCATGTTAAAGTCAAGTAAATAACATATGGTAATGAAACGATTGCACACGTTAAAGCAAACCTTCACCCCTTTTCTCAGCCTTCCTAAATCTTAAGCTGGCCATACACCAGTAGATTTTTGAACAAACTTCCGTGTGAAGATTCATACGAATATTATCACTACATTTGATAACTTGACGAACAACGTTTTAAAAACGACTTCAACTTTCAGTTTCCTTTTAACGATCAATTTTGAAATACGGTTAATGTTATTTCCCAAATTAAAACCACATTCAGTCTTAAGTCGCGTACACACGATCGGTTCAAACCGATGAAAACGGACTGAAGTTCGTTTTCATCGGTCCAAACCGATCGTTTGTAGGCCCCATCGGTCCGTTATCCTACGGTCCAAATACAGAGGGCTTGCTTTAAAATTGAACCGATGGACGGCTAACCGATAGGTCAAAACCGCTCGTTAGTACGCACGAGCATCGGTTAAAAATCCACGCATGCTCAGAATCAAGTTGACGCATGCTTGGAAGCATTCAACTTCGTTTTTTTCATCACGTCGTTGTGTTTTACGTCACCGCGTTCTGACACGATCGGTTCATGAACCGATGGTTTGTAGGCACATCAGTCCATCAGTCAGCTTCATCGGTGAACCGATGAAAACGGTCCATCGGACCGTTCTCATCGGATGGACCAATCGTGTGTACAGGGCTTTAGAAACTCTTTTGTTAAAAAAATAAAAATTATATTTTTCATGCAGCTCCTTCAAATGTTCTCATTACTACGGTCGAAAATTAACATTGATTTGACCCAACTGACCAATAAAAAAATCTAAATTTTTTATTTTATTTTGTATTTTTTGTACTTTTTTTTGGTCTTTTTAAAACAAAAGTACAATAAAAAGAATTTTCAAAAAAAAGAAAAATGAAAAAGGTTAACCAAAATTCTAAAGGGGCATGGCCAGCTTATTTTTTACCTATTCAGCTGTCATACTGTATATAGATTTTATGGGGTTTTGTAATAAGCACCTTTTTTTTGAAGTCGCCATCCCTCCACTTTTTTATATTTCTTTTTTTTTTTCAAATTTTTATTGCTTTCTGGATAAATTGTACAAGCAGACTTCAGGGGAACTGTGCCCAGTGGGAGTAAACCATGTTCAATCTGGTGTCGTTGGGAGGAATAGTGCCCTTTTTGGATGTCAGTGGAAAGAATTATGCCCCATCATTGGTGTCAGTGGAAGGAATAGCTTCCCATTAGGAATCGCGCCCACTTATTGGTGTCATTGGCAGGAAAAATGCCCCAAGGGCCGGATAAAGGCAGGCAAATGGCCACATCCGTCCCCAGGGCCGTGGTTTGGAGACCACTGATCCAGAGAATGTATACGCAGTGGCGTGCCATCATGGGGCTAGGTCACACATAAGGAGGAGTCAGAACCATCTACAGTACACCATTGGTTGAGGGGGCAGCATTGCCCTCGTTAATTTGGGAGCAAACTGTCGCTTCCTAAAAAATTGCCACTGGCTGCCGAATCCAAGATGACAGTTCAGAAGAAAGGAAACAATGTGGAAGCTTTTGGGTATAAGGAAGACGGTGCTGGACTGCATGGATGAAAAGTTTGTGTTTTTGTTAGGTCCTACCAAGATGGGCTGATTTTAGTTCTGATGGGCAGGGTGAAGTTCCTTTCTAAGGCTAGGTTCACACATTATCATTGATGGGCAGGGTGAAGTTCCTTTCTAAGGATAGGCTCACACATTATAATTGATGGGCAGGGTGAAGTTCCTTTCTAAGGCTAGGCTCACACATTATCATTGATGGGCAGGGTAAAGTTCCTTTCTAAGGCTAGGTTCACACATTATCATTGATGGGCAGGGTAAGGTTCCTTTCTAAGGCTAGGCTCACACATTATCATTGATGAGCAGGGTGAAGTTCCTTTCTAAGGCTAGGTTCACACATTATCATTGATGGGCAGGGTGAAGTTCCTTTCTAAGGCTAGGTTCACACACTATCATTGATGGGCAGGGGGAAGTTCCTTTCTAAGGCTAGGTTCACACATTATCATTGATGGGCAGGGTGAAGTTCCTTTCTAAGGCTAGGCTCACACATTATCATTGATGGGCAGGGTAAAGTTCCTTTCTAAGGCTAGGTTCACACATTATCATTGATGGGCAGGGTAAGGTTCCTTTCTAAGGCTAGGCTCACACATTATCATTGATGAGCAGGGTGAAGTTCCTTTCTAAGGCTAGGTTCACACATTACCATTGATGGGCAGGGTAAGGTTCCTTTCTAAGGCTAGGCTCACACATTATCATTGATGAGCAGGGTGAAGTTCCTTTCTAAGGCTAGGTTCACACATTATCATTGATGGGCAGGGTGAAGTTCCTTTCTAAGGCTAGGTTCACACACTATCATTGATGGGCAGGGGGAAGTTCCTTTCTAAGGCTAGGTTCACACATTATCATTGATGGGCAGGGTGAAGTTCCTTTCTAAGGCTAGGTTCACACATTATCATTGATGAGCAGGGTGAAGTTCCTTTCTAAGGCTAGGCTCACACATTATCATTGATGGGCAGGGTGAAGTTCCTTTCTAAGGCTAGGTTCACACATTATCATTGATGGGCAGGGTGAAGTTCCTTTCTAAGGCTAGGTTCACACATTATCATTGATGAGCAGGGTGAAGTTCCTTTCTAAGGCTAGGTTCACACATTATCATTGATGAGCAGGGTGAAGTTCCTTTCTAAGGCTAGGTTCACACATTATCATTGATGAGCAGGGTGAAGTTCCTTTCTAAGGCTAGGTTCACACATTATCATTGATGAGCAGGGTGAAGTTCCTTTCTAAGGCTAGGTTCACACATTATCATTGATGGGCAGGATGAAGTTCCTTGCTAAGGCTAGGCTCACACATTATCATTGATGGGCAGGGTGAAGTTCCTTTCTAAGGCTAGGTTCACACATTATCATTGATGGGCAGGGTGAAGTTCCTTTCTAAGGCTAGGCTCACACATTATCATTGATGGGCAGGGTGAAGTTCCTTGCTAAGGCTAGGCTCACACATTATCATTGATGGGCAGGATGAAGTTCCTTGCTAAGGCTAGGCTCACACATTATCATTGATGAGCAGGGCGAAGTTCCTTTCTAAGGCTAGGCTCACACATTATCATTGATGGGCAGGGTGAAGTTCCTTTCTAAGGCTAGGCTCACACATTATCATTGATGGGCAGTGCATTAAAAGCACATGCCTTTCTTTGACATCAACATGCTCTGCATTAGGTAGCCTATTCAAAACGAATGGGTTGTCACGCAGTTCAGAGGTTCAGCAACTGGACCTGCACTTTTTTTGGAAGTACACGACCCTGCAATGCGCATAGTGCAGTACGATGTGGCACATGTCTGTTGGCAAGGTATATTGGGGTGCCATTCAAAATAAATGGCACTAAATCACACCTTGGCATGTAGCTGGTGCCAGGCGTTGCAGTAATGTGTACAACAATATACATGCTTCCGTAACAGTGTAAAACTTTGACACCATTGTTGTGCTTCTGCTGTATTTGCTGCAATAAAAAGCCAATAAACCAGTAACAATGACGTGTCCGCATTATCTTTGGTTTATAACATCGAGCGGCTACTTTTTTTTTTATAACTCTAGTCGAGCGCGGCAATCCAAGCATATCTTCCAAACCTCCATCCTTGCAGCTCCGATCACACCGATCCCTTTTAAAGTTGAACACCAAACAAAAATAAAATGCACAAACTAATGCAGCTTTGTATTCATTAATAAATAATGTATTTTTTTTTTTTTTTAAATGCAATTGCATTTGACGTGGTGTTAGCCACTTGCAATCTCCTGTGTAGTGGCTTTAGATTGGGAGGAGGAGTGGTAGCCAATAAGATGGAACATGCTGATGGGAGAAAAGCTAAGTGACAGATGACCTCCACACTCTTCTGCTGCTCCTTTTTTTGTCCATTCATCAGAGTGAGGGTGAGAAGGATACCACTATTCTCCTCCCGCAGTCTAAAACTATACCAGAGACGGTGGCATCCTCCTATTGGCTCTGCAGTGTCACGGAGCTGTGTGAATCTCAGGAATGAATGAGCAGAAATAGAAATCCTTTGGCAGGCAGAATGGTTCTCGGATATGTATTTCATGTGTGTAATTTATTTGTTTGACTGGAGTCCAGTTGTCTTGTAGCCCCCTATGGTTGGTGTCAGACTTTGCAAGGGTAAGTATCAAACTTCAACTACATCCAAAGCAGTGGGAACGTCTAGAAAGGTTGGAGATTTTTTGTCAATGTATTATATTTCTGTTTTGCTGCTTGGGTTCCTCTTTGGAGGGTTTCCCTCTATTCGAGACCAGAAAGAAATTAATTATTATTATTTTTTTTTTTTAAGTAGAAAACAAAAGGGCAAACCTGGCCATATATTAGCAGAACATTTGTGTGAATTACATTTTTAGTGTTTGTTCACACTAACTTTGGTCTTGAGCGAGCTTGATTCAGATCGCTCTTCAGAGAGCCAGAGGCGGCTCTAGGCTTCGTAAGGCCTTAGGCAAAACCTAGACATGATGCCCCCCCACTCACACCCATAGTGGGGAAAATAGAGAGAGAAAAGGCTGCAGAAAATGCACGGATCTAGCACACAGGTGATCAACACCACTTCCAGGGCACCCTCCTCACCCATCAGACATATTCAGCCAATGCAAGAGGGGGAGGTGAGAAAGAGAGAGGGGTAATAGAGAGATCTGATGGTGCAGACATTAGTGTTGATCATAGGCAAATTAGGCGGCCACGAGGCCCCTGTGAGTGCGAGGCCTTAGGTGACTGCCTAATTTGCCTAATTAGAGAGCCGCCTCTGTAGAGAGCATATAACAGGTGGTGACGAGGCGGCATATTGCCTCCTTGATCCCTATGATCATCGCACTAG
Organism: Rana kukunoris; assembly: GCA_029574335.1. NCBI lineage: Eukaryota > Metazoa > Chordata > Amphibia > Anura > Ranidae > Rana > Rana kukunoris. The sequence goes on along the minus strand of CM056050.1, from coordinate 559,828,833 downwards.
TGCGCCACAACCACGTGCATTGCACACAGTTGCAGGGTACTTGCACAGTGGCCCCATTTATTTGAATGGGTGGTGTTTGGTTTCTGAAAGTGACGGGGTATACTTCCTGCGGGTGGCGTCCATTCGCTGCAAAATTGAATTTTTAAAGCAAATTAAATTCTGAAGAATTTTTTGAATGAAATGTTAAATGTACTGATGAATTTTCATATGAAGTTCATTAGAAGATCTACTAGTGTATGGCCAGCTTTTGAACCAGTGTCTGACTTTAATTGCTGCTTGTCCACATTGGGGAGATTTATTTTAAAGCGGAGTTCCACCCAAAAATAGAACTCCAGCTTTTCGGAACCCTCCCCTACCCCCCTCCGGTGTCACATTTGAGAGGGGGAGCAGATACCTGTGTAATACAGGTATTTTGCTCCCACTTCTGGGCATAGACCGAGCCACCCGCGGGCATCTACGCCACAAATCCCCCGCTGTCTTCTGGGAGACACACAGGTCCCAGAAAAAAGGGATAAGTGGTAAGGCCTCACTCATTGATTCCCTTACCGATGGCAGCGGCAGCATCTGAGAGCCGAGGGATCGATCGGCTTTGGGTGCCGACATCGCGGACGCTATGGACAGGTAAGTGTCTTTATTTTAAAAGTCAGCAGCTGCAGTATTTAAAAAAAAAATTAAATAATTTGGCGGACCTCCACTTTAACTTCCTGTCCTAGCACAGAAAGGGTAAAATGATTATTTTTATAGTTGATTAGCCGCATTTGCTATTTATGTATACAGAACACTCTTCGTGTTTCTCTATAGATCACTGCTGGTGGGGTGAGCACATACCTGGGTTCATTCACTGAACACAATGCTATCTATACCATAACTTCTCATATGATTTGGTTTCCAACAGTTGTCCAGCAAGAATGCTGATTGCACTGGATGACGTACAGATAACCGCTCATCTGTCATTTCCATAATGAAATTTAATACAAATTTAAAAAAGTAGAAAGTCATAACAGGTGCCCCTTCAGAAAATAGACTTTAGCGTTCCTTTTAATCTTCCTTTTCCTGGCTGGTTCAGTCTGTTATTACCGTACATTAAACTTTCTGTAGTGTTCCTTTTCACGTTTCCCTTTTTTTTTCTTAGAGCTTGCTGCTCGTCTGTGTGATTTATAGGTAGGAATAGAAAAAGCCGAATCCTGCTGTTGACCTTGAACTGCTGAACTAAGCTTGGCTTGTGTGCAAGCTCCATAGAGCCCCATAGAAAGCCGATAACCTGGGGTTCAGCAGATGTTCTACTCCAACTCCCAGCATGCTCTGCTGATCACACAGGCCTTCGAGGGGCTGATGAACAATGGGGGGTTATACTCTTATTTCCAGGATCCTTGGCTGTCTCCTGTGCTGTCATTATTTTCTAATGACAAGATTGATTACTGTATTGTACTGCCGGTGGTTAAGGATCGCTTTTCTACCGGTTAAAAAGCTTTCTGGAGACAACAGAAAGTAATCCAGAAATGTGTGATTTGAAGGCTGTAAGCGAAGTGAATGGAAGGGGTTTAAAAGTTTTTTTTTTTTTTAAATAACAAACATGTTATACTTGCCTCCACCGTGAAGCTTGTTTTGCACATAGTGGTCCCGAACCTGGTCTTCTGGGGTCCCTCGGCGGCTGCCTCTGCTCCTCCCCACAAGAACTAACCCCCTTCATGTGAGCTCTCTCCCGTGGGGGTTAGTTTTTGTGGGCTCGCTCCCGTGATACAGCTGGCGGCCATAGCCGCAGACTGTATCACTCGGTCCCACCCCCTGGCACACCACATCATTGGATGTGATTGACAGCAGCGTAAACCAATGGCTGCACTGCTTTCAATCAACCAATGAATGAGCCAAGCAGCCAGCACGTTCACAGCGCGTACTTTCAAGGGGGTTGGGGCGCTAATCCTCAGATGTTTTTTTACCTTAAAGCGGATCTCCACCCTAAAGTGAAGTTCCGCTGATCGGAACCCTCCCCTCCTCCGATGTCACATTTGACACCTTTCAGGGGGAGGGGGGTGCAGATACCTGTCTAAAGACGGTTATCTTCACCCACTTCCGGCCCACAGTCTCGGGCAAAAGACGGGTTTTTCCTGTTGTGTGCTGGGAACTCTCGGCTCCCAGCACACAGCAGGAGCCAATCGGCGGGCGCAGCGCGACTCGCGCATGCGCCATAGGGAACCGGGCAGTGAAGCCGCAGCGCTTCACTTCCTGGTTCCCTCACCGTGGATGGAGGGGGGAGCAGCAGAGAGACGAGCGAACGCTCGTCCTCTGCTGCGGATGCTGCTGGACTCCAGGAAAGGTAAGTGTCCTATTATTAAAAGTCAGCAGCTGCAGTATTTGTAGCTGCTGGCTTTTAAAACAAAAATTAATGGGCCATCCGCTTTAAGGCTTCATTTCCATGTACGTTTTTGCAGCCACTTTTTTTTTAGCCTTTTTTACAGCTTAAAAACGCCTGTCCATGTGTTTTTTTTTTTTTTTTTTGACCTGGAGCTCAAAAACGCGGCAGGTAGCGTTTTTGTGAGTTTTTGAGCGTTTTTTCATCTCTGGCGTTTTTACAGCTCTATTGCTGTAGATTCAGAACGCACTGGTCCTGGGTCATGGTGGGCATGAGGCCATAGACTAACATGGAGAGCCGTTTTTAAGCTGCAAAAAACGCTCAGAAAAGTGGCTGTAAAAACATCCATGGAAATGAAGCCTAATGCACAGAATCCATTAAGGTGAAAAAAAAATCGTGCGCGCCTTTACAGCCCCTTTAAGCCAAACTATGGACTGACTTTGTGTGTAATGGCTTTACACCAATAGAATTTAATGTAAACGTTTGTATGAAAACGGAAGCATAGTGGCTAAGTATTTAGCACCTTTGCTTGCCAACACTAGGGTCATTGGTTCTGATTCCCAACCACGGCATGGAGTTGGCATATTCTTCCTGTGTTTGCTTCGGTTTCCTCTGGGTACTCTGCGCCAAAGACATGATGGTAGGTTAGTTGGCTTCTGTCTAAACTGGCCCTATAATTGAGATAGGGACCTTAGATTGTAAGCTCTTTGAGGGCAGAGACTGATGTGAATGTCCAATATATATACTGCCCAAGTTGTTGGTTGGTTTTTTTTCCCCCAGATTAATACTTTACTGATTAAAGTGGAAGTAATCCCTCCTATCGTTTTCAGCCAAGGAAGCTGCCACCTTGGCCTCTGTTTAATCTGCAACTGTCACAATGTTTATCACACCAGCCATTGGATGGTTTGACAGTTTGGTTAAAGCGGAAGTAAACCCATCGATTTAACAGTTTCAAAAAGCAGTTAAATTTCCGGCATGCCGGGATTGCCAACTGTCACATTGGTTGTGCTCTTAACCAAACTGTCAAAACATCCAATGGCTGGTGTCATAACTGATCACATGTGCAGCACCACGGCAGATGAAGATTAAACATAGGCCAAGATGGCAGCTTCCTTGGCTGAAAATGATAGAAGGGTTTACTTCCACTTTAAGCAAATATGACCGCTAGCATTTCCATAATGCTATCAAATAAATCGTTTTACTTCCGCTTTAAATTGAAAATTGTTCGATATTGTACGAGAACATTTTCATGATTCGTTATTTCGGAAGTTTTCACATGAACTGTCATTGGCTCTCGAAAGCTGTGTACTAACAATCAGATTATCGTATGATCACTTTAAAAGTGGTATTTTCCGTTTCAATTTTCTCATCCTGTGTAATAGGCGTTGACAGCACATGATAAGCGCACCACGATGCGTGAACATTTTTCAGGATTAAAACGGAGATCTGTGCATTTGTAACACACAACATTATGAATGGACACCTTGGGGGTTATTTACGAAAGGCAAATCCACTTTGCACTACAAGTGCAAAGTGCACTTGGAAGTGCAGTCGTTGTAAATCTGAGGGGTAGATCTGAAATGAGGGGAAGCTCTGCTGATTTTATCATCCAATCATGTGTAAACTAAAATACTGTTTTTTATTTTCCTTGTATGTCCCTCTCTGATCTACAGCGACTGCACTTCCAAGTGCACTTTCTGTGCAATTTCATATGCACTTTGCACTTGTAGTTTACACTTGCAGTGCAAAAGGGGGATTTGCCTTTTGTAAACAACCCCCATTGTGTGTTTTGGCCATCGTAGATGTCATAAGTCATCCCCCTGTAGTTGCGCTAATCTCTGCGACATTTTAATGCTGTGTAAAGGCCAAAATACAACTTTTATCTGCGCGTCGTGTGGAGTGGCACAGCTAGGGTACCTGATTTACCTAGTTTGAGCTCTGATTGTGTATTTTGTGAAATATGGCCCTTCCACTTCAAGGTCTTGTTCATTATGTCCAGTGTCTGTGTTACTTCAGTGTTGGCATTATGCTCAGCGGCTCCAGATAAATGACTCATAAATGACCTTGGACCTGTAATGAGCTCAGGATGACATCATGACGATTAGTGGAACTTGTCCTTCATCTTTTAAATGACACCATTTTTCTATATATAATCCCATGGAGTCATGACCTGGAGCCAGCCTGAGCCAAACATCGGCTTCCAGTTTGACACAATAACATGCTTAATCAGAATCCCTGACACAATGTTTACACCGGTAATAGAAGGGCAACGCATGGTGTTGTGTATGTGTCTATCCAGGCTGTCTTCACTGCTCTGGTTACAACACATAAGAAGTAAACAAACACTTTGGGGTGTATTTATAAAGTAGTCAAGGTGGCATTCTTTAAATATTCACTGCAGGCGAATCTTCATGGTGCCTGGGTTTTAAATTACAGTGAATGTTTGTTGAATATCACATTCACTGCTTTATAAATAACGTTTATACTATATTAGGCCTCAGTCACGTGACAGGGTAGGGCAGAAAGTAAAAAAAAGGTAATGGGGTGTGTTATCCTGAAACTTGGAGCACCTCTCAAAGCGCCACTGTAAGACCCTTCCACACTGAGCCGCGTTAGCGCTTAAGCGTGGCTTGTTTTAGCGGCACTTTAGCGCTTTTTAAGTTTCGCTTTTCGGCCGATAGCGGGGCGCTTTTAACCCCAAAGAAGGGGTTAAAAACACCTGTGTTTCAGAGCTTTCGAAGCGATTTTCAGGCGCTTTGGAAGCACTGCCTATTCATTTCAATGGACGGGGCGTTTTAGGAGCGCTATATACAACGCTCCCGAAGCATCCCAAAAATGCTGCTTGCAGGACTTTTACTAAGTCCTGCAAGCGCACCGCCCCAGTGAGAAAAGACACACTGAAATGAAAGGGAGGCGCTATTTAGAGGCTATTTCTAGTGCTAAAATGCCTGAAAATCGCTGCAGTGTGAAAAGGGTCTAAAACTCCTTGGGGTGTCGCACAACATGTGGGTGCCGGCATCAGAGGAGCTCGCCCTGGCTAAAATGCATTTAACAAGTTCCGAAAAATCAGCCATAGTGCATAAGAGAGCACGTTGCGAACTCAGCTGATGCGTTTTGCTCCCGAGGTTTATTTACAGGTCATGCACCCTCCAGTATATTTTGTTTAATCTTATACATGTGATGGGTAAGTATTTTGGTTGGTTCGGGCATGTATCGGGCACATGGCTGGTGATTTTACACAGCCGGAGCTGATCAGCATTATATTACAGTACGTTTTATTTGCTGCAGTAACCAAAAATCGAATATAAAACAAGATGCACACCATTTTTTTTTTTTTCTGATGCCACTTTGTGAATTTTACCCAATTAAGTTTATGCTTCTTAAGTGTTTGAACTTTTGCTTGGTAGCGATAATAGGTTGGAACAAAAGGTCACGATGTGAAGACAGTGCGTTAATTAGGCCATTTCAGGAGTAGAGATGTGACAATTAAGTGGATTTCCCACAGTCCTCCTGCCCCTCTGCCATTTTTCACGCTCAATGACTGCCTTGGCGTAAAGGGTAGCACGATCCACCTTTGTGACACGGTAAGCGTTTTTTGTCATTTTTATGAATCGGAAGACGCCTTTTTTCCATGTTGTGACGGGTGAAGCGGAATATAGTGTGCAAGCAACGGCTGGCCTTTATTTTTTTTGCACAAGATTTTGCTGTCTTTTTATGTCGTTTTTATAAAATGTTTTGAAAAGTTGGCATATGCTGAAAATCTGGAACATCTCAGAGCTTTATATAATTCATTGCAGCCCAAGTGTGCAGACTTTCTCATTACAGTAAAACCTTGGTTTACGAGCATAATTCATTCCAGAAACATGCATGTAATCCAAAGCGCTTGTATATCAAAGCATATTTTTTACAGGGTATAAAAGAAGAGAGGCACCTCTAAGTGTAGCAATAAGTTGCTAAATGGTGTACCTTCATTAAATGTAACCATATTGCTACACTTAGGCCCCTTTCACATTGAGGCGTTTTTCATGCGGTACAGCGCTAAAAATAGCGCTGCTATACCGCATGAAAAATCATGCCCTGTAGTGTTCAATGTGAAAGCCCGAAGGCTTTCACACTGAAGCGGTGCGCTAGCAGGAACGCTCCAAAAGTCCTGCTAGCCGCATCTTTAGGCCCCTTTCACATTGAGGCGTGGAGCCGCGGTGACGGTATAGCCGCGCTATTTGTAGCGCCGCTATACCGTCGTGTTTACCGCGATATTCGGGCGCTAGCGGTGAGGTTTTAACCCCCGCTAGCGGCCGAAAAGGGTTAATACCGCCCGCGTTGCGGGCGGTATTACCGCGCTATTACCGCGGTTTCCCATTGATTCCAATGGGAAGGCGCGCTATAGGAGCGGTGAACACACCGCTCCTATACCGCGGTAAAGATGCGGCTAGCAGGACTTTTGGAGCGTTCCTGCTAGCGCACCGCTTCAGTGTGAAAGCCTTCGGGCTTTCACATTGAACACTACAGGGCATGATTTTTCATGCGGTATAGCAGCGCTATTTTTAGCGCTGTACCGCATGAAAAACGCCTCAATGTGAAAGGGGCCTTACCGCGGTATAGGAGCGGTGTGTTCACCGCTCCTATAGCGCGCCTTCCCATTGGAATCAATGGGAAACCGCGGTAATAGCGCGGTAATACCGCCCGCAACGCGGGCGGTATTAACCCTTTTTCGGCCGCTAGCGGGGGTTAAAACCTCACCGCTAGCGCCCGAATATCGCGGTAAACACGACGGTATAGCGGCGCTACAAATAGCGCGGCTATACCGTCACCGCGGCTCCACGCCTCAATGTGAAAGGGGCCTTAGAGGCTTCTCTCTTCTTTTTTATCCTCAGTTGTGACATGACACTACTCTTATATCAAGACATTGCTTGTATATCAAGGCAAAATTTATTAAGACATTTTGCTTGTCTTGCAAAACGCTCTCAAACCAAGGTTTTACTGTACTTTGATTCTGGGTTGTGACCAAATTTACAGAATGATCTATTAAGAAATATGGAATTGCAATAATTTGTGTATTATATCGTCCTGGGTTTCCATTATTTATGATCTTGGTGCCATGTAAATCACATTCGCATGGTACTGTATCTTTTGGGGGTGACCGACCAGGATGGTAGAGCAGAGGGAGGAAGAGCAGTAGGGGCTTTTTATTTTAAGCTTTTAAAGTACTGTTCAGCTCCAGGTTGAACACAGATCCAGTTTTGATTGGCACTTGGGCCAGGGCTCAACAAACCCCCGGGTCGACCATGGCGACCAGAAGTTTTGAAGAATGCCCCCCACACCGTGCCCCTGTCCCCCACCTTTCCCATTGTATCCCAGGCTCCACTTGCCCATCTGTGGGTCTGGGACTGGCATAGCTAATGCCCCTGAGTAGAGGGGGTGGTGGGGGAGGGGGGAGAGCAAAGCACACATATGTCAACTCTGCTCGCCTTCTAGTTTTTGACCCGAAAGTGATGTGTGACCTCATTCCTAGGTCCCCGTTGACAGTTTCGCTTGCCATCAAGGCCAGAAATGAATGTAATGCAGTTCAATGTGCATTGCGTTCCATTTAGTGGAGCAAAGAGGAGACATGCAGGGTATTTTAGACCCTGGATGTCTCATGAAACCTGTCGCCAAAAAAAAATATCACAACATAGGGGACTATTTGATGGAAAAAATAAGTTAACCACTTCAGACCCGGGCTATAGCCGAATGATGGCTACAGCGCGGGGCTGAATATACCCGCCGTCTTTTGACGTACGCCCCTTTGGGCGTTCCCAGAGCGCGCAGCGGGGAAATTCTGCGTTGGCCGTGTTGGCCTTGGACACAGCCAATCACAGATCGCGGCGAACGGCCAATCGGAGTGGCCGTTTGCAATGCGATCTGTGTGGCGAATGAGAGATGATCTCATATAGATCATCTCTCATTGCCGTTTTACACAGAGACAGACAAATTCTGTCCCCTATTTTGTAAGCGCTATAACTTTTTTTTTTTTTTTACCAAAAATATGTAGAAGAATACGTATCGCCTAGACTGAGAAAAAAAAATGTTTTTTTTTTTTTTAAATTGGGATATTTATTATAGCAACAAGTAAAAAATATTGTATTTTTTTTTCAAAATTGTCGCTCTTTTTTGTTTATAGCGCAAAAAATAAAAACCGCACAGGCGATCAAATACCACCAAAAGAGAGCTCTACTTGTGGGGAAAAAGGGACGTCAATTTTGTTTGGGAGCCACGTCGCACGACCGCGCAATTGTCAGTTAAAGTGACGCAGTGCCGGAAGCTGAAATTTCACCTGGGCAGGAGGGGGGTATATGTGCCCAGTAAGCAAGTGGTTAAAGGAGAAAAGTCTAACCTGAGCCATTTAGACTGGGCCTCTCCTCTGGGTCACTGGAGTATTGCACTCCTGTGACCCGTTTTCAGCAGAGAGCAGTCTAAAGTCCGCTCTCATCACTGCCATCAGTCGGGGCAGCGCATCATTGTGACTTCCAAGTCTGGATCCGCCATCTGTCTTGATTGATGGCAGTCTCAGTGAGCCGCTGAGACCGCTGCTCCCCACCCCTCCATGGCTCAGCGCTCCAGTGAGCGTGGAGAAGTAGAGCAGAAGCGATGGAGTGACAACCCAGCCCCCTATTTTAAAGGTGTGAAAAAACATCTCTGGCTATAAAAGGGTTAAAGCAGGGGTAGGCAACCTAGGGCCCTCCCAGCTGTTGCAGAACTACAAGTCCCATCATGCCTCTGGGAGTAATTGTAACTGCCAGCCTTGCAATGTCTCATGGGAAATGTAGTTCCACAACAGCTGGAGGGCCCCAGGTTGCCTACCCCTGATGTTAAAGAATGAGTTCAGCTTTCTGATCATGTTGGTAAGATTTGTTAAAAAAAAAACTGGCTCCTAACTTTTTTATCTGGCTCCTGAATTCTAAGCACATTTGTCAAGCCCTGCAGGCAAGCTGCTAGCAGGCTTTCAACAAGCTTCAATGATTGCTGAAACCTGCTAGCAGCTTGTTTAAAGTGACAATCAGCACTCTCAATAAATCTGTGTTTAGTATTTACAAACAGGAGGTGAATGGTACTTTTGAAAGCTTCAACAAAGCTTACTGAAAGCTCTGCAAATACTTTGTCAAAGCTTGCTGTTCACACTTCTCTTTTATACAAGCTGAAGTCCATGTGAAACAGGCCTTATGCTACTATGTATTACCCGAGTGCTGTACAGCCATTAGGTCACGCCTGTGTCCCTGCAACAGGTTTAAATTGAAGCAAGCTTGGAGAGAAATACATTGACGCTGCCTTCATTAACCTCCCTCCGAAGGTTCTAAGTGCTTGGCTGGCTCTGACATCAATACTTCGAGTCACTGACCTGGAACACGCATGCAGCAACCCACATCAGAATTCAAGCTGTACTCCTGGTTAACCGGTACATACACAGATGATGTAGGTAGAAGGGAGCTGTTTTACCTGACCAACGTATTTTGTATTGCTGTCCATCCAGTCCTAAGATTCACACAGCCCTGCCACACAGCACAGACCTGTCTGGCATTGGAGAAGACTTGTATGCTTTCTGCTGCAGTTTTACATTCACTTACAGATCCTTTTCCCCCTCCTCAGGCTGTGATTGGGCATTAAAAGGAGAAGCAGTGCACTGATGAGGTAATCTTCCTGTCACTCTGCTCCCAATTCCTATAAACATATTTCTTAAACTGCAGCACAACGCACAGTAACGCACTGCCAAGCATTGTGTGTTGCTAAAACTTGTACATGTGTCTTTTTGTGCATTTGTCTATTTAATCACTTAACGACCAGATTTACTGCTACAGGGTGGCCGTTCATCGGGCCTTCAGGAAAAAAAACGACCCACCTTTTCTGAAGGATCTGGACGAAATTGGACACAAGCGCCCTGAGGCAATTTAGTTCGCATTTGTAGCGCTATACAAGTTACTCACTCAGAATCAAGTATGTAAACATGATTCGGCACTTCCACCTAGGGGGGACACCACTTCTGCTGTGATTAGTCTCAGCAGAAGCTGATCAGTGGGTGTCGGCCAATAGATGTCTGCTGGCACCCGCTGATCGTCAGGTAGACCCATGTGAACAAGGCAGACCTCAGTTCTGACAGCAGGGATGTGATGGATTTTCTTTCCATCCAAAGCAGGGAATAAAATCCATCACTTCTATTCATAAAAGTACCACACACAGTACACAAAAACACTGGCTAGGCACACATTTAACCCTTATGATTGCTGTAGATGTTTAGCCCCTCCCAAGCCAGTGTCATTAGTACAGTGAAAGTGCATATTTTTAGTACTGTTCGCTGGATTAGTGTCACTGGTGCCCACACAGTGTCAGTTAGTATGCGTTTGTCCACCACAATATCATAGTTCTGCTATATGTCGCTGATCGCTGCCATTACTAGTATAAAAATAATAATTCCAGTATATATCTCATAGTATTTAGACGCCATAACTTTTGCTTGTATATGCTTATTGGGAATTTTTACACATTGCTCTAAATTAATAAAGAGATTCGATTTTTTGTTTATTGGATGTGTCTTATAGCCAAAAGTAAAAAAAATAAATATATATATATATATATATATATATAATTAGTGTGTGTGTATATGTGTGTGTGTATATATATATGAGTGTGTATGTGTATATATATATATATATATATATATATATATATATATATATATATATATATATATATATATATATATATATATATATATATATATATATATATATATTTTTTTTTTTCTTTTCTTGTCTGTCTTTTTTTGTTTAAAACTGAAAAAATGCAGTGGTGATTCCAGCCACGTTTTGAAGTCCTCACCATTGAGCAGTAATTACAAATTGATATATAATTATTTTTTTCTGGATCACTTGCTTTAGCAAATCTTTATTCTATTCTCACTTCCTCATTCACAGCCCCTCGCGTCATTTCTAGATTTGCAAATGTCTTCTGGAAGATGTGTGTCATCAATCCCAGTAGACAACAGATTATCTTTGTAGCCATAACAATGGGGCAGACACTTCCTCCGTCGCCGCCCGTCGCTATGGCAACAAGATAATCTTCCTGTGCTTCAGTCTGTGTATACTGCGCACGCGTGAGATCGGGAGGTGCATGCTGGGTAGCCAGCAGCACCATATACCGGAACAGACTTCTAGTGGGCTTCACATGCCCACAGTGAAGATGGAAGCGCTCTGCAAAAAGAAAACAAATGCGAGTACATAAAAAAATCTGAGAATTGGATGGCAAATTTATTAACCATTAAGTATTTAAAGGGGAGTTCCACCCACAATTTCACTTTTTAAATATAAATACCCCTGTGATACACAAGCTTAATGTATTCTAGTAAAGTTAGTCTGTAAACTAAGGTCAGTTTTGTTAGGTTGTTACAGCATTTAGATTTAGTTTTAGAATCTAGAAATAGACCGTGGCCATCTTAAGTGTGGGCATCATGAGGCCAGACTGTATGACTTCCTGGATTTCAGCTTTGCATATCTCGCACATGCTCAGTGCTGCACAAGCAATGTAATAGGTTTCAGTCAGGTTTGAAAGGACTACTGGGAAACATGATGCCTATCCCAGAAACCCTTGCAAATAGCCTTGTGACTTAATAGCCTAGGCTAATAAGGAGGAGGAAGTAATGAAGGACTACAAAATAAAGGTATTTACAAGCAACAAAATAAATAAAAATTGTCCATTCTGAACACTATGAGATTAGGGCATGCAGCACAGATAAACATAATAAAATGGGTGGAACTCCACTTTAATACAGTGTAGAAGAAAAGATTAGCAAAAAATAAATAAAAATCTGGGTGGAACTTCGCTTTAAATACCACCAAAAGTAAGCTCCATTTGTGGGAACAATTACATATATATTTTTTTGGTACAGCGTTGCATGACCGTTAATTGTCAGTTAAAGTAACACTGTGCTGTTTCACCAAAAAATGGCCTGGTCATGAAGGGGGTGAATCTTCTGGGGGTCAAGTGGTTAAACGACTGGCCCTTGTCATTTACCTATTTTGCCTTCAGTGTTTGCTACCTTTAGAACTTTATCCGTTGTAACTCTGCAGCCCTGCGCTCGTGTTTTTGCCTGAGCTCTATATGGAACGTCTTTTCTCAGCAGCATGACACTGTAAAGTTAGAATTGAGTTATCTCTGGCAATTGGATCCTATTAATAAAATGTTGATGAGAGAAAAAGCTGCTGGGGATAAGGTTTGTAGTTCATTTACAGTTCAAGGTTGTTCTCTGGTTTAATGTCAGCCGGAGGTCAGGCCACATTGTCTAATATTAACGCAGTCTCAAGGACGTGTGATTGACTTGGCAATCAGGCAGAGAGACCTGTACTGCTGGATATCAGAAGGCCGCTTTGTTTTCTGTTTTCCTCCTTCTGGATCTAGGTTGTCACACCCCTTCTGAACACAGGACATTGGACTTTCCCCGCACTGCGCGCCCTGTACTTATTTAACTGCGGGGCGTGTTAGGCGAATGGTTCATGTTAAAACAACTCTAGCATCTGTTACCCAACATCAACGGTGTGCGAGGAGCCGTTTATGATTTTCTCTGGTTAATGTGTTTACCTGTAAGTTATAGAATTAAAGACACCGTGCACCCGACCTCAGTGTACTGTCTAATTGGGCAACTGTGGGAAATGAGGTTTCGATTGTAAACCTCAGTTTAAAAAAAAAAAACCCTGCATCACATCCTAGTTCATTATGAAATACTTACCTCAGAACGATGCCCTGAATCACCGTTGGTCCTCCAAGTACACATCAGGCATCTTCAACCGGAGTTACTTCCGGGTTCACAGCTCCGACACTGTGATTGGCCGGAGCTGCGATGTCATTCCTGCTCACATTAGCGCACGAGTCCTGAAGAAACGGCACCAGCGGCTCGTTTCTTTAGTGCACGTGTGCTAATAAAGTCGGCAGCAGCACATATACTGAATATCTCCTAAACTGCAAGTTTAGAAGATGTTCACGGTACCTACAGGTGAGCCTTTTTTATAGACTTAAGTGGTATAACAGAGTTTGCAACTACTTTAATGTTGATAAATGTAAAGTTTCGCACTTGGGGCTAAGAATTTGCATGACTAGGGGGAGTACAACTGGGGGAATCAATGGTGGAGAAGGATCTGGGTGTTCTGGTAAATCATAAGTTTAATAATAGTATGCAATGCCGCCAAGCTGGGGTTTCCAAAGTGAGCAAAGTCCTTTCTTGTATTAAGAGAGGTATGGACTCCAGAGAGAGATATTATTTTGCCCCTGTACAAATCATTAGTAAGAGCCGGTTCACACAGGGGCGACCTGAGATCCGACTTGAAGTTGCCCCAGGTCGTCCCAAGTCGTGTGGTTGAGAAAATCAATGGAAGTGAATGGAGCCGTCTTAATACACACTACTGAAATCGCTCCGACTTCAGAAAAGGTTCCTGTACTACTTCAATCCGACTTCTAGGCAACTTGTAGGCAACTTGTACCCATTGATTTCAATGTAAGTTGCCTCAGAAGTCGGATCACTGTCTTAACTGAAGCAACTTTACAGGAAGAGAACATACATTTCTCAGGCAAACCCCTCCCTCCCCCAGAGCAGATTGTTGTTTGATTGGCCACTGGAAAGCCTCCTATCCAGGAGGCGACTTGAAGTTGCCTTGTACTGTCCTGGAGGCAACTTGAAGTTGCCTTGTAAGTTGCCTGATGATTGATACTCAAGTCGTGTCCAAGTTGCCTCCCAAAGTCGTGCTAGAAGTCGTGTTGCCCCTGTGTGAACCGAATCGTAAGACCTCATCTGGAATATGCAGTTCAGTTTTGGGGCCCCAGTTCACAAAAAGGATGTCGGGGAGCTGGAGAAAGTGCACCACTCGGTCTTTCACATTCAGGCGACATGGGAGGCAGTTTTCAGGCACTTTATATATGCTATTTCTAGCACTAAAATGCCTGAAAACTGCCTCAGTGTGAAAGGGGTCTAATGCCGCATACACACAAGTATTTTTCGGGTTGTAAAACATATATATATATATATATATATATATATATATTTATTTTTTATTTTTATGTCATTAAAATCGTGTGTGGGCTCCAGAGCATTTTTCACGATGTAGTGTTTTTTTAATGTCGTAAAAAATGGTCGTGTGTGCGCTTTAACGACGGGAAAAAAACGTGCATGCTCAGAAGCAAGTTATGAGACGGGAGCGCTCGTTCTGGTAAAACTACCGTTCGTAATGGAGTAAGCACATTCATCACGCTGTAACAGACTGAAAAGCGCGAATCGTCTTTTACTAACACAAAATCAGCAAAAGCAGCCCCAAGGATGGCGTCATCTGAATGGAACTTCCCCTTTATAGTGCCGTTGTACATGTTGTACGTCACCGCGCTTTGCTACAACATTTTTTTTTCACGATCGGGTTGAAAAAAACATAGGCCCAGATTCATAAAGCAATTACGCCTGTCTAACTGGTGTTAGACAGGAGTAATTTCAAATTTTGCGCGCCGTATCACTAGTTTGAATCCTCAAACCATGATACGGCGGCTTCGGGCTTCGATCCGAGAGGCTTACGTCTTCGTAAGCCTTCGGATCTACGCTGCAATATTTTTGCGGCCGCTGGGAGGAGTTTGTGTCGTTTTCATGCGTCGGGATATTCAAATGTGTTTTTACGGCGATCCACGAAGATACGAGCGGTCTTCGCAATCGCTTACGTATGTTTTTTTTTACGTACTGTTAGACCAGCTTTTTGCTCGTCTAACGGTGCGTAGCCCATGTTAAGTATGGCCGTCGTTCCCGCGTCAAATTAATTTTTTTTTTTTTTGCGTAACTCGTTCGGGAATAGAAATGTCCGTAAACGACGCTACTCAAACAACAAATGACGTAACGACGTGATTTCGCGCAATGCACGGCGGGAAATTTGCGAACGGAGCATGCGCAGTTCGCTCGCCGCGGGAACGCGCCTATTTTAAATCCTTCACGCCCCCTACTCGTCTAGATGGATTGCGACGGGAGAAATACACTACGTCGCCGTCGTTTACTGGACAAAATCTACCTGGATTCCACGTAGAGCCAGGTAAAAACCGGCGGCGTAGTGTATTTCTGATACGCTACGAGAATCCAATTCTCTCTGAATCTGGGCCATAGTTTTTTCTAGACCATTAAAAATTTTTATTTTTTACAACCCGAAAAACGCTTGTGTGTACGCGGCATTATGGGTGAAGTTAATCCAAGGAAAATCCAATTGCCTCTCGGGCAGGATAGCCAACTTTCAGTAAATTTATAAACAGTTTGTAAAATCTTTACTTTTGGTTCCACTGTGGGTAAAGGATTGTGTATATGGATTTTTTTTTTTATTGGTTGAACTAGCTGGACTTGTCTTTTTTCAACCTGACTAACTATGTAACTAACTGTAACTATGTGTGCCCAGATGAAGGGCCCATTCACCCCGCAACATATATACAGTTGCAATAAAAAGTATGTGAACCCTTTTGGAATGAGATGGATTTCTGCACAAATTGGTCATAAAATGTGATCTGATCATCTTTATCAAAGTCACAACAATAGACAATCCGTCTACTTAAACTAATAACACACAAAGAATTAAATGTTACCATGTTTTTATTGAATACACCATGTAAACATTCACAGTGCATGTGGAAAAAGTATGTGAACCCCTAGATGAATGACATCTCCAAGAGCTGAGTGAGGTGTCAGCCAACTGGAGTCCAATCGATGAGATTGGAGGTGTTGGTTACAGCTGCCCTATAAAAAATACACACCAGTTCTGGGTTTGCTTTTCACAAGAAGCAGGGCGAACAGGAAGTTTGAGGAAATCTCCCTAATGGGGACGAATGGCAAAATAAAAACTCAATGGTGTGTCTAAACTTTCCCTGTTCTATCCAAAACCCAATGAAAGAGTTTTAGCTGGAATTGGGCTGAAATCTGAGTTTCTGCCAGCTACAACTGGATTTTTTGTGTGCTTCACGGGGGAAATGTAGTCTCTTGTTAAGTGGTTCTCTATTGTGCAACCTCCCTCTCATGCTGCAATGTTTGTGGTAGAGGCAAGTGCTCTTCCAGTTTCCTTTTTTTTTTTGTACAGTTTTTCATTTTGGGATGAGAATACCAACATGTCAGGGGGCCTTGTAGGAAATGATTGGCAGAATGAAAATAGAAAACGTAACTTGTGCTAGATTGATATAGAATATATTATTGGTATAAAAGATGGTTTGTAATTTGAGGCACCTTTTTTTATATTATGGTGATGTTGTTTTTATTGCTGTGTCCCGGCTTCCATCACTTCTGTCCAGATGACAGATAACAGGTAGTAAAGGAAAATCTCCTCAACAGGAACATTAAAACCTTACTTCCTCACTTTATATTAAATAAAATATATACTTTATAGAAGTCAATGCAAGTCGCGCCCGAAGTCGTACAAGAACCTTTTTCTAAGTCGGAGCGACTTGCGTCGCTCCTATTAGAACGGTTCTATTGAATAGAATGGGACGCGAATTGTCAGACAGCTGAGTCGTCTGATGAGTGGCCCCAGTGTGAACCGGCTCTTAGACAAGATCTGCTCCCAGAGGGTAGATGAGTGGCAGCCACAATCTCCTGATGGCATCTCTAAGAACGGGGTAACATTAGTTACAGATGGGCCACAGGGATTGCAGGCAACGTGTTTCGGGGGAATCCACACATTTCTCCAATCCACATTCTTTCTCAAATCTAAACTCGTAACATGAAGATTTGCTATCTTTTAGAGCAGGGGTCTCCAAACAAAACAATTAGTCTACAGTAAACAAAGGGCCGTTTTTTTGCCCTTCAAACATTAGGAGGGCTGGATTGTGGCCAGCATAAGTGGGAATTTTGCTGGCATCAGTGAATGAATGAACAGTGGCAGTAAACATTCGGAATTGGGGGGGGGGGGGGCAATAGTGTCCCATTATTGGTGTCAGTAGTAGAAATGGTGCCCAATGTTTTAAGATGGCAGAATAGTGTCTAGTATCAGTGAAAGGAATACTGCCCCAAGGGCCGGATAAAGGAAAGGAAAGGGCCACACCCGTCCCCTGGGCCGTAGTTTGGAGACCATTGTTATAGAACATCTAGAAGTAATAAATGTGTCTACACAGAAGGATTTATATTTTTGTCTTGAACTGCACTGTGCACTAGCAGCCCTTCTGTGTTGAATGACAGCCATCATCATTAAACCCACTTCTACCAAGCCTAGGTTGTCATGGACCTGCCCCAACCTGTGACTGGACAGATAAAAGAGAAGCAGCAGAGGGATGATTTATTTATAACGCTGCTTTCTCCTCCTATCCGCATGCTTCTTGTCATCACATGAACTATACTGTTGAGTAGAGCTGGGATTTGACGCTGCATAACCACTCGTATGCATGAGACCTAACTGTTTTAGCCCCTTCCTGCCACCTCCGTCATCAAAGTGGGTCCTATTGCCAGGGGACAAGACAGACTTCCCAGTCATGTGATCACTGTGACTGGCCATAACAGTGGTCTCATGAGCAGGAGCTTGTGCCACCAGCTCCTAATCATAAACAGAGATCGGGATCTGGCTGTGACAACTCAGTGACAGTTGAACATCAAGAAGGGATTATTTGAGTTTAACAAGCGTAAGAATGACATGCACTATAATGATGAGCCTACAGGAAACTTGCCTCCTGTGCTTCACATTTTGTCCCCTTTTAGGTCAGGTCATTTTGTGTCCTTTCTACAGATCCATACCTTCTCCCCCCTTGACTCTCAGGCTTGAAAACTGACATCACCGTCCAATTGCGGAAAGCTGCGATTAAACAATTGTGAGTGCAGTAGAGGTTAAATCAGCAAGTGGTATTACAGGCTTATACAGACGGTAGAGTCGCAGTCTGCTATTGTGTTATTGTTTGATATGGAACGCGGCCAACTTTTTTTTTTTTTCTGTTAATTTAAAGCGTGGAACAGTATTGGTTGAGCTGACGGATTGTTTACTTCTACCCGACTGCCCTTCCAGATTGCAGGGGTTACTGGAGGTTAATAGAGGTTAGGTTTCCACCTCTAATATTTTCCAGTTCTTGAGGTCATGGGAGAATGCGTGATAAGGGAGTAACCTGACCTCGGTTGCATGACCCAGTAATTATTGCTGCTGGCACAAACATGTGACCCATACCAAACGTGAGACTGTTCAGACCATAAAGGGGCCTTCTTCATGGCTGGGAAGTATGTTTATGAAGTATCTTGTAACCAAAGAATCGGCACAGAGTTTCAGCATCAGGCAGGGTTAAGTACGCATCGCAGCATCAACGTCTTGATCACGTCATAAGCCAGGTCAATCATTTTATTTCGAGTTTCCAAGAACTTGTCTAACTTGTATCTCTCCGGCAGAACTGAAAATCTCCTATTAAAGGTACGCGTCAATCAGAAAACTGAACAATGAAATGTGTGGAAGGGTTGAAGACTGTTTTCTAAAGGATTTTTTTTTTCTTCATCCTGTTGATAACAAGCCTCCAAACATCTTAAACAAAGGGCCCGTATATTGTCCTATCATTGGTGTTATATGGAGAAATTGTTCCTCATTTTTGGTGTCATTGGAAGGAATTGTGCTCCTTCATTGGTGTTAGTGGGAGGACATATACCCAATTGTTGGTGTCTGTTAACGGAATAGTGCCTCAAAGGCTGGCTAAAAGCAAGCAGGGGCACAGTTTGGCGATCACTATTCTGGTTGAATGACTAAGAAATGTTTGGCAACATTAAATCGGCATATAATGAGTAGGCCACCACAGTTTTAGAAGTTAGCACTGGAAGCCTTCGGGTTCTTCACATCACAGGTTTCCTTTTAAATTTGATTTGCCCTGGCTACTCAAGTGTGAATACACTGTCCTGTATAAAGTTCCCGTTTGAAATGTATATCTACCTCCATGGTTGTTGCCTGGCTTCTCATGGAAAGGTGGCTAGATCATCTGTAGTTTGGACAGGTATCGACACATGCTCTTAACCAACTCTTAGGCCATGTACACACGATCAGACATGTCCGAGGAAACATGTCAGACGGACCGTTTTCATCGGACAAGGCTGAAGTGGTCTGTTGGTCTGATGTGCGTACACACCATCGGACCAAAATCCCCTCGGACCAGAACGCGGTGACGTAGAACACAACGACGTGATGAAAAAACGAAGTTCAATGCTTCCAAGCATGCGTCGACTTGATTCTACACATGCGTGGGTTTTTGTTTCGATGGTTTGTGTACTAACCATCAAACCTGTCCGACAGACAGGTTTCCAGCAGACAGATTTCAAAGCAAGCTTGAAAACTTTTGTCCGCTGAAAACGGTCCAATAGGCCGTACATACGATCGAACATGTCCTCTGAAACTGGTCTGCCGGCCAGTTTCAGTGGACATGTTCGATCCTGTGTACGTGGCCTAAAATTACATTCTTGTTCCATGTCCTTGACACCACAAATATTGAAGCCTTTGAATAAACAAATGGCAGCTTACTTGTTCCTTCCAGGTCAGGTTTCCTGCTTGTATCTGCTGGGCCACTGGCATCTCGTGTTAATTGCCTCTACAGTGAAACTAGGCAGATAGGCACCCTTGTTTCATTGCTTATTATGCTATCTACACATGGTTAAATTTCTAATGCTACAGGCTGAATGAGAAAAAATCAATCGATTCCTCCATCTACGCTAAATAACATGGAGGGAGCAATCTCCACTGCTATTGTATTCAGGCAGCTGCCATACCAACATGTAGTAGGATGCAGTTATTCTATGGCCAATATTTGTCCACCTGACTTTTGCTGTGCTGTATGGTGCTGACAGGGTCATATGCTTTTTGTTCAAGTCGGCAGTCATTGGCCGAAATGCAAGTCATCTATGTGACCAGCATTTACTTCAGATGATTGGCTTGTCCTTTAGACATAAGAGGGCCTACAGCTGTACCATTGTGATAGATGGAAACTATATGGGTAGAGGAACAAGTTATCTTGTTAGAAAGGGGGGTAGGTCAGTCATGCTAAAATGGGTGGGAGGAAGCATCACACCTATTAGTCCCCTTTCACACTTATACGACTTGTCCCACGATTTTGGACTGCAAAATCGTATGAGAAGTCATTCTCCATTATTTTCAATGAACACCATTCATACTGGCACGACTTTAAGTTGTGCCTACTTCAAAGTAGTTCTTGCACTACTTTGGTCCGATTTTGATGCCACTTACACAGGCGTTAATTGAAATCGCGGCCGTGAATCGCGGCTAAATCGCACGACTTTGAGGTGTGAAAGGTGTCTTAGACTGGCAAAACAGCACCCCTTGCAGGTGAAAGATGAGACTGCATTTCACTTGCCAATTCTTTGGAGCTGTGTTTGGGAAATATGACTCCTGTATGAAGGAATTAGAAGGACATTTTGGAATTTTATCTGAACTGTTTGTGTAACTTTTTTTTTTTCCTTAGTGGAAGAACTTAACATAAAGAGGAGTCATGAAGCTCCATAGACATCTTATGATATTTACATTATTTCAAAGGTGAGCGCATTGCTTGGGTATATTTTCCTTCTTTTGGTTATCACTTTAAATGGTATTTGTATGAAAGATGTAGGTGCTGGTATGTGAAGGTCAGTGTTAAGATCGGTCTCAGTCTATGGAGGCAGGCAGTTTTCTAGATTTTGAATTTGAAGCTTTAGCGAGACCTTGAAATCTCTGTTGTTCTCCTTGCCAAATAACGTTTTCAGCTATAGCTTTGGATATATTTTATCAACCTTGCCAGAAGCGTATTGTTGCAGAGTTTCCGTGCCTTACAAACAAAAGCCGTTGATCTTAAGATGCTGGCTTCCATTGCCTTTTTTTGAAATTTTAATTGTTTGTCAGACTGTCTCTATCTGCGGTGACACTTTGTATAGAAGAAACATGTATCGAAATGCAGTTGGTAGGGTTGCTCTTGGAAAAACACATTCTTGCACAGAATATTTTGAATATGTACTGATAAAAAACCTCTAATATTTTGGGTCCAGGATGTAGATACATGAATGAGAGCGCAGACCACAAATGGATTCCTACAGCAGAACTATCCTGGAACTTAAATGGTACTCCCGAGAAGTCTCCCGTCTGCATTTATATAAGCCTAGTTTACAGGTGGGCCATAGACGGCGTAAATCTAGAGAAACTGCAAGTTCGACCATTGCATCCGATGACTGGGCTGCATAGAGGTTTAACTTGGTTGAGATAATGAGCAGTGCTGACCCTTGGAAGAGCTTGTTATCACATACAGAGACTTGCCCGCATTCTATAAAGAAGAGCTAAGGAAACTTTACTCATTAGTTGGCTTGTTCCATTCATCGACATCGAGCTGAGCAGAAGACGGAGCAGCAATTTGAAAATGCCATTCTTTTCCTTACATAGTATCATGACAGTAAGCAGCAATTTACTTTAATATTGGTGACCGAAGGACTGCACAGATTGGATTAACCAAGACTTGTGTAAATGTGGTTTTTGTAACCTTTGCTTATAAGGCAGACCTGTCTCCTGTAATATAATGTATGCTGACTGACTATTCCAGTTTCTAGCAACTGGAGTTGCAAGGTAAAGAATGGAAGAGCAAGACCAGGCCATTTCTTGGCATATAGAATCCTAAACCCCTTTCACATTGGTGCCCCTCATTTTATCGGAAATTCAGAATAGAAACAAATTTTACATGTCTGACATCCATGTGCATTGGGTAAATCCCTATGGGTGGCCAGATGTAAGGTGATGCTCATCCACCTATATCTACCTACATTTGAACAGGTCAGCAAAATTAGACTTGGACCCAAATTTATTACGCTCAAACCTTAATGGACCTGGATGTAGGTAGATATAGGCTAACACGCATCGGCTTACATCCAACCACCCATAAGGATACAGTGCACTTAGTTTTTGTTCTGAACTACCGTATCGCAAAGAGAGCTGAAGTTGAAGGGGCCTTATTCTCTCTCCCTCAGTCTGGCCATAGTGTCAATGTACCACCTATCTGTGTTCTTGATTGACTTTGAGGCCCCGTACCCACGACCGAGAAACTCAACGAGCAAAACGCAACATTTTTCTCGTCGAGTTTCTCGTTCGGCTGTCCAAAAACTTGATGAGACAAATTTTCCCATTGCCGTCGAGGAAATGGAGAACATGCTCTCTTTTTGGCTCGACGAGTTTCTCGACGGTTTTCTCGGCGAAAAGTGTACACACGACCGGTTTTCTCGGCAGAATATGTCTCCCATCAAGTTTCTTGATGGATTCTGCCGAGAAAACCGGTCGTGTACGGGGCCTTAGTGTTCAAATGCAGTTTAGTGTTAGAGAACTTCATTATCCAACACCGGATTCTCATAATGCACTCTTTCTCGGTACAGGGAAGGAGCCATAGAGCTTACAGTTAGAGAAGCTCTGTCCCTAATTTTGGCACAGGTGTAGATCAAACTCTAATGGGAATACCTTTTTAGTATGTTAAAGCACAGTGTATTATGATCAATAGCCAATTTATTTTTCCTTATATACTGGTTTTAACTTTTTTTTTGCATTTTAGTGCTGTTGACCTTATTCTGTCTACATGGATTTGCTCCAGCTTCGGCTGCACGCTATTGCTCTGGACTGGCTTCCTCCCAATAACAACGGAGAACCATGTCTGCCATTGTCCACTGGTGTGGGCACTGGCAGTCTCCACCAGGGGCAAATGTGATGGCGACATTGTAGGCCTACAAAAGGCAGACTATTTTCATCCCTATAGAAAGTATATGAACTAGGACCTTCATGGCAGGGTAACCAGGTATACAACGTGGTGTGGTGTCTCGCATTGCGCTACGCAAAAATGCAACCCGTCCTACATTTTTCAGCACCCACCAATGCACAAAGTCTGAAAAAAATAGGACATATGGCATTTGTCTTGTCTATGTGTTGGGACTGCCTAATGCATATAGTATCAATGGGCCCTAGCAGTATTTATTGTTGCCCCCTAGGAATTGTCTGATGGAGACATCCGTTTTTACAGTAAATGCAGAATGTGCTTGTATAATGATGTAATAGGTAACTGGAGACCTATATTGTATATTACAGAAATTTCCACTTTGCTTAGAATTTCCCTTTTATAAGTCAAATCTTGCCAACCCTTGTGTTTGTATCAGAAGTAAAACACTTCAATTTTAATTCTGGGGTTCCCATTGTAATGATTATAGCTGCATTCTGCACCCTTTTTTTTCCCCCTCGCTCTCATGGAAATAGTCTTTGGAGTTAATCTGTCTCCTTTTTTGTTCTGTTTGTGCTGGGAGGTGTTCACTCTGTTCAGATTAATGGAAAACCATTATGTACTGCGTGGGAAGAGTGCTTTTCAGTGTATGAAACAATATTTCTTTAATGATAGCGAGCTCTTATGTAACTGCTGTGTAGCATGAGCTTTTCTTCACCTCCGAGAGCATAGAGGCAACCTTCTGAGCCTGGGAACAGAGGGCATGGCTAATGAGATGTGGTGTAGCAATAGGGGGTCAGTAGGTAATGTCTGTCTGTATACTTGGAGGGGTGGTGTACATCAGGGGGCAGTAGTTATAGGTCTTTCTGTTAACTATGAAATTAGGTGTAGTTGAGAAGCCGTCTGTATACCATAACATGAGGTACAGTGTTGCACCAGGCGGTCAGTAGTTAATGGTCTGTCTGTATACTATTAGGTGAGGTCAGTGTAGTGTACATCAGGGGGTCAGTGTTATGAAATTGTTGTAGTGAGCCCCATGGGAGTCAGTAGTTGAGAAGTTGTCTGTATACCATGAGGTACAGTGTTGCACCAGGGGGTCAGTAGTTAAAGGTCCATCTGTTAATAAGGTAAATTGTACTGAGCACCTGGGGGTCAGTGGTTAAGGGCCTATCTGTATACCATAAGGTGTAGTAAGCCCCAGGGGGTCAGTAGTTTGGCAGCTGTCTGTATGCCATGGAATGAGGTGCAATGTTACATCAGGGGGCAGGGCCGCCATCAGGAATTATGGTGCCCCTTACACAGCTAATTGAGAAGTGGGCGGTCCCACGAATTGGGGGGTTGCCCTGGGGACCTCTGGGCCCCTTTACAAAAAATTTTTTAAAAGGGGGACCTCTGGGCCCTGTAATAAAATAAATAAAAGTATATATACAACAAAAGGGAAGGGGGGGGGGGGGTGCCATCCGAGGTCCTGGGCCCTTTAATAAAAACAAATATATATATATAACATTTCAAAAGGGAGGTTGCCACCTGGGCCCCTGGGGACCTCCGTGCCCCTTACAGGTGTACTGCCTGTACCCCCCTAAAGGTGGCCCTGCCAGGGGTCAGTATTTAAAGGTCTGTCTTCATACTATGAAATAAGCTCTAGTGAGCACCAAAGGGTCTGTCTGTATACAGCGTGGTCTCCCCCCCCACCTATTTTGGGCAAGCTCATCACCCCTAGCGCCAAAGTCAAAAGCCTAGGGGTCATTCTTGACTCCTTTATCTTTAAATTTTTCTTTATTATTTTGATCGTACCAAGTGACATACAGATGGAAAACCATTCCTCTAACCGAGGAGCATTGGAGGAACATTATATATATATATATATTTTTTAACAATGAAGTGAAGGAAAAACCCAAAATAAAAAAGGGGCACCCACATGAGTCCTGATCGTATCTTAAACAGCAATGAAAGAAAAACGGAAATAGAAGACAGGAGGCACATCCCAGCACCTCCCCTCCCCTCCCTCCCCTCTCGCTGGTCCCCATCTAGACCTCTAGTGACTCACGACTCCGTGGGTACATTGCCCTTCACCCCCTCACGCCGGCAAGTCCCCTCCTCCCCCCGGGGGGTCACTGTGCCCCTCATAGGGAGGGGGGGGGAAACCGGCCCCTCAAATGTCCTCTATGCCCTAGCTTGCTACGCCAACTCCCTCCCTTCCCTCCCACCCCCCCGCAAGATTGACAAAAAAGAAAGAAGGAAAGAGAGAAAACAAAAAACACCAAAAAAAAAAAAAAGGAAAAGAAAAACACACTGACCCGTCTC
The DNA here is from genome assembly GCA_029574335.1 of Rana kukunoris. Taxonomy (NCBI): domain Eukaryota; kingdom Metazoa; phylum Chordata; class Amphibia; order Anura; family Ranidae; genus Rana; species Rana kukunoris. Next base: position 559,803,482 of record CM056050.1, on the reverse strand, counting down.
TCTCACTCATCCCCCCCTCCCCGTCCCATCCCTGAGTCCGGTCCCTCCTTATTATGCATCCAGCAGAGCCCTCCCTTGTTCTGAGTATCTGAACTCGTTCCACTCAGCCCACGTTTCAGTATATACTTTACGTTTCTGTCTGGAGGTCCATACAAGGTCCTCCATTCTGTTCAAATCTTCTACTCTATTGAGCCACATCTTTACCGTTGGTGGTTGTTTATGTTTCCACATCCCTGGGATGCAGGCACGGGCAGCATTTAAAAGGTGATTAACCATAGAACTCCTGTATCTCTTTACCGTTAGCTCCGAATCCTGTAGTAGATAAAAGGACCATTTGTCTGGTAGTTTATCTTTACTAAATTTCTGCACTATACCCTGAACCTCCGTCCAAAAGTTCAGAATTCCTGGGCATAGCCAAAATATATGTAACAAGGTTCCTTCTTCCTTACCACACCTCCAGCATCTATCCGAGGTGTCTGGGTAGCACCTTTTTAATACTACCGGGGTACGATACCATTGAGATAGAATCTTGTAATTCATCTCTTGTGTTTTCGCACTAATTGACGATTCAAATATGTTCCGGAGTATTTTACTCTTTTGTTCTTCTGTAAAGGGTCTTCCCAGTTCCATCTCCCACCTGTTAAAAAAGGGAAGCTGAGAGTCCTCCGTCGGTGTGTTCAGTAGTTCGCTGATTCTTGAAAGGGTGTGCCGAAGCACTCCCTTACCACTACAGTACCCCTCAAATCTTGTAAGTTTACGTTCGTAACTTCTGGGGGGTTTTAGATTGTCCAAGAAATGCCGCAATTGTAATGCTCTCCAAGTATCCAATCTATAAGGGAGCCCACCCTCTACCATTTCCCGCATACTATGCCATAGGCCCTCCCTCAAAAAATGAGATACTTGTATTAAACCCTGGTCTATTAGTCTATCAAAGGACCCCTTCTTCAGACCTGGTGTAAATTGTGGGTTCCCCAAAATTGGATAGAGTGGTGAGTCCAAAGTGGATAATACCCCTTTCCTAAATAGCCCATAGGCCACTTTCAATGTTGGGCCTATCAGTGGATGTTTCTTAGTGAGTATCGGCAGGTCTCTATAGCACCACGCAGCCAGATAGAGTATACTACTACATTGGGCCTGCTCCAAACCCGGCCATATTTTCTCCCCGCCATGTCTTCCCCAGTCTACCAGTCGGATTAACATAGCCGCCTGGTAGTATCTGAGGATATCTGGGGCCGATACGCCTCCCTCTCGTTTTGATAAGCATAATGCATAGTTCTTAATTCTTGGACTTTTGTTGCCCCAAATGAAATTATTAAAGAGAGTTTGCGTCTGTCTAAAAAAAGATTTTGGTATAGCGATTGGGAGCGTTTGGAAGAGGTACAGAAATTTCGGTAATATATTCATTTTAATAATGTTGATTCGTCCAAACCACGAGTGGAACCCCTTCCTCCAACCATCCAGAAGGACCCGCGTTTTCGTCAATATTGGCATAAAATTAAGTCTAAAAACCTGTGTCAGGTCCGCCGGGATGAAGGTACCCAGATAAGAGAGAGATTTATCAGACCATTTAAATCTATGCTTTGCTTTCAGGAAGCGCATCTCTCCCCTCGAGATCCCCACCCCCATTGCTTCAGACTTATCGTAATTTATTTTAAAATTTGATAAGTCTCCATATACCTTCAGTTCTTGTACCAAATTGGGGAGGGATTCTATCGGGTTCACTAAAGAATACATCATATCGTCCGCGTAGGCTGAGATCTTATATTCGGAACCTCCAACAAACAATCCTTTAATATCTGGATTCAATCGAATCCTGCTTAGTAACGGTTCCACTGAGAGAGCAAACAAGAGAGGGGATAGGGGACATCCCTGCCTTGTCCCATTTGAAAGTTTAAAGGAGGGTGACAAAATTCCGTTCACTCTAACTTGTGCTGTTGGGTGAGTATAATTACTTCTGATCCATTGTAACATCTTATTGCCGAACCCCATGTATTCCAGGACCTTGAACATGAATTGCCAATTAATCCGATCAAAAGCTTTCTCGGCATCTGTACTGAGGAAAACACATGGGGTTCCGCCGGAGCCAGCCCAATGGACCAGGTTCAGAATCTTGATCGTATTGTCCCTGGCTTCACGCATTTGCACAAATCCTACCTGGTCTCTGTGGATAAGTCCAGGTATGTGTTGCTGTATGCGTATTGCCAGAATTTTGGCAAAGAGCTTCAGATCCTCATTCAGTAGTGATATAGGTCTGTAACTTCCACACATGACTCCTTTATGACAATGGACGCACAAATAGGGTCAGTGGTCAGCGGATCTCACCATCTACTGCGCCTACTACGCAGACTCACTCCGTTCATCCCTAAAGAAGATCTAGCGGTCGTGGTGGGAGCTATTGTAAACTCCAGGTTGGATTATGCAAATGCCCTTTACCTCGGTCTCCCCAAATACCAAATCGCTCGTCTGCAAGTCATTCAGGATACGGCCGCCAGACTTGTGACTGGGAAAAAACCCTGGGAATCCATCTCACCTTCACTGAGAGCCCTTCATTGGCTGCCAGTTAAAGACAGAATCGCTTTTAAAGCCCTCTGTCTTACGCATAGATGTGTCCATGAGAATGCCCCCCTCTACTTATGCGAATTAATAAAAGCGCATAATCCAAATCGCGTTTTGCGATCCACGAATCAGAACCTGCTCCAGGTTCCGAAAGCCAACTTCAAGTCCAAAGGGGAAAGAAGATTTGCGATCCAGGGTCCCAGACTATGGAACGCTTTACCAACCAGCATTCGGTTGGAGGAGAACCACCTAGCATTTAGGAAAAAGGTCAAGACTTTTCTCTTTTGATATCAAAGGAGACAGGAACAACAAGCGCCCAGAGGCGATTCAGTTCGCATGTGCCGCGCTATATAAGTTTTCATTCATTCATTCATTAATTAGGTGTATTGTGCACCAGGGGGTCAGTAGTTAACAATAAGTCTTCATACTATGAAATAAGGTGTAGTGAGCAATAGCTCCAGAGGGTCAGTAGATAAAGGGTTGTCTGTATATTATGAAATGTGTAATGAGCACCAGGGGGGCAATAGTTAAGGGTCTATTTTCATATTATGAAATGAGATGTAGGGTGCACCAGTGGCCAGTAGACATGGGTGTCGTTAAGGGGGGGGGGGGGCTGTTGAGGATGGAGCCCTGAATGTGGGCTCAATAGCCCCAAGTGTCTAAGCGGGTCCAGCTTTTTGTGCAGCAGTGGCAGCTGCATTTTACCTTCTGTGTAATGTGCGGGGACCGGTCTGATCCTGAGCGCCGCCATGATGGACGTCCATCATAGGCACTGCAGGCTCCAGAAGGCAGGAATTGCAATGCACCAGCCGCACCACACCCCCCCTCGGGTGGGCGGATCTCCTCCGGGCAACTGGCTGTCTGCTGTGATGATGGGCATTGGGCACACTGTACACCACAGCTGAGGACACGTGAAGAAGTCTGTCTCCTCCTGGTCAGGTAGGTCAGCGTATGTATGTCACTACCATCAGTATGTCATTACCATCAGTGTATGTAGGTCGGTGTATGTAGGTCGGTGTAGGTCAGTGTATGTAGGTTAGGTAGGTAGATTAGTGTAATGGTCAGTGTGTCAGGCAGGTGAATTTTGTGGTCCGCATTAATGGGCAATGGTAAGCCAGGCAGCAACCAGCAAGTGAATTTACCCCCTGCTAACAAGCCTTACTGCCCAGCCAATAAAAAAGCCAGCGCCATATATGCGTTTTTGTCACGAATTGCGTTTTTTAATCTGTCCAACAACAAATTGGGCAAAAAAGCAACATATAAAATTCAAATTGCAACAAAATAGTAGTAACATTGTATGTACAGAACACACAGCAAAATGCACTGTAGAACGCACCAATCGCAAACTGCATAGATGTGAACCGAGCCTGAATGAAGCATTGACCAATTTTTGCTTGCCTGGCAATCAGATCCTTTTATTCCGTTACCCATACTGCACTGGGAGAAGGAAAGGCAGAAACTGGTAACTATGGGATGTCTAATACAATCCTTTATGCAGATGTGCTGTGAGAATGGATTTACTGCCAGCCAATCAGATCCGACTTCTCGTTTTTTTTTTTTTTAGTGCAGACAGGTAAAATCTTTAATTTAATCGGCTGCAGCGAGCAGTGCGTCCATTTTTCATTGCCAGCGTTGGCACGTCATGGGATAGACAGCTTTGACTTGAGATCGCTGCAGTACATTTGGAGTCGCGGCAGAGAAGAAAGGATGCTGCAAGAGTCATCCTGCTGATAAATGAATAATGAAAGTCAATTACTCGAGTAGGAAGCCCGCTCATTAGCTATTCCGTAAAAGCGGTTGATCTGCTGGAGATGGAATTATTTCAAGCTTTTTCTTTTCTATTCTTTCTGTGGAACCTGTTAATAAATTACTTATAGCGCGTCTGACCCTTCTGTTACAGGCAATAAGGAGGCAGCCAGTAAAAATGACGCCAGAGTTTTATTTTCCCATTTATTATCATACACTTTAAAGGTGCTTTTAGATGAGTTGGAGTCGCATAAGAGGAAGTGTGCGCTGGATTGTGTTAACCCCTTTGTGCTCCTTGAAAGCGAGCAATTTTGGTGACTATCGTGACATTTAAATTTATCATGTAAGAGGCTTTGTTGCCCAGACAGGCATTAAAGTAAATCTGTCATCAGATAATGATAGAGTCTGTCTTTAATGACCTCTTCCTGAAAATGCTATCCGCCTGGCTTTTACACCTACAGAGTTCCTTCTCTATACCTGTTCCAGGCCACTGTGTATGTCGGGCCAAAACTCTCAGTTGGGGGGTAAAAAACAGATGGCTGAGCCAAGGTTTTACAGACCCAACACCCTAATCACCCACCAGCCTCCAACCCAAATTGGCAAAATATAGCTGGATGGGGGTGTACACATACCGTGGCTGCGATTCTTTGCTTTGCGGCCGTGCCATTTTGAAACGTGTGGTGCAGAGTTTGACAGGTGGCACAGCCTGTCATACTTGCCCATTGAGTTTAATGGGGCCGCATCGCAACCACGTGCAATTGCAGCAGGGTAGTGTGGCATTACAGGGTTAAAACAGATGGTGAAGAGGTGATGTATTACACCTCCCCAAGGCCTGCCAAATGCCCTCTGAAAAAAGTGATTCAAACAAGTCGATCTTCAGGCCTTGTACACACGAGGGGATATTTCCGCTGAACATGGTCCGACGGACCATTTCAGCCGAAAAATCCCCTCGTCTGTAGGGGCAAACGGACGCTTTTTGCCGGATTCATCCGGCGGAAAAATTTCAAAGCATGCTTTGAAATAATTCCGCCGGATAGCTGGCCGTCAGATATGTCCGCTGGTTAGTACGGCAAACCAGCGGACATATCTTGCCGCACATGCGTCGTATCCTGTGAATGGATCCGACGCATGCGCGCGGAAGTGTTTACTTCCTGGTGCGGTGACGTGGCGGCGTCAACGTCACCGTCACCGCGCTGTCCGCTGGCGGGGAATTTGATCCGATGGTGTGTACAGCCATCGGATCAAAACACCCCGGCGTAAATATACGCTGTAAACGGTCCGGGGACCGTTCACAGCGGATATATTCAGCCGTGTGTACAAGGCCTCAGAGTGCACCACAGTCCATACCAGTATGACTGTGGTGCAACTTGCGATCTACATACTGAACACGGGGTCGTTTGCTTGCCATCTGTATACTAAACGTGAGGGATCGCTCGCTTGTCTTCTGTATACTGAGCACAGGGACTCGATCCCTCAGCACCTGCACCATTTAGGCCACGTACACACAATCGAATATATCTGCTGAAACTGGTCCGCAGACCAGTTTCAGCGGACAGATTCGATCGTGTGTACGGCCTAGCAGACAGGTTTCCAGCAGACAAAAGTTTTAAAGCATGCTTTAAAACTTGTCTGCTGGAAAGCTGTCTGTCAGACATGTCCGCTGGTTAGTACGCCTAACCAGCGGACAAAAATCCCCCCGCATGCACCGAATGGATTCGACGCATTCGTGGAAGTATTTTACTTCCTGGTTCGGTGACGTGGCGGCGTCAACGTCACCGCGCTGTCTGTCCGCGGGGATTTTGGTTTGATCGTGTGTACACAGATCAAACCAAATTATCCCAGCAGACATGTCTGATGAAAACGGTCGTGTGTACGCGGCCTTAGAGACTATGTTGTATTTTATTTTTATTTTTTATGAGTAGAAGCGGATTGATTTACTACAACTGGAGAATTCTAAATGGTTACCATGCAAAGCTGCACAATAATCAGTTTCTAACTTCAGCTTCTTCAATTAAAAAACGCCCTAAAAACAAAAAATGCACCAAAAATGTTAGTTTTACTTAACAGAAATAGTGGTTGCTATGCGGATGTTCCTAATCTGCCTCTTCCCATACCGCGGCAGGTCTTCTTCCTCGTCCTCCCCGCATTGTCTTCTGGGGTATGGGGCGCGCTGCCTTCTGGGAACTGTGTCCCAGAAATAAGCTGCCCATTCACAAAAGCGTTGCGTGAGGCGGCGTACACACGTACGAGAACCTCGACGGGCGGAACACATCGTTCCGCCCGTCGAGGCTCTCGGCCGGCCGTCGAAATCGGCGACCCGCCCGTCGGGAATGGCAACTAGCCATTCATCCAGGCGGGCCGTCGAGCAAATAGAGAGCCTGCTCTCTATTCGCTCGACGGGATTCCCGACGGGCAGGGCGAGCCAGCAGCGTACACACAGCCGAGGTTCTCACTGGAATGCAGCTTCCAGCGAGGTTCTCGCTGGTTTCCAGCGAGAACCTCGGTCGTGTGTACGCCGCCTAACTTGTGCATGCGCTGTAGGAAAGGGGCAGTGAAGCCGCAAGGCTCCGCTGCCTGTTTCCCCCAGTAAGGATGGCGGCGCCGGGAGCTGCCAGGATTGAGCAATCGGGGGGGGGGGGGGGCGACATCGCGGATGCCTAGGACAGGTAAGAGTCCTTATTAAAAGTCAGCAGCTATGGTGTTTGTAGCTGCTGGCTTAAAAAATAAAAAATTGCAGGTAGAATCCCGCTTTAAACACCCAAAAAAAAAAAACAGAAGCTGATTTCGCTTTTAGAGTTGGTTCACACTGGGGCGACACGACTTTCAGCATGACTTTCAGAGGCAACTCCAACACGACTTTAGCATGAACCACAGGGCGATCTGGGGAGATTTACAACATTACTTGAAGTCGTCTCCAGGACAGGAGACTTTCCAGTGGCCAATCAAACAACAATTAGCTCTGGGGGAGGGAGGGGTTTGCCTGAGAAATGTATATTATCTTCCTGGAAAGTTGCTTTAGTTAGGACAGGGATCAGACTTGGAGGCGACTTGCATTGAAATCAATGGGTACAAATCGCCTACTAGTCGGATTGAAGTCGTACAGGAACCTCTTCTGAAGTCGGAGCGACTTCAGTAGTGTTTATTAAGACGGCTCCCATTCACTTCCATTGATTTTCTCAACCACACGACTTGGGGAGACTTCAAGTCGGATCCCAGGTCGCCCCAGTGTGAACCGGCTCTCAAGGTTTAGTAAATCAACGCCAAAGTGTTTTCTGATTGGACAGGGTGAAGAGGAGGGGTGGATGATGTCATTGGAGAATAACTAACTTGTTTTCATTAAAACATTGAAAAAGAAGAAAAACATGCAAGACATTCTCTGACTTTTTTTTTTTAAATTATTAATATTTATTTATTAATTTTTTTATTATAAAAAAAAATTGCGGTACAACATTTTTATACCTTTTTTTTAAAGAGTTAGCTCACCCTAAAAAAAAATCTATGCAGCCCATACATAAATGCTATTCCATAATTCTAAATGAATCGATTTTAAACATATGCATTAGTGCCCCTCCCATACCTGTGGACCATTTGTGTGATGCCTGCCCCAAAGATTTATGTCACAGCTCCATCCTGTCCTGTCCTCTTTAGGAAAGACGTGACGTTGGGACAAACGCCCCCTAGTGGTAGAAGAGTGAAATGTTACTGTGCTATGAGACTTGTCTGCTGGCAGAGAATACGTGGATCAGCCAGAACTTGGGGGTCATGCGATAGAAAGTGTTTGCAGGGCATAGCAAAGCCATGGGGAAGCCACATTTAAAGGTATATTGTTGTTTAGCCTTTGTTTCCAATTTAATGCTTGAAAAGACACGCAACCCAAAGTTTTCCCATCCCGATTGTGTTATTCTGCCAGTCCAGGGGCAAGCTATAGGTTACAAGGAAAACTCTATATATCATGTGTGTGTGTTTGTAGTATTTCCTGGAAATGTCAGTATCCAGGTCCCTTGGGTACTGCCAGCGGGCCTTTCCACCGTTCCTTTCCAATCACTGACTTAAGGCCTGAACAATGAGTCATTTCTTCTCCAAGGTGTCTGCTGTGTCTACCCGGGGGGGGGGGGGCACAGACTTGTGTGACAGCAATCGATGTCCCCTGTCCTTCTAGCTAGGATCACTGTCGGCTCCCCTCTGCTTTATTAAGCATTTTGTCTTTATTTCTGGGATTACAAATCCAGATTAAATAGCCCATGTGGGTTGCATGTTCTCCTTGTGCCTCTCTAGGTTTCCTCCAGCTACTCCGGTTTCCTCTAGCTACTCCGGTTTCCTCCCACACTCCAAAGACATGCTAGTAAGTTAATTGGCTCCTGTTTAAATTTGCCCTAATAATGAATGTGAGTTGGGGGACCTTAGATTGTAAGCTCCAGGACTAATGTTAATGTGTAATATACACTCACCCGACACTTTATTAGGTACACCTTACCAGTACTAGGTTGGACCCCTTTTGCTTTCAGAACTGCCTTAGTTCTTCATGGCATAGATTCAACAAGGCATTGGAAACATTCCTCAGAGATTTTGGTCCATATTGACATGATAGCATCACACAGTTGCTGCAGATTTGTCGGCTGCACATCCATGATACAAATCTCCCATTGGATTGGATCTGGTGAATGTGGAGACCATTGAAGTACTGCGAACTCATTGTCATGTTGAAGAAACCAGTGGTGAGAGGATTGGAGTTTTGTGACATGGTGCATTATCCTACTGGAAGGAGCCATCAGAAGATGGGGACACTGTAGTCATAAAGAGATGGACATGGTCATCAACAATACTCAGGTAGGCCGTGGCGTATAAACAATGCTCAATTAGTACTAAGGAGCCCAAAGTGTGCCAAGAAAATATCCCCCACTTTCAGCCTGAACTGTTGATACAAGGCAGGACGGATCCATGCTTTTATGTGGATTACACCAAATTATGACTCTACCTCTTAATGTCGCAGCTGAAATCAAGACTATAGAGAACAGGCAACGTTTTATTCAATTCTCTATTGTCCAATTTTGGTGAGCTTGTGTGAATTGTAGCCTCAGTTTCTTGTTCTTAGCTGACAGCAGTGGCACCCGGTGTGGTTTTCTGCTGCTGTAACCCATCTGCTTCAAGGTTCGATGTGTTGTGCCTTCAGAAATGGTATTCTGCATATCTTGGTTGTAACGAGCAGTTATTTGACTTACTATTGCCTTTTTATTATCTCTAACCAGTCTTCCCATTCTCCTCTGACCTCAACAAGGCATTTTCGTCCACCCAATTGCCGCTCACTGGATATTTTCTCTTCTTCTGACCATTCTCTGTAAACCCTAGAGATGGTTGTGCATGAAAATCCCAGTAAATTGGTAGTTTTTGAAATACTCAGACCAGCCCGCCTGGCACCAACAACCATGACATGCTTAAAGTGGAGGTTCGCCTAAAAATAAATTTTTAACATTGCATTTATGACATTAAAGATGATTAGAACCGGCTGTTTTTTTTAAAAAATACGTTCTGTACATACTGTTTCCAAGATGTATTCTCAACCGGGCTTCCGGGTATGACGGTCGAGGCTGGGCGTGCCTTATTGATGGACAGGCATCCGTCCGACGCATACAGCGCGTCACGAGATGCCGAAAGAAACCGAACGTCGGTGAGAATACATCTTGGAAACAGTATGTACGGAACGTATTTTTTTTAAAAAAAACAGCCGATTCTAATCCTCTTTAATGTCATAAATGCAATGTTAAAAATTTATTTTTAGACGAACCTCCACTTTAAAGCCCCTTAAATCTCCTTTTCTTCCCCATTATCTTGCTCGGTTTGAACAGCAAGTTGTCTTCACCGTGTCTAGATGCCTAAATGAATTGAGTTGCTGCTGTGTGATTGGCTGATTAGCAATTTGTGTTACCAACAGGTGTACCTAATAAAGTGGCCGGTGAGTGTATATGTAAAGTGATGCATAAATTGGCAGCGCGGAATATTGCCTGTAATAAATAAAATATAATCAAAAGAATATTTTTTTGGGCTAGATTTATGCTTTAACCAGGTACATTGAAAGTTCATAACAAGCTCATGTGTTTCATTCTGTTGCTGTCGGGACAAATAAATGGTTACATCATTGTAGATGAGACAGGTGCACTTAAAATATTTTCTGTTTGCTTGCTTCATATATAATAAAAAATAAAATAAAAATATATTAAAAAAAAAATATTTTTTTTTTATAAAAAATAAATAAATAAAAAAAGGGGGGTTGCCATCCGGGCCCCTGGGGACCTTCGACCTCTAAAAAAAAAAAAAATGGCCCTTTTATTAAAAAAATAAAAAATAAAAATATATTTAAAAATATATTTTTTTTATAAAAAAATAAATAAAAAAAGGGGTTTGCCCTGGGGACCTCCGGACCCCTTACAGGTGTACTGCCTGTACCCCCCTGATGGCATCCCTGTCACTGCATAGCGAAGTCCCTACCCAATAGGAGACCTGGGAAGAGATGCAGCCGGCTCCCGGTGAGACATGTAGAAGTCGGTCTGCTTCCATAATAACTCATTTTGTTATGTGTTTTTATTTGAAGAACAGAATGACGGGTCGAACTGACCTGCTTATCTTACTGCTTTCCATTCTTCACAGACTCTTGTTTATACAAAACAACCAGATCGTTTCTCAGTTTTCTTTTATTTTATTTTTTTGTAGATAAAAATGCGCGGTTGTGCGTCTATCAGTCAATTTGTTTATTTTGTATTTATACGTTGCCAGATATACAAATTATTGTAGCATTTGTTTTTTTTTTTTGTTTTTTTTTAGTACAAGGATAATTGTATATGCAAAATAAATGCTGTGTAATGTTTATGTATTGTAGGCTGAAATCTTAAACTGGTCACAGACTAGTAGAATACCGATACGGAAATCCTAAAAATTCGCCATTGCGTTCCGTCTAATTCAGTCTAATTTACATTCAAAAGCCCTTAAAATGTCACCCAGACCTGCTACTTGAATGGAATTCTAGATTTTTATCCAATTGATAACCAACAAGGTGTCTGTATTGTTTTTTTTTTTTTTTAGCTAATGGCCATCTCTCTTGTAAAAGCAATCCAAACAGCTAACTAGCCACTGGATTACTTTTACAAGCCTTCCTTCCCTCCCGCGGATTTCCAGGGATCTTCCGCCCCACAGAAAGTCCGGATGGACCAGCCAGCACTACCGCAAATCACTCCATAACAAGTACCTGTTGCTGCCTATTGCTATCACAGAGGGTATTTATATTCCCTGTGATAGTAAAAGCAATTTATAATTTTTTTATTTAAATTAACTTTTTTGTTTTCAATCTTTAAAAATGAAAAATTCAGAAGTAATAAAATACCATCAAAAGAAAGCTTTATTTGTGGGAGGAAAGGACATAAACCTCCTTCTGGGTGTACAGCATTGCATGGCTGCACCATTGTTGGGTAAAGTAACGCAGTGCCATATAGCAAAAAATGGCCTGGTCATGTAGGGGGGTAAATCTTCCTGAGTGCTTAAGGCGGTGCTCCACCCTAAAGTGGAACTCATGCTGATCGGAACCCTCCCCCCTCCGGTGTCGCATCTGACACCTTTCAGGGGGAGGGGAGTGCAGGTGCCTGTCTAAAGACAGGTATTTGCACCCACTACCAGCCCAGCATTCTCGGGCAGAATACGGGCATGTCGTCGCCCCTCCGTTGTGTGCTGGGAACACTTGTCTCCCAGCACACAGCGGGAGCCAATTGGCGGGCGCAACGCGACTCGTGCATGCGCCGTAGGGAACCAGGCAGTGAAGCTGTAGTGCTTCACTGCCTGGTTCCCTCATCGTGGATAGAGGGGGGGGCAGCAAAGTGAGGAGCGATCGCTCGTCCTCTGCTGCGGACAGCGCTGTAATCCAGGACAGGTAAGTGTCCTAATATTAAAAGTCAGCATCTGCAGTATTTGTAGCTGCTGGCTTTTAATATTTAAATTTTTTGAGCGGACATCCACTTTAAAGGTGTGTGTTGTTGTTTTTTAGAACAAACATGTTATACTTGCCACCTCTGTGCATAGGTTTTGCACAGAGGGGCCCTGATCCTTCTTTTTTGGGGTCCTCCAGTGGCACTCCTGGCTCCTCCTCTTTTTGAGTGCCCCCCCGGGGGCACTCGTGCGTGCGCGCTCCCGAGTCCTGCTGCTACGTAGAGAGGAGACAGATAAGCGGAAGTTCCGCTTTTGGGTGGAACTCTGCTTTATGTATGATTTTTCATTTTATTTTTTCCCCCCCAAAGAAAACCACATTTGGAGTTAAGCGGGCCATAGGCAGATTGACATTCCTACCAAACTAGACGAATTTGAATCAGACGAATGGGCAGGCTGGTTGTACTGAATTTGATCACTGCCCATGGCTATAGCCACAGAAAAATGCGAGCTATTTTCCATCCAGTGAGATTTGAGAATTAGTCACGTGGCTAAAACCAAAGATTTATTTAAAAACTTTGAGAAATTTGCGTTTTGTGTGTTACAGTTAGCAGATGCTATGTGACTCAGGGATAGGCAATTAGCAGACCTCCAGCTGTTACAGAACTACAAGTCCCATGAGGCATAGCAAGACTCTGACAGCCACAAGCATGACACCCAGAGGCAGAGGCATGATGGGACTTGTAGTTTTGCAATGGCTGGAGATCGGCTAATTGCATATCTCTGCTATGTGTACTGGTTGTGTTTGGACGGAGTTGCCCTTTAACTCCTACTGTATATTGAGTGTGTCTCTAAGCTGTTTCCTGTTTACCATCTCTGAGAATAGCTGATGTATGTATATAGGTCTCTGTATATTATGACGCCAGTCCTAAGCTGATTTCTCATTCAGACTTTTCCTCTTTGCTGGTGATGAAACAGACGGGAGCCGATGTACAGTAGGTCATTCTCACAGCACTGCTTCCTGCCATTGTTTGTCTATGGTGACCACTGGTCACTTGGATTGCTCTGGGTACAAAAGGTCGTCTTTTGACTCTTTACCCAATGACACTGAGCCGAGAGCACAGAAAGTTTAAGAGATTCTAATCTGAGAGTTCTGAGTGTTCATCTCATTTGTCCATGGATTTAAACTCTATCTTCGGGTTTTTATGAGAACAGCTGAGACCTGGCACATGTAGCAAAGGCATGCCTCCATCCCTAGTATATGGATATGGATAGAAAAGGAGGTCTTGGGACTTTACAGGAGGCATGCGATGCAAATAATAATGTAATATAGATAGTATTGAAATACATATGATCTACTTTAATTTACTTAGGTGTTACAAAGACACGATTGATAGACACATAATAAATCAAATCGTAATGATAATAATAATCATAATATTGATAAACAAAAATAATAGAAGTCATAATAATGAACTTATATAATTTTATTCAATAAATTAACATATCAATGGTCATAAAATATTTCATACAGGTAATCAGTAAACATAATTAACGAGAAACCAAATCACAGTAATCGTGATTGATCGTTTAAATACAATCATTCTGTTTGCCGGCTACCACTTCTACAATCATAAATGTTATGGAGAAAAACCAGGACGGCCGCACTCCAAAAAATGTTCCTTTATAATAAAACAGATCACAACATCAACATGTCACAGCAAAAAACAGAAAAGAGCTGACGAGTTTCACACCAAAACACAGTGCTTATTCATAGCTATGAATAAGCACTGTATTTTGGTGTGAAACTCGTCAGCTATGAATAAGCACTGTATTTTGGTGTGAAACTCGTCAGCTATGAATAAGCACTGTATTTTGGTGTGAAACTCGTCAGCTCTTTTCTGTTTTTTGCTGTGACATGTTGATGTTGTGATCTGTTTTATTATAAAGGAACATTTTTTGGAGTGCGGCCGTCCTGGTTTTTCTCCATACAATTTTGCATACTATTGCAGTGCCTGCACCCAGGGGTTGGATCCTACCTCTCAGCTTTAGCTCCTTGGGACCTCTGAGCGGTTAACTTTTTCTCTAATCATAAATGTTGGGGACATTTAAAGTGGCTCTCTACAGCAAGCTTTATTTTTACAGGCATTTCTATAGCGCCAGTAATTAAAATGTTGTACATTCACATCAGTTCCTGCCCTCAAGGAGCTTACAATCTAATCGCCATCTCGCATTGGAACAAATGCTAGGAACAATTTAAAGTGGTAGTAAACCCACTTTTTCATCTTTTACATACAAGTAAAGCCGCGTACACACGACTGTTTTTCATGATGTGAAAAAATTTTTTTTTTTAATTTGTCGTTAAAAACTGTCATGTGTAGGCTCCAGAGCATTTTTCACGTCATCAAAACCGCTTGTGTGTAGGCTTTAACGATGGGGAAGAAACGTGTATGATCAGAAGCAAGTTATGAAACGGGGAAATTTGCACAATCGGCCCAAAGGGTGGCGCCATTCGAATGGAACTTCCCCTTTATAATGCCGTTGTACGTGTTGTACGTCACCGCACATTGCTCGAGCATTTTTTATCACGATCATGTGTATGCAAGGCAGGCTTGACAAGAATCACGTAAAGGAAAAACATCGTTTTTTTCCATGGCATTAAAAACAGTCGTGTGTACGTGGCATAAGCCTGTAATAAGGTTTACCTGAAGGTACTGCTAAGATCTCCTAAACCTGCACTGTATATTAATATCAATACCTGAATACCAGACCTAAGGATCCCCTTAAAAAAAGGAGGACCAGTAGGAGAGGCGGTAATCCCCCATGTTTTGAGTACTTCTAGGTTGCCTTGGCATTCTCCAAGCCCCTTTTAACATGGGCGACTCTGTGCAATGGATTCTACTTGCTCAGCGGGGAATCGCTCCCCTGATCCCCACTGAGCGGGTAAATGACAGGTCCTATCCGCTCCGCTGTACAAAGCAAACATGGACACAGACCGGATGTCCATTTTCATCTGATCCGCCAGACAGATGGAAAATAGGACCACTATCTGTCTGTAATTTGCGGGTAGGAACCGATAGCGGTGTCTGCTGACATCTGCCGCTCAATAGGGGAGACTGCAAGGTCCGATCAGGTCTGCCAGAAAAACTGACAGGCGGACCTGATCGGAAAGGGGCCAAAGTTCTTGAAACTACCCCACCATGCTTTCTAGTCTCCACATTCTCTCTATCGTCCTAGTTCCCCCCTTGTGAAATCCCTAATCTACTCCCTCTTCTAGGAACGATCAGTGTCTCTGTGCTGGTGCTGACCAATCAGAATCACTTTGATCCGTCCCAGAAGCTCTGCAGAAAGAAGGGGGGCGAGCAGGGATTTAAAATCACCTAGATCATTGCACAGCCTGATTTCTATTGCGCATGCGTGTGGCATGATCCACTTTGTGAATGGTCCTGCAGCCTCCTAGGACCCATGTTCTAGGTTACAGGCATGGGGGGGGGGGGGGGGCGCTGCTGCTCTGATCGCCTAAGTGGTTAGAGTCGAAAGTACTTGCTAAACTAGCTACCCCTCCCCACCAAAAAAACACCTTTAAAAGCAGAACTTCCCTTTTTAGGGTGATGATCCACTTTAAACAAGAAAAGGAAACATATGTTGGTGACAGGACGCAGCTATATGGGGGGGTCGCGCAGTGGTGGCTCCATAGACACAGCTAGCAGTAGGAGTCACCGCAGGACAGAAGTAGTTAAATCAGTCCTGTGCTGAACATGAGAGCGACAAGAAGATATAAAATAATACAAATAATATCAGGTATGTGTGACCATGTACTGTTATTTTTATGATTTGGATTTAATAACACTTTGAATACCTCTGTATTGTGCTGCAGAAGGAGTCAATGTGCTCTCTGTGTAAATCTCCTGCAGGCTGCAGAACCTGTGTGTAATGTCCTTGACTTCATAGGAAACCTTCAGTACTGGCGCCCAGCGCTCCTGTTTTCTGTTCTTACAATAAAGAATCTCAAGTGGATAAAATGTAAATACAACGGAAAGTGAAGTCAGATGAACTTTGTCTTCATGTGAAAGAAAATATTTTCTTCCCTTGTTTTCCTCAACGTATTATAAAGGATTTATTATACATAGAAATACAGGACGTACGTGCAGGGTGCTACTCTAAAGCCCTGTACACACTATTGGTTTGTCCGATGAAAACAGACCGATGGACGGTTTGTTTTCCATCGGTGAAAAAAAAATAGAACATGTTTTACATTTTTCCTATGGATAAAAAAACAATAGAAAAAAAAAAGATCGTCTGTGTGTAAGTCCATCAGTCAAAAATCCGTGCATGCTCAGAATCAAGTGGGCGCATGTTCGGAAGCATTGAACTTCATTTTTCTCAGCACATCGTAGTGTTTTATGTCACCGCGTTTGGACATGGTCAGATTTTTGACTGATGGTGTGTAGGCAAGACTGATGAAAGTCAGCTTCATCGGATATCTGACGAAAAAATACATCGGCTTAGATTCCATCGGATATCCGATCGTGTGTACAGGGCTTTAAAGAAGCACTCTAGGCAAAACTTTTTTTTTGGAAAGAGTACGGGAGGGTTATAACCCTTGTCAGATGTTTTTTTTTTTTTTTTTTTCACCATCTGTGTCTCGTTGCAGGGATTTCCCTTCACTTCCTGTCCAATAGCCAAAACAGGAAGTGAGAAGAAATCCCTGCAAATTAAAGGGGTTGTAAAGGTTCTAATAAAAATGAGAAACATGTTCTACTTGTCTGCTCTGGGCAAAGGAGGGCTGCCCCAATCCTCTGCCTTCAGTGGGTGCCCCCACGGAAAGCCCCTTTCATTGGGACACCCATGCGGGCGCACTCCCAAATCCAACTGTGCGTCCATTGACACAAGCGGCATGACTTGGCCCACGCCGCCGGCTCCCATGTCACTGGATTTGATTGACGGCAGCGGGAGCCAATAGTTCCTGCTGCTGTCAATCTGTCTAATGAGAGAGACCAGAGCTGGAGCCGCTGGGCTCGTACTCATCACTGGAAGTGAGAAAGTAAGTAAGAAAGTTCCGAAGTTCATTGTATATTACCAGGATGTGTTATGTGGGGGAGGGGTGGATTTCTCACTTTTTTTATACTTTGGATCACCTCATATTATGATTAACATAACATATGATAAACATGTTCAAGCTAGATATGTAAATAACCTGTCAGGCCTCGTACACACGATCGGACATATCCGATGAAAACGGTCCACGGACCATTTCCATCGGATATGTCCGATCGGGAGTTTGATCCGATGGCGTGTATACACCATCGGATCAAATTCCCCGCCGCCGGACGGCGTGGTGACATGGCGGTGACGCGGCGGTGACGTTGACGCCGCCACGTCACCGCCACGTCACCGCACCAGGAAGTTAAACACTTCCGCGCATGCGCCAAATCCATTTGGCGGCGGCGCGGCGGCGGTGGGGGACAACATGTCTGCTGGTAAGTGTACTAACCAGCAGACATGTCGGGCGGACAGATTCCCACCGGATAGATTTCAAAGCATGCTTTGAAATCTGTCGGGTGGAGAAATCTGTCCGCTAGCCCATACACACGAGCGGAGATGTCTGCTGAAACGGTCCATCGGACCGTTTTCAGCGGACATATCCCCTCGTGTGTACGAGGCCTGACTCAAAGCAAGAAGAGAGAAACAGACTTTTTATTTCGCCAGGTTTTTATCTGGAAGTCTATTAATTTTCACTGAACAATAAAAGAGGATTGCTCAGAGCTGGATTAACTCTGGGTGGCAAGACTGGGCACAGATGATAGGAAATCGTATACTCTAGATTGTGACATCAAAAAAATAAAAACATTTTGCATCTTAATGTATGAATTCCTGGCTTTGCATGGGACTGAGCATGTAAAAATTAAACATATCTGTAATGTAGATCCAGGGGATACTCAGGGCACGTCTCTGTTCTGCTTCACATCCTCTCACTTCTATTTTACAACCTGGCTGATATGATAACATTGAGTTTCCAGGAATCCCAGGAGTCGCTGTTCATTATTTTCCTGCCTCCCCTTGTGACTTGTGTGGGAGTTTCCCGGGCCCCTGGAATGCTGGCTCTCTGTACAGCACAAGGTAGCTGTCATCTTAGACACTGCAAACATTTTAACAATGTTGTTAACTGGGAAACTTTTAACAGAGACTGTTCACATCTATTATCCTAAAGGAAGCCGCTTGTCATCAGAGTCATTATTGTCTGTGGATGGGGGGGAGGATTGACAAGCATGTGTGTCCACTCCGGGGGACGACGAGTCCCATTGAAGAACTGGATGTGGAAGATTTTCTGGTTGACCCGACCTAGTTGACCCGACCTAGCAGCTCTTAGTATTTAAGTATGTATGTTAATGTTATGTATGCAAGTTTATGTATGTTTGTGTATATGTACAGTATATGGTTTATGTATATGTGTGTGTGTGTATGTGTATATATATGTGTGTATATATATATATATATATATATATATATATATCCTTCCTGTATTGTAACTATACTGTCTTCCTTGATGTTGTAAAATGCTGCGCAAACTGTTGGTGCTATATAAATCCTGTATAATAATAATTATGATGCATGTTTATACAGTATATGGTTTATGTATGAGTGTGTGTGTGTGTGTGTATATATAAAAAATTGTGTGTATGTATGTGTGTGTATGTATGTGTATATATATATATATATATTCAAAATAATTAACGATTGATCAAGGAATTAATCTTTAATTTCCACAGCCCTAATATATATATATATATAATATATATTAGGGCTGTGGATAATAAAGATTAATTCCTCGATTTATCGTTAATTATTTTTTTGATTGGTACTAATGGAACGGGTCACCATATGCGGATCGGCACATCACGTGATCCACGGCGCTCCACTGCTGCCTCGGCCATAGGAAAGGCCGTGGCTTCGGCTTAGTTACCGGAAGCGGCCGCTATCTTGGTCCACCTGGCATCAGCCTACGTGAGCCTAGAGTGGCGCGCTGACGTCATCACCCGGCATCAACTGCTCGTGTTCGGCCGGCTTCTCTGGTAAGACTAAGCAATCACTAATCTTCCTGTACAGTGGGGGACATGTGGACCATATTACAGTGGGGAGATGTCTGTGGATTACAGTGGGGGAGATGTCTGTGGATATTACAGTGGGGACTATATATGGTGGTGATCCAAAAAATGTATGTGCGTTGTAATTAATCAAAATTAGTCGATTAATCGTTTAAAAAAAACGATTAATCGAACACGAAAATGTTAATCAGTAACAGCCATATATATATATATATATATATATATATATATATATATATATATATATATATATATATATATATAATTACAGATACTTTGAGTTGCAGAGGCAGTATGATTTGTATCATTTATCTTCCCATCTCTACTGGCTGTTACCTTATTTTAACCATGCAGAGGTGATTAAAATAGATTGTATGATGCATAGCGAATGAATCCGATCACCCTCCACATGTATTATTGGTCTCTTTCACCTCTCCTGTCTTCCCCCAAGGACATCTGTGACCTATACGCTAAAGATGCTTGAAGGCATTGTCATACTGAGCTTAACCAGCTACATTTCTCCTGCTCGAACCGAATGTAACCGCTGTGCTGATGCTAGGCATAAGAGATACGATCAGTTCACAACTGCGGCTCTGCTCTTATTTGCTTTTATATATATTCGCTCGGGTCAGTCATTTTCATCTGCTTTGATACAATCTAAGTCAATATTAGTCAGGCTAAAGATTTAAAGGTGAGCTTCATAAGGTCAGAATAAAATTCTTTGGCAAATCGCTGCACTTCATTTCACTTAATTTAATTTCCCATGGGCAAGTTCACTGTGTTTGTATACTTTAAAGAGCAGTTCCAGACAAAAATGACCAAAATCAGTCATAGAAGTGCGAATGCTGTTCAGAAAACATTACGGCTGTGTTCAGGTCTGGAAATTCACATTTTCTCTGTATTTCATATAATACTTGAAGATAAAATTCTACAGGCGCCTCTCTGGGCTTCTGGATCAGGCTTTTCTCATGGTGGTGCTCTGCTCTAGATTTTGTGATGCTGCAAACTACTGGTATTTACATACAGTGGCATAGTGTGGGTTGTCAGCACCCGGGGCAAGGCAAGTATTTTGCGCCCCTTAACCTGCAGACTTTTAGCACTCCCCGAGTCCCTTCCCTTCCTACAATAGTACTGATCAGCCTGATTCCTACACCGACCACTACACTAACCTACCTGATTCCTACATCGTCCACTACACTTCACTGCCGGAGACTGATCATGTGTGGAGGCGGGACTCCAGGAGCTACCGCCATCGTGAACAGGCCAGCCCTGCCGCAGCACATGACCCCGTACGGCCAATCACAGGGCGCCGGAGACAGAACATGGCGGCCAGAGTGCGGGGACACAAGAAAGTAAAATTGGGAGGAGGCAGCCAGTAGTGACACACTGGTGCAGAATTTCGCCCCCCTAAATGTTGCGCATGGGGCCACGGCCCCCTCCGCACCCCCCACGCTTGCAGATCAGTGTGGCTTATCTAGTTATCTAGTTACAACTCATGTGTATGGGGAGATCTATATGAATGTTTGTTTGACACAGTGATGGACATACTGTCTGTGTTTAAAGAGGATGCCATGCAAACGAAGAATAAATGCCTTGTTTAAGCAGCATAGTGGGTTGGTTAAAAATGTAGGATAGCATACATTTTTAAGTCGTATGGCCCTGTTTGTACACCATTTGATGTACACTGCTTGTTATGCCTCGGCAGGTAATGCTAGCAGTGCTGATGGCACCTTTGATGGTACTGCTAGAGCAGGACTAGAGAAATGCAAGACAAAAATTGAACTATAAATTTGGAAATTGGATAGATGATTCTCAGTATCCACTATTGGTTTGACACACTTGCCAAATTTTCAGATCCTGGGTGGGCAGTAGATAATAACAGTGACTTCCTACGTGGTCAAATGTGGTAATTGCGCAGGCCGATTTTTAATCCTGGTAAACAAGCAGCTAAAGTTCAGATGGGAATATGTGAACTTTTCATACAGGAAACAACTGTTGCTATGATATGCCTAAGACCCCATTCACACCTGTGGAAGGGAAAAAATCTATTATTCTCTATGGCGATGGTTCACATCTACACTCCAAAACGCCTGAAGCTCAAACAAGTTCTGGGATTTTTTTTAGGCAGATTTGGGTGTCTTTTTGCTTTTTACATTGGTGACCCTTTGACCTGTTTAAAACAGCCGCAAAAATCGCCTAAAGGCTGATTTGGATTTGGGGCCAATGGTAAAGGACTGTGCAAATGCTACATGCCTTTGACATCAGTTTGCGACACTTCTGAGAGCATTCAGAATTAATTGCAAGTGTATTTGACCTGCTTCAAGCTGCTTTTGCATTCCCGTGAATTTTGTATGGGGAGAGAAGCTGTTCTGAAGCAACCAAAAAGCCTGTTGACCCAGTCTGTTAGGTATAATTTAGAGCAGGGGTCTCCAAGCTTTCTAAACTAAGGGCCGGTTTACTGTCCTTCAGACTTGAGGTGGGCCGAACTGTGGCCATTGAGAGTAGAAATTGTCCTGCCTTCAGTGGAAGTAAACCATGTGTCTTTGGTATTGGGAGAGGAATTCTGCCCCATCATTGGTATCAATGGGACAAATAGTGCTCCATTGTTGTCGGTAGCAGGGATTAGTGTCTTCAATCAGTGGAAGGAAAGGTGCCCCAAGGGCCAGATAAAGGACAGCAAAGGGCCACATGTGGCCTCCGGGATACAGTTTGGAGACCAATGATTTCGAGTAGCTATTGTATGGCTGTGGTGTGCGCATGCAGGCAACACATTCCCTTTAATTGCAACCTGTGGCGCTTTTTATACTTGTCTTGTCTTTGAGCCACTGGCTCTCTAATCACCAATGGGATTGAGAAGACGATGCCCTGGGAGTGAGGAGAAGTTGCTCTGTTTAGGCACCATGCTTACACAGGGCTGAGGACTTTCCCACCACCCCCTTAGGACAAGGATGTGTGCTTGATTGGCCAAGCGCCAGCAATTTCACATGCTCCCCATATGTGGAAGTACAGGGTATGTAACTGCAATTTCCCTTGTATACATACTGGTGGGGTAGCGAACTGAAGGTATGTATAAGCAACTCTATGGGCCAAGCATTAAAGTGAACATGTTGCTTTGTAAATTGTTAGCCTAGGATGCTCATAAACCAACCATTAAACATATGAACTTCATTTTGAGTTTTGCTTGCGATTAGGGGGGATGTTCCTTCTCTATGTAAGAGTGCTTACATTATCTTGGGCAATAGGAGGTCGTGATTATCGTACATAGGATCAGAATTTCCGATGCAAAAAGTTAGACTGACTTTTTCCATTGGAAATTTTGACCGTCTGTATGCCCCATGGGATTATTTCCAATGGAAAATCCGTCGTAGTTTAGATAGAACATGTTCTCTTTTACTTTGATGGAAATCCGATGTGATTTTGGTCGGACAAAGGTCTGAGTGTGTGTACGGGGCTTTAGAGATGCTGGAAAATCTTGCAAGTGGGTCCCAACCATTCTACAATGTGGCATAATGAAGGATCAGACGTACATTTATGTATCGATATCAATGTTCAAGTATTGCAGCATGTCTGGGTGTTGGAATAAGACAATCAAGGATATGGAGACGGGAAGATATCTACAAGTTGTTCTCAGTGGCAATATCTGTTCATCTAGCTAGCTGTATCTGTATATGGTATTATATTACACACTAAGCTTCAAAAGTTGTTGAGTCATGGTCGAATTACCACTCTCGTACATTCACAGATGTGTTGCACGCTGCCTGTTTACATTTACATATGACCGACTGCCACAGCATTCATGTACCTATTTTTCGTGTACATCTTAGTGCCAACCAGTGCCTGGTGAAAGTTTTTGGTGCATCTCCTCTGCTCAGAGAGGGTTAATCAGAGACCACATCCCTGTCAAAGACCTTGTTTTTCATTTTGCCTTTCATACTGGCACAGATCCGGCTAAGAGCAGCCCAGATTAGTTCAGAAAACCTTTGAAGAGATTTAAGATGTCCTTCAGCCAGTTTGAAGGTTTTTGTCTTGTAAATCCAGTACAAGGACGCCTGCAGGCATCTCGACCCTTGCTGTGTTGCTGATGCAACTCAAGGTCAATCCAACCCGCCCCGTGACATTCAGCGCACACAAAATTATGCAGTGAAACTGCTTCAGCATCCAGCCAACCAAAACTTCTCCGCTCATCAGTGAACGAGGTGCTTACATTATTTCTTTTTCCTTTTTCTTTTTTTTCTTCTCTTTTTCCTGTGCTGTAAGACATAATCCAGGATTTCTACTGTGCGTGATGACAAGGTCATTTCTTACTTAATTAAAACACATGTACAGAACAAAGCTATAGTGCTTCAAAACAGCTTTGTAGTTGATAGAGAGGATTTCAATTATTTAAAGGGATAGTCTACCATTGAAGGATAGATTCAGAATGCTAAATACCTTCACCCTTCTGCTTTTACATATTCATCTTTGGTATAAAGTCTGTGAAATTTCAGTAGAAAGATCATCATTCAAAGTCTTTAGGTTTATTAAAGGAATGATTCGGTCAAAATTGAAAACTAAACTTTGAGATGCATATACAGAAATCGATTTACCTGCTCAGTATTTAATGTGGTCTGTAGTGCAGTAGTCCACATCAGCCCTTTTTGTTGGCAGTCCTTTGATCTGAGAACCCCTACTTCAATGAAAAACAACAATTCCCAAATACACCAAGTGCAGTCTCCTTGCCCTTTTCCTCCCATACATTAAGCTTTATTTAAAAATGTGTTCGTACCTAAAGAGGAACTTAAACCCCCAGATGATTTTCCTATTTTTTTCAAGTTTTATATAGTATTGCAACTTTAAAATACATCAAAATTGGCAAAAAATTACCTTATTTTTCATATTTTCCTGGTATCGGCCGCGCCATTTCTACTGCTGTTTTTTTAATCTAGTATTCACGTCATTTTCACCCTTACTATGTTTCCCTCTACTAATCTCGCGCATGCGCCGTATCGCCTAAACCAAGCCTCTATCTCGATTGCCGCTACTACGGCAATCAAGATAGACTTGCAAGGCGGTATCGCGAGACTTCCCTCTGTGCCGTTCAGAGAGGAAGTTAATGAATAATGACTGGCATGCAGAGGGGGACAGAAACGGAAACAGTGTGCCATTTAAGAATAAACCTACTGCACAATCGCGCCTGACGTCACCCACGCTTGCAGGGCGATTGCTATGGAAACTACAACAGTGAGTACACTTTCACAGGTAGCGATCAGCTGCCTGTGCTATCTAGGTTTCAAAAAGCACAAGTTATATTGGAGGGTTTACAACCACTTTAAGACCAGCCTTTCGTAGCCTTTTCAAAACAGAAGAACCCTTAAAGAAACTTTTACAGTCTCAGGGAACCTCTGCTAAAAATTACTATATCTACAAATTATGATACATTAGTGAGACGATCGGTGGGAAGAATGCTCCTTACACTTGAGGTCATTGGGAAAAAAATATCTCTTTACAGATAGCTAAAAAAAATTGATGGTGTCAGTTGGAACTGATCTGAGAGGCAGAATTTACTCATTGCTTAATGAACCCCTAGCAACCTCTGGAGGAACCTTAGTTGGGAAACCCTGCTTAAGATCTTTCTCCCAGCCACCATTCAGATTCAAACTTTCCTTGGAAGTTTCAATGGGATTGGTGCAGGGATGGACTGGGACAAAAATTTGGCTTCATCCAGACTGGCCTATTTTGACAGTTCTCTCCCATGGCGGCCGAACAACTCCCGCATCCCCCTGCCACCCAAGCCCCCTCTCCACCTTCACTAGCCACTAGCCTTTTCTAATTTATAAGAGTAGAATGGCTGGTACTGGTACTCTTATAACCAGTACCAGTGGGGAAGCTAAACATTATTTCACCCGGGGGAAAGAATCAGTTTGATGCTCCCCCCTTATGGGACAAGATTAGTCAGAAGTGAGAAACTCCCAGGCCATAGCTGTTGAGTCAGCTATCTGTCCCCTCCCCCCTGCTCCTCTGTCATCTCCCCTGCTCCTCTGGTCACCCCCCCTGCTTCTCTTTTCCCCCCAGATGAGCGCCGCAGGGAGGGAGAGGAGGTGAGCGCTGCGGGAAGGAAGGAGAGACGGAGGAGCGCAGCACAGGCTTCAGGAAGTAGTTTCTAAGTGGCCTTGTGAAGTGCCCTCTTAATTCTACCTATAGTATATTACAGATAGGAATTGCAAAAAATTGTAAAGAATCATTGCAACCAATCCTATTTAATTTGACTTGCACTTAGACCTGCACAGATGAAGTCTTTAAAGGACCTGTTTACTGTCCTTCATACGGGGGGGGGGGGGGGGCGGGGCGCATTTGGTGTCCGTGGATGGAATAGTGACCAAAGGACTGATCTGATCACATTCCCTAGTAGATTTTTTTTTTCCTACACAAAGGCTAGAAGGAAAAAACGCTCAAAGAACATAAGTCACTACATGGAGCAACCAATTGCATTTCCACTTTCGGAAGTTCAGCGTGGTTATAGGATAAGTTCACCTGTTGGAACATGTTACACGTTCCAGTAGCTGCAGCCTCTCTCTACTCTCACAGCCTTGTCATTAATTCCCAGTTTCCTGTGAATGATTTGAAATACAAGTACCATCAGTTTTTGAGGCTGACAGCTTGTAGTTCTAAATGAACTGCAAGGTCGCTAAGAAGCGACCTCCTAGTTCATTCACAAGCCCTGCAGCTTGTAAACAGCCAGTATGGAGGGCTTGTCTACAGGAGTTTGCCATTGCACCTCTGATGCACTGATCTTTGGTGCAATGCTTTCCAGGCTCCTTACTGTAGGGAAAAAATAATTAATGCACATTTTTTTTCCCCTGCATAAACATGTGCATTTATTATTATATCCCAAAGGGTGAACTTATCATTTAAGGACCTTCAGACGTTGGATCAAGGTCTCCCAATCTGGCCAACAGGATCTTCAGACCTTACATAATTTTCTATTAACTGATGTAGGCATGCGTATTATTGCCATTGTATTTGATAATGCAGAAGTCATGCTTTTTTTTAGTGATTGTAAACCCCCCCCCCCCCCAAAAAAAACCTGTAAGACAAAGGCATAATGAGCTAGTATGTATCTCATTCTAGCTCATTATGAAATACTTACCTTAGACCAAAGCTGTTGCAGTGGCCCCACACACTGCCGTGACCAGCAACATGTCTCCCAGAGTTATTTCTGGGTTTGCGTGCTCCAGCACTATGATTGGCCGGAGCCATGCACGTGGGAGCCGCTGCTCACCGCACGCTGCTGAAGAAACAGCACAAGCCAGCCGTTTCTTCAGTGTGCATGTGCCGATGACGTCGGTGCAAGTGTATATGGTAAATATCTCCTAAACCGTGCAGGTTTAGGAGACATTTACAGTACCTACAAGTAAGCCTTATTATATGCTTACCTGTAGGTACAAGTGGTGTCACATGGTATACAGTATGCAGTGGCCTACAATACATTATAGGGTGCAGATCAATCGGACAACTTAGGCTCTCATTCTTGATTTTGGTAAAGCTAAAGTAGACTGTACAATCAGATTTTACCTTGGAATTGATTAATCATGTCCCAAGTGATCTTTTTCCACCTAATGTGTTAATTCACTGCATAATATCCCCATCCCTATATTTCCATAGAGCAGTAAAGTAAGCATGGTACCATTACGATTCAGTAGAGAACAATACGGATTGTAATTGATTTTCCAACTTAGCTGACTGGCATGCTGAGAGTCAACACTGGTGTACTGCACTTGGTTGATCCCATATGCAATTGAATATGCAATTACTTGAAGCATTAAAATAGGATTATGCAACAATTGGTGCTTTCAGCCAAGCAGTTTTGCTTTTCAGCTTTATTACTGCTCTGTTTTTTGATTTTTGCACTTCTTCTTCCTTTTAGACAGTAAATCAGCCTTTAGGAGCAGAGCTAGTACACAGGATCTCTTCCAGTTCACGTCGGTCCAAGGTTGCTGCATAAAAATGCATCTTGGCTGGCTGCAAGTGGAAATTATAGCTTGCGTTTTCTGGATGAGGCCACAGTGCTCTCAGCAGTCTTTCAGGAGCTTCTGGGCTTAATGAGAAGGCATTGCCCTTAACGCCAGTTCCCCCTTTTGCCACCTTCCTTCTGTGCTACTTGCCTGCCAGGGTGTCGGATACATTGCTCATTTAACTGACAACTAATGAATGTAAATCCAGTGACCTATTTACCGAGACGGTGACGTTGCTGCGATTATGGCAGTGTGACCTCTCTTATTCTTGTTTACCATGCTTTTATTCATCCCCATGTTACACAGAGGAGCATTTAGGAAACACAGACTACAGATTTAGGTAATCTCGGTGTAAGCCAAGACAAATTTATTTCAATGTGCATGCAAAATTACCATATCCCCTTTTTAATAACGTCTGTATTTTAACACTGGCTGCTTGGCAACAATGAGAAATGAGTACTTTGGTTAGAGTGGTTTACTTATTTTGATGTGTACTTTTTATTTATTTTCTTATTTTTGTGCAAAATCTTTCCCTTTTTAAAGCGTTCCACCCAAAAATCGAACTTCCGCTTTTCCATTTCATCCCCCCTCTGGTGTCACATTTGGCACCTTTCGGGGGGGAGCAGATACCTGTCTAATACAGGTATTTTCTCCCACTTCCGACAGCGGATTCTGCGGCGATCTACGCCATGTAAGCCCCCCCCCCCCGCGCTGTCTTCTGGGAGACACACAGGTCCCAGGGACCAGTGAGGACGCGCAGCGTGACTTGCGCATGCGCAGTAGGGAACTAGGCTGTGAAGCCTTGCGGCTTCACTTCCTGATTCCCTCACTGAAAATGCCTGCGCCTCCAGCACTGTCTTTCCACAACCAGTTTTCTTACAGTTGAAGGTCTCTGTCACCACCATTTTGGATATGGGAGCTGACTGTGACTTCCTGAAGAATCACTCTAGCTTCCCACTACACATGCACAAGATGGCGTGGCACCGTGTGACTGGTCCTGAAGCCACCTGGGACATGTGACATATCCCAGGAGACTGTAGGTGTGGGGCATGGCAGGGGGCATGCCTAAGTGCACATTATTCTCTCTTAGGTGAGAACTGAGATAGTGGGAGAAAAGATACCCAATCCCTGGAAAAAAAAAAAATCTAAGTGTTGGGGATGAGGGTGGGGAGTTGAATAAGCAGCACTTTTTCAATTTTGAGTGAAGGTCCACTTTAACTCCACAGTCAAAACGTGGAGGCAGGCAAAGCTAGCCATTCATAGGTCAAATTTTGCTAAATTCCTGCTGACCACACTGGAATTCAAGCCCTGGATCAATTGGTTAATACAGTTTAGCTTGACAAAAGTCCAATTTTAAAAATGTACTGAGCTGGTTGGAATACTACAGGGAGTGCAGAATTATTAGGCAAGTTGTATTTTTGAGGATTAATTTTATTATTGAACAACAACCATGTTCTCAATGAACCCAAAAAACTCATTAATATCAAAGCTGAATATTTTTGGAAGTCATTTTTAGTTTGTTTTTAGTTTTAGCTATTTTAGGGGGATATCTGTGTGTGCAGGTGACTATTACTGTGCATAATTATTAGGCAACTTAACAAAAAACAAATATATACCCATTTCAATTATTTATTTTTACCAGTGAAACCAATATAACATCTCAACATTCACAATTATACATTTCTGACATTCAAAAACAAAACAAAAACAAATCAGTGACCAATATAGCCACCTTTCTTTGCAAGGACACTCATGCAGCCTGCCATCCATGGATTCTGTCAGTGTTTTGATCTGTTCACCATCAACATTGTGTGCAGCAGCAACCACAGCCTCCCAGACACTGTTCAGAGAGGTGTACTGTTTTCCCTCCTTGTAAATCTCACATTTGATGGACCACAGGTTCTCAATGGGGTTCAGATCAGGTGAACAAGGAGGCCATGTCATTAGTTTTTCTTCTTTTATACACTTTCTTGCCAGCCTTGCTGTGGAGTACTTGGACGCGTGTGATGGAGCATTGTCCTGCATGAAAATCATGTTTTCTTGAAGGATGCAGACTTCTTCCTGTACCACTGCTTGAAGAAGGTGTCTTCCAGAAACTGGCAGTAGGACTGGGAGTTGAGCTTGACTCCATCCTCAACCCGAAAAGGCCCCACAAGCTCATCTTTGATGATACCAGCCCAAACCAGTACTCCACCTCCACCTTGCTGGCGTCTGCGTCGGACTGGAGCTTTCTGCCCTTTACCAATCCAGCCACGGGCCCATCCATATGGCCCATCAAGACTCACTCTCATTTCATCAGTCCATAAAACCTTAGAAAAATCAGTCTTGAGATATTTCTTGGCCCAGTCTTGACGTTTCAGCTTGTGTGTCTTGTTCAGTGGTGGTCGTCTTTCAGCCTTTCTTACCTTGGCCATGTCTCTGAGTATTGCACACCTTGTGCTTTTGGGCACTCCAGTGATGTTGCAGCTCTGAAATATGGCCAAACTGGTGGCAAGTGGCATCTTGGCAGCTGCACGCTTGACTTTTCTCAGTTCATGGGCAGTTATTTTGCACCTTGGTTTTTCCACACGCTTCTTGCGACCCTGTTGACTATTTTGAATGAAACGCTTGATTGTTCGATGATCACGCTTCAGAAGCTTTGCAATTTTAAGAGTGCTGCATCCCTCTGCAAGATATCTCACTATTTTTGACTTTTCTGAGCCTGTCAAGTCCTTCTTTTGACCCATTTTGCCAAAGGAAAGGAAGTTGCCTAATAATTATGCACACCTGATATAGGGTGTTGATGTCATTAGACCACACCCCTTCTCATTACAGAGATGCACATCACCTAATATGCTTAATTGGTAGTAGGCTTTCGAGCCTATACAGCTTGGAGTAAGACAACATGCATAAAGAGGATGATGTGGTCAAAATACTCATTTGCCTAATAATTCTGCACTCCCTGTATTGAGGGAACAGTGGACTGTATCCAATCAGATCCAGTTACTCTTTGGGTATTCAGTCAGCCATTGGTGCTGCATTGAAGATTCCGCAATCCATACTGTTTCGCATGGATGTAGGCGTTGCTTGATTTTCCCTTTTTAAGCCCATGGGTACTGTACTTTTCTATGTCCCATAAAATGGCAAAGTACAACACTAGATGCCTAAATGGCCAATTGTCAGCATCTGGTCTTGTCACATGGGGGCTGGAGAGGCAGCTGCTTAGACCTGTAACAGGTTTGCTTAGGTCAGAACCCCAGCAAGGCAATGGGGAATACACAGTAGGTTAGTAGAGATCGTGGCTGCTTTGGTTGGTTTCATACTCCTTTAAAAAGTCACTTTGTCCACGTTGGACTTGTCGGATCCTAAATGCACACTCTTCCCCAGTGAGTTCTTGGCCCTAAGAAACCGCATACTTTACTGCCAAAACTTATTTTCATGTCCATGTACAGTAAGAGTTTTCACAAAACCTCTGCTGGCATAGAAAAAGCAATTTCGTTAGATAAATGATACTTATGCAACACTGCAGTCAGTTTGGCATGGCCCCATTCATCTGCGTCTGTATGATCAGGACATGACCCCGCAGTAACCAACTCACTCTACATCAGAAATAGGCTTGTACATAGTCATGGTGTGGTCTGTGTTTCTGACCACAAGAAAAGCGAAGTACACCCTTTTAAGGAAGTGGTCACGGAATGAGCACATCAGATCCATAGTGTTTACATTGACCCCTAAGTGTCGGTAAAACCCAGAAAGAAAACTTCATGGTAATGAAATGAATTTGTTATTGAACACCTCGACGTTCAGGTAACAGGCATGTAGAGAACGGTTAGCCTCTTACTAGGTTCATTTTTCTGCTGGAATAGCCTAAAGAGTTTTGAAAGTACGCGGACTGCTGCTGAATGTTGATGATGTTGCAGTTGGGAGAAGCTGGGCTTTTTAGGAGGAACCTATTGCAAAATTTTCTGGAGCAGCTATACATCACTGTGTATTCATGCAGTTCTCATATGGCACACCCGAAAAGCACCCTTTAATACTTGATTACATGCAGAATTGTGTAGTATTCGCAAAATGCTGGTAGCTACCGTATGTTATTACATTGTATGTGATCTTTCAGTGTCATTCCAAAATCTAAACACATGCTGGGAAATAGTTTCTCAAAAGCACAGGAAACACATTGCATATATCTTATCTCTGCCTTTCCCAACTTCTTTTTACCCTGAAGGAACCCTTGAAATAAGTCTTAGGCGGCGTACACACGATCGGACATATCTGATGAAAACGGTCCGCGGACCATTTCCATCGGATATGTCCGATCGGGAGTTTGATCCGATGGCGTGTACACACCATCGGATCAAATTCCCCGCCGCCGGACAGCGCGGTGACGCGGCGGTGACGTTGACGCCGCCGCGTCACCGCCACGTCACCGCACCAGGAAGTAAAACACTTCCGCGCATGCGCCGAATCCATTCGGCAGCGGCGCGGCGGCGGTGGGGGCCGACATGTCTGCTGGTAAGTGTACTAACCAGCAGACATGTCGGGCGGACAGATTCCCACCGGATAGATTTCAAAGCTTGCTTTGAAATCTGTCGGGTGGAGAAATCTGTCCGCTAGCCCATACACACGAGCGGAGATGTCTGCTGAAACGGTCCATCGGACCGTTTTCAGCGGACATATCCCCTCGTGTGTACGCCGCCTTAGAGAAAACCTTATAAAAAATGATTATAGCTACAGCTTACAATTCATTATTATGATCAGTAAATTATAGATATATGATCAATAAAACCATAAAGAATGTGGGTGGTTATTGGGAAAAGTGTTCCTTTTTATTAATGGCCAGTGCCGTGCACACTTTTTTAGTCAGTTTAGAAGGGAACCCTTACATTGACGGTGAGTTGGCTAAGTGCCTTCTTTTATTAGTGGTCAGTGGTTAAGACTCCTTTACACTGGTGGTTGGTGGGGGAAGTACCTCCTTACACTGGTAGTTGGTGGGAGAAGTACCTCTTTACACTGGTAGTTGGTGGGAGAAGTACCTCCTTACACTGGTAGTTGGTGGGAGAAGTACCTCCTTACACTGGTAGTTGGTGGGAGAAGTACCTCCTTACACTGGTAGTTGGTGGGAGAAGTACCTCCTTACACTGGTAGTTGGTGGGAGAAGTGCCTCCTTACACTGGTAGTTGGTGGGAGAAGTGCCTCCTTACACTGGTAGTTGGTGGGAGAAGTGCCTCCTTACACTGGTAGTTGGTGGGAGAAGTACCTCCTTACACTGGTAGTTGGTGGGAGAAGTACCTCCTTACACTGGTAGTTGGTGGGAG
This sequence comes from Rana kukunoris, assembly GCA_029574335.1. Lineage (NCBI taxonomy): Eukaryota > Metazoa > Chordata > Amphibia > Anura > Ranidae > Rana > Rana kukunoris. Next base: position 559,770,884 of record CM056050.1, on the reverse strand, counting down.
AAGTACCTCCTTATACTGGTAGTTGGTGGGAGAAGTACCTCCTTACACTGGTAGTTGGTGGGAGAAGTACCTCCTTACACTGGTAGTTGGTGGGAGAAGTACCTCCTTACACTGGTAGTTGGTGGGAGAAGTACCTCCTTACACTGGTAGTTGGTGGGAGAAGTACCTCCTTACACTGGTAGTTGGTGGGAGAAGTACCTCCTTACACTGGTAGTTGGTGGGAGAAGTACCTCCTTACACTGGTAGTTGGTAGCCCTCCCTTCTGCCCCCCCCCCCCTTGTCCCCACCCTGCCTACAAGGCAATGTCATAATATGCTAGTATGCATTGCATACTAGCACATTATGAGAGATTTGCTTTAAAACAAAGCCCTCCAGCAGTGCACTGTCACCGCTGAATGGGCTTCCATCTTCCCCAGTCTCCTTCTGGGTTTGCGGCCTTTGACTACATGAGTGGCGGGGGGCTGCAATAACGTCACTCCTGCACATGCCGCAGGAGCACTCGGCTGCGGCACAGGCTCTGAAGGTCCAGAACAGTATGCCAAGGCTTCAGAGCACATGTGCCAGGGATTTCACCAGCTGCATGCAGTGTGAATATCTCCTAAACTGTGGAGATATTCACTGTACCTACAGGTGAGCCTTATTATAGGGCTTACTTGTAGGTACAGGTTGTGAAACGGCATTTACTACCATTTTAAGTACATACTTGCCCCCAGTGGCATCGCTAGGGGGTGGCTACTGGGGCTATAGCTCCAAATCTGGGGCGCACAGGCCCGAGTCTCTAGGGCAGGGGTCGGCAACCCGTGACCCTCGGCCACACCCGGCCCGCCACCACTGAATGCGGGCACCCAGCCCACGGGCATTTTCTCTGCTGTCCTCTTCATACAGATCTTTATATATACATACACACAGATGTATATTATATACATGTGTATGCCCCCCCCCCCCCCAAGCATATGACTTTACTTTACTGCTACGGGCTCTAGCCCCATATCTTTTGTAGACCTAGCAACACCCCTGCTTGCCCCCTATGTTCCCTTTACTCACTTGTGAACATTTTGCACTTTTTTTGACTTGTGACACATTTTCTTTGAATGTCTTGTAATCCGTATCTGCAACCTAAAATGTGTTCTTTGCAACAGGATGCTTTGAGCATGTTCCATTTTTGTCCCAGACTTCCCCTTTAGCACACAGTGTCCTCTTTTGATCTTCTTGTTCTGCGGAATGCAATGAAGTTACTGATGAGGTCGCGGCTTTAGATCGGATTATTAGTCGGACATCAGTAATACGGCAGGTGAAAACTATCCCACGTTGGCCGGTGACAAAGCGGCAGCCTGACCGGTGAATTATGCCCCGCACAGGTATGGAAGCGGCATGTCACTCATGGCGATGGGAGCCGCGATTAACCCCGTTTTGGGCTTTGTTCACAAAACAGGACGCAAGTTCAAGAACGTCATTGTGGAAACGTTCGGGTGACCCCGGGGGCACAACCTCAGCTATTTAATACAACTGTTCTAGCCTGGCTGCATGAAAACGGTGACAAATTTCCAGTAGACCTCGTCTGCGTCGTTTCCAGCGCATAAAGGGCGGAAAGGTTGTTGTAATTGGCACCAGCAGCTGCTCTTTCTTTTGACAAGGGATAATTTTGCATCCAGTGCTTTGTGTGACAGCTGCCTAATTGGGCATTCTCTCCTTGTAGCAAGCATGCCTCCTTCAAGCCTCCCCGCTGACAAATGGTGCTGGATTATAGATGGGGACACGCTGACCCGTTCGACCTTGCTGAGACAGCAGGGAGGAGTCTTCGGCATCATGCGGGAGGCTTTCGGGTCATCTGGAGGACAAGGTCACAAGCCAGGTGGGGGGACGGGGGGGACTGGCTGTCACATGACCACTAGGCAATGTCACTGTGTCAAGGGCGATTGCTACGTTATTGATTATCGTCCTTTTCATGATGTGTCATTGCTGCTGCTTATATATTGGATGTCAGTGTTTAACGTACGCTGCGCTAGGCGAGCCATGGAGGACGGAAATTCTAATAATGAGAGCCTGGATCATTGATCTACGTCCTTGTCACTGGAATTGGTGGAGATGTGCGATACGGGCAGAGAGCGGACTGCGGCTGATCTCCTGTACTGCACGGAGCTGGTCGTATAGGGCCATTCCCTCTTACTGTTATTCTGCCCAAACGCCTCAATTTTGTGATTTGCCATCCATGTACATTGGGATTTTAATGCAAAAAAAAAAGCTTCCACCCACAATGAAAAATATTAGGTGAACAGAAACACACCGGCCCCCAGGCTGGAAACCGCGGGCGCACATATGTGAACTCGGCCGTACACACACATGAAACTTAATGGCATCCCAGTCTTAAAGCGGTGGTTCACCCTAAAACTACCCTGTCCCATCCCATCCAGCATACTGGCGTCAGCGCCAGTATGCTGTTTTTTTAATTTTTATGGCTGTACTTACTCTTAAATGAAGAATTTTCATTTCTGTCCACCACGGGTGAATGGCGCGGCTATGTCACGTCACGCCTTCCGAAAATAGCCCATTTAGGACTCTGCTCTTTCTGACGCTATACGGAGCGGACTGCACAGGCGCCGTATATAGCCGAGTTCTATGGCTATGGCGCGCCAGGCCCTCCGAAAATAGCCGAAATAGGACTCGGATATATACGGCGCCTGCGCAGTCAGCTCCTAGGTCTGTGCGCAGGCGCCGTAAAGCCTGGAAAGAGCCGAGTCCTAAATCAGCTATTTTCGGAAGGCGTGACGTGACATAGCCGTGCCATTCACCCGTGGTGGACAGAAATTTAAATTCTTAATTTAACAGTAAGTACAGCGATAAAAAAAAAAAAAAAAAAACAGCATACAGTATGCTGGATGGGATAGGACAGGGTAGTTTTAGGGTGAACCACCGCTTTAATCCGTAGGGTTCAATATTGAGCTGGCCCTCCCTTTGCAGCTATAACAGCTTCAACTCTTCTGGGAAGGCTGTACACAAGGTTTAGGAGTGTGTCTATGGGAATGTTTGACCATTCTTCCAAAAGCACATTTGTGAGGTCAGGCACTGATATTGGATGAGAAGGTTTGGCTCGCAGTTTGCGCTCTAATTCATCCCAAAGGTATTCTATTGGGTTGAGGTCAGGACTCTGCAGGTTCAGTCAAGTTCCTCCACCCCAAACTCGCTCATCCATGTCTTTATGGACCTTGCTTTGTGCACTGGTGTGCAGTCATGTTGGGACAGGAAGGGGGCCATCCTCAAACTCTTCCCACAAAGTTGGGAACATGAAATTGTCCAAAATGTCTTGGTGTGCTGACACCTTAACAGTTCCCTTCACTGGAACTAAAAGGACCAAGTCCTGACAAACAACCCCACACCATAACCCCCTCCACCAAATGATTTGGACCAGCAAGGTCCACAAATACATGGATGAGTGAGTTTGGGGTGGTGGGTCTGCACAGAGGCCAGTCAAGTTCCTCCACCCCAAACTTTATGGACCTTGCTTTGTGCTCTGGTCCAAATCATTTAGTGGAGGGGGGATTGTGGTGTGGGGGGTTGTTTTTAGGGGTTGGGCTTGGCCCCTTAGTTCTAGTGAAGGGAACTCTTAAGGAGTCGGCACACCAAGACATTTTGGACAATTTCATGCTCCCAACTTTGTGGGACCAGTTTGGGGATGACCCCTTCCTGTTCCAACAAGACTCATCAATGCATTTTGGTATTTGCCTCCCACCAGACATGATATGCTAGCATTGCATAGAGAAGAACAGAGTCCCGGTGATGACATCATTGGGTCTAAAATAAAGCATATCATGGAAACAGGTTTTATCAAACAGATTCATTAGCATTTGGATTAGGGAGGAATCAGGGGAGGCAAAAAAAACGTTTATATCCTATATACTTCCTTTACTACTTATGTACACAAATGGGAGCTTAAATATTATTCTTAAAGCAAAGTTTCAGACATTTTTGTGTTTATTAAAATTCAGCAGGTACAAGCTGCTGACTTTTAATACACACATCAGCAGTGCACTCACCCCTGCTGTTTTCACCCTGTGTCCTCCCTCGTTGGCATCTTCAGTATGGGCACCGGCTGTGACAGCTTGCAGCTTCACAGCCGGGTGCCCACTGCACATACGCAAGTGGCGTTGCACTCTGTGACTGGTCTTCTGGGACCTGTCATGTGTTACAGAAGACTTTTGGAAGGTGAACTTCCACTATCGATCACCTAAGACGACAGTAACGGAAGTGGGAGCGTGAACAGAAGCTCCATACATCTCTATGGAGCAACAGATATCAGCAGTGACATGCCCACTGACATCAGACCTGCTCCGCTAAATCCAGACGGATGGAAACACTATTTTCCATCCGTCTATCAGATCGGATAAAAACGGGCAGAAGGTCTGTTTTCATCCGATTACCCCCCCCCATAGAGGACAGCAGAGATCTGACAGGTCCGTTTCTGCAGAGTGTGCAGAGACAGACTAGTCATCCGCCGGCTCAGCTGGAGCGATCCCTGCTGAGCAAGCAGATGTTTGTTTAAGAAAGGATCTGCCCGTGTGTAAGGGCCCTTACTGGCAAGATAACCCAAGGGAAAATAAAGGGAAAAAAGAAAACAAATTTGGCCACCACCTTTGGCCTCATAGCACACTGGACGTTTTTACAGCTGCTGCTTTTGGCACTCTTTTCTACAGCCAGTAAACTCCCCAGCAATGTGTCCGTTTACACACAGGCTGTTATCAGCATTTTTTGGGTGGACCGTCTTTTGGCTGAAAAGAACCCCCAGAACTAGAGGGTTTTGGCCCATAAAAATGCTCATGCGCTGGTAAAACTTGCCTAACCAGCGTTTTTTATCCCATAGCTCAGTGGTCTCCAAACTGCGGCCCGGGGGCCGGATATGGTCCTTTGCTTGCCTTTGTCTTGTTCTTGGGGCACTATTTCACCAACTGACACTAATGATAGGGCACCATTCCCCCCACTGACACCATAACTAGTGCACTATTTCTCCCATTAAAACCAATGATGGGGCATTTTCTACCCCCCCCCCCCCCCCCAAAGCCTGAAGGCCAGAAAACTGGCCACTTGCCTAGAAAGTTTGGAGACCCCTGCCATACTGCCATAGCTTGGATTTTCTTGTTAAAACTAAAAAAAAGCTTTAAGGATCACTAAAGGAATTTTTTTTTTTTTTAGCTAAATAGCTTCCTTTACCTTACTGCAGTACTGGTTGCATGTCCTCATTGTTCGTTTTTGCTTTGAAGTTGCTGTAATCCTGCTCTGATCTCAACACTTCCTGCTTGTCTGTTTCCTTATAACCACAGTACTGGGAGATTTCTCACTGTGGTCTAAGCTGTCATTACTGTGTGTATAAGACTTCCCAGAACCAATCAGATTCATTTTAAAAACAAAACACTGCCCTGGATTTGTTTGTTTTTGTTCTGTGTGTCTCTTTCTACTTCACAAAAACATGAAGCCAGTTTAAAAGTGAAACTAAACTGCAGGCACATTATATGATTGATTTTTATCTATTTTTAATCATTTTGAAAAGGAATCAGTTAACTTTTATGTCTCTATACCCTGTAAACAGTCATTTCAGCAAAACATTTTTTTTCCTTTAGTGACCCTTTAAGTTTTTAACGTGGCAATGCTACTGGCATTTTTACAATGCCCAGTGTGTATGAGGTCTTAGGTGGAATGTATACATTTTTTGCTTTTGGGTTTAGAAATGCTGTAGGGAAAGTAAAATAAATAAAATAAAAAGCCACAAATGGTGCAACACGTTGTATCGCACCACCCCTACACAACGCACACCGGCGGGCATGTGTTCTACACTGGCTGGGCCCTTAGGATTCTCTCCACCTTCATTTCCCTTCCAGGCTATTTTATTTATTTTATTTTTACAACCGTATTATAAATTCTAAAATCTTCTCTGTGGTTCTTCCTAGACAGAAAGCTTAGAAATACCGCGTGAACAAAGTGTCCCTGAAAATCACTTTGAAATGTTGTCAGATGCGGGAACACACAATGGCGCTGTCAGACGTACGGAGAATGAAACGTACGGCTTAGCGTTCATTGTCTTTCGCCGTTCTACATTAGCTCTTAACTCTTTCTACTCCGCCTTCATTTGAAAGGTTAATAAGATGTTGCACGGTTGACTTCCCCCTCAATTTTTTTTTTTTTTAATCCAGTGCTGATTTTTAAGTAGATGTTCAGTCAAGGGGAAACGCTCTCCAGATTTTTTTTTTTTCTTCTTCCCCTCGTCTGCCCCCAGACGTCTGTGGACAAAGAGGTTACCTGCTGTTTGATGCCGTAGCGGGCAAAGCAAGCCATGCACAGACAATTCAATTGTCACTCAGGTGTAGTGGCACAAATCGAATGAAAAATTAAATTTTTTATTTTTTTTTCCTTTTTCTCTTTTAACAAACTGACCTCCGTCAAGGTGCACGTCACCGAAACACAATAAAAATAGACTTCTTTGTACCGGTAATAAAATACAGGAAATATTGTTGGAACGGGAGTGCATCAAAGCTGCGTTTTCTGGGAAAACACAAAGCGTCTGGTGCTCCTTTTTTTTTTTTTCCCCCGTCTGGCTTGATCAGCGCTCGAAGATGTAATTGGCGTCCCTAGAGGTAAAAGTCAGTCAATGGCACAGAAGTGATGGATACGTTCACCGAAGTCCAGTTGCTGGTGGATTGGGTGGGCATGACGTGTTAACCACTGACCTTGCTTGTGCATACGCTTAGCCGGGCTGAGTAGTTCAAGCATAGTGGAGGTTTAATCCAATACTGTGACACGCATATTGTTGATTAGTACCAGTAGGTGTCTTAGAGGATATTGTCTCCTCCGCCGAGCCGGTCAGGACCCGGGCATTGGGGAGTCAAGTCGTAGGAGAAAGAAGGATGTTTTTACATTAGTATTCTAAGGAAGCCTTTCTGTCTGCAGAACAAATTGATTGCCAAGCTCTACCTGCGCTGGGCACTATGCTGGGAGAAACAGGAGAGAGAGAGAGAGAGAGAGAGAGAGAGAGAGAGAGAGAGAGAGAGAGGTAGGCTTGTAATCTGTTGGTGTATCACAAATTCTGGTGCTTCGAAGATGTATTGTTTTTCTTTTTAGACTTTAGTAAGAATGAAATAATGATGATGGTAAGGACCTAAAATGGGAAGCAAATATTCAATTCACTGGGGAGCATTTATAAAACTGTGTGGGGGTTGCTCCTAGCAATGAGAGTGCATTGGTTATAGAAATCGACCAGCATGCTGTGAGTTTTTGCACTTTGTTTTTTTTTTATTGCTTTATTCTCTCCATATAAAATTCCAGAAGAAACTTTTTTTTTTTTTTTTGTTATACAAAAGACCAAAAATAAGCCTTGGTTATTGGAAGTTATTGAAGGTTTTTTTTTTTGGGGGGGTGTTTTTAATTTTGGTTTTATTCTTTTCTTATACAATTCTAAAATAAACTTTTATATTGTGAGCGATTTATTATATTTTTAAAAAGGAACAAAAAAAAAGCATTGGCCCTTGAAATCTGCCAGCATGCTGTGAGTTTTTGCACTTATTTAATATTTTTATCTGGCTTTTATTCTTTCAATTTTTGTTATATTTTAGACAAGAAACTCATTTAACAATATCAGGGGCCACTGCATTTGGCCGAAGAAAGAATTGAAAATGACAATATACGGTTCCTAAACTAAACTAGTAGAACAGGGTCTAGAAAGAAATCACAGTGAGCACTAGGATGGACAGTGGTCGGTAAAAAATGAATAGGTGGAGATGGAAGTTGGGGGGGCCTTGATTACCAGGCATTAATAGATATTTCCAATGAACTGGAGGATACAGAATCAACTGGGGGGGGAGGGGTCATCAATTAGCAGTCTAGTTTGATACCACTGGGTATATTGGAAACACTTCATTATAGAATGTTGCGTGCTGGCAGGTAGGGTTTGGACAAAGGATTCCCAAACGCCAAAACCCGTGGTTCTCTGGCCTTTATTCTTTATAAAATTCCTGTGTTGGCCAACTCACAGCAGCCAATCAGAAGGAAACTTTTTTGCTCCAGCTTATATTTTGAACCAAGTTGATGCTGCACTGAACCACATGTCTTTGACATTTTTGGGGACGATGCTTGACCATTTCATAAACTTCCTTGTTTCTATGTCTGTGAGCAAATCCTGTTTTGTGCATCTGATTGGTTACGTTGAGTTATATAGGTCTCGTCTAAGTTTTTCTCAAGCTGGCCATAGATGTCATGATTTAGTGCGGGTAGATGAATATCCTACTATTATGTTGCAGTAGCCAGAACCCGCAGCTGCCAGAGTACCCAGACAGGGACTGTTCAGCTAACTTTTTCCTCTGGCTCCTTTGGCCCGAGTTTTGGCCAATTTACAGGATTTGGTTGCAATTAAGCCATGTATAGCCAATTGTAGAGAGGAAGCCCATACTTCCTTTAGAGTTAAAAATTATGGTATGTGCAAGTATACTTAATCGATTTTATTTTCTATCCAAGTGGGTAGGCCTTTGTCCTATATAGATCTAAAGGAGATTTTTCAGATTGGTGGTCTGTAGGGTTAGCTTTAGCTCTCACAGTAATTGGCAACTTTACACAGAATGGTGTGACCTGAGTTCAAATCTGGTGCCAACATCCTAATATATAATATAACAAGTGCAAATCCGGTAAACAGGACTTTGAGGGGACCAATACAAAAATACACAGATGTATAAATACATTGATTTATACAAAGAACAGCCATGGTCGGTTCATAAGGGGACACATGATTAGAGCCCGAGACATTTAATTGGCTTGAAAACGGTTGGGCCTCGGGGCGCAGAGCACTGCGCCCATCTCTCAAACTGCAATCTCCCAGTTCTCTCAGGCGTGCCTCCCCAGTACTCCCGACTGTGCTCACTCACTGCTGAGACGTGTAGTCCTCCATGGAAACTCTTAGAAGTGTTCATTTCCCACTGTCCTCTACTTGCTCTCTCATGTGCCCCTCCTTCCAGGATCTTAACACCCAAATCCAGGCCAGGATCACCCCCCCCCCCTTAGACTGGGGAGCTCCCTGTGGGCCCCGCCTCCCCAGCTAGGCTGCCCCCTGTTAAACCAAGTTTGGGATTGATCAGCGCACCTCAAGATACCACAGGCAGCTCCACCTCTCTTCCTCAGCCCTCCTAGAAAATGCTGGAAGGAAGAGGGAGGTACCCGAGAAGTGACACTGCCTATGAGTCATCAGCTGTTACCCTGAGCCACTCCCAGCCCAGAATGAAAACAAACAGGCCTAGCAACCAGCTAGGCCTGCCTAAATTTACCTACACTGCCAGAGAAAAACCTCACTCTAGCACCTCACTAACTAGAGGGTGATATGTATTTATGTGTGTGTGTGTGTGTGTAGTTATTTATATATAATATACTCTTAACAACCTATTAAGTAAAAGACGTCCACGCAACAGGAGATGATTTGCACAGCGTTATTACAGACTTTTTTATTGTTTGTTGTCATTTTATTTTAGTCAGATGAATGCTGATTGATTGCTCTGGGTTACATTGCCCACTACCCACCACACGTTGTCCTTTCTATGGATGAAATGGGCTTTGTACAGCTGGTTGAGCAATGCATTGTTGATCTTACTGGTCGGGAGCCCTCGAGTGTTACATCCACTTTCCTCCAACACGCCATGCCATTCACATTGCTGGGCAGGTGGCAGACTTAGACAAGTTTTAAATCTGGATGGAGGCTTATGGTATAACGTGACAGGAGAAGGTAACATTGGGAAAGGTCTTCTGAGGTCCCTTTCGGCAGTCATGACAGATTGCTCACTAATTTTTCTGCTTGCTGATTTCTTCATAATGACTGCGAGCATCCTTTCCTTGTACCCATACTGTATATATCATTTTTGCAGCAAATCAATTGGAAGAGTTCCAGTCACACTGCTGTTCTAGTCTGTAAAATTGAAGCTATAGTGTATTTTCACCAAGCACAGATTTTGAGTTATTGCTATAGAATTATTTTTGATGTGACTTTCCTTGCTTGCTGCTTCAAATTCTAAAGATGGTATTTTATACAAAGATTTTTTACTTGTAGCTGTCTTTATACCAAACAGTGGCACCAGTGTCTTTGCTGCCATACAATCAATTACAGAGCAAGCCATCCATAGATTGCAACGTGCTCAGTGAATCAATCTAGCAGACTTGCCCAACCTGGGTTCCTCCAGAGGGCGCCAGAGGTTCAGTGAGCAGTGGCAGATTGATCTCCCACCTACAATGACCACCAAAGGGGACACAAGTACCCGTCCAACGCTATAGTATTAACAATTTGTATGTCTTTTCTGGACAATCTATATATCATTTGCAGTAAAAATGAGGGGGGGGGGGGGGTTTGTAAAATAATCTGCTCTGGGTGTCAAATACTCTAGTAAGGGAAGGAAGTCCTAAAAGGCATACATAACACAGCAAAACCCTGTAAGGTGGCGTATGACAGCCTCCAACCAGGTAATGCCCACCCTCAAATACTCTACTTAGCTATTGTTTTTTTGAAGGGGTTCCTTGACACCACAAATATTTTAAAGGATAGCTCCACTTTTGTAGAAAGAGAGAGAGAGAGAAAATAGTGCATACAATTACTAAACAAGCCATGTTGTAATTAAATGTCATTAAAAGCCATCTTTCCATTTCAATCTGCAGCACTGTTATTTTCTGTAACATTCTGTGAAATATGGCAACTTGGAGTTCCAGGTTGCCATATTGGTGTGCAGAACACCCCCCACTAAAAAAAAAAAATTGTTTCTGGCTTGCGTGAAGAACTCCACACGAAGACCCCTTTCACACTGAGGCATTAGCGGTAAAGCGCCGCTAGTTTTAGCGGCGCTTTGCCGCTGTTATAGCGGCACTTTTTCGGCCACTACCAGGGCGCTTTTAACCCCCGCTGCCTAAGAAAGGGTTAATGCCCCCCTGTGTTGAGGTGCTGCCAAAGCGCTTTGCAGGCATTCATTTCAATTGGCAGGGGAGTAAAAGCACTTAGGCTTTTACACTGGAGTGGCTCGAGAGACGCTATTTGTAGCAATAAATTGCCTGAAAAGCACCCCAGTGTGAAAGGGGTCGTAGATACAAGTCAGGTTTAAGGCTCTGTAACGAAAATGTTGGTTGTGGTGAGATACTCCCTAAAGGTTGGTCACTTTTAAAGTGATGCAGACACTCCAACTTTTCTCACCAGAACCCTGAAAGTGCGCGAGCTGATTAATATGAATTAGTCACCCACATTCAGAATCACAGGAAGTGCAACAAAGCACTATGCCTTTAAAGCATAAGAATCTGCAAAAAAAATTCATAGTAGGAGTATGGCCAAAGCTCTCCCCCCCCCCCCTTTCCTGTAGGTCACTGCCACTGGAGTGCACTTAGTCCTCTTTTGACCCAGATTTAGCCGACAGCGGGCTAAAGTCTGGGGTCTGCCACATACCCAGCAATGTGAATGGCATGAAGTGTTGGAGGAAAGTGGATGTAACACTCAAGAGCTCCCAACCGGTAAGATCAACAATGCATTGCTCAACCTAATGCACAAAGCCCATCTCAGCCATAGAGAGGAAGATGTGCGGTGGGCAATGCAACCCAGAGCAACCAATCAGCATTCATCCGACTACAACAAAACTGGCTGCTATCTACTGTTGCATGAACGCGTTTTACTTTCAAAGTACTGGACACATACCTGATAAAAGTAATAATATAAAATGAATCATAATTATACAATTATAGTAATGAGACGCCAGGGATCCTTGGTTTGAATCTCAGACGTGGCACTGTCTCCATGGAGTATTTTAATTAAAAACATTTACAATCACTTTAAGATGTAGGCTTCTGGGCAAGATGTGAGCCTGAATGCTTGCATCTTTAATAACTTAAGTTAGCCAATAAAGAAAATGTAACTATGTTAGCCATTGACCATTAGGAGATAAAGGGAACTTTGTACAGATCACAAAAGGCAAAACAAGTTGTTGATTTAGTGACATGGGCAGTACAGTGAGAGCATTGTTTGTAGCTCAGAGTTCATCTATCGGGTCATTTCGCGGCTGTAAGTAGGTACAGCGTTGCACTGAATGTCTTTGTGCCAAATTAGCTGACAGCCTGGGGGTTTAGCATGAGGTCACATGGAGTAGAAATAAATGTATGCTTTGTTCTGCATTAAGACAACATGTCAAGATTATGCAAATGGCAGTTCAAAGATAAAGCACAAGGGATGTGCTTATTGACATTTAAAGGGAAATGAGATAGTTGTTTAAAGAAAAAAAAAAGAAGATATATATATATATATATATATATATATATTATATATATATATATATATATATATATATATATATATATAACCTGTTGAGGCACAGACACCACTAGACCTCTGAAGGTACGCTGTGGTATCTGGCATCAAGCCCTTATTGGCTGATCCTTTTAAAGCCTGGTTACACACTGGAGGTTTCTTTTCCTTTAACCCAGCGGGCTGAACGAAAAAAACTGACGAGCCCAGGAGTAGCCTATCCCACATTAGTACAGCTATCTCCCCCGCTGAACTATTGGGTTCTGACACCAGAACACATCGGCCAGGGCTCTCAGCCATTGGCTAAGGGTACTGACCGGGTGCCCAACGGCAGGCCTTTTTTCGGTCATGACGGCCGACATTTGGCTCGTGTATACGGCAGCCGGTCCAACAGAAGCTGACCGTTCGTGTATACAGGGCCCATTTTTTGCAGGGCGCATTATACTGTTTTAAAAGGCAACTGCCATCAGGGAATACAGTTTCCATGAAGGGTTGTACTAGGTCAGCAACAATGTTTAGGTAGGCGGTACGTGTCAAGTAACATCCACAACAATAGCAGGACCCGAAGTTTCCCAGCAGAACGTTGCCCAAAGCATTACACTGCCTCCAGTGGTCCAGATGCTCACATTCCCGTGTTGTGTACAGTCTTTGTTTTTTGTATGAAAGTTCAGTAATGAGCTTTTTTTTTTCTTGTATTATAATTTTATATATATATATATATATATATTATTTGTGTTGAGGTTCATTTGTAGTATATTTCACTGCAGCGAAACTCGCTGATGGCATGTTTTGTTTTGTTAAACTAGTTTGAAGACACAACTAATGTTCATACAGTAGTCTCAGTATTGCACACCTAGTATAGATCTTTTATACTATTTAAGCTTTAGATGCTGCTTTTTTTTTTTTTTTTTTTTTTTACTGGGCAAATGTAAAACTGGTGGAAAAGTTTAACACTTGTTGGCTACCGATGCAGTGCTGCTTATATTATTACAGGAACAATTCAGAGACTGTAGATTAGCAAGAAAAGCTGAGCTGTTTCTTCCAGGAATCTTAAGTGAAATATCAATTACTGTACACGGAGAGAAACCACTAAGTTAATTCTGCTGTCAGTCAATAGATGAATGTCCAGTGAGCCAAGAGACTAATTTAAAGGAAACACATCTTATTCTTATAAAAAAAGGATCACTGCTCTACTTTCTTACATAATAAAGTCATCTTTATTAAAAATAATATTTTATAAAGGGTTAGAAGATATGTGCCACAGGGTTGATGTTTTCACCCAAAGGTCTAATAGAATCCTTAACATCTTTTACTCAATATTTAAATGTTTAAAGAGGCACTCTCACTTTGACCATTGAAGACATAGTGGCATTGTCTGTGAAAGAGGCGCACTATCACCAGCTGATATTTACCTTTTCAGCAGTCCCCCGCCACTTTCTCCTCAAAAGCAGTTGGCATAAAAATACCCAACATTGATTGTCAGACTAGAATGAGCTGCGACTTCAACCTCTCAGACATGTAATGGTGCCTGGGCCTAGCTATTGGCCAGAAGACCCGAGTACTTTGCATGGAAGTAGGTTTAATGCTCCCCATACCCTGAACCCCAGGCATTTCACACAGGTTAAGATTTGAAGGCACGTTGAGAAATTACTGGAGATGTAAGGAAGATAGGGGGCTTTTCATGGACTGTCTGCCATTGTGGAATTTTCCTTCTTAAAGAGATAATGTCCACTAGTGGAGAAGGTCTGCTTGAGTGAATTTTGTTAATTGCACACCGTTGTTCACCATTGGCTGTACCAAGCCTAACACTCTTTCACAGGGTACTTTTTGGACCTAGTTGTCCACACCTCCATCTCTGTCCACCAGGCTTGACTATGTACAAATACATAACACTTTGCTAGAAGATTTTGCATGGTTCCTTAGATGTATGAAAGTTGGATCTACTTTACACACTACCTTCTCCCTTCCCTGGTTTACTGATTAGGTGTTAAGAGTTGCACTTTTAAATAAGACCCTCACAGAGATGAATACATGGGTTGCCATTTTTGCTGTCTTCAGCCTGCGTACTTTGTGAGACATTGACCCTCAACAAGCATGCAGTTTAGGAAAGTCAGAGTGAAGTCAGAACTTATTTGCATGCTGATTTGAGGCATGATTCAAAGTATTGAACCCACTGGATAGGCAGGGACCTAACTTTTTGAGGAAGAGTTGTCCGTAATGGAAGCCTCCATGCTTCCCATCACATGTTTCATTTAACAACCCCAGGTTCTTGTGTTGTTGTCCTCACATTTAAATCAATGTTGGCGATCTATTCAGGGATTATCCTCAGTTTGCCCAATCTGCACATGCTTTTTTTGGGCACGTCCATGCCCATTTATTCCAGGCTCCACCTATCGGTAGTCACCCACCAAAATCTTGCCTTTGTGCCAGTCTCTGGATTAAAGGTGCTATATATTCATTTGGAAGGGCATGTAGTTGCATAGATCATTATTTCCTGCTTCAGTTACCTTCATCACCCTCTCTTTGCCTGCTGGAGCCCATCAAAATATGTGGTACTGCATGGTTTGAGAGCTGCCAGTAGCTAGGTGAGGTCAGGGTCACGTAGGGTTGGGGGTATAAGGTCTTTAGCTCTGTGTAATCCCTCATACAGACTAACACTGACTTCACTGTCACTGTGTGCTCTGTAAGGTTAGGGCTGTGGTAGTTTTTTTTTTTTGCACTATTTCACAATGATTTAATTTGAGCTACGACTGCATATTTGACTAAATTTAAAATAATGACACTTTATCATTCGCTGTGGTGCCCTGGGATTTTCATCATAGGAGTTTCACATTATCTGAAATTTCGCTATCACAAATTTCCATTAAAGATCAGAAGAGTCTGACATAGCTCAAAGACAGAAAATTGTTTACTTGCAAACTTAGCGTGAGTTATAAACTCAGTTGTAATCAGTATCTGTAAGACTATCTACACATTTTCCCACTGGATGTCACACAGGGCCAAATACCTGTTTGTTCCTAAGCGTGATAAACGCTTGTGACACAATGTACAGTATGTGTAAATTAAGCGTGTATGGTAAGTGTAGTCTAAACCCCACGAGCTTGGATCAAGTGCCAGCTGTTACATCAGTCCTGTCTGTAATCTTACAGTCTACTCTATGACCTTGACATTGCAATTGTGGACTTACCCTGTATTAAATCTATTTTAAGAGTGGTACAAGTTGACTTTCCCGTGTTTGAGTTTCTGTCATGAATCTTGCGCTGTTAAACAGCCAGTGAAAAAATTAAATAAAAAAAGAAAAACATTTGGTTTAGTGAAAAAGGCACTCTGAAAGAGTATATAAAGGGTATTTTTATTGACCCTAAAGTGGAGTTCCAACCATGTTTTAGTTTATTAAAATTCGGCAGCGACAAAAAGCATAGCTGCTGACTTTTAATAAACCGACACTTACCTGCCCCACAGTCCAGCAATGCGGCTGCACGAAGTCTCACTCCTCTCCCCCTCCTCTACTCAGCGCCATGATCGTAACTGGGCATCTGGGCGTGACGGTTTACGGCCATGCGCTATTCGCGCTGTGCTCTCCTATTTGCCAGCCGGGAGGGGCCACCTGGGGCGAGAGGAGGAGTCGCCTAGGCAGCCCAAAAAAGGAATCGGGACAGGAAGTCCCACTAAAGTAATGCAAACACCCCCACCCTTCAAAAACATTACATGATAAATGTGGCATGTCGGGGTGAGGAGTGCTTAAAGTGAAAGTTACACTTTTGGGTGGAACTCTGCTTGAAAGGAATGGTCCAAGCATATATCTTGGAAAAACTTTGACTTCAATAATTTGTTTTTTCAGAAGTCATGGAATCAAATAGTTTGTGTAATTCCCTTAGGCTGGATTCACACCTCTGCAAAAAGCACAAAAAATGCATATTTGCAATACAGTCCATTTAACATAATTTCCTATGGAACACGTTCTGTAGTGCAAATCTGCAAAATGCAAAAAGCACTAAAAATGCATAGGTGTGAATCCAGCCTAACATGCATGTAAGATTCCATGCAACTGAAAACTGTAATTGGGCTTTCTTTGTTTGGAAAAGGTAGGTACTTAACAGGCTTGGGGGAAGCAAAGAGATCAGGATGAGCTTTGGCAAAGCAGTGTAGGAAAATCTGCAGAAATGCTGAATGTGATGTGAAAAGTGTGGACATCCGCTTTATGCTATGTAACTACTCCATATGGCCAGACAAACATTCTATTCCAAAAATATAGGCAGTAATATGGAGTTGCCCCTTCACAACTATGGAGAGTGTCTGTGAGAATTTGTGCACATTTAGCATTTGTGAGGTTGAACACTGATGTTAGATGAGAAGACCCAAAGTTCCTCCAGACCATATATTAAACCTTGTCTTTATATATCCCGACTTTGTGAATAAACATGCTAGAACAGAAAAGGGTCTTCCCCAAACTGGTTGCCCCAAGGTTGGAAAGGCACAGTTGTGTCTATATTGTCTACATTACCAGTATCCTTAACTGAAAACACTGGAACTGCATTATTTGTAGGTGTAGTCAACAGGAACTCTTAAATATATCCCTGTAACCTGTGCAGATTTAAAGCAGGCACATGGCTAAAATTTGTGTAGAGCAGTGCCCTTCGTATATGAGTTTATATTGGACACCGGACTGGGTCCTTCATTTGGTGGACCTGTGCATTTAACTATATGACGTAATTAAATTATTTACAGTGACATTTAGAATTGAATGTTTATGGGCCATGAAAACACGATCAACAGCAGTGTATTTAATATAGTGAGATGCATGTAATGAGGATTTACTACATGTATGGGCGCCCCTTGCATGTTGTTTTTTTAAGCTTTTTAAGAATGATTTTCTATTTGACTTTATCATAGTGCTATATTGTATTTAAAGTATTTTATCCAAAGAATGAAAAAAACATTTTTTTTTTTTCAATTTTGGATAGAGGGGGGAAACCCTGTCATGTTTTGTTGCTGTTTGTGTCACCTTTTAAGCCTTTCTTCCTGACCATTGTCACTGGGGCTGAAAGTTGTCACCAGAACAGAAAGAGGGAACATCTTCCAATAGTAACAATTGTCCTGGTGACCGTTTTCTAAAAGAAATGACTTCACTTTGGAAATATTTCTTCTCACTTCATGTTGTGAACATGAAGTGAATGTCTTAAAAGATTCACAAATGCTAAAAAAGAAAAAATATATTGATGAGGTTTTATCTACTTCTTACTCTAACCAAATAGATTTGAAAAATGTACTTTTTAAAGATATTTTAAAATACTGTAGGAGAATACTAACCTATTGAAACTAGTGTATCCTAGTATTACCTAGTATAATAGTCTTATCTGTGTAACATTTACTTAAATATGAATGATGTTGGCTAATCATAACAATAGTTCTTATGGTTGTCTTGTGTTTTTTGTTTCACAGGTAAATTCTTGGAAAAGGATGGAAGTGCCGTTTCAGTGGAAAATCTGTGACAACTTATTTATATGAGAAATATTCCAAGGAAAAGTCGCATTTGAACATGCTGTATCAACATTAATTTAAGATGGGACTTTCCATTTTTTGGCAATGGTTTTTCAGTGGACATCTGTTTGGAATTCCTCATAAAATGCTGTTTTAAAATAGCAGCCACCTACTTTCCAAAATTTGCTCCGACTCTTGTTTCGTCTAAAGTCGATAAAGACAGAGCTTCTCCGTATACGTTTGTTGAACATGACTCATGGAGAAGAGCTTAGCTCTGAAAAACAACAGGATTCTATTGTTTTAACCTACCTAGAAGGATTACTAATGCATCAAGCAGCTGGAGGTTCTGGGACGGTGGTTGACAAACATTCTGTTGGCCGTGTAAAAGTTGAAGACAACTTTAACATTTCTGGCAGTGTTTTCAATAACTGTAAGAATAATGCCTCCGTTCACAGTGATGGTCAAGGGTCTGGCATGTTGCATCTCAAGAAAGCCAGGCTCTTGCAATCTTCAGAAGACTGGAACGCTGCAAAGAGGAGACGCTTATCTGATTCTCTCAGTGTGAATGGCAAGGATGAACCTCTTTTAACTGGAGTGGGCGAGAATGTCCCCAAAGGGAAGCAGGATAGCACGTTGCTTGCCTCTTTACTTCAGTCTTTTAGTTCCAGGCTGCAAAGTGTTGCTCTGACTCAGCAGATAAAACAGAGTCTGAAAGACCAAGGATTTCCCATCAACCAAGATGTCGTTAATGAAGAAAAAGAGGACCCGTGTTATGGAATGGCCTCCAATCATCTAAGGTCACTATTGAATAAGAGCAGATCAAAAGATAAAATCGTTGAGAACAATCTGACTGTTTTAAGTAAAAATGCGCTACCGGAGAAGCACATTGAACCTCCTCTTCCTGCCCAGAGTGCTGCCAAAAGCACAAGTGAGCAGGTTTCATGTGCTGCAAGACTTCAAGCTGTTGCAAACATGGTGGAGAAAAGGTCAAGTCCTACTGTCTCACCCAAACCGAGCGTGGCTTGCAGTCAGTTAGCTCTGCTGCTCTCTAGTGAAGCACACTTGCAGCAATACTCTAGGGAACATGCCTTAAAAGCACAGAGTGCAAGTCAGTTAGCCAGTGAAAGGCTGGCTGCCATGGCAAGACTGAAGGAGAGCTCTGAAAAAGATCTTAACCGGTTCCAGTTGTCAGCAAATGTTTCAAATAGCCTAAGCAGTCAAACTCGGACAATAACTAATGGACTAAGTGATCCAGGCAATATGTCTCCTTTTTCAAGTCAACTTGGAGTTCCAAGTTCTCCCCTTAAATCAGTTGGTTATAAGAATCATATAGATAAAAACCATCCAAAGCCTTCACCCAACAACAGTTTGCTTTTGCATCTTCTCAAAAGCCACAATGGTTCAAGTGTTGGAAAAAGCCATGTACATAGTGAAAAATATTCTCTTTTTGAAGAAAGTGCTACACCAACAACTACAGATGACTACTCGGATAACAATCCTAGTTTTACAGAAGAGGAGAGCAGTGATGATGAAAGTACTCATTCTAACTGTGCTCCTATAGATTTGTCCTTCAAAAATCGGACTGATAAGCCTCAATCATTGCACTCAGCAGCCTCTATAGATAATTTAACGGAATCTTTGCTTAAAACCTGGGAACCAAAAGTTAATGGACTTGAAAATGGTATGGAAAACAAAGACTCTTCCATGGATTCAACGCTAAAACCATATCAGAAAGTAACACTATTACAGTTGCTTCTTGGCCATAAAATGGATGACAGTCCTGCAATATTGGATGACACACGAATAATGGAAGAACCACGAACACAACAAAAGACAGCTGATTTGTCAAAGTTTAACTTGACCCCACCAGTCCATCTTTCAGAAAGTCCTAGCATTCATAATTCTCCATTAAACACACTGTCTTTGCATAGGTCTACAGCATCTGCATCTCCTTTAAATCTAATTCATCAGCCATTTCCAGTTAAGCCCAACTTCCCTACCTATGTAAGCAGTGTTCAGCCAGAAAGAATTATTAATCCAGCTTCAAAGCATTTGGTGGAGCTTACAAGAAGCAAAACACTTCAAACTGCGGTCCCCACACCAAAAGACAATGCACAAACTAATGCTGCTTTTAGCGCTAGCAAGCTGCTACAAAATTTAGCTCAATGTGGAATGCAAAGCACTACTTCGGAGGAACAAAGGCCACAGAAATCAATGGGTGCAATTAATTCCAATGCTGTAGGGTTGATTGACAGACTAAACAGTCCTCTAATCACAAATCAGTCGCATCCATTTGATGAAGGTAGGGGATATAGCAGACCATCTACTCCATTAGATTCTAGGTTTCCTGGATCTGAAATTGAGAACCTTTTAGAACGACGCACAGTACTTCAGCTACTTCTCGCTGCACCTAACAAATGCAGAAGTGAAACAGTGCAGAAACCTATTGTTAAAGAGGAAATCATACCAGATAGGACTGAAAATTTGTCAGATGAGCAGATTGTAGCTGTCAAAATCAAAACCGAGCAAGAAGATGAATCCAATTACCATCAAACAAGAGAGGCAAATACCCCAAACACAGGTATATTTCTTCAGAAAGCACCTAGGCCTCCCTCTGAGGACATAAAATCTCTGCACCCTACCCCGCATGATTTATCAGTTTCAAAAAATGGTCTTTTGAGCCGCTTATTACGTCAGACCAATGACGTATTTGACTCTTGTGATCTAGGTTTAAACATCCACCACCCAGAATCCAAGCAAGTTGAATCAAAGATGTCTTGCATAGTACCCAAAAAAAGAAAAATGCATCCCAATGAACCTACAGAAAGCCATGTCAAAATAGCAAAACCTATTTCTCCAGACACTGGAAACAGGCAGTTTTGTTATACACCCTGTGCAAGCGAGTCATCTTTCCTTCGTGAAGAAGTGAATGGCACAAGGATGGATCATGACCAGAAAAATCTTATGGCTCAGAATGTCTTCAGTGAAAATAAAAATGTAAGCTGGTCAAGAGAGAGTAAAGGTTTTAATGTGCTGAAACAGCTTTTGCTTTCAGAAAACTGTGTCCGAGATTCTCAGCATAGGAATAATGTTGCAGTTGAAGAGTTGATGAGGGGAAACCAAAGCAACTTAGTAGGCAATTCTGAACTTATTCTTCCATCACTGAATATGTTTATGGGAAAACCTTCTCAGCAAAATAGTTTTGGTCAAATGGCATTTCAGTATCCATCTCCATTAAAGAACCCTCCTCATTCTTCCCCAGACATTCTCAGAAATAGCTCCCCACGGACTGAGCTTGGACAGATTAATATGTGTCCAAATCCTAGTGACAAAGGTCCCATTAAATGGGTTATTGCAGACAACGAAAAAAATGATCGCGGAAAGGATTCTCCAAGGCTGACAAAAACGAATCCCATACTGTATTATATGTTGCAAAAGGGGGCACATTCAGCAGCTGGTCATAATTTCCGGGATCAGACCGGCTGGACAGAATCTTTGTTGGGACAAGCAGCAGAGATGACATTAAAAAGAGAACCCTTCCACTCCCCAGGAACCAATATGCTTGGTTTTAATAAGCCTTCCAATCACAATGTAAATAAAACTTTACACAATTCCAATGGCAGCAAGTACGGGCTCTTCGATATGCTTTCAATAAAAAAGGAACCTGAATAATTTATTGAAAATTTTTACCCTTTTTGCTTTCAATGTTTCAAAATATATATATATTTTTTTTCAAAGTTGACATGCATGATTACAAAAGTAAAGCATGATTTTCCGAACATGGTTTCATTTCATCTACCTAAGTTCATGATTTTGCTTATGACTGTAGCCTATTTCTATATGTACATAATTTTCTCTTTGCCTGTTGTATAATTTAGCAGCTGCAGATCTGAATTTCACATTTTGTATTGAGGATAATGTCAGCAATTTTGGGTTGAGCGTGCACAAAGTTTTTTTCTTTTTGTTTTTAAACCTTTCTATATTATGGTTACTGCATTCCACTTCATGGCAACCTTCAACCTAATTGCTAAAGACAACAAAGAGTAGAGCAATGTAAGTGAAATGGATAAACATGCATTGCTGTGCTGAAATCAGTAGAGCAATGTGTGTGTACCCATGTTTGCCCTTTCAAGATGAGGTCATTCATGCTACAGGTAAGGTTAGGTGAAAATCTTGTCTCAGGTGGCATTCCCAAAGCAAACTTGTGCTTTGATCATGCAGAGCAAAACTACAGATTAATTTCAATGCCCAGCGCCCACAGTTGCTTGTACTTTTCTTTTCTTTGCTGTCTCATAAAACTGTTTACCCAGGAAAGCAAAATGACATACCAGGTACTTCCAGGTATAGAGAAGCATGTGAGGAACTCCTTCTCCCAATCGTTGACTGTGGTATTTTAAAATTCCCACTCTGGTAGCTTGGCCTGCAACATTGGGCAATGAAGGAAATCCTCAGTCCTGTGTGCACACCTAACTGCAGCCTGGAGCGGACACAAGAATTATTCTCCAGGCTCCTGTAGGTGCACAGAGTGGTGTGGGAGCAAAAAAAAGTTGAGCATAAGCAGCTGGCGGAGTGGCATTACGGCAAACCTTTTGTTTTGCCCTGAATGGGCTGAGCCCACACCCTTTTAAGAGAAGGCATCGGGCAAGGTTCTTACTTTAATTCATGGCTTGATGTGCCTTGAAGAGGACTGGGCCTGTTTTAAATAGAGAATCATTTTCTCCATGGGAGTGCCGTTTTCTCTTCTTTCCTGCTTCTACAGCAAAGTTCAAACTAAGCAAAAAGCAGCCTTGTGCGTAAGCCCTCCTGTTGCTTACATTATCGTCGCTATAAAATATTGCTCATAAAATATTCTGTTTACATTTTTTGATTCATTCTGCCTTGGAAACTTGAAAGTCCACTTAGGCACAGACATGAGGACAATAAACTTTAAGGACCTGCACACACATTGTGCAAAGAACAATTTTTTCAGTTTGGTATCTTGCTGTGAAATAATAGACGTCCTTTCAAAGAGGTAGGCATGATTTCACGGAGGCTAGATGAATGAGTTCTAAACTATTTAAAGTTCTAGTTGACTGAATACTGGAATACAAATCTATTGATTCTCAACCAGTATTTCATGCACCCAAATGTCACAATTTGGTGGGATTATTGCAATTTTCTTACCCATAAGAGAGTAATTTGGTTGCAAATCAGGTTAGGTAGTTGGGGGCTTTCATTTCTGTAGTTTTCTAATCTTTTAGGCTGGGAGGAGTAATTTAGTGGGCTGGAACCTTCCACCTTCTGCGCATACCCATTTGCTGGTTCAGGTCAAAGCGGTCAGATTACTTTTCTGGCCAGACTTCATAGGGGGGGGGGGGGGGTATAAAATTTGCACAGGTTGAATAAAAAAAATTGTATTTCTGTACTTTTATTTTTTATTATTATTGAAAATGGGTGCATTGGGTTGCCATTGAACATAAATGGCAGTGCACCAATGCATGTGCATTGCTTTATGGCATGTTGCAGTAACGCACATGTGTGAATGGGCCCTTAGACTCTATCTCACAATTTCTAATCACCACTGTTGATTTAGGTGTGCCTGCTTTGGCTTAGGTCACACAGTGAGCTGCATAAGGGCCTAGTCACACCTTTTGGTGTATTTTAGTGCATTAACCACTTAAGACCCGGACCAATACGCTGGCAAATGACCCAAGGGGTTTTTGCGATTCGGCACTGCGTCGCTTTAACAGACAATTGCGCGGTCGTGCGACGTGGCTCCCAAACAAAATTCGCGTCCTTTTTTTCCCACAAATAGAGCTTTCTTTTGGTGGTATTTGATCGCCTCTGCGATTTTTATTTTTTGCGCTATATACAAAAATAGAGCGACATTTTTGAAAAAAAAATCAATATTTTTTACTTTTTGTTATAATAAAAAACCAATAAACTAAATTTTAGTCAAACATTTAGGCCAAAATTTATTTAGCCGCATGTCTTTAGTAAAAAAAAAATCGCATTAAAAAAAAATTAGCTACCTAGCGGGAACAGCGACACTAATACAGCGATCAGAAAAATGATCGCTTAGTGATGCTGGCAATAGGGAGTGAAAGGGTTAACTAGGGCAGTGATCAAGGGGTTAAAACTTTATTGGGGGGGGGTGGGGGGGGCTACCCTGACACTACTGACTGTCTGACTGTCACACTGTCTGTCACACTGACACTAAATACAGTAATCATACATGATTACTGCATTCAGTGACACTGTGACAGGGGGGAGGGGGGGGGGGCGATCGCGGGGGTTAAATGTGTGTGTGTAGTGTAGTGTTGGTGCAGGACTTACTTGTTCTGTAGTGATCTCTCCTCAGCGGCGCTTGAAACAAACGCCGAGGGAGAGATCACGTCGCTTCCTCCTTCCTGTGTTTACACAGGAGGAGGAAGTGACAGGTCAGGCGGGCGCGCGCATTGGCTGGGAGCGATCCGGAGGGGGCGGATGAAAACGGATAGCCGCCCCCACTTGTCGGATCGCTCCTGCAGCCGCGCGGACCGCCGCATGTACGGGGGGGGGGGGTCCGATCGGACCCCCGATCCCCCCCAAGGCACCAACGTATATATACGTTGATGTGCCTGTCGGTGCCATTCTGCCGACGTAAATGTACATGCGGCGGTCCTTAAGTGGTTAAAGTGCTTTGCTATAAGGCAGCCCATTCACTTTGAATGGTCCCTCAGTGCACACATATGGGGGGTGTTGAGAAGGAATGACAACACACTGGACCAGGCATATACAGCACATTACCTTGCCTTGTGGTAATACACTTTTAAATGGGGGTTAATATATGTATTGCATATTAAGTCCAAAGGTGTAAATCCAAGCCCTAGGTTCTGCACTGTAGGCATGCTTTATTGCACCATAATATGCACCTAAAGCACATTTAGTACAATCATCAACTTTCTTATGGCAAATTTGTACAGTTGCATGTTTGTTCATGCTTGCAGCTTCATACAAGAAAATGGAAAATGCACAAATGTTTTTAAGCACAGAAATGTGAATAAGCCCCAAATGTGCATGTTGATCAGATAGTGTTGGCCCCTAGTTACCATTGTCCTGAGCACGCTAAGAAGTTTTTATTGGGCTACAGCAGATCAGTTGTGGTTTATATATTCTAAATATTATTTGTTCATCTCGTGTTATTAAACTGTATACATGAATCTTTAAAGGGACACTAAAGACATAATTTTTTAAATAACAAACATGTTATACTTACCTCCACTGTGCAGTTCGTTTTGCACAGTGTCCCCGAAAGCTGTCTTCTGGGGTCCCTCGGCGGCTGTCTCGGCTCCTCCTCGCAAAAGCTTTCTATCTTCATGCGAGCGAGCGAGCACTGTGGAAAGCTTTTGCGAGCGCGCTCCCGTGGTACAGCGGCGGCCATAGCCGCCGACTGTATCACTCGGCCCCGGTGCGCCGCGTCATCCCCTGTGATTGATAGCAGCACCAGCCAATGGCTGCGCTGCTATCAATCCGCCCAGCCTAGCCAATCAACGGCCAGGCTGAGAACCGAACAGGACAACCAGCACACGCACCAGACTTTCGAGGGGTGAGGTAATTAAAACGGGGGCTGGGGGGGGGGGGTGGTGCTGTCAGATGTTTTTTTTACCTTAATGCATAGGTAAAGGTAAAAAAACTTTTAACTTTACAACCCTTTTGAGTCAGTCAGCTGCCTGAATATAGTGACATTAATTTTAAGCACACAAAGACTAAAAGGAAAGTGACCCCCCCCCCCCCCCCCTCTCTTTTCAGTATGTAACTCTTACTGCAATAATTATAGTTTAGTTTTGGATAGTTTTATGTTCCTGGCAGCTGTTCTTTAATGTAAAATCAATGCAGCCAGCACAGTGAGCCATAGCTAGTTACCACAAGGTCACCGTGGTGTAACCTAGTGGTAAATGAAATAAGGAGTGTCAGTTCCTGTGCTAACAATATTGAAGCTTGTATTGACACTTTCTTTTCTGAACCTACGACAACAAATCCAGCTTTAATGATTTGACATCTGATTGATTTTTTATTTTATTTTTAAGATTTGATAGAAAAATTCTAAGTTAAATAGATGATAATAACATAAACGCCATGTCCATAAAATGCCAACACCAGAACAAAAACAGGGGCTGTATCTTGCTTATGCAGCATGCAGCTTTATACTGAACTAGATAACTTTTAGGCTAGATTTGTTTGGGCCATGTCACAAGAGATACAGATCTTTTCAGCGTTTTAATGAAAGATACATTTTACGGCAAACCAAGTGACTTGTAGCTCAGTCACACCTTCGCCCTTTTGGTACATTATTTTGCCTAATGCATTTTCCACTGAAATCGTTGGTAGCACATCAACATGTGAAGTTGTACATTGCAAGCACTTTATTTCACATAAATGTGTATTGACATGCAGTTTGATGCATGTTTATGGAAAATGCATCGGGACAAAGATGCAAAGGTATGGATCCAACCTTGGGATTGAGAAGCTTCGGCAGCTACTCAGGATACCCAACCCATAAGCTGGTGATTGACAAATATCCAAGCTTTGCAGCCAACAAGAGAAATATTGTAGCAAGTAATAGCAACTCTGTAGCCAGTTACAAACTGGAGAAATCTGTAGCTGCCACAAAAAGCTGGTGTGTTATGCCACAAAGGCTGGCCAATAACGCTCACTCCTCCATTGCTCCTTATCACAAGGACCCATGCCAGTTTGCTTTTGTAATGCATGCATGTTCTGCACACTTGGTTAGTTCCCTTTTCTCTATAGGGAAGGGAATGATCACCAAGGGGTTTCAAATGGCACATATATTAACACCCCTATTTCTACACGCTTCAGTTGTCACCCAGTTGTTCTAAGCGATGATCAAATCATGTCTATCATATGCGCTGAAACTCCAGGTTCATGAAAGTCCAAGGCTGCCCATAGATAGTGGTGGAAGGAAAGAAAATAGCTTGAATTCCCCATCAGCACAGTCGGTGTTGATGGAGAAACCCCCCCCCCCCCCCCAAGCAGTGCTATTGTATTCTGCCAGTTGAAAGCCCTGATAGAGGCTTTAACCCTTCCTTACTCCATCCTAAACTATGTAAGGACCCTTTCACATAGACCAGGTCCGTTTTTGCTTAGCAGAAGATCGACCTTTTGATCCCCTATTGAATGGGCGCATGATGGGTTTGTGCCTTTTCCGCTTATGCAGAGCGAACTCGCACATGGCCCGATGTAAATGGACCGGCTGTCTGTTTACACCCAGCTGCCCTCTGACTTGATCCAGCCAGCTGGAGGGGAATGAACCCCCTTCTGTTTTTTTTTTTGTTTTTTTTTACTGTTTTATTGGATCAGGAATTTATTGGAGGTAACTGGGTGTAAACGGACACAAGTCTGTTTTCATCTGCCACACCATAGAGGAGAATGGAATGCCCATTCTGGCTGAAAAACAGACGGCTGGACCCCGATCGAATTTCTCATGTAAGAGGGGCCAAAGTATTGGCTGGAGTTGGGTTAATTTAAATCCCCTGCAGTTTAGCTTCCTGACAATCTATTACAAAAAAAAAGCCTCCTTTTGATAAGACGGACTCATCATTCTAGTGCACTCCTCAGCTGATATTGTCAGTGTGGATATCGATCTGAACAATTTTGGTTCTAAAGTTTAGGGGGGAAAAAATAGAATAATGTTTTATACGATACACTGAAAATCTTCTATTAAATAATAGGCAGCTAGAGAGAAGGTTTACTACTAGAAAAACACTGAAGATAACAATAATGCTCTATGTTCTCACTTGTTGTGTGCCTAAAATATATATTTTTGTGTATATAGAAGCATTTTGAGTTAGAAGGTAATATAAAAGCAAAAAATAAAATAAAAATGGACAATAACTTTCATATGATACAGTTAGGTTTTTCCATTTATATATGGCTATTTTTGCAAACATGTTATATTGTCTGTACAGTATATTTTTAGCAGATGACAGCAGTGTGGTCATGAAGCTGGTGTTAACGATATGCCATCAATTTGCCCATTCATTGTCTCCAGTTAGCCCACTACTGCAGAAAGGGTGTAATCGAAGATCTGGCCTTCTTTGCCATCTACCCGCTCATTCAGAGCCCTCGCTTAGTGGGTATAATGAACGCCAGCTTTTGAAGTGCATGTGATGATGTTTTGGTTTGAGCAGCCAATCACCAGGCCCCAATATAGTCATTGGCTGGCATCCACCAGTGAAAAAAATCTTGACACCAAAATTTGTAAATGGTCTTCTGCAGTGGGAAGGTGGAAAATAAGCCTGTGAATGGGCAAAGTCACTGTGCCTCTTTTAAATGGCATGCATTGTATAGAAAACTAGTTAAAATTACACTTATTT
Source organism: Rana kukunoris (assembly GCA_029574335.1). NCBI lineage: Eukaryota > Metazoa > Chordata > Amphibia > Anura > Ranidae > Rana > Rana kukunoris. Next base: position 559,742,762 of record CM056050.1, on the reverse strand, counting down.
GTTATTTAAATATTTTCACTTTATTAAAAAAAAGTTCTATAATGATTGTTTACACATGGTTTTGAAGTGAGTTTTTTCCCCCCTAGGGCAGCCAATCGGCTTCTTCTATACATTCTGTAAGTTCCTCTAAAAAATGAGAGCCAGATTCTGTTTGGCTACTACTAATATAAACTAATTTATATGGCAAAGTAATCTCATCCATATTTTTTTCTTTCTTTACCCGTTGCTTTGGGAGCACCAAGTACCTGCTGCTGTACCTGCTAATTATAAGCTCTTCATTATTATTGTATTTTTCCATTCAGAAAACAATATTTTTTATTTCTTTTTGAAGCTGTGAAAAAAAAATATTCAGTTGAGCTTAACATTTGCGAAATAAAATGTATTTTTTTGAACATGTACAAAACAATATGTCTTAGGCAATTGCCTTTCTTGAAAAGATGTACAGACGTGTGACTGAATCTGTAAATATAACGTGTCAGTCATTTAATGCATTGGTATGTTCAGATGTTTTTTTTAAAGATTGCTGTATATAATGTTTTCCATAAAAGTCAGAGAAATTTTTTGTATTGTTTTAAAGAAAATCTTCTTTGGGGGTTATATAAAGTCTGTGAATACATGTATATATATTTTTCCTTTTATTCTTTTTTTTTTTTTTTTTTTCGTTTTGCATGAGTGCATATTATTGTACCTTCAAATTGTAACTTTGGGGTGAAATGTACAGAAATTAAATTTTATTTAAAAATGTGATTTACTTCTGCATGGTCGATGCATGGGAAAATGTCCTGTGCATAGTGACTTTAAACAGCCAGGTCAGACGCTAATTCAAATAACAGTATTGTGTTTTTTGTACTTTTTTCTGTTTAGTCAAATAAACCATTAGCAGGATTTGATTTGAACAAGAGTCTCTGTTTCAATTGAAAGCCCGATACTGTAACGTAATGCATTTTCTAGATGAAAATTTTTATATAAAAAATAACACAGTAAATTAAGGAATCAAGCGCCACCCAGCGGAATCTAGTTTCCATCATTTTGGGGTTTTGAAGTTTATAGAAAATGTTTATTTGTGTTCAGATGGAGTTTTTGTTTTCCTGTGATGTCACGAGCCTTGTATATAATGCAGTGTAATTCTTTTATTATTTTTTTAATAATGTAACGTTCATTTCCTAGTAAGGATTTGAATAAAGAAATAAATAGTAATATGCTTGTTATTTATTGTTTTTGAAAATAACTTTATGGTATTTCAAACACTTTGGGGTTGATTTACTAAAACTGGAGAGTGCAAAATCTGGTGCGGCTGTGGCAACTTCAGGTTGTTCATTAAAGCTTTGACAAAAAAAAAAATGGAAGCTGATTGGTTTCTTTGCAGAGCTGCACCAGATTTTGTACTTTAGGTTTAGTAAATTAACCGCTTTGTTTCCTCCTACAAGTGATAAAACACATGGTTGCTTTACCAGACATAAAAAACAGTGGGCAGAATTTGCTTAACCGGTTAAGACCCAGACCAATATGCAGGTTAAGGACTTCCCCCTTTTTATTTGTTGCGCTATAAACAAAAATAGAGCTTTTTGCTATAATAAATATCCCCAAAAAAGATATAAAAAAAAATATTTTTTTTCCTCAGTTTAAGCTGATACGTATTCTTCTACATATTTTTGGTAAAAAAAAAAATCGCAAGCGTTTATCGATTTGGTTTTTGCTAATTTATAGCGTTTACAAAATAGGGGATAGTTTTATGCCATTTTTTTTATATATTTTTTTTTTTTTACTAGTAATGGCGGCGATGGGCGTTTTTTTTTCTTTCATGACTGCGACATTATGGTGGACACATTGGACACTTTTGACACATTTTTGGGACCATTGTCATTTTCACAGTGAAAAGTGCTATAAAAATGCACTGATAACTGTCAAAATGTCAATAGCAGTGAAGGGGTTAACCACTTGGGGGCGCTAAGGGGTTAAGTGTGCCCTAAGGGAGTGATTCTTACTGTAGGGGAGTGTGGCTGTAGGTGTGACGTCACTGATCGTCGTTCCCTATAACAGGGAACAGACGATCAGTGACACTGCCACAGAGAAAAATGGGGAAGGTTTGTTTAAACTCACCTCTCCCCGTTTTCTGCTCCTGTGACTGATCGCGGGACACCGGCGGCTATCGGGTCTCGCGGGCGTGTCACGGAGCTTCTGACCGGGTCGCGAGCGCGCCGCCAATGGCGAGCTCGCGACCCACGGCTGAGCTCTTAAAGAGGACGTGTATATATATATTCTGTCGACGTATATCAGCGTTAGGCGGTCCTTAAGTGGATAAACACTTTGGGGTTGATTTACTAAAACTGGAGAGTGCAAAATCTGCTGCGGCTGTGGTAGCTTCAGCTTGTTCAATAAAGCTTTGACAAAAAAATAAAAAACTGGAAGCTGATTGGTTTCTTTGCAGAGCTGCATCAGATTATGTTTAGTAAATCAACCGCTTTTTCCTCCTACAAGTGATAAAACACATGGGGTTGCTTTACCAGACATAAAAAACAGTGGGCAGAATTTGCTTAACCACTTCCATACCAGGCACTTACGCACCTTCCCGCCCAAGCCAATATTCAGCTTTCTTCACTGTCGCAATTTGAATGACAATTGCGAGGTCATGCTACACTGTACCCAAATTAAAGCTTTCTTTTGGTGGTATTTGCAACAACTAAAAAAGACCGAAAATTTTGAGAAAAATAAAGTTTTTATTTTTTTCTGTTATTTTTTTTTTGGTAAATAAGTATGTTTTTCTACTTCGATTACGGGCACCAGTGAGGCAGCACTGATAGGCAGCACTGGTATGCTGCACTGATGGGCACTCATAGGTGGCACTGATGGGCACTCATAGGTGGCACTGATGGGCACTCATAGGTGGCACTGATGGGCACTCATAGGTGGCACTGGGCACTCATGGGCGGCACCTATGGGTGGCACTGATGGGTACTTATGGGTGGCACAGATGGACACTGATAGGTGGGCACTGGGCACTGTGGTGTGGCACTGATGGACACTGTGGTGTGGCACTGATGGACACTGTGGTGTGGCACTGATGGACACTGTGGTGTGGCACTGATGGACACTGTGGTGTGGCACTGATGGACACTGTGGGGTGGCACTGATGGACACTGAGGCGTGGCACTGATCGACAATGAGGGGTCCATGTTGCCAGTCGGTGCCCATTTGTGGGCACTGATTGGCATCTATTTTTTTTTTTTTTACTACCCTTTTTTATTCATTTTTTTGCCCTTTTTTTGTCCTTCCCTGGTGGTCCAGTGTGGGCACCCGAGGGGGGCTGCGCTGATAAACAATCAGCGCAAACCCCCCTGTCAGCCGATCGGCTCTCCTCTACTCGCGTCTGTCAGATGCGAGTGAGGAAGAGCCATCAATGGCTCTTCCTGTTTTATATCGTGATCAGCCGTGATTGGATACGGCTGATCACGTGGCTCTTTACCAAGATCGGAGATGCAGGGTGTCAGACTGACACCCTGCATCACCGATCGCCGTGCTGCGCGCCCCCACAAGCACGTACCAGCATGAAATCCTGCAGGACGTCAATAGACATCCAGTCAGGATTTCACAAGCACTTCCCGGACGTCAATTGCCCATTGACCGGGCGGGAAGTGGTTAAATAAAGTCTCTTGGGGGCATTTTTTGGACACATTTTTTTTCTTTCTGTAAAATAATGAGGGGTAATTTTTGGCACAACAGGTCCCGAATAGTTGAAAGTGGCTTCTGTAACCTTAAAGGGACACTAAATTATATCCTTATTCTCTAAATATAATCCATACTCATCCACTACTGCCGACCAGTGCACACAGGCTGAAAGGCTCATACAGGCAAATGGGTGTACTTGTACGTCCCTTCGAATTTGCCGCCGTGGGTCCCGCGAACATGAGATCTATGTTCGCCGGTGGCCCACGATCGTGAGACTGAGAGGCAGACCGGGGAGATGTAAACAAGACATTTCCCTTTTCTGCTTAGTGACATCACAGGGATCTACTGCTTCCTGTCAACGGGAGCAGTAATCGCTGTCATGTCAGTGGTAGCCCATCCCCCCACAGTTAGAATCACTCCCTAGGACACACTTGACGCCCTTAGTGTTTTAACCCATTCCCTGCCAGTGTAATTTATACAGTTATCAGTGGCTATTTATAGCACTGATCGCTGTATAAATGACAATGGTCTCAAAATAGTGTCAAAAGTGTACGATATGTCTGCCATAATGTCGCAGTCCCGATAAAAATTGCAGATCACCGCCATTACTAGTAAAACAAATGAATAAGAAAAATACCAAAAATCTATCCCCTATTTTGTAGACGCTAGCCTATAACCTTTGCGCAAACCAATCAATATATGCTTATTGCAATTTTTTTTATTTTTTTACCAAAAATATTTAGAAGAAAACGAGGGAAAAAAATAATTTTTTTTTTCCGAAATTGTCTTTTTTTTTTTTTTTTTGCGCAAAAAAAATAAAAACGCAGCGGCTATCAAATACCACCAAAGTAAAGCTCTGTTTGTGGTGGGGGGGGACATCAATTTTGTTTGGATAAAGCGTCGCACAACTGTGCAATTGTCAGCTAAAACAACGCAGTGTCGAATCGCAAAAAATGCTCTGGTCAGGAAGGGGGGAAATTCTTCCGGGGTGAAGTGGTTAATAACTGTCATCTATATTTCATTAATTACTTACTGTGTCTTTTTCTGCCTCCTTGTAAGGTCTTCCATGAGCCCCCGAGCCTCTTTTTTTTTTCTCCCCTCACTTTCACTTTTTAGCAACAAGCTTTGCATGTTTGTTGTGATCATGTAAACTGCTCCATGCACACTACTAATTCCAAAGTCCATAGTCAATAGTCCATCTTCGGAGCGAGCAAGAGAATGTGGTTACATTCCTACATAAACTATATTGTCAAAAGTTTAGGGACACCTGCCTTTACACGCACATGAACTTTAATGGCATCCCAGCCTTAGTCCGTAGGGCTCAACATTGAGTTGGCCCAACCTTGGCAGCTATAACAGCTTCATCTGTTCTGGGAAGGCTGCCCACAAGGTTTAGGAGTGTGTCTATGGCAATGTTTGACCATTGTTCCAGAATGCACATTTGTGAGGTCAGGCACTGATGATGGACGAGAAGGTCTGGCTCGCAGTGCTCTAATTCATCCCAAAGGTGTTCTTTCAGGCTGAGGCCAGGACTCTGCAGGCAAGTCAAGTTCCTCCACCCCAACCTTGCTCATCCTTATATTTATGGAACTAGCTTTGTGCACTGGTCCAAATCATTTGGTGAAGGGGGGTTTATGGTGTGGGGGATGTTTTTCAGGGGTTGGGATTGGCCCCTTGGTTCCAGGGAAGGGGAACTCTTAAGGTGTCAGGATACCATGACATTTTGGACAATTTCACACTCCCAACTTTGTGGAAACCATTTGGGGACGGCCCCTTCCTGTTCCAACATGTGCACACCACTGCACAAAGCACGGTCCATGAAGAAATGGATGAGGAGGCCGAGAGCAATAGAGAATATTTTTTTGAGTTAAAATTTCACCCACGCTCTTCCTCCTATTTTGGGTTTTAATTTTTTGGAAGGCAAATCAAGTCACAGGTCCCAGAAGATTGCAGGGCCATGCGCAAATTACAGCATGTTTTGCACAGTGGGCCATGAAGCCGCAAGCAGTTGCAGCTCGATGCTGGCACCAGTGAAGTTACTGGCATGAGCGAGAATGGTGCTGGATCTTTGGCCTGGTGAATATCTGTTTTTTAAAAGTCAGCAGCTACAGTTTTTGTAGCTGCCGAATTTTAACTTTCGCACATCTATCTTAACCACTTAAGGACTGCCTCCTGCACGTTTACGTCGGCAGAATGGCATGGCTGGGCACATGCATGTACAGGTACGTCCTCTTTAAGGGGCCAGCCGTGGGTCGCCGGTGCGTGACCCGGTCCGAAGCTCCGTGACCGCTGGACCCGCGGACTCGATCGCCGCTGGAGTCCCGCGATCGGTCTCTGGAGCTGAAAAACGGGGAGAGCTGTGTGTAAACACAGCTTCCCCGTTCTTCACTGTGGCGCTGTCATCGATCGTGTGATCCCTTTTATAGGGGAATACAATCGATGACGTCGCACCTACAGCCACACCCCCTACAGTTAGAAACACTGATGAGATCATACATAACACCTACAGTGCCCCCTTGTGGTTAACTCCCAAACTGCAATTGTCATTTTCACAATAAACAATGCATTTTTTGCTGTGAAAATGCCAATGGTCCCAAAAATGTGTCAAAATTGTCCGAAGTGTCCGCCATAATGTCGTAGTCACGAAAAAAATTGTTGTAGTAGTAAAAAAAGTAAAAAAAAAAAATGTATAAAAATGCAATAAAACTATCCCCTATTTTGTAAACACTATACATTTTGCCCAAACCAACCGATAAAAGCTTATTGCGATTTTGTTTTTTAACCAAAAATAGGTAGACAAATACGTATCGGCCTAAACCAAGGAAAACATTTTTTTTTATATATATTTTTGGGGGATATTTATTATAGCAAAAAGTAAAAAATATTGCATTTTTTTCAAAATTGTTGCTCTATTTTTGTTTATAGCGCAAAAAATAAAAACTGCAGAGGTGATCAAATACCACCAACAGAAAGCTCTATTTGTGGGAAAAAAAAGGACGCCAATTTTGTTTGGGAGCCACGTGGCAGGACCGCGCAATTGTCTTTATTTTTTGCGCTATAAACAAAAATAGAGCAACATTTTTGAAAAAAAAAACAATATTTTTTACTTTTTGTTATAAGAAAAATCGAATAAACTAAATTTTAGTCAAACATTTAGGCCAAAATGTATTCAGCCACATGTCTTTAGTAAAAAAAAAAAAATCGCAATAAAAAAAAATTAGCTACCTAGCGTCAACAGCGACACTAATACAGCGATCAGAAAAACGAACGCTTAGTGACGCTGGCAATAGGGGTGAAAGGGTTAACTAGGGCGGTGATCAAGGGGTTAAAAACTTTATTAGGGGGGGTAGGGGGCTACCCTGGACCTAACACTAACTGCCTGTCACAGTAACTGTCACACTGACACTAAATGCAGTGATCAGTAAATATATGATCACTGCAATCAGTGACAGTGTGACAGGGGGCTGGGGGGGTGATCGGAAGGGGTTAATGTGCCTATGTGCACTGGTGTCAGTGTAGTGTTGGTGCGACTTACTGTGAGTCTTCTCTCCTCTCGGCGGATTGAAAATACCGCCGAGAGGAGAGCTGACATCACTTCCTCTGCCAGTGTTTACATTACACAGGCAGAGGAAGTGACATGGCGGGGGTTGCTGGATTGGCTGGGAGCGATCATGAGGGGGCGGACAAAATCGAGCAGCCGCCCCCTCAGCACAGATCGCTCCCGCAGGTAAGCCACCCGCCGCACGCAGCGGAGGGGGTCCCGATCGGACCCCTGACCTGCTAGAAGGCAGGGACGTACATATACGGCCATCTGCCTGTACGTGCCATTCTGTGGATGTACATATACATGCGGCGGGCGTTAAGCGGTTAAAGAAAATCTGTACTGAGGGAAAGACCAGGACTGTTGTTGCTGACCTACTTTTAAGAATACTACTTGCCTGGCTCTCTGGCTCCAATATTTTCTGAGTTGCCTTTATAGGGAAAGGTTGCAGCTTTAAGCCTCTTGCACAGTGCTGCCTAAAATGCAGCGTTTTTAGGCATACAAGCTTTTTTTTTTTTTTTTTTAACTGATGTAAATTCAAATCATTGTTTTCAATCTGCCTGTACACACAGGCGTGTAAACATGCACTGCATATAGACTAGTACAAAAAAATATAAGAGAAATCTACGTTGCTTTTGAGATTTTTATGTGCATATGCACAAATACGCACTTAAGGCCCATACACACAGTAGAACTTTTTGTCAACAAACTTCAAAATGAGCAAGTTTTCAAAATAGTCCGACCGTGTGTACATTGTACATTGGACAAACTTTTTCAGGTTTCATCGGACAAAAAGTTTTGGTCTGCAAACGAACGGACAAACTTTACGTCAACAAGAGTCGATGGTGCCTAGTCCGACCGTGTGTACAGCGAGCAATCTGACTTTTGTACAAAGTACAAACGTGCATGCTCAGAAGAAATGACCAGCCAAAAGCGTTCTGTCTGGTATAACTTGCGTTCGTCTTTGAAAGAGCACATTCGTGACGCGGCAAGTTGTGAAATCAAGAAAAGCAGCGCACATTCTCTTCTTCTTTATAATGTGATAATACTAAAAGCTGCTTTGCTGGTGATACTGACGGAGTAAAAAAAAATTCTTTACTTTGGATTAGTGTATTTTGGTTATATGAATCAAACATATTTCTATATTTTTTTTGTGGGTCAAGTTAGCACAACCCCATTGCGCAACATGTCTGCTTGACAAACGGACGATCAGAAACGAACAAAATTGCACAAAACTGAAAATCGCGAATGCACACAGACAAAACCTCTACTAACTCTCGATTAACAGAAGGAACCCAAAGGGCGACGCCGGAGAATTGAACTTCCTCTTTTAAACTCTCGTCAGTATGTTGAGACGTCACTACGTCCGTGTTTGTTGCCGAAAAAGTCAGAGCGTGTGTATGCTATGGGCAGGGCTGGACTTACCATTAGGCTTGATTGGGCTCAATCACGCCAACCCCTTCCCTGTTTGTGGCAATTGCGGCAACCCCCTCCCGTAATCTTACGGCAATCCCCTCCTACAATTTCCAGGGGCCCCCACCACCCTAAGTCCTGCCCTGGCTATGGGTGTGACCGGACAAAAATCCAAGGTAAAGTTTGTTTGATGTCCGACCGTGTGTACGAGGCTTTACACTACCTTCATTAAAATAAAGCTAGAAGAAGTTTTATGCATGTGTACACAGAAATACGCTCAAGTAATTTACGGTCTATCCCACTTCTTTTTTTTTTTTGCCTGGAGTGTCTGATGTTCATACATAAGTACTGTGTGCAAGTACCCTAGCATAGTATGTAAGCATAGTATAACATTTCAACGTTCACGCATATACGAAAGAAGGAAACTGATAAATTAAAAAATGAGTTAAAAAATCTTGCCCAAGGATAATGCATAAAAGTGGCTCCACTACATCTGGTAAACATGTATGCCCCTCATGTAAACACAATAATATGTTCACATATAGTACTGTGCAAAAGTTTTAGCCGGTGTGAAGAAATGCTGTAAAATCAGAATGCTTTTAGAATTTTTATCAATTAACAAACTGAAAAGTAAATATACAGAAGAGGAATCCAAATTAAATCAATATTTTATGTGACCGCTCCTTGGCTAAAACAGCATTAATTCCTCTAGGTATACTTGCACACAGTTTTTGGTTGGTTTAAAATTTTGGAGAACTAACCACAGATCTGTGGATGTAGGCTGTATCAAATCCTCTCTCCTCATGTGATCCCGGAAAGACTCGATGATGTTGAGATCAGGATTCTGTGGGGACCAAACCATCACTTCCAGGACTCCTTGTTCTACTGTATGCATTTATAAGTCCTTTATTTGTTTTTACAGAGAGGAATAAAAAATCAGAATTTCTTACTATGCACCATCATCAGCATTGGAAAACAGTCAAAGTGGATTCCGGTTCTAGTTGGAGTCATGCAAGGATAGTAAGAATACCTATCTGTGGCCAGCTTTAAAAACATGGGACCTCATAAAGTGCTCCTAAAGTGATATTGATAAAAATATTTTATTAAATTGAATTGTGTTTATTTGATTTGGCTAATATAGATGTTAAAGGTGCTTAACCCCTTTCCCCACCGAGCCATAGTAAAATGACATCAGTGGGGACCTTTCGTCCTTCAGACTGGACGTCCTATGACATCCTTGATTTTTCCGGCAGCTAGGGGGTGCGCGTGCGCCCCTGCCGCATTCCTCCGGACCCGGTGCGCGTGCCCGGCGGTCGCGATGACCGCCGGGCACCCGCGATTGCCCGCAATCACGGCAGAAGCATGGATCTGTGTGTGTAAACACACAGATCCATGTCCTGTCAGCGGTGAGGAGACTGATCTGTGTTCCCAGTACAGAGGAATACACATCGATCTCCTCCCCTTGTGAGTCCCCCTCTCCCTAACAGTTAGAACACACTTTAGGGAACATATTTAACCCCTTCAGCGCCCCCTAGTGTTAACCCCTTCCCTGCCAGTCACATTTACACAGTAATCAGTGCAGTTTTATAGCACTAATAGCTGTGTAAATGTGAATGGCCCCAAAAATGTGTCAAAAGTGTCCGATATGTCCGCCGCAATGTCATGGTCACAATAAAAAATAAAAAGCAGATCGCCGCCATTACTAGTAAAAGAAAAAAAAAATCCATAATTCTATTTCCTATTTTGTAGACGCTAGAACTTTTGCGCAAACCGATCTAATACGCTTATTGCGTTTTTTTTACCAAAAATATGTAGAAGAATACGTATCGGTCTAAACTGAGGGAAAAAAAGTTTTTTTAAAAAAAAATTATGATATTTATTAAATCAAAAAGTAAGAAATATTGTGGTTTTTTTTTTTTAAATTGTCGCTTTCATTTGTTTATAGCACAAAAAATTAAAACCGCCGAGGTAAACAAATACTACCAAAAAAAAGCTCTATTTGTGAGAAAAAAAGGACGCCAGTTTTGTTTGGGAGCCACTTCGCACGACCGCGCAATTGTCATTAAAATTGCGACAGCGCTGAAAACTAAAAATTGGTCTGGGCAGGAAGGGGGTGAAAATGCCCGTTATGCAAGTGGTTAAAGTTTAACCACTTAAGACCCGGACCAAAATGCAGGTAAAGGACCTTGCCCCTTTTTGCGATTCGGCACTGCGTCGCTTTAACTGACAATTGCGCGGTCGTGCGACGTGGCTCCCAAACAAAATTGGCGTCCTTTTTTCCCCACAAATAGAGCTTTCTTTTGGTGGTATTTGATCACCTCTGCGGTTTTTATTTTTTGCGCTATAAACAAAAATAGAGCGACAATTTAAAAAAAAATGCAATATTTTTTACTTTTTGCTATAATAAAAATCCCCCAAAAATATATAAAAAAAAAACGTTTTTTTTCCTCAGTTTAGGCCGATACGTATTCTTCTACCTATTTGTGGTAAAAAAAAATCGCAATAAGTGTTTATCGGTTGGTTTTCGCAAAATTTATAGCGTTTACAAAATAAGGAATAGTTTTATTGCATTTTTACTAATTTTTTTTTTTTTACTACTAATAGCGGCGATCAGCGATTTTTTTCGTGACTGTGACAATATGGCGGACACTTCGGACAATTTTGACACATTTTTGAGACAATTGTCATTTTCACAGCAAAAAATGCATTTAAATTTGCATTGTTTACTGTGGAAATGACAGTTGCAGTTTGGGAGTTAACCACAGGTGGCGCTGTAGGGGATGTGTGCCTATGTGTTTTGTTTACAACTGTAGGGGGGTGTGGCTGTAGGTGTGACGTCATCGATCGCGTCCCCCTATTACAGGAATGATGCGATCGATGCTACGGCCACAGAGAAGCACGGGGAAGCCGTGTGTACACACGGCTCTCCCCGTTCTTCCGCTCCAGGGACGGATCGCCGCACTGCAGCGGCGATTGGGTCCGCGAATCCCGCGGTCCCGGTGCTACGGACCGGGTCGCGCACGCGCGCCCGCGACCCACGGCTGGGTACTAAAATCAACGTATATATACGTTGATGTGCCCAGCCGTGCCATTCTGCCGACGTAAATGTGCAGTAGGTGGTCCTTAAGTGGTTAATTCCAGACTAATTAAAAAATAATAGTTGGTAAAAATAAACCATTTAAAAAGTTCACTGGACCTTTGCTTTCATCTACTTTCTGGAGATGCTTTATTTTTTTCCAGCTTTTACTAAAAAAAATTGAATTTAAGGGGGTTTGATGGCCTCAGCATTTTCACACAAGGTCTGCTCTAACCACTTCAGCCCCAGGAGGCTCGTCTGCCTAATCACTGGGCCATTTTTTGCGATACAGCACTGCATCCAGATGGTGCAGGTCAAAAAATAAACCCGGGAAGGTTTTATTTTAAAATAGTAAATACATAAAATCACGTGAATTGTAAAAAGCAGTATGGGGTACTAAACATGATACCCGACGCGTTTTGGCTCAAAGCCATCAACAGTGCCTTGCCATGCCCCCATTTTCAGGTACAAGTCGTTACTGGCCATTCCACTACCATGGGTGCTCCAGTGGAGACTAATTTTAGTACAACCATTCTGCAGGCCTCAAACAGCAACAAATACTGCTGTTGTTGAGGGATCTAAGTTAGCCGAATCAAAATATCCTTGTATGCAATATGAGTTACTAAAATGTGTACCAAGGATTGTATTTATTTTAGCAATCACAGAGTCCCAATATGGTGAGCAATTTTAAATGTATGCTTCTGGGTAATTTAACTCTTTTGCAAGATCAACTTGCTTTAGCTTTGAGGAGACAATCAAGGCTCTCTTTGGCTGTATGCACCAATAGTGGGTGCAGGCTAAGTCTGAGGCCTCGTACACACGACCGAGGTACTGGACGGGCGAAACACATCGTTTTCCTCATCGAGTTCGTTGTTAGGCTTGCCGAGAAACTTGACAAGCTTGCTTTGCGTACACACGTTAAAGACCAAACCTCCTCGTTCTCAAACGCTGAGTGACTTCAACACATACAATAACAGGGGAAGTTTGATTCCATTGGCACAACACTTGGGGCTGCTTTTGCTAATCTCATGTTACTGAAAAGTTTGGTAAGAGACATTTTCACTTTTGAGTCTGTTACAGTGTGACAAATGTGCTATTTCCATTACAAATGCTACTTTTACAGAAGGTGCGCGGGTTTTTTAGCAAACACACGCTCGAGTTTCTCGCCGGAAAACAGCCCGACGAGAAACTCGTCGAGCCAAATTCGACTCCCGTCGAGAAAATAGAGAATCTGCTCTCTTTTCGGCTCGACGAGTTCCTCGACAGTTTTCCCATCGAGTTTCTTGCTGAATTCTGATGAGGAAACCGGTCGCGTGTACGCGGACTGAGGCTTGTTTTGCTCCTCTGTCTGTCTTTATTTACATCAGTCTTATGATTGTCCTTTTGGGTGAACTATAGTAGACCTGAATATTGAAGAGATGTAAAGTGAACCTGGTAACCATTTTATACTTTTAAAAATCTTGCTTCAAAGCAGGTGTACTGTATGGCCAAAGTTTTGTTAAGACCTGACTTTCACACCTTCAACTACACGTGGACACCTCTTCAAGTTACTGAGTTTTGGTGTTTCCAGTGAAGTGTTTCCAGTGCAGCAGCATACATACCAAGACCTTGTAGACAATTTTGCTTTGAAGCGACAGCTTTGGGAAGGTCCTTTACTTTCCCAGCATGACTGTGCACAAAGCCAGTTTCCTAATGACATCGCTTGGTGAGTTTACTGTAGAGCAGTGGTCTCCAAACTGCAGGCCAGGTCGGATGTGGCCCTTTGCTTGCTTTTATCCAGCACTTGGGACACTATTCCATCCACTGACAGCAACAATTAGGCACGTGTCCTCTCATGGACACCAACAATTGGGCATATGACCTCCCACTGACACCAAAGAAGAGACACAACTCCTCCAAATGACACCAACAACTGGGCACAATTCCTCATAATGTTATTAACAATGGGGCACAATTCCTCCCAATGATACCAATGTCTGACATTGACAATGAAGCATTGTTTAATCTCACTGACACAAGAACTGGCCTCAGTCTGTCTAAAGGGCAGTATACTTTTGGAGTTTGGAGACTCCTGCTGTACAGGAACTCAAGTGACCTGCAATTGCCTGACCTCTAGTTTATTGTACACCATTGGTTCACTGTTTCCGAAAAAACGAATACTGTAGGTGACACTTTAATTGTTATCAGTTGGTTAAGGGTTGGGTAACTTTAGCGACCATCTGGGCAAGAGCATTATTTATTTCTGTGCTGATTGTGTACCACACCTTTCTTTGGTTTTCCAGATCTCATAAAGCATTGCACTGTTTTCTTTTCTTTTTTTAACTAAAGCTAACTAGTTTTGTCATTAACTATGGAATTGGTAACAATGCCAGTCCAGCACTTGCTGCATACTACTGTTCTTCAGCTTACCTACTGACACTGTGCACATTGGTAGGGGCAGGATTTAGAGACATGGAGAAATGGCTTTACCCAGCAAAGTCAAAACGTGTAGATCAGGGGTGCCCAACCTTTTGAAGAGCGAGGGCCACTTAGGCAACTTGGTAACCAGTCGTGGGCCGCAATGAGCGGAGCAGGCGGATGACAGGTCACGTCTACTCTATAGGCCCTATGATCCGCCCAAATGGAAGGGGACAAATTCCCTTCTGTTTTTTCAGATTGGAGGTAGGCGGGTGTAAAACCGACATCTGTCGATCTATAGAGGTGAATTGAGGGTCCTATTTGGTCGGGCTTGTCGTGTTGAAAGGACCTAAGACTGCTTTCACACTGATGTACTGCCATTTACCCACACCACGGGTGCAGCGTAATGCACCTGTGTCTATCCTTGCAGGTTAGCTGAACTTTGCCATATACTCTGCCTGTGGCAAAAGCCAACGCTGTAGAAGAAGCAATCGGCTTATGGGGCTCCGCAGCCACTTTCTTCCTCTACCACCAGCTTCATTCACAACACTGTGCCGTGGTATGGCGGATGGGCAACCTGCGATCTGGGCTTGCCAACCCGCCATTCCAGAGCAGGAGGTCGCGGGCCACATCAGAGGGCTCCGTGGGCCACATGTGGCCCCCGGGCCACTGGTTGGCCACCCCTGGTGTAGATACTTCATCATTACAGCCTCAACCTTCCCAATGGGGTTATATTGTCTAATTGTTGGATAGTTGTGCTTCATTAATGCAATGTTAGTTATAGATTTATGTGTTTGCTCATTTAACAGATCGAAAAACACTCTGATAGGCTGGCATCACAATAAATAAGGAGGATGGGTTGAGCTTCAGAAAACTTTCCGGTAGTGTAAGAGGCCGCTACCGTATCTGAGAATGTTAATAATGCAGGCATAGCCAACACAAAGGGGAATACTACTCTCTTTGCATTGTAACCTATCAAAGTATGTGGAACATTTGGATAATTATTTTAAAATGCTTTTAGACATTATCTATTACACTTCTCCCCCTTCGTGTTCTTTGTTCCCCTCCATGTTCAATTTTCACCACAGCTGTAATGCCGAGGTTGCCTACCCCTGGATTAGAGCATATGTGTACGCCTGAGGCCGCGTACACACGATCAAATTTGTCCGCTCAAACTGGTCCGACGGACCAGTTCAGCAGACAAATCCGATTGTGTGTATGGGCTAGCGGACATGTCTGACCAGCGGACACATTTTAAAACATGCTTTAAAATTTGTCCGCTTAAGACATGTCCGTACACTAACCAGCGGATATATCTGGCCGCACAAGCGTCGGAAGGATGCGACGCATGCGTGGAAGTTTTTTTACTTCCTGCTGTCTGCCGGCGGGGATTTTGATCCGATGGTGTGTACACGGCATTGGACCAAAATCCGGAGGAGACATGTCCGCTGGAAACGGTGCGTCGGACCGTTTCAGCGTATATGTCCCTCCGTGTGTACGCGGCCTAACCAGCGCCTAACCAGCAGACAAAAATCCCCTGCATGCGTCGAATGGATTCGAAGCATGCGTGGAAGTATTTTACTTCCTGGTTTGGTGACGTGGCGGTGTCAACATCACCGCCACGTCACCGCGCTGTCTGTCCGCGGGGATTTTGGTTTGATGGTGTGTACACACATCAGACCAAAACAGCCCAGCAGACATATCCGATTAAAACGGTCCATCGGACCGTTTTCATCGGATAAGTTTGAGCGTGTGTACGCGGCCTTAAAGTTAAGGTGTGTGTTATACGCCGATAAATACGGTAATAAAATATTTACAAAAATGTGAGGGGTGTACTTTACATTTGTGAGATACTGTGTGTGTATATGTGTATATATATATATATATATATATATATATATATATATATACACACACACTGTATACATGTATACAAACATTTCACTAACAGTTTCTCCAGCTAGTCAGCATGAGTGTGTAACTATCTGCGCTCCTGTAGATCATGAAGCCTCTGCTTGAAATTATTGCATCAGACAAAAGTCTAACAAAATCATTTTTAGGACTTTTAGAAGACTTATAACATTTTTACCCTCAGGCCATCCACCCTCTTTAAAAATTGTCCCCCTCCGAACTCGTGTCTTGTGTTCACTAAATTGGGCATTGCGAGGTCACGCTCCATGACCTTGTCAAGGTTAGGAATGATTCTTGGCAATACGCAGAGGTTTGCAGTCATATGACTTAGTTTATTCCAGGTCATGTAATTTTATAAGAAGGGAGATCAAACCGGAATCTATAGAGGCAATTGCAACAACACATGGAAGATACAATTTGGCCTTCTACCATAAAAAATAAATAAAAAAAGTTCTATGTTTATTCCTGTTACACAAACACTTCATACTGTGTGTACATTGTGTATGTGTCATGGATTGGAGACATTTGGCAATGGATGGCTGATAGACAGTATTGCCCACTTCCTTTATGCGACAGTTTACTTGATTGATAGCAGAAAGCCAAAACCTTAGAGTGAACCTTCACAGCACTACTTTGCTGCACTGCAACCCCCCCCCCCCCTTCAGAATATGAAGCAAACACATTTTTTTTTGTTTCCTCTTTTTCAAGTTCCTCCTAGCCCCCTGGCTTCAGTCTTACATAGGCGAGAGTGGTGTCATCTCAGCCCCAGCAGCCTTCTGGGATATTCAAGGAGCCATCGTCAACCACAAAGAGAATAGAGGCGGACCTGACGGCTGCTAATGCATGGCAATGTCCTTGTACTTTTTTTTCACAGTGCACCACAATGCACAGACTATGCACTGTGGTGTGCTGCAGTGTGTATGAGTTAGCACTCACTCTATTATTACTGTATTATTACAGCAGTTACTGTATACTTACTGCATTAAGGTGCTGTTCTAAATGCACAGTATTTCAATGAATCACACATAGCACCATCATTTCTCTCTGTTGTTTAGTTCCTCTGTTATCAGCATGAGTCAATTCTGACAAGTTTTCCTGACACCAAGAGCTAAAAAGGTGACAGGGGAGGGAGAACCAGCTGATTGACATCCTCGACTCTGTTCCTGTGTGCTGAGTGTAGAGAGGTTTGTCCTTCCCTTCCAATCAGCTCTCAGGGCTCTCGTACAGTGTGTAACTGCAGCTCCCCACCCCCTGCTTTGTGAGTCTTTGAAAAAATACTTTTTTCTCTGAGTTTTATGGGAATGTACAGGACAAATGGCTGCAGATAAACAGGTACAACCAGTGGATGGTTCAACCATCCACTGGTAACCATATGCCTGGCAGGGTATTTTTTGTCAGTCTCATAATAAGTATTCAAATGGTGTTTCTCATCAATTTTCCACAGATACTCACCTCAATTAAATGCTCCACTCATAAGAAATGTAAAGATAACACACTTCATTGTGTAGAATTTAAAGAAAGAGAATTTATTATAATCAACCATTGCACTCAAATAGTTAAACGCCAATATGCATATCATATAGTATAGCCAGATCCAAAAACCACCCCACAATGCTGTGTGTGATGACATCACACATCATGTAGACCCAGCCCTACGTGTTTAGTCATATGGTGACATCATCAGGGGCTCCTTTTGGAAAGTAGCCTATGTTACTCACCATTGGTTTTTCTTTGGTTGGTAGGTCTCTTCCTTCTGGCTCACCTGTATTTGGTCAAGAATCACATCATAACCACTTTTCTGACTGCCACTCAGACCTTTCTCATGTGTATAGGTGGTGGAAAAAAATAATCAGATATCGTATTTTGGGATACCAAAGGGGTTTTGTTCTTGTCTTATGGCCTGCACGTTCAGTTACTCAAAGGGTAGAAGACAGCTGATCTGTAGGAAAGCCAGGCAACAAGTTTTTTTAAATAAGTTAGCAATAAAACCCTACATGTTTCTCACAGCACAGAAGAATTAGGTGGATTTGGCACTCCTCAAATAATCTGGACCAGTGGCTGTCAATTTATGAGATATTGGGAGTCACTGACACCACCAATTAGTTGGATATAATGTATGTATCATAATGTATGTAATGCTAGTGAGCGCTATCAGAAACTAGTGCAAACATACAAGTTAATTTATGGTCAGAGACTTTGTATCTGATACAAGATTCATGGTCAGAGACTTTGTATCTGATATAAGATTCATGGTCAGAGACTTTGGATCTGATATAGGATTCATGGTCAGAGACTTTGGATCTGATATAAGATTCATGGTCAGAGACTTTGGATCTGATATAAGATTCATGGTCAGAGACTTTGGATCTGATATAAGATTCATGGTCAGAGACTTTGGATCTGATATAGGATTCATGGTCAGAGACTTTGGATCTGATATAAGATTCATGGTCAGAGACTTTGGATCTGATATAAGATTCATGGTCAGAGACTTTGGATCTGATATAAGATTCATGGTCAGAGACTTTGGACTTGATTCAGGATTTGTTGGAGACTATAAAGACTAGTAGAGATCACTGGGGATGTTGAGATTACTAGACAGACATGCTACATGAGACTAGGAGAGTTCACTGTTATTACTCCCCTACAAATCCATCTATATAGCCAATTGCATCCTATTTTTCTTACTACTCAATGTAAGGCAATGCTGTATTCTGGCCTAGGCCAACAAGGCCCAAGGGGGGGGGGGGGGGGCAGCACGGAAAGAGTCTCCACTGGCTTGTGCTACACTGTTAGGCCACATACAGACGAGGAGACATATCCGCTCAAACATGTCCGACGGACCGTTTCCAGCAGACATTTTTTCTCGGATTTTGGTCCGATGGCGTGTATCCCCTCTGACTGAGGACGCGGTGACGTAGCGGTGACGTTGACGCCGCCACGTCACCACTCCAGGAAGTAAAATACTTCCACGCATGCGTCTAATCCATTCAACGCATGCGGGAGATTTATGTCCGCTGGTTAGGCATACTTACCAGGGGACATGTCGGACGGACAGGTTTGCAGCGGACAAATTTCAAAGCGTGCTTTGAAATTTGTCCGCTGGAAAACCTGTCCGCTAGGTCGTACACACAATCGGATTTGTCCGCTAAAACTGGTCGGCAGACCAGTTTCAGCGGACGTATCCGATCGTGTGTACGCGGCCTTAGTGTAACGCAATGTGCTTCTAATTTTGACTGTCCTATCAGCAAACCTTCCTCACCGTGCTATATGTTTTCTGCTGCACCATTGGCATGGTTATATCTTCTTAGTCCTCTTCATAAAATAATCAGATTTTTTCTTTCATTTCGGATGGAGTAAGGGAGGGTTATAGCCCCTGTCAGTTTATTTTTTACCATCCCTGTCCCATTGTAGAGATTTCCCTTCACTTCCTGCTCCATAGCCAAACAAGAAGTGAGGAAATTTATGCAAATTAACCACTTGCATACTGGGCACTTACACCCCCCTCCTGCCCAGGTAAAATTTCAGCTTCCGGCACTGCGTCGCTTTAACTGACAATTGCGCGGTCGTGCGACGTGGCTCCCAAACAAAATTTACGTCCTTTTTTTCCCACAAGTAGAGCTTTCTTTTGGTGGTATTTGATCGCCTGTGCGATTTTTATTTTTTGCGCTATAAACAAAAAAGAGCGACAATTTTGAAGAAAAATACAATATTTTTTACTTGTTGCTATAATAAATATCCCAGTTAAAAATAAAAACACATTTTTTTTTCTCAGTTTAGGGCGATACATAATCTTCTACATATTTTTGGTAAAAAAAAAAAAAAAATCGCAATAAGTGACTGGTTTGCGCAAAAGTTATAGCGCTTACAAAATAGGGGAGAGAATTATTATTTTTTATTATTTTCTTTTTACTAGAAATGGCGGCGATCTGCGATTTTTATTGGTACTGCGATGTTATGGCGGACACATCGGACACTTTTGACACATTTTTGGCGCCATTCACATTTATACTGCGATCAGTGCTATAAATATGCACTAATTACAGTATAAATGTGACTGGCATTGAAGGGGTTAACACTAGGGGGTGAGGAAGGGGTTAAATGTGTATGCTAGGTGTGTTCTAACTGTAGGGGGAGGGGGGGTGACTGGGGGGGGGTGACCGATCTGTGTCCCTATGTAGGAAGGAACACAGATCGGGCTCCTCCCCTCCAGAGACAGGACATTGTCTCTGTGTGAGCCGGCAATGAGAGATGATCTATGAGAGATCATCTCTCATTGGCCCACAGATCGCATCGCAAACGGCCGCTCTGATTGGCCGTTTGCCGCGATCTGTGATTGGCCGTGTCCAAGGGACACGGACAACACAGGGCTTCCCCGCAGCGCGCACTACAGCGCGCGCTGGGAACGCCAGAAAGACATGCCGTCAAATGACGGCATGTTGGATATTCAGGCCCGCGCTGTTGCCGTCATCCGACGGTAGCGCGGGCCTCAAGTGGTTAAGGGAATCCATTGCCCCCTCCCAGGCCCTAAGAACTAGTGTCCACTCTCGAAAATTTCATGGTAGGTCTTAAACAGAAAGGGGTGTGACCTTGACATGAAGGGGTGGGTCATATTTAAATTGGGGGGTGCACAAGTTTAGTCAGGCCTAGGGCAGCACAAAACCTAAATACACTACTGGTGCAGCAGTATGGGAAATGGTAGCTGGGAGAACTTTGTATCTGCATTTTGTATTGAGTGATTGTTTTACATACAATGGTCTGAATGTTCAGAAGACTGGTGTCCACTGGTTACTAATTCTGAGTTTACAGATAGGACCATGCTTTGATCAATATGTCTAGTAATCACCAGCTCAACAATCATTCATTACATCTCCAGTTAAAGTACAATAATTATGGTGTGCAGTTCCTTAAATCATCATTCATGGTGGATGACTGAAGGACTTTGGAAGTCAATATTTCACCATTTTAACTTCCATCTTCCATATGTTAATTAAGAAATATTGTCAGCTTGGTTTTGCTCAGTGGTAGGGCCTGTATGCCCTTGGGCAATGTAGTTCAGAAACAAGAGCAGTGTTCACATGCCTTCCAAGTGATCCTTCACGTCTCTGAAGCCTATAACACTGAACATAGAGAAGTGGGGACACCTCTCTTTCTCCTTTCCTTAGGCGCTCTATCATTGCCTTGAACTGCAGAGTAAGTATCTTAATTAGATTCAGATGCAGCTCATTAACTTTTTACCCAGCCCCCCTTTCACAGGGATTTCTATAGAGATTAAGTCAATGGTTTGGTTAGGAACGCAGGTTTTATGACATATAGTTAAGAGCCATTGACGTGGTGTCCTCTAGAGAAGAAAAAGAGGCATTGTTAGATGTAATGTTCTAGAGATAGATGCATTATGTCTGTGTATGTCTATACAGTTGGTATATATATATATATATATATATATATATATATATATATATATATATCCGGTAATTACTATTTTTGCGCACATATACATAAATAGCTACTAAGGGTTAGTTATGCCAAAAGGGCAGAGCTAATTATAATTAGGAGTGGCGTGTTCATTATCATCAAATAGAGGATTCAAGTTTGATTGAAACAGAAGTAAAATTTAATGTCTCCTTAAATTTAATTTAGAAACATTAGAAGGTATGTACATGGGATAATTTATGCTAGAAGAGGTCAGTGCAGTGAAGCTGCAGGTTTAGTTTGCTTCTCTAAAGTCCAACTTGAGGCTACATTTTTTGTAAATGCCCCCTGCAGGTGAAAAAAGAAAACGCTGCTCAGGCTGCAATACTCACCTTCAATCTGTAATTGTCCCCCGATTTACTCTTTTTTCACAACAGGATGTCCTCTGTATTCTGGATTGAATCACATCCAATTTCGTTCAAAACAAAAGACTGAGGACAGACTGTGAGTGCAGGATATCCTTAGCTGAAGGGACATCACCACTGCACCCAACATCCACTATGTATTCGGTCAGAGAGCTCTCTGCATCCTTGAGGACTACCCACTTCCAGATGAAGACTGAAAAAATATGAAAAAAAAAAGATGAGGATCCTGTGGCATCATGTACCCGCTCTAAAAATGTTAGTAAAAAGATAAGTATACATTTTTTTTATGAAATACTGATTTGAGGAGGGTGAGGGGCACTGGGGGCAGAGAGATGAACATAGAGTTTGGCTTTAACATATGACAGATGTGCTTTAAAGAAAGTCAGGATTGGTCAATTAGAATAAACAAACCCCCCCTCCCAGATCCGCACTTATCCCATCCAGCTCACGGCTTCTGATTGGCCTGGAGGAAATGCCGGGAGACAATAGTAAATATTGATTCGCTAATGTCACAAGTGGGTGGGTTCACTGCGCCCCAAACCCAACCTTTTTGAACTCATTTAGAGCCTCATGCTGCGTACACACGATCATTTTTTGGGTTGTAAAAAACAACGTTTTTTTCAGCTTGATCATTAAATGGCCATGCCTACAAACGATTGTGAAAAAAAAAAATGCTCTAGCAAAGTGCGGTGACGTACAACACATACAACGGCACTATAAAAGGGAAGTTCCATTCGGATGACGCCACCTTTTGGGCTGGTTTAGCTAATTTTGTGTTAGTAAAAGACGATTTGCGCTTTTCTGTCTGTTACAGCGTGATGAATGTGGTTACTCCATTATGAACGGTAGTTTTACCAGAAAAAGCGCTCCTGTCTCATAACTTGCTTCTGAGCATGCGCCAATTTTTCACATCGTTAAAGCCCACACCATTTTTTTACAACCCGAAAAACGACAACGTTAAAAACTTTGTGAAAAAATAGCAATTTTTTTTGCCCGTTTTTCAGAACCCGAAAAATGCTCTGAAGTTCACACACAATCGTTTTAAATGACATTTAAAAAAAAACGTTGTTTTTTACAGCCCTGAAAAACGATATGGTGTATGCGGTATCAGGCTCTAATTATGTGCTTCAAAAAAATCATAGAAACCTATGAGTCCAGCAAAGAGAAGTAGAGTGTACACCGCTCCAAGGTTGTCTACAAATTAAGTATCATTTGATACTACTATGGCAACAAGACTGGGTGCCTGCCGAGGTCCGCAACCTGGAAAATCCACGCAACAAAGACAAAAGGCGGCACATCCAGAGATGAAGAAAAATGTGTTGGTTTATTGTAGAGTCAAAGGTTTAAAAAACATGACACACAAGGGATCCACACTGTTCAGCAGACGCGTTTCACATAGTGCTTAATCAAGTGGGTGGGTTCACTGCGCCCCAAGCCCAAACTTTTTGAACCCATTTAGAGCCTCAGGCTCTAATCATGTGCTTAAAACAAAATCATAGAAACCTATGAGTCCGGCACCCCGCATGGAGATTAGGGGGATGGCACCCTGCACCCCATATGGACCTCTCTTAACCACTTAAGGACCGCCACATGTACATTTACGTTGGCAGAATGGCACGGACAAGCACATCAACGTACCTGTACGTGCCTGCCTAGACGTGGGTCGGGGACCCCCCCCCCGGTAACATGCGACGGTCCCCGTGGCTTCAGGAGCGATCCGGGTTGAGGGGGCGGCTGTTCGTTTTTGTCTGCCCCCTCCGGATTGCTCCCAGCCAATCCGCGCACTCCTCTGCGTGTCACTTCCTCCTCCTGTGTAAACACAGGAAGAGGGAAGTGATGTGATCTCTTATCTCAGCGGTATTTTCAACCGCCGCTGAGGAGAGATCACATCACACAGTAAGTCTGCACAACACTACACTGACACCAGTACACACAGGCACATTAACCCCTTGCGATCACCCCCCCCCCTCCCCCTGTCACACTGTCACTGAATGCAGTAATCATATATGTATGATTACTGTATTTAGTGTCAGTGTGACAGGCAGTTAGTGTTAGGTCCAGGGTAGCCCCCGTACCCCCCTAATAAAGTTTTAACCCCTTGATCACCGCACTAGTGTACCCTTTCACCCCCTATTGCCAGTGTCGCTAAGCGATCATTTTTCTGATCGCGGTTTTAGTGTCGCTGTTCCCGCTAGGTAGCTATTTTTTTTATTGCGATTTTTTTTTTTTTACTAAAGATGTGGCTGAATACATTTTGGCCTAAATGTTTGACTAAAATTCAGTTTATTTGATTTTTCTTATAACAAAAAGTAAAAAATATAGATTTTTTTTTCAAAAATGTCGCTTTATTTTTGTATATATCGCAAAAAATAAAAATTGCAGAGGCAATCAAATACCACCAAAAGAAAGCTCTATTTCTGGGAAGAAAAGGACGCAAATTTTGTTTGGGTGCCACGTCGCACGTCCGCGCAATTGTCTGTTAAAGTGACGCAGTGCCGAATTGTAAAAACTCCTTGGGTCATTTAGCGGCATTTTGGTCCAGTCCTTAAGTGGTTAATATAATATAGTATAATATAATATATAATATAGTAGCCTCAGGGACAGCTGTGGATGCTGTTATTCACTTGCATTCATGTCAGAGTAGAAAGGTCAGATTAGTGTTAGACTATAAGGCCACCATGGAGGCTGACCTGCCTTTTGCCTGAGCTTACAGCTGATAATTGACTTTTTGTCTGGGCATCTGGGGGTGGATAAAATTGTAAATTAAAGGTTTTCATTTTGGTCATGTAATCCAGGACTGTTTTATAGCCTGAGACTCCTGCCCTAACAATTAATCCCTGATATCCATCGGATATCTGATGGAATCTAATCCGATGGATTTTTTCATTGTATATCCGATGAAGCTGACTTTCATCAGTCTTGCCTACACACCATCAGTCAAAAATCCTATCATATCCAAACGTGGTAACGTACAACACTAGGACGAGCCGAAAAAAGTGAAGTTCAATGCTTCCAAGCATGTGTCAACTTGATTCTGAGCATGCTTTTTTTTTTTTGACTGATGGAGTTCCATACAACCGATCGGATTTTTCTATTGTTTTTTTAGCCATAGGAAAAATTTAAAACATGTTTTATTTTTTTTACACCGATGGAAATAAAACTGACCCACACACGATCGGTTTGTCCGATGAAAACAGTCCATCGGTCGGTTTTCAGGGGGCAAACCGATCGTGTGTACAGGGCTTTAGAAAATATAAGAAACTTTTACAACAGTACATTTTCCCTCTGGTGACTGGTCCTCTTTAACCTTGACTCACTGTGCTTGTTACATTTTGTGCACTCAATTTAATTACATAAAATAAAATTCCTGAACATCTGAAATCAGCGTGCCATGAAAGTACAAGAAGCTGCGCAGTTACAGCAGAAGCCATTTCTCTACCACCAGCAAAGACACATGACAAGTTTGTGCTTAAGATGCCGCTTAATGTATTTAACAGGATTTAACCTAAAAATACAACTTAAGACTAGAGCATTTTTTTCTAGGTTAACTGCCTGACTTAGACGGCTTCATTAAATGTTCAATGACATAAAACCAGGTGGCAGTTGACACACTAAACCAGTCTAAGCAGGTCACAGTCTGTCTTGGTGTTAGTCATTTGCCTTGGGTCAGGAAGTAGAAGTAGGTCATGACTTGTTTTCTCCGACCATACAACTAGTTCTTGTGTCTCGTTTGTTGACATGCCTTTGTAGTACTAAACTGGGGCACCCAAATTTACTCCACCGCCACAAACTGGGAGTTACAACCACTAATAAGATGAGACACACGGCATACTTTCAAGGTGGTTGTGACTGGCGACGGCTGCTTGGTTTTAAAAAATGTAAAAATAGAAATGATAGATTACAGTGAATTTGCTTTAAAAAAGGCAATCCAGTCCACAGAAGGAAATATTTTCTGCTTCTTATTATGGCCACTAAATTACTTGCAAAGTCTTTTAATTTATTTTGAAACTAGACATTGGTCCTCTTGGTGTCCCTCAATATTGTCCGGCCTAACAGTTACTTCTCTTTGGGGTCTGTTCCTTGCCTCTTCCAAACATGCCTAAAATTTCTGCACATCCTACATGGGTGAAGAGATGGGGGTTTGGTACCTATTCTTTCACTAGCCCCAGCTAGAGATGAGCCCAAACTTAGCTTTCTTTCACTCCCGTGGTATTAAATTGCCAACCGGCTCCTGTACATTTACTTTGGCAGAATGGCACGGCTGCGCAAAGTAGCGTATGTGTAGCGCCCATGTACTTCAAAGTACGGGTGCTAGTAAATTTAGGGGGTAGTCAGAGTGTAAATTGACTCTGATCCTAATTGAGATTTATTTAGTTTCGGTCTCTGTTTCAGCTTGGCTGTGCTGTGGGCTCATTCTGTCGTGCCTGGGGTGTAGTTCCACCCAGATCGACAGGTGGCAGCAGTAAAAGCCAAGGTTTGGGTGTTCTCTCCAAGCGACCAATCAGGAGGCTTGGGCCTCGCTGGGCATGCTGGGAGAGGGTACTTATGAGGCGGACACCATTTTAGGTGGTTCTTCTTCCTGGAGTGTGGCACCCACCTTTAGGCTCCATTCAGACCTAGGCGTCGGCGGCAGCGGCGTATTCAGGCGACATGCAATAGGCGTTTTGTCCCCGCGATTTGCGGCGACAAAACGCCTATTGTTTTTTTGCTGGAGGGCAGAATTTTACACTGTCGGCTATGGCCGAACGCCGAATACGCCTGAAAAAAGGGTTCGGGACTTGTTTCAGGCTTCAGGCGTACGGCGTTTTGACGTTCGGCGTAGAGATGTGAACCATCTCTATAGCCGACAATGTAAATTCGCCCCTCCAGCTTATCACATGCTGCTGCAGCGTCGGGCGTAGGGCGACAAAACGCCTAGGTCTGAATGGAGCCTAAGGGTGAACACATCACCACACCCCGAGCGTTATGGCCTACCTGGCCGGGGCGTGGGTGCTACGCAGAGTTCCTGGTTCCGGGCCAAGTTGGTCCGGGACATTCAAGCAGGATGGGAATCCAGTGATCGACTGGGTTCTCACCTTTGAAGATCCCAAGCGAGTTTAGCTTTTCGGTGGGGAGTCCAGTTGAGGAGTGCCAATGAGAGGCTGGCGGTCCAACAGTATTGGAACGAACCATCGGAGAACAAGGTACTGAACACTGAGGTATTGATTCCTCTCTCAGTCAGTACCTGGGCGACATTAAAAGGAAAACTCAGGCCAAGCTTTATTCAGGAGGAGTTCCTCAAATCCGCAATCAGAGAAGGCCTGTGGCAGAGGCGCTTCCCTGGAAGAGTCTGTGAGAGAGATTTCTTCCCATGTTCCGAGCGATACTCTGGCTGCCAGGTTGGTGAGAGAGACCTGTCCAGGTACGCTATACCCACTCAGGCTGGAGTGGCGAAATAAATCTAATTGTTGTCGGAAGCAGGACTGTTTCCATATTCAAGGCCTGAATCTGCTGTTCTCCTTCCAACCTTCATCTATCCTTTCCATCACCTGTTAACTGTTTTTACCCGGCTGGGTAATAAAGAGCACATATAAAATAACTTCCTACTTGCGGACATTCCTTTACTGCTGTTTCATGCATCGTTCACACTAGACATTTCACTGGAGCCATGAGGTAACATGCCATCCCAATTGTAACCAGAGGCTCCTTCGGGGGTGAGTGCTACATATATATACGTTACTTAGAATTTTGCACCATGCTCTGTGACCGTGCCTGTGGAACCCGCAAACTCGATGTCTGCCAGTGTCCCGCGATCATGGCACTGAGCAGCAAAACAGGAAGATGCCTGTGTAAACAAGGCATCTCCCTGTCCTGCCTAGTGACAGGACACTGATTGTCTGCTCCCTCTAATCAGGAGCAGTGATCAGTATCATTTAACAGTAAGCCCTGCCCCCACACAGTTAAAATCACTCCCTAGGACACACTCAACCAGTTCCTAGCCCCCTAATGGTTAACCCCTTCCCTGCCAGTCACATTTATACAGTAACCAGTGCATTTTTATAGCACTGGTCGCTGTATAAATGTTAATGGTCCCAAAATAGTGTCAAAAGTGTCCGATGTGTCCGCCATAATGTCGCAAATCACCACCATTACTAGTAAAAAAATAATAATAAAAATGCCATAAATCTATCCCCTATTTTGTAGATGCTACAAATTTTGCACAAACCAATCAATATAAGCTTATTGTGATTTTTTATTACCAAATATATGTAGAAGAAAACTTATCGACCCAAACTGAGAAAAAAAAATGGGCATATATATTAATTATAGAAAAAAGTACAAAATTTTTGGCCAGATTCAGGTAGACTTACGACGGCGTATCTACAGATATGCCGTCATAAGTCTGAATGCCCGCCGTCGTATCCCGGTGCCTGATTCAAAGAATCAGATACGCCGGGATTGAGCTGAGATATGAGTGGCGTAAGTCTCTTACACCGTCGTATCTTAGTTGCATATTTACGCTGGCCGCTAGGTGGCGCTTCCGTCGATTTATGCATCGAATATGTAAATAAGCTAGATACGCCAATTCACAAACAGTACTGATACGCCGTTTACATAAGGCGTTTTCAGGCGTAAAGATATCTCAACAAAAAGATGGCGCAACCAATGTTAAGTATAGACGTCGGGACCGCGTCGAATTTTATAAATTTTACGTCTTTTGCGTAAGCCGATTCAGAATGGGGCTGGGCGTAAGTTACGCTCATGTCGTTTTCATTGACTATTTGCGATGTGATTTGGAGCATGCGCACTAGGATACCTCCACGGCCAGCGCATGCGCAGTTCGTTCGGCTTGTCATTTACGTGGGGTCACTGTTAATTTCAATACAACACGCCCCCTACCTGCCCAATTTGAATTGCGCACGGATACGCCGGCCCATTTACGCTATGCCGCCGCAACTTACGGAGCAAGTTCTTTGTGAATACAGCACTTGCCTGTAAAAGTTGCGGAGGCATAGCGTAAATTGGATACGCTACGCCCGCACAAAGATACAGGCGTCTACGTGAATCTAGCCAATTGTGTTTTATTCAACATTGTCGCTCTTTTTTTTTTATTATAGTACAAAAAATATATAATAAAAATAAATATATAAATGAAAATGTTTCAGCTTTTATTCACTCAGTGTGGTAGCACTGGACCAATCATTTCTTCTATTCTCCATCTGACCACTAGCGTCACCATTCACCTATCCCTGAAGGGAAGAACCAAGGTAAACACCAACTCCTATCTATTTTTAAGTGAGAAGCACCTTCTCCCCTTCTGTTTAATGTGGGGACCCCTCTGCAGCCCCTCCTCCAAATGAAGGAACAAGATAACCCCCAGCAGGCCATCCTTGTCCTCTACTCCTATGGTCAGCAAGAAAAAGTGTCGCCTATGGAGATCTTAAAGTACCATAGTTTGGCACTGTTTCACAAGCGTGCACAATCTTAAAGTGTGTATGTTAGGTATATTTTCTCGCTGTAACATCATCTTTTATTTTATGAAACAATTGTGTATTATATTGTGTTTGGTCCATTAAAATACACTAAAGTGTATTTTTTATTTTTGAAAACCTCTGCGTGTGTACCGTGTGACATAAAAAATTGCATTTCTCTAGGCCCTCTGCTTAAAATGTATATATTGTTGGGGTGCAAAATAAAGCTGATTTTTACACTTATGTGAGAAGTGTCAAAATAGGCCTAGGGGTCAAGTGGTTAAACTTTTCTTTCCAGGTTCAATTCTGAGTCGACCCAAAAGTGGAACTTTCGCTCATCTGATTCCTTCCCCAGCTTCGGTGCCACAATTTCCACATTTCGGGGGGACAGGATACTGACTGCCTTTGACAGGTATCCTTTCCCAACTTTCGGAAGTTCGGGCCGAGGCCTGTGACATCACCACGGGGCTCCCTTCTCCTCCCCCGGCCAAGAGAGAGAGGAGCAGGCTTGCGCAGTAGGGTTCCTGACATGAAGCCAAAAGGCTACTCTGCCAGGTTCCCTTACCCGCAATGGTGGCGGCAGCACCCGACAGCTGATGGAAACATCTGCTACGGGTGCCGACATCACTGGACTCCAGGACAGGTAAGTTTCCTATTATTAAAAGCCAGCAGCTGCAGTATGTGTAGCTTCTGGCTTTTCATTAAAAAAAATTGGGGCGGAACACCGCTTTAACCACTTCAATACCCAGCCATAGTCAAATGACGTCCACAGATGTTATCTCCCATCCTGGGTGGACGTCATTTGACGTCTTCGGCTTTTCGCTGCTGCTGCGGGCCCCTGGGGCCCCTTTACTTACTGTTGCTGTTCTCCTCTTCGCACGCTGTGCCAGTGCGAGGAGGAGATCAGCTAGTGAGTTACACACACATCTGCAACCTACTACTGTGCCCAGATTGCCCCCCTAAATAAAGAGTACCTGTCATTTACCCGCCACCACACCAGAGTACCCGCCACCACACCAGAGTACCCACCACCACACCAGAGTACCCGCCACCAGAGTACCCCCCACCACACCAGAGTACCCGCCACCAGAGTACCCGCCACCACACCAGAGTACCCGCCACCAGAGTACCCGCCACCACACCAGAGTACCCGCCACCACACCAGAGTACCCGCCACCACACCAAAGTACCACCTCACCAGCGTACCCGCCAAAGTACCAACACCAGAGTACCCGCTACCTCACCAGAGTACCCGCTACCTCACCAGAGTACCCACTACCTCACCAGAGTACCCGCTACCTCACCAGAGTACCCGCCACCAGAGTATCCAACCTCCACCACCCGCCACCAGAGTACCCACCACCTCACCACCTGCCTCCAGAGTGCCCGCCACCTCACCACCCGCCACCTTACCACCCACCACCAGAGTACCCGCCACCTCACTACCCGCCATCTCACCACCAGAGTACCCGCCACCTCACCACCAGAGTACCCACCACCTCACCACCCGCCACCTCACCACCCGCCACCAGATTACCCGCCACCAGAGTACCCGCCACCTCACCACCCACCACCTCACCACCCGCCACCTCACCACCCGCCACCAGATTACCTGCCAGCTCACCACCCGCCACCTCACCACCCGCCACCAGATTACCTGCCACCAGATTACCCGGCACCAGATTACCCGCCACCTCAACAGAGTGCCTGCCAGAAACCAGTACCTGGTTGAGAAATGAGGTGTAATTTATGCTTGTAGAACGCCTGATGGTGCTACTTCAATGTTGGGCTTCTGTATGTGGCCAGGCTGTGTAAAAGTCTCACACATGTGGTATCGCCATTCTAGGGAGGAGTAGCAGAATGTATTTGGGGTGTCATTGCAAGTATGCATGTGCTGTGTGTGAGAAATAACTTGTTAGGACAATTTTGTTAAAAAAAAAAAAATGTTTTTCCCCAAGGATTTTGTGAAAAAATTACACGTTCAAAAGACTCACCATGCCTCTTACTAAATACCTTGGAATGTCTACTTTCCAAAAAGGGGTAATTTGGGGGGTATTTGTACTTTCCTGGCTTTTAAAGGTCTCAAGAAATGGCTGTCAGTACTTTAGGTGTGATCAGATGTGATCATTTTTCAATGATTTGCACCATAGCTTGTAGACTCTATAACTTTCACATAGACCAAATAATATACACTTTTTTTTATTATTTTTACTAAAGATATGTGGCAGTGTACATTTTGGCCCAAATTGATGAAGAAAAATTACATATTTGCAAAATTTTTGACTAGAAACTAAAAAAAAGTTTTTTTTTTTTAATTCTCTCTTTTTTCGCTTGTATTGCAAAAAATATAAAGCCCAGCGGTGATTAAATACCACCAAAAGAAAGCCCTGTTTGTGAGAAAAAAATGATAAAAATTTGGTCTGGGTACAGTGTAGCATGACTGAGTAATTGTCATTCAAAGTGTGAGAGCGCTGAAAGCTAAAAATTGGTCTGGGAAGGAAGGGTGTATAAAAGCCCTGTATTGAAGTGGTTAAAGCGGATCTCCACCCTAAAGTAAAGATCCGCTGATCGAACCCTCCCCCCCTCCGGTGTCACATTTGACACCTTTCAGGGGGGAGGGGGGTGCAGATACCTGTCTAAAGACAGGTATCTGCACCCACTTCCGGCCCGCAGTCTCGGGCAAAAGACGGGTTTTTCCCGTTGTGTGCTGGGAACTCTCGGCTCCCAGCACACAGCGGGAGCCAATCGGCGGGCGCAGCGCGACTCGTGCATGCACCGTAGGGAACCGGGCAGTGAAGCCGCAGCGCTTCACTTCCTGGTTCCCTCACCGTGGATGGAGGGGGGAGTAGCAGAGAGACGAGCGAACGCTCGACCTCTGCTGCGGACGCCGCTGGACTCCAGGACAGGTAAGTGTCCTATTTTTAAAAGTCAGCAGCTGCAATATTTGTAGCTGCTGGCTTTTAAAAAACATTTTTAATGGGCCATCCGCTTTAAGTAAACATTTTTTTTGTGAATATGTTGCAAAGTTTGTCACAGCTCTTCCTATTTTAAGCTGACACAACTAAGCAATTTCCTCACAATTAGCAGTAGCCTGCTATGTGATCCTTCCCTTGGCCATTGATCTGCCTATCTGGTTTGCAGGCGATTCACAAAAAAAAAAAATATTTGCTTAAAAACAACTGTATAGTTAGACTTGATGACAAACATACTTAAGAATGGATTTTGGGTCTACATACATGTTACATTATATTTATTTTACACACACAATGTTGCAACACTTTTACATAGAGGCATACATTTTTTAGTGTGTGTGATATATTTCATTCTTTATGTTTCCTTATTTGGATGATCATGGCCATTTGAAATAGGCTCATATTATAATGAATAGGTTGCATTTGTTTCATGTTCCAAGATGCTGGAATCTATTCTCCAGTTATCAGGTATGAATATGCATAAGCTGTGACCTGTGAAGAAGTATCTGTGTTATATACTGCATAGCCCTTTTTAATGATGGTACATCTCCATCATACTGCACGGATCTGTGTAGGGTGACAGCCTATTCCTCTTCCCCGGTTGACTTTTTTCTCACTTTACCTTCAGTCTTGATTACATTTTATTAAGTTGATCATGGATGGTATAAATGCAACTGTGTATCGTTGTTTTATTTTTGTACTTGTTATGCAGTTGTTTTAAATTGCACTTTAATTGCTTTTTGTTATCACTAAATTGGGGTCAATGTCATTGGCTGTTGCAATTAATCAACAATTAATTACAGTCGATTAGAGTTAACGCATGTGCAGTATCCGTAAATGAGAACTTAATGGCAACTTGTATTTTTTAATTTTCCAATTCCCTGCGAAAATCTTAGTGATGCAGATAAGTTAATTGACAGTGACCATGTCCTTCCTTTCTATGGCCTAAAACTTGGAGTAACTTTAAAGTGTTTCTCCAACCAAAAACAAAAATTTGGATGTGCATAGTATATTATATGTAATGAATAGCAATATTATGGCAATGTCTCACCTCCTGTCATATCTCTTTGCAATTACTTGTTCTCCTGCCAGTTTCCAGTTGTGCATTAGACTTCTGGTGAAGGACCAACAACACTTTCTGGTGGCTGCTGCAAACAACGCTGTATCCTCGCTTAGGCAAACAAGGCCCAGGCCTAGGGCAGCACGTTGTAGGGGGGCAGCACAGAAAGAGTCCCCGCCGGCTTATACTACACTGTTAGTGTAACGTAAGCTGCGTCTAATTTTGACTGTCCTATCATCCTGGACCACAAACCTTCCTCACTGTGCTATATGTTTTCTGCTGTACCATCGGCATGATTATATTTTTTTAGTCCTCTCTATAAAATTATCAGAAGTAGTACTATAGGTAACACTTTTTTTTTTTCGTTTTGGATGGAGTAAGGGAGGGTTATAGCCCCTGTCAGTTTATTTTTTTTACCATCCCTGACCCACTGCAGAGATTTCACTTCCTGCCCCATAGCCAAACAGGAAGTGAGAGGAAATCTATGCAAATTTATGGAATCCATTGCCCCCCCCCCAGGCCCTAAGAACTAGTGTCCCCACTCAAATTTCAGGGTGGGTCTTAAACAGAAAGGGGCGTGGTCTTGACAGGAAGAGATGGGTCATATTTAAATTAGGGGGTACATGAGTTTAGTCAGGCCTAGGGCAGCACACAACCTAAATACTCCACTGGCCTCAAAGGTAAACAAGCCACAACAGTGAAGGCCCATCCCTACAGCTTGGACACTCTGATATTTGGGAGTGGCAGAAGGCTATAAGTCTATTGCACTGCTGTTCACGCAGTAGGTCACTTCCTGCCATGGTGTTAGCCCCTGAAAATCCATGCCCATAACCCAGAGAGAAATGAAGATTAGAGGTCATGTGACCAGGCCCTGGATTTCCCACAAGGCCACCAAGACTGGGCCTTGGGGCGGCAGGGTGCAGAGGGGCGGCAGCGGCATGGAGTCCCCCGACGGCTAGTTAAGGGCGGTAAGTTGCTTTCTGGAATCCGCTCGCTCGTTAACAAGTGATTTTGGCGATGACGCCGCAATCACTTGTAAAATGTGTGCTGCCATCCGTCCTCCCCCCCCCCCCCCACATACCTTTCTCTACTGGCTCTGTCTTCTGGACTCCAGTGAGATGGGTGAGCTGTGCTCTTCCCATCTCAGCTGTGAAAGGAGTTCCAGCACGGTGTTAGGACTCCTGTTTTGGAGGTGACAGGGTCAACAAAGAGAACCTGTCACCTCCAATTGCTATCACACAGGGAATTGCTTTCTCCTGTGCGATAGCAATTAAGTTAAGTGAAAAATAAAATTGATAAAAAAAATAAGAAATAATAAATAAATTATAAAACTAAAAAATTTATTAAAGAGTGAAGAATAAGAAAAATAATCTTAAAATAAATAAGAAAATTATACAAAAATAAAAAAAAGTAAACGACAAGCTACAAAATAAAAAAAAAAGTGATAAAAAAGAAAAAGCAAAAAAAACAAAAAATATTTGAACTAACCGGTTGCCATTCCCCGTTGATTTGGGGGGGGGGGGTGGTTCGGTTGGCGGGGAGGGGTGCATTGCGGAACCTGGTCTTGGGGCAGCAGGGAGAGCAAATCCGGCCCTGCATGTGACCACAAAAAAAAATATTATAAAGGTATAAAATCGAATGTATACAGGTATAAGGCAGAGGTAGGCAACCTTTGAGAGGTGTATATCTACCTAAACAACATGAAAGAGATCAAAGATCACTAGGGTTTGGATGACACTTAGAAAAATATAATAAAACAAATCTAAACGTTGTTACCTTAGAAGTTACCTTCAGTGAGAAACTTTATTCACTTTTATTCACAACTGTATTCATATTTGGAGAGTAATTAGTCTTCCTCACAAATCTGATACAGGAGTCCATCATGAAGGAAAAACAACTGGTACTGCAGTTTGACTTGCTCAACTAGTTTCAGACCTAACTGTAGAGTGAACAGAGGTCATTAGAATGTAGGGTACTGTACAGACATCAGTAGGATGTATTGCAGTGTAGAGGTCAGTAATAGGTAGGACAGAGTGCAAGAGTCAGGTCAGTTTGTAGGGCAGATTATAGGGGTCAGCAGGGCATAAAGTTTAAGGCATAAACTTTAATGCATAAAGTTTAAAGTATACAGCGATATAATTTAAAGGTGCGAGGCAACAGCATGGCATGGTAGTGAAACTGGGAAACGGATGTCGGTTGGGTGGGGAAACAATCTCCACTAAGATACCAAGGTTTTTGTATCCGCCATGTAAGAAGAATATAAAAAAAAAAATTTAGCGAAACAAATAACCGAAATAACAAATAATACATTAAAAAGAATAAACCACTCATGATGCGAAACCATAGAGGAGACGTTGTGGGCAAATGAACTTTGGGCACGTTTTGTTGCCTTTTTTGATTGAGTCTGAAGTGGAGTAAAAAAAAAGAGGGGCAGAGTCAGTAGGGCAGTAGATGGTGTCAATAAAGCAATAGACAGCGTGGCAGTAGAGCAGAGGATGGTGTCAGAAGGGCAGTGGATGGTGCAATCAGTAGAGCAGCGGATGGTATCAGGTCAGTGGATGGTGGGTAGGGCAGTGGACAGTGTCAACATGGCAGTGGACAATATCAGTAGGGCAGTGGACAGTGCCAGTAAGGCAGTAGACTGATCGGCTTGGCAAAGACGGAGTGAAGTCATGCTTTCAGCAAGCTCTGCCTGGTACCATCTCCCTGAAAGACAGTAAACTGGCTGCACACCTAACCTACTTGGGACTTCAAAGTTCATAGACTCTTAAACCAAGGGCATTGTATTGTGGCGGTTGGCACTTTGACTAAGGAGCAGTGTCCAGAAGGAACAGAGGCACTAACTAAACTTGCAGAGTAGAACAGGGACACGCTACTCTTTGTTCTCCTGGCATGCTGATCCTGGCTTGCCCTCCTCTCTTATCCATCCCCTGTGATATCACACACAAGCACCTAGGATGGGCGTGAGAGAAGGGCTGGCCAGGATCAGCATAAAATACTAGGTTGTTACTGCATGTGAGAGGAGCAGATCAGGGGTCGACAAGGAAGAGACATGATCTACGCATCACCTGCCTACAATCTATGGGTTGCTGACCCCTGGTATAAGGTATAAAGGTGTAGCGGCCTGCTACTTTTTAGCCGGCGCTGCTTTAAATTTAGAGGGTAGTCTGAGAGTTTGTTGACTCAGCCTGTATGATATTTCACTAAATTTGGGCCTCTGTTCCAGCCCTGGCTGTACTGTGAGTGACCACTATTGTTGTCTGGGGTGCCGTTACCACCCCAGGCCAAGGGTGGCAGAAGTCAGGTCAAGGTGTTTTGTCTGTGGCCCTCCTGGCTGGGGGTGTGTGTTCAAGTGTTCCTGGATCCGGGACCACATTGGTCTGGAGTTTTGATCTACTAAGTAGGCCCGGTAATCATACTGGGTCTACGTTTGCAGAGTGGTCCTGTGCTGTCCGTCCTGGAGGGAGGAAGCCACTCAATGAAGAACCTGTCTTGGAGAGCACCGAGCACGAGGCTGGTATCTCTTCAGAGGCCTTGAACTTCATTGAAGGACACACCATTACTGAAAGGCTGAATGATGGTCGCCTGTCAGTTCTAAGTTCACAAGAAGTTGATCGGGTGAGATCCGGGTGTTGAATCCTGTGTTGAGAGGATTTTCGACTGAACATATCTCCATTTTGAGAAGGTCTGTGGCAGAGACTTTACCAAAATTTCCGTGCGCCATCCTGGCTGCTAGGCTAGTGAGAGAGGCCTATCCGGGTGCGCAATACCCACTCTGGCTAGAGTGGCGACGAAAGTTGTGTTGCTGGAAACAGGAGTGTTTCCGGACAGAAGTTGTACACCTGAACCTATTACCTATTACCCTTTCACTTCTTCAACTACTTAATTTATTCCTTTACCAAGTTCAGCAAATAAATCAAAGAAAAAGAAGTATAAGTGTGGACATTGAACTTTTTCTTAGCTCTCAACTGATACCCTAGACATAGAGGTAACATGCCACCCAAAACAATCCAGCAGCTCCTTCGGGGGTAGTGCTACACGGGTATGAAATGCAAAGGTATTTACCAAGTTATATTTTATATATTAACTCAAACGACTGAAAAATCAATGCTAGAGGTGCTATTGAGCAATTTTGTATAGGTAGCCTACTTCCATTTCCTATGCCAAACTTTTTTGGGGGAGAAGAGTGGGATCCCCTGTCAGTACCCGGTGGTGGTAGATATGGACACCGGTTCTGGTGAAAACTATGAGGGGTTTTAGGTTTGTTCGATTGTGGTGAATGGTGAATGATGTTGATCAAGTGCAGAAAATCACCAGTCACTGCACAGTGTGAATAGGCACTTAGGGACACACTTTAACATTTTATATGTTAAACCTTATAGTCTAGGGACCAGCAGGTTATCTGATTGGACGAGGATTACATAGTGATGTCACTGCCCCGCCTCTCCACCTTGTCCAATCAGAAATTGACTTGCATTCATTGAGAAAATTGCAAGGGTTGCAAATTGCAGCTCTTCTCTCCCCTCTCCCTTCTCTCACAAGATTCACTAAGAGCAGCGGGAGCCACAGGCCCCTGCTGCTGTCAAATATCTATGTGTGCACACAGCCTGGCTCAGAAGCATGCCTGTATTTGCTGCTGGCTGCTGCAGGGGCATTCGAAGAAGAGGAGGAGGTAATCGGGCGACTCTAAAGAAGGAGGTAAGTGGATTCCCTATGCAGTAGTACCATTACAGGTAAGAATATCATGTTTGTTATTTTTAGAATTAAAAATAAATAAAAAGCAGCCTTTACAATTACTTCACATTTTCCTAGGCATGTATAGACTTTATATAAAGCTTTAAACCCATATAATGCTTAGCAATCGTGACAATTCCTGAGGGGTTTCTGGGCAAAACACAGGTCCCCCTTACTTGTTCAGAACCAAGCCCAGGTACCAGTCTGGGGGGGGGGGGGTGTCTTTTTGAAGATTTATTGCAGTACTTGAACAAAGGCAGGTAGGCGGGGTGAGGGTGTTGGATACTCAAAAGCACATGCAGGCATTAGAGGTTCTTGAGTAGCAGCCTTAAATATTACTGGGGGTAGAGGGGGCATCTAGCTAGTCTGAGACTCTGTAAAATCAGTTACAGTCTTTGTAACATCCTTGCATCTAACCCTTGAAGCACGAGCACACCTGGGCAAAATGTCCCCCTCACAATGTCTATGAGACAGTTCCCAACCAGCTTCCCTATGATGTTCTTCAGTGAAAGGGTTCCCTTATCAGCCCAGCTTCCACAGGTGATGTTTTCCAGCAAGCCCCTTTTAAGTCCAGGTTCCTCCCAGGCCAAGCACATGTTGAGGTGTAACAGTATTTCTGTAACTGTAACACACAGACTGCATCCCAGGGGGGAGAGCCCAAAGTGAGAGAGCTCAGAACTGGCACTCCAAAAACTTGTATCTTCTCCCCAGCCACACCTTCTGGGTCAGCCTTCAAGGGATTGGCTACATTGGCTGCTGGCAAAGCTTCATGATATTTATGGGCTGACCTAGTCACCCTGCCAGGCCTCCTGCCTGATGATTGGCTGGATTCCCCCAACTATGCAGATCAGTACCTCCTAGTCTTCACCCACTAGCTTCTAGAAACTTCCCCAAGCTTCTAGAGCCAGGTGGAGTTATCAGAGGCATGACCTACAGAGCCATTACAGCCTGATCTACAGTAACCCAGACTCACCCAGAGTACAGTAAGTCACAGTACATTTTCATACTCTAGACTGAACACCAGAGAGTGCTACATTTGTTTAGCAAATAGAAAGCACTAGGGGGCGGAGGGGTGGAGGCGATTAGAGGTGGAGAGCTGCTGTATGAGCAGAAAACGCATGACAAAGAGCTTGTAAAACGCTCATGTTGCACATTTTCAGGCGTTCCCATTGAAATCTATAGGGGCCCAATCTGACAAAAAAAGTTTTGCTTGAGACAACAGAATGCTCATTTGAGCAGGGGCCATTAAAATGAATGTGATTTAGCTTGTTGAGCGTTTTACAGCTTTAAGCTTCAAGCAGAAAATCATTCCGGTGTGAACGAGGCCTAGAAACAGCCATACCTGGGTTGAAAATTGTCTGGTTTAGCCGGGACTGTCCGAATTACGATCAATGTATGGGCAGGCTGGTTGTACATGTGTGAATGGGGGAATTGAGTAAAAAAATAAATTATTAACCCGCTGGTTGAAGAAAAAAAAATGATTAATGGATGGCCAGCTTCATATTATGACACAAGCTCATGAATTGTCACTATATAAATGCATGCATTTGTTAAGAGAAATGTCACATAGTAACTTTTGAGATGGACTCACTAATGGTGTCATAGGATGACCTCTGTTACCAAACCAGTTTGGGTAATGCTTGTTTGTAATGTATAAGGTAGCAAAGGAAATTGACAAAATCCCTCCTATGTGATGACAGAGCTCTATGTTCAGTAGACTATTTTCTACTTTAAGTAAAACGTTTACACCCATCTCTACAGCAAAGTGGCCCCCATTGCCCTAGTGCGTGCGTGCTCTAGAATCAAGGGGCAAGGTTTACAAATTACACAAACACAGTGGCTTTGGGAATTGGTGATCTCAGACCATTTGCAACCTTTTTAAGTTAATGAGCCATAAAGACTTAGCTTTGCTTTGCAAACACAGTACATTATCTTAATGAGACGACAAGAAGGTGACAGTTTTCGCACAAGGATTTACAAGAAGGTGATAAAATCAATACAGCTGATGCTTACATTCAATCAGAGACTGTCATCAGCACCTCACTGATACACAGCAAGCCCGTACAGGACATTCAACGGCACTTCTCGGCAAAGAAGTTTGCAATCAATGATGGTTTATGTATTTTGCTAAAAAGAAAATCTATATTAAAATGTAATGGAAAAAAAAGGCCATGCATAAGTGTCTGTAATGCCTCATATCATGCAAAAGTCTGCCGTGAGTCTGTCGGAAGTCTGACGGAAAGATAGAGAAGGGGCTCTCTATGTAATGTCCGTCGGACTTCCGTAAAAAAAAGTGATGGACGAGGAGCTGCGGTGGCTCAACGCGATTGGCACTGTGCTGACAAGCCGTTCACCTCTGCAGCTAAGGGTTCGGATCCCGGTCTCGGCTGCATGTGAATTGAGTTTGGTGGTCTCAGCCCGGCTCCCGGTGGGTGTGCTATGCAAGGTTAGCCTGCGCTTAGCATGCCCACCCCCCTCCCACAAAAACCACCACATTTGCACGCACTCGAAATTGGGCTAACATGCACGCACTTTGGCCACGCGGTCTCTAAAAAAGAGAGGTGAAGGACTAATAGGGCTGGCTGAGCGGGCTAGGTCCTCTCACTACCTCATAGGGGAGTCCTTCTGCCCCTGTTGGGCTTCAAAGCGGAGCAGGTAGGGCGGGCTGTGTGGGAGGACCCCCTCACACCCGCCATTGCCATCCGGGGGCATGGAGAAAGATGGCAGATTGCCTCTGGGGGAGGTCTGCCTACTCCCAACTCTTGCAGTCTGGCTCCTCTCTCGAGTACACGCACAAAATACACTTAAAAAAAAAAGGTGATGGAGGCTACATGGCCGGACTTTCTGAGAAAAAAAGTCTGGCCGTGTGTGCGAGGCATTATTTTCACATTTGCATTGTCTCTGGCATAACAGCTACATTCGAAATCAGGCTGGCAGTAGATGTTTGTGTACTGGTTGCTGAAATGAAGGGGCAGAGCAGAGCAGGCACAATAGACACACATCATATCCAATGTGTGTTGCCAACAAAGTAACAAAGGAAAAAAGGCAGTTTGAACAGATTTCAGGAGAGAATCTTTAGCAAAATAAACCACAGGGAGCAGCAGAGGCGGCTCTAGGCTTTGTGAGGCCTTAGGCAAATCTTAGGCATGAGGCCCCACTCGCGCCCATAATGGGAAACATAATTAATGATTGGTTGCTAGAGGTTACTGCACACCATTACCTCTCACTGGGTGGCAGGGCAGTATTGTGGTGTGTGATGCAACTGTTGGTGTACAGTGGGTTGGATGGCAGGATGCAGTTTGGGGTGATGGTAGCAGCATTGGGGGTGAGAGGCTGAGATCTTAGCTCCCCTATAATGATAGGGCATAGGCTGATAGGATGACAGAGGTAGGGTTCAGGAGGGATGAGGATGATAATGACAGGGGGCAGTGTGGTAGGATGCCAGATATGGGGTACAGGAGAATGATAGGGATGATGATGACGGGAGTGGTGAGGTAGGAAGCTGACAGTGGGGAACAGGGTGGATGAAGATGACAGGGGTGGGGCGGTGAGAAGCTGGCAGAGGTCTGTAGGGAGGATGAAGATGACAGGGGTGGGGAGCTGGCAGAGGGGTGCAGGAGGATGAAGATGACAGGGTTGGAAAGCAGGCAGAGGTGTGCAGGAAGGATGAAGATGACAGGGGGTGGGAAGCTGGCAGAGGTGTGCAGGGAGGATGAAGATGACAGGGGGTGGGAAGCTGGCAGAGGTGTGCAGGGAGGATGAAGATGACAGGGGGTGGGAAGCTGGCAGAGGGGTGCAGGGAGGATGAAGGTGACAGGGGTGGGGAGCAGGCAGGATGAATATTACGGGGTGGGAAGCTGGCAGAGATGTGCAGGGAGGATGAAGATGACAGGGGTAGAGAGCTGGCAGAGGGGTGCAGGGAGGATGAAGATGACAGGGGTGGGAAGCTGGCAGAGTGGCACAGGGAGGATGAAGATGTCAGAGGTGGGAAGCTGGCAGATGGGTGCAGGGAGGACGATGACAGGGGTGGGAAGCTGGCAGATGGGCGCAGGGAGGACGATGACAGGGGTGGGAAGCTGGCAGATGGGTGCAGGGAGGATGATGACAGGGGTGGGAAGCTGGCAGATGGGCGCAGGGAGGATGAAGATGACAGAGGTGGGAAGCTGGCAGAGTGGCACAGGGAGGATGATGACAGGGGTGGGAATCTGGCAGAGTGGCACAGGGAGGATGATGACAGGGGTGGGAAGCTGGCAGATGGGTGCAGGGAGGATGATGACAGGGGTGGGAAGCTGGCAGATGGGCGCAGGGAGGACGATGACAGGGGTGGGAAGCTGGCAGATGGGTGCAGGGAGGATGAAGATGACAGAGGTGGGAAGCTGGCAGAGTGGCACAGGGAGGATGATGACAGGGGTGGGAAGCTGGCAGAGTGGCACAGGGAGGATGATGACAGGGGTGGGAAGCTGATGAGGATAATGGTGATGACAAATGGTTAGTAGGTGCATGCCTCACATGCTGAATGGCTGGGCTCAGTGGGCTGTGTCTGTGTGGGATGGCTGGCAGCAGTGATTGTCGGGGCAACCTCGGTCAGTAGGTGACGTCGCAGGATGTGTCCGTGAATGGCAGGACCGCGTCATTCTGTACCTTGGATCTCCGGCATAGCAGACAGGCTCCCCGTCCCGATGATCGCCAGGCGCCTGCTCTGGCAGTAGCAGGTCCCGTCCTGAGCGTCCTCCACCACAGACTGTCCATCCGCGGAGAGCAGGTGAGAGCTGCACGGCCGCCGCTGGCATTATCCGGGCTCTGCACATGGCGGGAGATCGCAGAGCCCGGCAGAAAGGGAGGAGCCAGAGGGGGGAAGTAGATGATGGAGACACCCACTGACCCTGGGACCTTGCCTCGGGCAGTGCTCACTCAAGGGAACAGTCCGCTCCAGGCAGGGAAAAAGTTGTAGCGGCCAGAGAGACGGCCCCGGGGACACAG
Source organism: Rana kukunoris (assembly GCA_029574335.1). Lineage (NCBI taxonomy): Eukaryota > Metazoa > Chordata > Amphibia > Anura > Ranidae > Rana > Rana kukunoris. Next base: position 559,699,724 of record CM056050.1, on the reverse strand, counting down.
AGTGGGGGACATTCCCTCGCACTCCCGCTAACACGTTAGGCAAATTAGGCAGCTGCGAGGCCCCTGTTAGTGCGAGGCCTTAGGCGACCGCCTAATTTGCCTAATTAGAGAGCCGCCTCTGGGGAGCAGTACTGGGACAGGTTAAGTTGGCACCCAGGGCAAGGATGCAGAACTGTGTCCCCCCTCTTGTGCTCCTACTACACGCCGTAGAATGGGTGTACCTCCGTTCACCCATTCTCTGCCTCCTTGCTCTGGCTGTCAATGGTTGCCATGGAGTGTTCACTACACGTTTGGCTAATTGATTGCTTGCAACTAGAAGGTAGTTGCATAGTCACAATGTTTTTTTCACATGGGCTGTGGGCAGATGGGGTTGAGACTGAACAAGTTGGCGTAGAGCGTGGCATCAGTAGCTGTCAGAGCAGACATGAATCTGCGGCCTGCTGGTTGCTAGCCACCGATCTTGAGATTGCATGCAGTGAAGGGGCGCCCTCCCTACCTCTGTGCCCTGGGTGGATGTCCTTCCTGCCCACCCCTTGTCCCAGCACTGGCAGAGAGGGAATCCTTGGGGTCTGGTATCTACTGTATGTAGCGTATATACAGTGATGGTACCAAGGACTGTCTGCACAGAAAGACTATTGCAAGGCACAAGCATTATAATTGTTTTTGCAGGTCACCGATAAACCCAGGTCTTAGTGCATAGAAAAATAATAACAGCCCTTTACAGTGACTGGAACCCAGAAATGACAGAAGTAGAAAACACAGTGCTTTCATCTTGGAGAGATCAAAGAAGCTGATGGCTGGTAGCAGTTTGGGGGGACTGACCCTCCCAAAGGTAACATCAACTAACACGTCCTGATCACTGAACCAATAATTCTGTCTAGGAATTACCGTATTTATTGGTGTATAACACGCACAGGCGTATAATACGCACCCTAACTTTAAGGCTGCGTACACACGATCGAATTTATCTGCTGGAAACGGTCCGACAAATTCGATCGTGTGTACGGGCGGACAGACGGGTTTTTCCAGCAGACAAATTTTAAAGCATGCTTTAAAATCTGTCTGCTGGGAACCCGTCCATCCGACATGTCTTTTTACACCCACCAGCAGCATCTGCCCGCACATGCGTCAATGGATTCGACGCATGCGTAAGTGTTTTACTTCCTGGTGCGGTGACGTGGCGGCTTCAACGTACCGCCAAATGCGCTGTCTTCTCGGGGATTTTGGTTTGCTGGTACACGATCAAACCAATAACCCGACAAATCGATCAAAATCCGACATGTCTGCTGGTTAGTACACCCACCAGCAGACATATCTGCCCGCACATGCGTCGAATGGATTCGACGCATGCGTGGAAGTGCATAATTTTACTTCCTGGTGCGCAAAGTGACGTGGCGGCTTCAACGTCACCGCCACATCACTGCGCTGTCTTCTGGCAACATCACGGGGATGCAATACTTGGTTTGATCGTGTGGGCAAGTACACGATCAAACCAATATGCCGTGGCTGGATTGGTAAAGGCAGAGAGCCCAGTCCGACTCAGACAGGTGGAGGTGATCTGGTTTGGGCGTATCATCAAAACGGTCTGTCAGACCTTCTTCGAGTGGTACAGGAAGAAGTTGATCCTTCGAAAAACATGATTTATTTCACACGCGTCCAAGTACTCCACAGCGTGGAAGAAAGGGTAAAAGAAGAAAAACTAATACATGGCCTCCTTGTTCACCTGATCTGAACCCCTGAGAACCTGTGGTCCATTCAGGAAAAAAAACGCCTTCTGAACAGTGTCTGGGAGCCCCAATGTTGATGGAACAGTCAAAACAGACAGAATAACACGCAGGCTTTTGACAGTTTACACTCTATTTTCAGGGTAAAAAAGATATCCCCCTAAAATGAGTGTTTTATGCCAATAAAAAATCTACAACTTGCCTAATAATTCTGCCTCTATAGTCAAACATGTAATTGTAATATGAATTCAATTAAATCAAATCCATTCAGGTTAGCTACATGTTTTATTATTCTTCTGTACAGGGGTGCAACCCTTCTGGCTCGTTACGCAAGCTCTGAAGGGTGATCCACGGTGCCTCATTTTATCAAGAGCATTTCACAGTCGGTGAACAAACCTTATATCACGTCCTCACCTCCTGTTTTAATCCCAGAAATCCTACACCACTACACAAAGCAGTGGCGTGGCCCTCCACTTGAATGGGTCACTTTAGTTGGGTGGTGCTGCCTATCAAACGCGACAGTGGGGATAATTTTTGCAAAGCCACAATGCAAAGCATTATGGTGACGGCACGTGTTTACCCCTCTACAGCTGCCTTTGCATCTTAGAACAAGAAAAAAAATTGCGCTAACCTAAATAAGAAATGAAAACAAACAAATGTACCGAAGGCAGCAATCACGTGACTTAACACAAATAAGTATAAAAAAGAAAAAAGTTTGCGCCAACATAAAGTCGAATATGTAAATAAAGTCCAATATATGAAAATTCTGTGTATCACAGGTAGCACCCCAGTGCACTTCAGACAGTCGTGAACCACCACCACATGGACAGGAGCTTACCAAATATAAGCTATAAGAAAGCCTATAGAATCCACAGCAGCATATCGCAGAAATCAATCACGCGGCCTTTTAGGGAACAGCTGATTCTCAGGAGCATAAATGACCATGGGAAGTAGCAATAAGAAAAATGCCGGCCGGCATGTAGCAGGAGCCCTTCCTCCTCACGTAGAACGCGTTGACGCCACTGCACGCCTACGTCCCAGACACGTTTCGTTATAGGTTAACGTTGTCAATGGGGATCTTTTAAGAAAAATGCCGGCCGGCATGTAGCAGGAGCCCTTCCTCCTCACGCGAACGCGGTGATGTCACTGCACTCCTACGGCCCAGACGCGTTTCATTATAGGTTAACGTTGTCAATGGGGATGGGCTCTGCAGTGAGTCACCGCTATATAAATACAAGCCTCGTCCTGGTCACCGGAACCGGAAAAGCCAAAGACACCATCTTAAGTATGGGAGTCGAATATTGAATATTAGAACGATGGTCCGAAATGAGATCGGACACTATCATGATGATTCGCCATGTTTAAGATCGAAAACTGGATCCCGCCAGAAGATCGTAATTACATGGAGAGAAATGTATTCGTTTAGGAATAACAAAAATGAAATAAAGTAAATAGACCAAAAATGTGTATATAAATGCCGATATTAATCAGGCTAATTGGGTGCGCCCCCTAATGGGGATCGGATGAAACAACACCCTAAACAACAGAAAACCATTAGAAAAAAATATATAAATAATTAATACCAATGGAAATTAATATCGAAATGTGGCTGTGATCTCAAACGGAACACAAACCACATAAATACCATAATGTAAAAAATAAATGACTGTTGATAATCATATATACTTAATAATTCTAAATAATAAAATAAATTATGTAAATAAATTATATGAATAAATCCGATTACAAAAAATACAGAATCTATAAAAAATATATTTCATTATATTTTTCTTTTTTCCCTTTAAAGGATTAATTTTAAAGCTGCAAAAAAGTATGAAGTTAATAATTTGAAAAATAATTTAAATAATTTAAAAATTTAGATCCATCCCGGTGTACCAGGCCAAGGCTTTTGAACACAAATATACTGTCACGCATTATTGATAAAAGCATTTACATCGGTATCGATATTAAGCCCATAGGGCGTATAACATTTCAAAGGATGGATCCAGGACATCTCCAACTTGGAGATTTCTCTAACAAGAGAACTACCTCTCCAATTAGGTTTAAATTTATCTATACCTAGAAATAATGTTTTAGATGGATCCTGATTGTGTTACTGATCAAAATTTTTGTGTTCGATTAATCGTTTTTTATTTTAATCGATTAATTATAACGCACATACAGATCCAACTACTTTTAGCTGATCTCCTTGCCGGCTGATTCCCAGTGCAGCTACCAACCACTGGAAGAATAGATAGAAGGATACAAAAAACACACAAGGCAGCGCTCGATGGGAATAGCATTAAAACTTTTATAATCTTCAAAATAAATATTGCACAACTCCCAGTGGATGATTGAAAAATCCCAAGGTTGATAGAAGGAAGTGATAGAGGGAAGTGTAACAGCCCTTGCGTGTGGCAGATAATAAGGTCCCGCCGACATGCAGATATGAAGGTACAGCAAAGGAGCCCTTCAGATGGACACTGCAAGCCCCGCCGGTGTCCGTGACATTACTGGATCTCCGACGGAACTCCCTGAAGGCCCAGAAGCCGGCGGAGAGGCGAGTACCAATCAAAAGAATTTTAATCGATCAAAAATATTTTGATCGATCAAAAAAATGAAAGATTAATCGATTAATTAAAAGTTAATTTGCACAGCCCTAGTTTCAAAAGATAATGTTTGGATACCGAATGTTTTTTAAAACCTGTAAGTATGTTGGTAATGTGCTCATTCAAGCGGACCTGCAGGGGTCGCTTGGTCCTGCCCACATACTGAAGGCCACATGGACACTGGAGCAGATAAACCACCCCAGTGGTTGCACAAGTTATGAATGGCTTAATACATTGTTCTACCCCAGTTACGGTGGAGACAAAAGCAGTGGTGCGTCTGTTTGTAATACAATTCGTAGAGCACACTCGGCAGTGTCTACACTTATAGAATCCAGTTAATTGATCAAAGAATGTTACATTATTACAAGGTGGATTCAGAACATTGGGTGCTATACGATTCCTAAGGGATGGGGCACCCTTAAAGATGACCCTAGGTCTGTCAGGTAGAAGATCCCTAAGTACGGGGTCATTCTTTACCAAATGCCAATGTTTCCCAATCAACTGTTTAACACTGCCATGCTGAATTGAATAAGGAGTAATAAAGGGTACACCAATTGGATAAAGATCACGTTCACCTGGTGGTTTTCTCTCAAAAGGTCAGATCGGGCAGTAGAACTAACACAATCCAGGGTCTCTATAAGGAAATCCTTATCGTAACCTTTTTCTAAGAACCTGCCAGTCAGGATCCTAGCTTGTTCAGAAAATTCCAAGGGGTCCGAGCAGTTCCTACGGAGTCTTAAATATTGGCTCTTGGGGACCGCTTTAAGCCACTGGTTATGATGACAGCTTTTCAATGGTATGAACGAATTACGATCTGTCACCTTAAAAAAGGTGGAGGTGTTAAATTCATTGCCTCTAATGCGTATGTTGAGATCGAGGTAGTGTATCTCAGATTGACTAACCTCAAATTTCACCTGTATGCCCCTTTGGTTAAGATTTCATTTACATATAAATCTCTCCAATCCCTCAAGGGGACCATCCCATAGGAGGAGGATGTCATCAATGTACCTAGCCCAAAGGGTTAACTCTGGCACTTCAGCACTATAGATGACATCCTCCTCCCACTTAGCCATAAAAAGATTGGCTAGGCTGGGGGCATATTTAGCCCCCATAGCCACGCCCGTCTCTTGTTTGTAGAATTTCCCCTCAAACCAAAAGTAGTTTGAGGAGGTGGCAAATTTTAAAAGTGTCAAAATAAAATCCACTTGGTCGGCAGGGAGCCCCGAGTCACGAGCCAAGTAAAATTGGACTGCATCAAACCCTAACTGATGAGGGATAATGGTATATAATGAGGTGACGTCTATAGTTGCCATCCACATTCCATCTTTAGGGGAAAAACTGAATAATAAATTAATAATATGCCTAGAGTCTTTTACATAGGACGGAATCCTCTTAACCAATGGCTGGAGAAAGAAGTCCACATACCTGCCCACCCGAGACGTCACCGAGTCAATGCCACTGACAATGGGACGTCCCGGGGGGCAGACCGGGTCCTTATGTAGCTTGGGCAGATAATAGATTGTAGGGGTGCGAGGGGCCTGAGGGATCAAGTATAACCTCTCCTTAGCTGTAAGAATCCCTATGTAGAACCCCTTTGCAACCAATCCTTCCAATTCACGTTTATATTTATTTTTAGGATCAGACGGCAATAAGGTGTATGTGTTAGAATCACCAACAATGTTATGCATCTCCTTAAGGTAATCCACACGGTCAAGCACAACAATCCCCCCCCCCTTTGTCGGACGGTCTAACAACCAGCTCCTTATCTTTACATAATTGGTCTAGTCCCTCCTGCATATTTTTATTAAGACGAGCCTTTTTAAGCTCTAGTTGGTCAAGATCTCTCAACACAATGTCACGAAACACCTTCGTCCCAGACGCGTATAACGAAACGCGTCTGGGACGTAGGCGTGCAGTGACGTCACCGCGTTCGCGTGAGGAGGAAGGTCTCCTGCTACATGCCGGCCGGCATTTTTCTTATTGCTACTTCCCATGGTCATTTATGCTCCTGAGAATCAGTTGTTCCCTAAAAGGCCGCGTGATTGATTTCTGCGATATGCTGCTGTGGATTCTATAGGCTTTCTTATAGCTTATATTTGGTAAGGTCCTGTCCATGTGGTGGTGGTTCACGACTGTCTGAAGTGCACTGGGGTGCTACCTGTGATACACAGAATTTTCATATATTGGACTTTATTTACATATTGGCCTTTGCATCTTAGTTGGGGACCATTGGAGCAGGAGCTATTCAAACACCAAAAAACAAAAGTATTTACCAAGTGTAAAGTCTTTGTCATATGATTCTGTGTTGTACAATGTGCCTTCCATGATGGGGCTTAGGGTACCCCAAGACCCAAGGAACCCCAAAAGAAGGGAGAGCGGGCCAAGTGGACTATTCCAGTACAGAGTAAATGGATCATTTCGAAACGAAAATATATCAAAAGTTAGGTAAATTTATTGACACGGTATCAAAAAATATAAAAAACATCAAACATCACAAACAAATAAAACAATACAAATATCGTGACAACCATAACAGTCACCGAAAATATGTCCCATGGGGGAGATCCCGGTGAGAGTAGAGGTCACGATATACAGGATCTCTACTACTGTAGTTTCGCGACACTTCGTCAGGAGAGGTTCTAAAAAGTAAAAGAAGTATTTTCGGTAACTGGTTGTCACAATATTTGTATTGTTTTATTTGTTTGTGATGTTTGATGTTTTTTTATATTTTTTGATACTGTGTTAATAAATTTACCTAAATTTTGATATATTTTTATTTTGAAATTATCCATTTACTGTACCGGAATAGTCCAATTTGCCCGCTCTCCCTTCTTTTGGGGTCCCTTGGGTCATGGGGTACCCTAAACCCCACTTCTATCTAATGTAGTCTTGGATGATGGTACTATTATTAAATCTATTTTGTATTTTTTATTTAAGAGGCTAAAAAATGATTTGTTCCCTTTATGATGCAATGTCTATAGATGAAGCTGCAGTAGGCTCATAAACTGGTGATTGCCAGACTGCATTTTGACCTTTTTCTAGTCAGTCCCTATTAGAAAAGGCTAGTATATCTTTTTGATTTATTTAATCATTTTTTCAAAACTAAAATAGCTAAATTGTCTTAAAATTTTCATACATTTGGCCAACATTAACGTGTTTTTTAAACTCATAAGGTTCTTGGTTTGCTGTCCCCCTTTTTTGTTCAGCCTGCCATTCCAGGAAAATGAGCCATCCAAACGTTGGTATGCTTAATTTCTGCCTTTTCAGTGGCTACACTGACTTGCAGGGTCACCCGGGAGCCACTTGGATGTGCAAGTCCCAGGGCAGGAGGTGCACTGACACGGGATGCAATCTCTCTCCTGTCCTTCTCCTCCTACAAGGGTGTTTGACATCACCTCCATTCTATGGGATTTCTATAGATAATGCTCAGCAAGAGGTAAGATTGGATTATACTATTGCAAAATGATTTGAACGCATTATTCTATATAAATTATTAGTAATATTTTATATGCATAATGCGCATTTCCTGACCAGAAGTTTGTGGAAGCGTAACAGAAAGGGAAACAGCAAAGAGAACTTCAGAATAACAAAAGTATGACATTAAAGTACACTTAGCTCCCTAATCCTAATATCTTAAAGAAAAAAAAAATCACCACAACAAACTCAGTACTATAATGCTGATATTAATGCTGATATTAATACAGATGCAAGCTTGAAATTTTCTTTCGTCACAACGTCAAGCAATTTGTGACAAGCAGGAAAACTTTAGAACCACATGGGCGTCCTGAATACACAACACTAAGGCCGCGTACACACCACTAAACAAATCCGATCAAATCGGTCTGCGAGACCGTTTTGATCAGATTTGTCTCCTGGGATATATTGGTTTGGCGGTGATGTTGACGCCACCACGTCACCGAACCGGGAAGTAAAATACTTCCACGCATGCATCAAATCCATTCGACGCATGTGCGGACAGATATGTCCGCTGGTTAGTGTACTAACCAGCGGACATGTCGGACAGACGGGTTTCCAGCAGACAGATTTTAAAGCATGCTTTAAAATTTGTCTGCTGAATAAACCTGTCTGCTCGCCCGTACACACGATCAAATTTGTCTGCTGAAACGGTCCGTCGGACAGGTTTCAGCAGATAAATTCGATCGTGTGTACGCGGCCTAAGTCAAATGTGCAATATAAAATAATCATACAAGCAACCTGAGACCACCACCATAGCCTCATTATTCTGGGGCTTCTAAAGGTACTATCCCCTCTATTTCCTCTCCCCAACCCCTCCTGCCCCCTTCCTCCCCACATTATTTTTCTTATTCTCCTCCCCCAAATCATTCCCTTCCCACTCCCCTTCCCTCCCATTTCCAACACCCTCACATATTCCTTACTTCCAGTATCCACCCTCCCACAACATACCCTCGTGTTCTTTACATCTTTTCCACCTTTCACTTAGTGAACTGTCATGAAATTAATTTCAGCCTCGCCACTTTTACTCTTGGCCGTTGAACCATATAACCCATTTCATCCTTGCGACTCAGACCCTTCATAATGGTAGCACCATATAACCCATATCACCTTCATCACTTTTACCCTTAACAGAGGTATCACCATATAACCTATATCACCCTTACCATTCCTACCCTTAACATTGGTAGCACCATATGACCCATATCAACTTCACCATTCTTAACTTTAATAATACCACCACCATAAAACCAATATCAATATCACCATTCTTACCCTTAACATTGGTATCACCATATAACCCATTTTGCCTCCACCATTCTTACACTTAACAATGGTAGCACCATATAACCCATACCACCTTCTCCTGTCGGGACAAGCCGAAGGAGATTTGCCCAGAGATCTAGCATAATTGCCAATATTCAACATGGGCTCAATGGGCTCATCTGTTTACGCAGAAATGTGCACACACGCAATGATAGTGAGCAGACACATGCATATGCGCCATGGCGCCTGCGGTAGATTCTGGTGCCCTCTGGCCTTTAAAAGAATGACAGATGCACACGGATGCTGTTGACTGATCTTCAGTTTCTTGATACCCATGACCCTGTGTGCTTGTACTACTGAACTACTAACTACCAACCTTTTCTTTAATTCCTCTTGTCTCGCTCCTGGCTCTGACCTCAGCTTGTCCATGGACCTGCTCTTGTCTCCAATCCTGTGCTTGTCCCCAGCTTTGCTGACCACGTCTCTGATTCTCTGTCTGCTGACCACTGATTTTTTGACCTTAGCCACAGGTCCTGACTATGCCTCCAGTCTTGCCCTGCATGCTGTGATCCACCTAGGGTACCAACCAGTTGCAACCTGCTTGCTGTACTTACCTGCTGCAATTAGTCGCTGTACTTGCCTGCTGTGACCAGCCTACTGTGCTTACCTGCTGTGACCAGCTTACTGTACCTACCTGCTTTGACCTACTTTTTGCTACAGTCCTGCTGTGTGCTGTCCGCACCCTTTCCAAGACCAGCTGCTTCTCTCACATGTAGTCCACCTGCAGGGAGGTCACCACTACAGCATTTGATACCCGTGGCATAGCAGGCAATCCCTGCTTCTTTGGATTTAGTAATCCCTGTTACCATCTTCAGGGACACCGAGCACTCAACCGTAATGAGAGCCCTCTCAGTATTTCGGGCTTCAGGACCAGGTACGTGACATCACCATTCTTAACTTTAACAATGCTACCACCATAAATTGATATCAACATCACCATTCTTACCCTTATGCCGCATACACACGGTCGTTTTTTGTCTTGTAAAAAAACATTGTTTTTTCTCATGAAAAAAAACAAAGTTTTTCAAACTTCATTTTAAAAAACGACGTTGCCTACACACCATCGTTTTCTGAAAATGCTCTTGCAAAGCGCGGTTACGTACAACACGTACGACGGCACTCTGTTCCATTCAAGCCCGCGTCATAACTTGCTTCTGAGCATGCGCAGGTTTAAAATCATCGTTTTAAACGTCGTTTTAGCCCACACACGATAATTTTTTATGACACAAAAAACAACATTTTGAAAAACAACATAAAAAATGGAAGCAGGTTCGAATTTTTTTTTGGTCGTTTTTCAGAAGACAAAAAACGACGTAAAGCCCACACACGATCATTTTAACCACTTAAGACCCGGACCCAAATGCAGGTAAATGACCAGGCCCCTTTTTGCGATTCGGCACTGCGTCGCTTTAACTGACAATTATGCGGTCGTGCGACGTGGCTCCCAAACAAAATTTGCGTCCTTTTCTTCCCACAAATAGAGCTTTCTTTTGGTGGTATTTGATCGCCTCTGTGATTTTTATTTTTTGTGCTATATACAAAAATAGAGCGACATTTTTGAAAAAAAATCAATATTTTTTACTTTTTGTTATAAGAGAAATCAAATAAACTAAATTTTAGTCAAACATTTAGGCCAACATTTATTTAGCCACATGTCTGTAGTAAAAAAAATCGCAATAAAAAAAAAATTAGCTACCTAGCGGGAACAGCGACACTAATACAGCGATCAGAAAAATGATCGCTTAATGATGCTGGCAATAGGGAGTGAAAGGGTTAACTAGGGCGGTGATCAAGGGGTTAAAACTTTATTAGGGGGGGTACGGGGCTACCCTGGACCTAGCACTAACTGCCTGTCACACTGACACTAAATACAGTAATCATACATGTATGATTACTGCATTCAGTGACACTGTGACAGGGGGGGAAGGGGGGGGGGGGCCATCGCGGGGGTTAAATGTGCCTATGTGTAGTGTGTGTCAGTGTAGTGTTGTGCAGACTTACTGTGCGATGTGATCTCTCCTCAGCGGTGGTTGAAAAAAACGCTGAGGGGAGAGATCACATCACTTCCCTCTTCCTGTGTTTACACAGGAGGAGGAAGTGCACTGCAGGGGGAGCGTGCGGATTGGCTGGAAACGATCCGGAGGGGGCGGACAAAAACGAATAGCCGCCCCCTCATCCCGGATCGCTCGGCCAGCTACAGGGAACGGCGCATGTACCGGGGGGGGGGGGTCCCGATCGGACCCCCGACCCACCTCAAGGCACCAACGTATATATACGTTGATGTGCCTGTTGGTGCCATTCTGCCGACGTAAATGTACATGCGGCGGTCCATAAGGGGTTAAATGACGTTTTTTAAAACGTCATTTTATTTCATCACAAAAAACGACCGTGTGCATTAACATTTGTTTCACCATATAACCCATAACACCTTCACCATTCGTACTTTTAACAATGGTACCACCATATAACCCATATCACTTTTGTCTTTTTTACCCTTAACAGTGATATCACCATATAACTCATATCACCTCTGCCTTTTTTTCCCTGAACAATAGATTTTTCCACCATTTTTACACACGGTCGTTTTTTGTGATGAAAGTAAAAACAATGGCCCAGATTCAGAGAGAATTGGATTCTCGCAGCGTATCAGAAATACACTACGCCGCCGTTTTTTACCTGGCTCTACGTGGAATCCAGGTAGATTTTGTCCAGTAAACGACGGCGGCGTAGTGTATTTCTCCCGTCGCAATCCATCTAGACGAGTAGGGGGCGTGAAGGATTTAAAATAGGCGCGTTCCCGCGGCGATCGAACTGCGCATGCTCCGTTCGCAAATTTCCCGCCGTGCATTGCGCGAAATCACGTCGTTACGTCATTCGTTGTTTGAGTAGCGTCGTTTACGGACATTTCTATTCCCGAACGAGTTACGCAAAAAAAAATAATAATTTAAATTCGACGCGGGAACGACGGCCATACTTAACATGGGCTACGCACCGTTAGACCAGCAAAAAGCTGGTCTAACAGTACGTAAAAAAAAAACAGACGTAAGCGATTGCGAAGACCGCTCGTATCTTCGTGGATCGCCGTAAAAACACATTTGCATATCCCGACGCATGAAAACGATGCAAACTCCTCCCATCGGCCGCAAAAATATCGCAGCGTAGATCCGAAGGCTTACGAAGACGTAAGCCTCTCGGATCGAAGCCCGAAGCCGCCGTATCATGGTTTGAGGATTCAAACTAGTGATACGGCGCGCAAAATTTGAAATTACTCCTGTCTAACACCAGTTAGACAGGCGTAATTGCTTTATGAATCTGGGCCAATGTTTTAAAAAAAGTCATTTAAAATGACCGTGTGTGGGCTTTACGTCGTTCGAAATTCGAACCTGCTTCAATTTTTTATGTCGTTTTTCAAAATGTCGTTTTTTGTGTCATAAAAAATCTTATACTAATTTCCACAATGTTTGGTTATTGTTTTTTTTTTTCATACAAGTTATTTTTTCATGAAAACTTTGTGCTGAAACTTTCACATCTTGAGCTAACAGTCTGTTCTTATACATGACATACTGTACTTACTGAAAAATGAATTGTACTTGTATTGTGCCCCTTTCCCCCAGACTGCCCAAAAATCTTTCCTGCAAATGACACACGCCTATTGCAAGCTTTCACTGCGGCCGAGTCTCTGCCTTATATATTGGCCATGTAAAAGTTAGATAAACAGAAAGCTTATATCAGCAGATCACAATATGTGACATGGCGAATAGCGTGCCAACAGCTCACTTTAATATTTTTGGTCTTAGCAGATTTACCTCTTTAAAGGCCAGCGGTGTAATTATTCTATAAAATAAGAGCGGTGTGAGAAGCTGCTGTACAGATATATCATTTCCGATGTATAGATATGAATCTGAAGCAGCTAGGGGCATCCATTTAGGTAATGTAACCTTGAAGAAAGCAGATGCCGCAAAGAGACAAGAATATATATAGATTGTTCAAAATAATTTGAAGGTTACAAGTGTACAGCAAAACTGGAGCTGGAAAAAGTTTTTTCGTGTAAAAGTGGACAACATGTGACACACTTAATGTTGTAGCCCTTTAATAGAACTGCAAATGAAAGCCCAGATATTACATGTGACCCTTATCTGCAAACGTACATATGGTGTGAAACCGATTCCCTGACTTGATCCAATAGAGAAGGGAACTGCCGCTCCAGGTGAGTGCACTAAGCAATCAGTGTCCTCTCAGAAGCCTGGGTGCAGGCAATGCATGGAACAAAACTTGAAAAGAAAAGGTTGGACAGCCGCACTCCCAAAAATCTTTAACCACTTAAGACCCAGACCAATACGCTGGTAAATGACCCAAGGTGTTTTTGCGATTCGGCACTGCGTCGCTTTAACAGACAATTGCGCGGTCGTGCGACGTGGCTCCCAAACAAAATTTGCGTCCTTTTCTTCCCACAAAAATAGAGCTTTCTTTTGGTGGTATTTGATCACCTCTGCGATTTTTATTTTTTGCGCTATATACAAAAATAGAGCGACATTTTTGAAAAAAAAACACTATTTTTTACTTCAAATAAATCAAATAAACTAAATTTTAGTCAAACATTTAGGCCAAAATTTATTTAGCCACATGTCTTTAGTAAAAAAAAAAAAAAAAAAAAAAAAAAAAACGCAATAAAAAAAAATAGCTACCTAGCGGGAACAGCGACACTAATACAGCGATCAGAAAAATGATCGCTTAGTGACGCTGGCAATAGGGAGTGAAAGGGTTAACTAGGGCGGTGATCAGGGGGTTAAAACTTTATTAGGGGGGGTGGGGGGGCTACCCTGAACCTAACACTAACTGTTTTTTACACTGCCTGTCACACTGACACTAAATGCAGTGATTAGATCACTGCATTCAGTGACACTGTGACAGGGGGGTGGGGGGGGGCGATCACAAGGGGTTAATATGCCTATGTGAGTGTGTGTCAGTGTTGTGTTGGTGCACACTTACTGTGGATGTCTTCTCTCATCAGCAGTGGTGGGAAACAGCGCTGCGATGAGAGGTGACATCATTTCCTCCTTCCTGTGTAAACACAGGAGGAGGAAGTGACAGGTTGGGAGCGATCGCGGGGGGGGCGGGTATTCGCCGACATCCGCCCCCAGATCGCTCCCGGAGCCAGGGGGACCCCCGCACGCCGCGGAGGGGGTCCCGATGGGACCCCCAAACCGCACTTAGGCGGGGACGTAAATTTACACCCTTGTGCCTGTACGTGCCATTCTGTGGCCGTATATGTGCGTGCGGGGGTCCTTAAGTGGTTAAAAAGGTCGCCTTTAATAGTAAAAAGAAACAGCACTACAAATCACAGCAGGCAGTGGGGTATAAGCTGACGCGTTTCGCACTGTAATGTCAGCGCTTAGTCATAGCTGACTTGATCCAAGATGAACAAAAAAAAAGTGTAAAAATCAATCAAATAAAAAAATAAGCACATAACCCCCAGATCCCAATGTGCAGTGTCATTCAGCCCTGATAAGTGCATTTTGGGTAAATATATGGGATTGCACTTTTTAAACTTTTTTTTTGTAGTTTTGCTTATTTAAAGGGTCACTAAAGGAATACATTTTTTTTTGCTGAAATGACTGTTTACAGGGTATAGAGACATAAAAGTTAACTGATTCCTTTTCAAAATGATTAAAAATAGATAAAAATCAATCATATAATGTGCCGGCTGGTTATTTTTACTTTTGAACTGGCTTCATGTTTCTGTGAAGTAGAAATAGACACACAGAACAAAAACAAACAAATCCAGAGCAGTGTTTTGTTTTTAAAATGAATGATTGGTTCTAAGGAGTTTTAGACACACAGTAATGACAGCTTAGACCACCGTGAAAATCTGCCATGAGTTTTTCCATAAGGAGCCAGACAACCAGGAAGTGTGGAGTTTAGAGAAGTATTACAGCTACTTCAAAGCAAAAACGAACAATGAGAACATGAAAACACTGCATTAAAGGGGTTGTAAAGACAAAAATTATTTCCTCTTAAATTAAAGTCTAACAGTAGCTGATAAAGTAAAAAGTAATGTTTTGCATTATAACTAGTTTGATACCTGTTGAAATCGAGCTGTTTTATTCACCTCTGTCACTCCTGAATCGTTATTCTCACCGACTTCCTGGTTTGCGGTGCGCATTCATTCTTGCTACCTCACGGCCTAATGGAAACTATAGTTGCCATTAGGCTTGGCTATGAGGGTTAAGAGAGCATCTTCACGCAGGGCTGTAGTCATAGGGAGGGGGTGAGCATATTCTGCTTTCCACCATGCAGATGCTGGTGGAAAGCAAGAAGAGGAGAGACAGGAAATGGCATTTTCAAACCTGGATTACTGTGTTATTTAAATGCTCTAGCTTACAGCAATCAATTGATCCAATAAAAAACAAACCTTTAGTGTTCCTTAGTTTAAGGTAAAGGAAGCTTGTCAGAGATTCTAGATGGACCAGGACTGTGTGCCTACACAGAGGAGACCAACACTGTATATAGTGGAAAGAAGGTGTTTATTTACAAAGGTGAGAAAACAAGTGAAAACAGTGCACGAATAACACAAGGCTATATACAGGTTTAGGGGAAATGCAATAATCATAAGCCAGAGCCAAGCCGGGGTCAAATACCAGAAATCATCAAAAGAGGCTGCAGACAGGGAAGGGGCAGGAAGGAAATGTCCAGGAGAGGGATCAGGATAGGTCAGAGGTCCAGAGCAGGTTCAGGGTCCGGTTAGTAAACAGATACCAGGGCGAGTTCTGTTTGAACTCGCCGGGTATTTATAGTGGGTGTACTGATTGGGTTCAGGTCACACCTGAATGGAGCAAAGGCCAGGTGTTCCACACTGCCAGGGTCCATCCGCTGGTGGAGGTCAGTACTGCATCCCAAAGGTGATATACCAGCAGGGGGAAGTTCCCCTGACAGCTCCGAACTGCCAGGAGACCCCTGCTGGTGGGACGCAGCACTGCAAGACAAAATATCAATAGCACCAGCGGATGGACCTTTTCCTGACAGTACCCACCCTCAAAGGAGCGGCCTCTGGACGCTCCAACTATCCGTTGCCGGGGAAAGTCCAGAGTGACCAACTGGGCAATGGGAGGCTTGAGCCAAGAGGTGGGTACATCCGGGTCGTCGAGCTGGGGAGCAGGCACCGGGTCAGCGAACTGGGCAGCAGGCACCGGGTCAGCGAACTGGGCAGCAGGCTCCGGGTCAGCGAACTGGGCAGCAGGCTCCGGGTCAGCGAACTGGGCAGCAGGCTCCGGGTCAGCGAACTGGGCAGCAGGCTCCGGGTCAGCGAACTGGGCAGCAGGCTCCGGGTCAGCGAACTGGGCAGCAGGCTCCGGGTCAGCGAACTGGGCAGCAGGCTCCGGGTCAGCGAGCTGGGCAGCAGGCTCCGGGTCAGCGAGCTGGGCAGCAGGCTCCGGGTCAGCGAGCTGGGCAGCAGGCTCCGGGTCATCGAGCTGGGCAGCAGGCTGGCAGACTGGCACAGGAACAGCAGGCTGGGCAGCAGACTGGAAGTCATCAACCGGGGCAGCGGACTGGAAGTCATCAACCGGGGCAGCGGACTGGAAGTCATCAACCGGGGCAGCGGACTGGAAGTCATCAACCGGGGCAGCGGACTGGAAGTCATCAACCGGGGCAGCGGACTGGAAGTCATCAACCGGGGCAGCGGACTGGAAGTCATCAACCGGGGCAGCGGACTGGAAGTCATCAACCGGGGCAGCGGACTGGAAGTCATCAACCGGGGCAGCGGACTGGAAGTCATCAAGCTGGGCAGCGGACTGGAAGTCATCGGACTGGCAGGCTGGCACAGGAACGTCAGGGTGGCAGGCTGGCACAGGAACATCAGGGTGGCAGGCTGGCACAGGAACGTCAGGGTGGCAGGCTGGCACAGGAACGTCAGGGTGGCAGGCTGGCACAGGAACGTCAGGGTGGCAGGCTGGCACAGGAACGTCAGGGTGGCAGGCTGGCACAGGAACACCAGGCTGGCACCAGAGCAGGCTGGTCGGATGTCACAAGCTGGGCGGCTGGCACTGGAACTGGTAGAGCAGCTGGCACAGGGACAGATGGCACCGGGACAGGTTGAACAGAGGGCACTGGGACAGGCTGGGTAACTGGCACGATGGTATGAGTTGGGAAATACTTCCGTTTCTTTTTAGACTTAGTCACTACAGGTTTGTTAACAGAAGTGATGTATGAAGAGGATGGAGATAAGAGGAAGGATTGGAGTATGGCAGAGACAAAGGGACGGTGACTGGAGGAGGTTTTTGTGGAGTAGTTACAGGTGGATTAAAGGCAGGGTAGGTACAATTAGTAGAGACTGGGTAGTAATATTTGGTGGGATGTGGAATTATCTGGGCTGGAGTTGCCATTGGTGATGGACAGATGGATCCTTGGGAAGGCAGGTGGTTACTAGTAGGACTGGAACGGACAGGTGGATTAAAGGCAGGGTAGGTACAATTAGTAGAGATTGGGTAGTAATACTTGGTGGGAAGCGGAATTAACTGGGCTATAGCTGAGGTTGTCATTGGCAATGGACGGCTAGAACCTTGGGAAGGTAAGTGGTTAATGGTAGGGCTGGAATGCAGTGGCTTGGCTGGAAGCAGGAGATCTGACCATGCCTGCAGCACAGGTTGAACAAAGGCTGGTTCACACACACTTTGTTTAATCAGAGCCTGCACACAATCAATACACTCAGATAACTTTTGCTGGGGACAGGAGGAATAATGCTCATCAAAATAAGCCGGATCATCCTCCATCAACCATACCAGGGATTCAATTTGGTCAGGACTGAAGGGGGGAGAGAAGTCATCACCTCCAGCTGGAATAACTGACAGGGCTGGTTTAACACATAACTTGATCAATGGCTGAACATCATTGTAAGACATAACCCAGATCCACCATGGAATGGGCCGATCGGATGGCTTCCATCAGCTCATCCCTTGTCCATCCCTCCAACACCTGACGACAATACTCCTCATCCTCCTCTGCTAGCAGAGAAAAGTAAGTAATTTCATTGAAATCCATGTTTCAACAAAAACGCACTACAACAGGATGGTTCCCTATGCAGGCACGTCTGGTCAAATGGCCCTGGTATACTGTCAGGGATTCTAGATGGACCAGGACTGTGTGCCTACACTGAGGAGACCAATACTGTATATAGTGGAAAGAAGGTGTTTATTTACAAAGGTGAGAAAACAAGTGAAAACAGTGCACGAATAACACAAGGCTATATACAGGTTTAGGGGAAATGCAATAATCATAAGCCAGAGCCAAGCCGGGGTCAAATACCAGAAATCATCAAAAGAGGCTGCAGACAGGGAAGGGACAGGGAAGGGGCAGGAAGGAAATGTCCAGGAGAGGGATCAGGATAGGTCAGAGGTCCAGAGCAGGTTCAGGGTCCGGTTAGTAAACAGATACCAGGGCAAGTTCTGTTTGAACTCGCCGGGTATTTATAGTGGGTGTACTGATTGGGTTCAGGTCACACCTGAATGGAGCAAAGGCCAGGTGTTCCACACTGCCAGGGTCCATCCGCTGGTGGAGGTCAGTACTGCATCCCAAAGGTGATATACCAGCAGGGGGAAGTTCCCCTGACAGCTCCGAACTGCCAGGAGACCCCTGCTGGTGGGACGCAGCACTGCAAGACAAAATATCAATAGCACCAGCGGATGGACCTTTTCCTGACAAAGCTATTTAGCTAAAAAAAAAAAATTCCTTTAGTGATCCTTTAAGTGAATCTGAACTCAAAAAATTGAGTTTTACACATTCTTTGTCCTGTTTACAGTCTCATAGCTGTTTATCTGCAGTGTGACCTATGACACAACAGCCCCCCGGCTGTCCCAGGAGATGCAGAGTGAGATTTGGGGATGTCGCTACCCCAGAGAGCAAGCAATTGTGCTGTTGCCAAGGCTTTGCGTATTTGTTGCACAATTGCAGCAAGTCCGCATTGCATGACTCCAGATCAACTTTCTTTGCAAACATTCTGCAAGTCTGCTGCAAGTTCTGGTTCAGTTATGTTGTAAAGTGGTCATCCCACCACGGGGGTCAGTGTGACTGAATTTTAATGCTGTAGACCACAGGTAGCAAACAACAAGGCCCGCGGGCCGAATGCGGCCCTCCAGGCCATTTCATGTGGCCCTTGCACCTCTCCAGTCCTCCTCCAGACCATTACTTTCTGCTTTCAAGCAATGCATTCAACTTCTTCCCAGCAGCAGCATAAGGAAAGGGGGTGCACTGTGATCAGGCATGGACTGGCCATAGGGACTACAGGGAGTTTCCCGGTGGGCCGATGGCTCAGTGGGCCGGTTTCAGTGACAGCCTGTCAAAGTAATGGCTGCGCAGCGCGCCCTCCACTTCATGCAGTGAAGTGAGAAGAATGAGGAAAATACAGAGGAGAATACGTGAAATAATAAAAGAGGTGAGTGAGGACTCCTTATGTTATGCTACTTATGTTTTTTTTGCACAATTCCGTATAGTTTGTATACTGTTTTTGTTCTTGTTTGCAAACATAAAGTGGGCCGGTCTGGATAAAGTCCAGGGCCAAATTTTGGTCTCAGTCCATCCCTGACTGTGATATAAGGGAGAGTTGGGGACTCAACTTCTGATGGTGGGGTGGCTACTGACATCTAATATATGGGGAGGGGATGCGCTGGACATCCAATCTTACAGATACAACTGGCCCTTTTGAGGGCAATCATAATGCTGATGCGGCCCACGATGAAATTGAGTTTGACACCCCTGCTGTAGACTTTGCTGTGGACTGTGCTGCTTCATTGTTCACCTTGCTGGAGACTCTGATATGGGGGAAGTAGAGCGCTGCATCTACAAAGATGGCCACCACCACATGGAGCCACAGTGTAGAAACAAGATATAATAAGTCACTAATGGGGAAAAGATCCACTGCAGGGAGACCTAGGCAATACTGGGGACTAGTCCTTTGCCCTTTGCATACCTTTTTTGGGCACAGCTTTGAAAGCTTAGTTTTTCTTTAAGACCTATAATATAAAAATACATCTATTTGAATCTGCTTCCAGAGTTAAGATCTACTTATCACACCAAAAGAAAAAAAAACTATGGACTACAAAGGTGATTTTTTTTTTGCACAAAACTGACATCTAATCTAAAAGAAAGCCTTCCAGTCATATAGAGACTATAATGTTCAGGGTCGGACTGGTCTGTAGGGATGAGCCGAACACCCCCCTGTTTGGTTCGCACCAGAACTTGCGAACACACCAAATGTTTACTTTAGAACCCCGTTAAAGTCTATGGGACTCAAACATTTGAAATCTAAAGTGCTAATTTTAAAGGCTAATATGCAAGTTATTGTCCTAAAAAGTGTTTGGGGACCTGGGTCTGACGTTTTTTCGGGAGCAGTGAATTTAATAATGCTAAAAGTGAAACAATAAAAGTGTAATATTACTTTAAATTTCGTACCTGGGGGGGTGTAAAGTCAGCATGTGAAAAAGCACATGGTTCCCGTACATAGAACTGTCCCTGCACAAAGTGCCATTTCTGAAAGAAAAAAAATCATTTAACACCGGCTTTGCGGCTATAATGAATTGTCGGCTCTGGCAATTCAGAGAAAATTCATTCATAATTTTTTTTTTAAAAAGCGTGGGGGTTCCCCCAAATTCAATTACCAGGCCCTTCAGTTCTGGTATGGATATTAAGAGGAACCCCGCCGTCAATTTAAAAAAAAAATGACGTGGGGTTCCCCCAAATATCCACTCCAGACCCTTTATCCGAGCATGTTAACCTGGCCAGCCGCAGAAAAGAGGGGGGGACAGAATGAGGCCCCCCTCTCCTATACCACACCAGGCCAGATGCCTTCAACATGGGGAGGATGTCCACATGTTGATGGGGACAAGGGCCTCATCCCCACAACCCTTGCCTGGTGGTTGTGGGGGTCTGCGGGCGGGGGGCTTATCAGAATCTGGAAGACCCCTTTAACAAAGGGGACCCCCAGATCCTGCCCCCCCCCTATGTGAATTGGTAATGGGGTACAATGTACCCCTACCATTTCACGAAGGAAGTGTAAATAGTTTTAAAAAAAACACACACACACCATAGAAAAAAGTCCTTTATTAATAAAAAGAAAAAAAGAAAAAAAATCCAGCGGTGGTATCCCACTCTCGATGCGGCTCCCCGCTCCAACGTTGTCTTCTATCCAGCGACGGGTGATCTCTCCAGCGACAGGTGATCTCTCCAGCGACGGGCGATCTCTCCAGCAACGGGTGAACGGTCCAGCGATGAGAAGACTATCCATCCAGAGCAGCATCGCCGACCTCCTCTCTCAGCTGGACACAGCCCAGCGGAATGACGCGGCCGATAGGGACATCCTCCCCATGTTGAGGGCATGTGGCCTGGTATGGTTCAGGAGAGGGGGGGGGCCGCACTCTGTCCCCCCCTCTTTTCTGCGGCCAGTTTTAAAAAAAAAATTGTATTGATACATGTCCCCTGGGGCGGGACCCAGGTCCCCAAACACTTTTTAGGACAATAACTTGCATATTATCCTTTACAATTAGCACTTTAGATTTCTCCTATAGACTTTAACAGGGTGTTCCGCAGCTTTTCGAATTTGCTGCGAACATCCCTAATTGTTTGTTGTTCGCCAAACAGGCGAACAGGCAATGTTCGAGTTGAACATGAGTTTGACTCGAACTCGAAGCTCATCCCTACTGGTCTGTTGGGATACCGAGATATTTCCCAGTAGGCCGTGTGCCCTGGGGCCTCTTTGAGCTGCGGCTGCAGCAGTGCCCAGGGTTTTTCTTCGTGACTGTGACATTATGGTGGACCTATCGGACAATTTTGATACATTTTTGGGACCATTGTCATTTTCACAGCAACAAGTGCATTAAAAATGCACTGATTACTGTGAAAATTACAATTGCAGTTTAGTAGTTAACCACTAGGGGACACTGTAGGAGTTAAGTGTGAACTCATATGTGTTTCTAACCGTAGGGGGGCGGGGCTGGACGTATGATGTCAGTGATCGTATTTCCCTATTTTAGGGCACAGACAATCACTGACACTGCCACAATGCCACTGCCACACCTCTCCCTGTACTTCAGTTCCGATGACCGATCACGGGACACCGGCGGTGATCGGGTCCGCGGGACCCGTGGGCACGGTCACGGAGCTTGCGACCCCACGGCTGGGCCTTAACCACTTCAGATCCGCGCTACCGTCAAATGACGGCACCAGCGTGGGTCTGAATATCCAACATGCCGTCTTTTGACGGCCGCCCCTTTGGGCGTTCCCAGCGCACGCTGTAGAGCACGCTGCGGGGAAGCCCTGTGTTGTCAGTGTCCCTTGAACACGGCCAATCACAGATCGCGGCGACCGGCCAGTCAGAGTGGCCGGATGCGATCTGTGGGCAAAAGAGAGATGATCTCATAGATCATCTCTCATTGCCGTTTTACACAGAGACAGCGTCCTGTCTCTGGAGAGGAGGGGCCCGATCTGTGTTCCTTGTACGTAGGGACACAGATCGGTCACCCCCCCAGTCACCCCCCCACAGTTAGAACACACCTAGGATACACATTTAACCCCTTCCTTACCCCCTAGTGTTAACCCCTTCAATGCCAGTCACATTTATACTGTAATTAGTGCATATTTATAGCACTGATCGCAGTATAAATGTGAATGGCGCCAAAAATGTGTCAAAAGTGTCTGATTTGTCCGCCATAACGTCGCAGTACCAATAAAAAAATCGCAGATCGCCGCCATTTCTAGTAAAAAAATAAATAATAAAAAATAATAATTCTCTCCCCTATTTTGTAAGCGCTATAACTTTTGCGCAAACCAGTCGCTTATTGCGATTTTTTTTTTTTTACCAAAAATATGTAGAAGAATACGTATCGCCCTAAACTGAGAAAAAAAAATGTTTTTTTTTTAAATTGGGATATTTATTATAGCAACAAGTAAAAAATATTGTATTTTTCTTCAAAATTGTCGCTCTTTTTTGTTTATAGCGCAAAAAATAAAAACCGCACAGGCGATCAAATACCACCAAAAGAAAGCTCTACTTGTGGGGAAAAAGGACGTCAATTTTGTTTGGGAGCCACGTTGCACGACCGCGCAATTGTCAGTTAAAGCGACGCAGTGCCGGAAGCTGAAATTTCACCTGGGCAGGAGGGGGGTGTATGTGCCCAGTAAGCAAGTGGTTAAAGAGACACGCACAGGTACATGCTTGTGCCCAGTCGTGCCATTCTGCCGACGTATAACATCGGTAAGGGGCTTAAGTGGCTGATAATAGTGCTGGTGTGAAATTTTTTCCAGGGCTCGTTTTTATTCCAAGTCAAGCCCTGGTAATGTGTAACAAACATGAACAGGCATCTATTAAAATATTTATTGCTTTGCAGAAGATGCTCAGTTTATTTGTAATGTAAATGGGCGCTGATATAAAAGCTAAACACATGTTTGTTTTTAAGTACTGTATAATTGAATGCCTATCTTTATGCCTATGAATATTTATATATTAGAGATGGGCCAAACACCCAACGGTTTCATTCGCACCAGAACTCTCAAACATTGCAAAAGTTCTAACCCAAACCCTATGGAAATCTATGGGACCCAAATTTGAAAAATCAAAAGTCCCCATTTTGAAGGCTTACATGCAAGTTATTGGCCATAAAAAGAGTATGACGGTTAGGTTATGTCCCTGGGGGACATGTATCAATGAAAAGCTTTTTTTTTTAAAGTGGATTTCCCCCTGAAAAAAAAATATTAAAAGCCAGCAGCTACAAATACTGCAGCTGCTGACTTTTAATATTAGGACACTTACCTGTCCTGGAGTCCAGCGGCGTCCGCAGCAGAGGACGAGCGGTCGCTCGTCACCCTGCTGCTCCCCCCTCCATCCACGGTGAGGGAACCAGGAAGTGAAGCGCTCCGCCTTCACTGCCCGGTCCCCTACGGCGCATGCGCGAGTCGCGCTGCGCCCGCCGATTGGCTCCCGCTGTGTGCTGGGAGCCGAGTGTTCCCAGCACACAACGGGGGACGGACGGGATGTGGCAAAAAAAAACTGTCTTTTGCCCGAGACGTGTGGCCGGGAGTGGGTGCAGATACCTGTCTTTAGACAGGTATATGCACCCCCCTCCCCCCTGAAAGGTGTCAAATGTGACACCGGAGGGTTCCGATCAGTGGAAGTTCCACTTTAGGGTGGAGATCCACTTTAAATATAATTTGTACAGAAGCAATGATATTAATGATGCTTAAAGTGAAACAATACAAATGGAAAATTCCTTTAAATATAGTGCCTGGGGGTCCCCTTAGTCTGCCTGTAAAGTGGCACATCTGTACTGTGTATAGAAGCTGCTGTAAAAAAAGCCGCAGAGCACCCTGGAAAAGTCTATGGGAGAAATCTAAAGTGCTAATTTTAAAGGCTTATATGCAAGTTATTGTCATAAAAAGTGTTTGGGGACCTGGGTCCTGCCCCAGGGGACATGTATCAATGCAAAAACAGTTTTAAAAAAACAGAAGTTTTTTCGGGAGCAGCGATTTTATACGTCGGCAGAATGGCCTGATACAGGTGAGGCGATGGGAATAGAGAACGTACTGCATGGTATACTGAATGAGGCGATGGGAATAGAGAATGTACTGCATGGTATACTGAATGAGGTGATGGTGATAGAGAACGTACTGCATGGTGTACTGAATGAGGCAATGGGAATAGAGAACGTACTGCATGGTATACTGAATGAGATGATGGGAATGGTGAATGTACTGCATGGTATACTGAATGAGGTGATGGTGATAGAGAACGTACTGCATGGTGTACTGAATGAGGCAATGGGAATAGAGAACGTACTGCATGGTATACTGAATGAGTCAATGGGAATAGAGAACGTACTGCATGGTATACTGAATGAGATGATGGGAATAGAGAACGTACTGCATGGTATACTGAATGAGATGATGGGAATGGTGAATGTACTGCATGGTATACTGAATGAGATGATGGGAATAGAGAACGTACTGCATGGTATACTGAATGAGGCGATGGGAATAGAGAATGTACTGCATGGTATACTGAATGAGGTGATGGGAATAGAGAACGTACTGCATGGTATACTGAATAAGATGATGGGAAAAGAGAACGTACTGCATGGTATACTGAATGAGGCGATGGGAATAGAGAACGTACTGCATGGTATACTGAATGAGGTGATGGGAATAGAGAACGTACTGCATGGTATACTGAATGAGATGATGGGAATGGTGAATGTACTGCATGGTATACTGAATGAGATGATGGGAATAGAGAACGTACTGCATGGTATACTGAATGAGGCGATGGGAATAGAGAACGTACTGCATGGTATACTGAATGAGATGTTGGGAATGGAGAACGTACTGCATGGTATACTGAATGAGGCGATGGGAATAGAGAATGTACTGCATGGTATACTGAATGAGGTGATGGTAATAGAGAACGTACTGCATGGTATACTGAATGAGGTGATGGGAATAGAGAACGTACTGCATGGTATACTGAATGAGATGATGGAAATGGAGAACGTACTGCATGGTATACTGAATGAGGTGATGGGAATAGAGAATGTACTGCATGGTATACTGAATGAGATGATGGGAATAGAGAACGTACTGCATGGTATACTGAATGAGGTGATGGGAATAGAGAATGTACTGCATGGTATACTGAATGAGGTGATGGTAATAGAGAACGTACTGCATGGTATACTGAATGAGATGATGGGAATGGAGAACGTACTGCATGGTATACTGAATGAGATGATGGGAATAGAGAACGTACTGCATGGTATACTAAATGAGGTGATAGGGATAGAGAACGTACTGCATGGTATACTGAATGAGGCGATGGGAATAGGAAGTGTACAACATAACATAGGACATTAGGTGTTGCAGAATAGGGAATATATAGCGTGGTATATGGAATATGGAATGAAACAATAGGAATAGAAAATGTCCCACAGAAGATACAGAGTGAGGCAGTGGGAATAGTATATAATATCCGGTATGGTATACAGAATAAGGTGATGGAAGGGAATAGGAGCGTACAGCATGGTATATAGAGTGTGATCATGTGGAACAGGGAACATACAGCATCACATATGGAATGAGGTGGTGGGGAATAAGGAATAGAGAAAATGTTATACAGAATGATAGTTGGGGACCCTCTGTGGATGCCTTTGCTGGCAAAACATGTTGGGGACACACTGATTTTGCTTTGCACATGGTCACCTTCCCGCCGCACTAAGGCTGTGTACACGATTGGAAAAAAACGATGAAAACAGACTGAAGGTCCGTTTCATCGGTCCAAACCGATCGTGTGCGGGCGCCATCGGTCAGTTATCCTTCGGTCAAAAAAAAGAGAACCGATGGACGCCTAACCGATAGGTCACAACCGATCGTTAGTACGCACGAGCATCGGTTAAAAATCCACGCATGCTCATAATCAAGCCGACGCTTGCTTGGAAGCATTCAACTTCGTTTTTTTCAGCACGCCGTTGCGTTCTGACACCATCAGTCAGCTTCATCGGTTAATCTTCGGACTGTTCTCATCGGATGGACTGATCGTGTGTACGTAGCCTAATATCTGGCTGATACTTTATAAATGGCGCCAGGCTACTGATCCAGGGTTCTATACCCGCTGACTATCGCTATGCTGACATAGAATGTCCAATGCTTTTGAAGACTCAGCTAAGTATATATGGCATTTGAGTTTGGCTGGTTGTTGATTGAGGTGTTCCTTGAACAGCTTGGATGTTACCCATGCTACCAACCATTGGGAGTATCTATTCTAACATATCCCTTACTAGCAATTTTGGATGACACCTATTTACCTCTCTGGACTGCCCACTTAATGACAGGAGCCTTATACTTTAACATATGAGAACACGGATGTCTGCATAACTTGGCTTGGAATATCTCATATGACCACTAGCTGATTTATCTACATTACAGTTCCTACATCCCCAGCTGCCAGGAACTATGCTTACTAGCTTGACTTACTTACACATATTCTTATTATACTATATAACCATCATTGCATGAACTTGTCTGCTACTTACACAATAAGCGTTCATTTTTGCCAGGCATTTGCTCCACCACAGAAAACAAATACTCCTGCGCATGAGTGGATTGACCAACAATCAATAGTCCATAACAATGATGATAACGATACCACTGGCCTTTCCGTCCTTCATGGATGGGGATATCCTAGTAGCAAACAAAAAAGAACGACAAAGGCGCACCAGCCTAGTGTATTACCGTAATTAAAAAAAAAAAAAAAAATACAATGTAAAAAGTTGTGAGTAGGTTTTTTATATTGTATTTTATTTTAACGGTAATACACTAGGCTGGTGAGCCTTTGTCGTTCTTTTTTTATTTGCTCCACCATAGCCTGTGACCAGCTCACTATACAACTCTGCTGTGTGACCTCATGCTTTGTTTTTGACTAAACAATTTTCATGTTACATATGCTTTTACAGCAAATAATATATGTATTATTTTAGAGTCGATAATGGACCTTTTAAGTATATATGTATCTATTTTTGGAACTATAGGCTGCTTTGGTTCCTCTGGGACTGTTTGCCTAACACCTATTATTCAGCCATTCTATTGCCTCTTGAAGTGTGGGCCTCATAGTTTGCCTCTAATTGCTAGTGACACCTTCCTTCCCAGTTGGTACTGAGGGGGGGGGGGGGGGGTTGCTTTGAGCACCGATTCACCATTAATCATTGTTCATTTGTACTGTAAGGTGCATGATGAATCTATGTAGCCATGGAACTGGTATAATGCGGTGTCTATATGTTGAGAAACTGAATTATTTCTTTGTGTCTCTATAGATTTTTTTAAATATAGACATGTATTAGTGATCTGGATTGAAATAAATGGATATATATGTGGCTTGATATACAGTATCTCACAAAAGTGAGTACACCCCTCACATTTTTTGTAAATATTTTATTATATTTTTTCATGTGCCAAAACTGTAGAAATTACACTTTGCTACAATGTAGTGAGTGTACAGCTTGTATAACAGTGTACATTTGCTTTACCATTAAAATAACTCAACACACAGTCATTAATGTCTAAACCGCTGGCAACAAAAGTGAGTACACCCCTAAGTGGAAATGGCCCAACATGTGGCCACCATTTTTTTCCAGCACTGCCTTAGCCCTCTTGGGCATGGAGTTCACCAGAGCTTCACAGGTTGCCACTGGAGTCCTCTTCCACTCCTCCATGATGACATCACAGAGCTGGTGGATGTTAGAGACCTTGCGCTCCTCCACCTTCCGTTTGAGGATGCCACACAGATGCTTAGGTCTGGAGACATGCTTGGCCAGTCCATGACCTTTACATTCAGCTTCTTTGACAAGGAAGTGGTCACCCTGGAGGTCTGTTTGGGGTCGTTATCATGTTGGAATACTGCCCTGCGGCCCAGTCTCCGAAAGGGAGGGGATCATGCTCTGCTTCAGTATCTCACAGTACATGTTGGGATTCACGGTTCCCTCAATGAACTGTAGCTCCCCAGTACCAGCAGCACTCATGCAGCCCCAGACCATGACACTCCCACCACCATGCTGGACCGTAGGCAGGACACACTTGTCTTTGTATCCTCCCCTGGTTGCCCCGACACATGCTTGACACCATCTGAACTAAATAAGTTTATCTTGGACTCATCAGACAACAGGTCATGGTTCCAGTAATCCATGTCCTTAGTCTGCTTGTCCTCAGCAAACTGTTTGAGGGCTTTCTTTTTAATCATCTTTAGAAGAGGCTGCCTTCTGGGACAACAACCATTCAGACCAATTGTGTGCAGTGTATGGGCTGAGCACTGACAACCTGACCCCCCACCCCTTCAACCTTGGCAGCAAAGCTGGCAGCACTCATACGTCTATTTCCCAACGACAACCTCTGGATATGAGGCTGAGCATGTGCACACAACTTCTTTAGTTGACTATGGCGAGGCATGTTCTGAGTGGAACCTGTCCTGTTAAACCGCTGTATAGTCTTGGCCACTGTGCTGCAGCTCAGTTTCAGGGTTTTGGCAATCTTCTCATAGCCTAGGCCATATTTATGTAGAGCAACAATTCTTTTTTTTTAGATCCTCAGAGAGTCCCTGACAGCAAATTTACACTGTTTTACAAGCTGTACACTCACTACTTTACATAAATAGAGCTGTAGCACTAACACCCGAAGGAGCTGCTGGATATTTTGGGTGGCATGTTACCTTTACCTTCTCCCTGTCCAGGGTAATATAAGAGAGTTGAAAAAGTCCAATGTCCACACTGTACACTTTTTTTTTCCAGGTTTTATTTGCAAAACTTAGTAGAAAATAAGTTGGAGGGATGGAAGAGTAAATAGGTAGGTAGATTCAGATATATAATATCAAATAGGAAACACTCCTGCTTCCAGCAAACTGTTCTCGTCGCCAGAGTCTAGGCAGAGTGGGTATTGCTCACCAGGATAGGTCCCTCTCACTCGCCTAGCAGCCGGAATGTCGCACAGAATAAAGCACTAGACATGTGCATTTGTTTTCGTTAGAATGCATTTTCGAACGAAAATCTGTTTTTTTCGTTATCGTTTTAACAAACAATAACAAAAGTGCAAGAAACGAAAACCGAAAGATCCGACATTAAAAATGCTTTATTTTCGTTTTCGTTGCGGTAAAAATTTGATATAGAGAGATTCGACATTATAGGGAAAAGATTCGACATCATAGAGAAAAGATTCGACATTATAGGGAAAAGATTCGACACTATAGAAATAATAGATTCGACATTACAGAGAATAGATTTCGATTTAGGGGAAAATAGATTCGACATTATAGAGAATAGATTCAACATTATTACTAGTCATACAACATTAGAATTCTTGTAGGTGGAATATTCTAACGGAAATGTACGATTCGACGTAAAGATTCGACGTTCCGTAGAATATTCTTTTGACCATTCGACAGAAACCAAAAAGATTCAACGTTCCGTCTAATATTCTTTTGACCATTCGACAGAAACCAAGTATTATTGGATTTTCGGACGAAAGCTATTCCCCAACGAAAAACAAAATAAATCAAAACGATTTTCGGGAGTAACTAAATAAATTTATTTTCCAAACGAAAACGAAAAAACAAAACAAAATATTCCAGTCTTATAAAGCACAGTCTCTGCCACAGACCTTCCTTTACAAGGAGACACTTTTGATCCAGAAACCCCTGACACATGATTCAGCACCCGGATCTCTCCAAATTAACTCTTGTAGAACTTATATCCGACAGGCGATCACCTTCAAGACTCTCAGTGTATGGTGCATCCTTCAATGAAGTTTCCAGACCTTTTCCCAAGTTACCAGCCTCTTGCATGTTCCTCTCCACGATAGGTCCTCCCCCGGCTCCCTTCATCAAGCCGATTCCTCCCGCAGGGAGGACAGCACAGGATCACCTTGACAGTGCAGACCCAGTCTGAACTATTTGGCCGACTAAGCTACACCACAACCCCGAACCAGCATGGTCCCGGAGCCAGGACTCAGGAACACGCACCCCAGGCCAGGCGGGCCACGAGGCGCGTGGGACGACAGCCACCGACCACAACCCCACCCCAATGGCATCTGTCCCTTAAGTACCCCTCCCCAGCATGCACAGCGGAATGATCACTCCCATTGTTTTGCTGCCAAGGGGGTACCCAACACACCCTGACTCTGCTGCTGCCACCCTTGGCCTGGGAGGGTAATAACACCCCCAAACAAACAATGGTTTGGAACAGAGGCTAAATTGCTGGACCCTTTAGCTGATCAGAGAACAGTAGAGGGGGGTTAAAAGTACTAGTCCCTGAGATCCCGCAGATGTCTCTACTGACAGGCCATTGTAGATCAACCGGTAACCTCTCTCAGTGATACCACACGGATGACGGATCCTCAGCGAACTTCCCCCTTAGTCAGAGTTAGAAGAACCAGGGCCACCCTTCTATTCCAGTTTCAGGCCATCAGGTTGCACACCTAAGGCCTCTTGGTAGCAGGTGCCAGGAGGGGGGGCAAGAGCCTGCCTCAACCCTGGCTGGTGCATTCCACTCTGAGAAGGACCCAGAGCCCATGTGTTCACAGAATATAAATGCCAGCACCCAGCATGCTCAAGGGCACCCTCCCCGTAATTGGCCAGAGCTGCATTCATATTCATGCTGCCCATTTGCCCACCTATGTTATGGAAAGCTCTAGTGGTTTCCAGAAGGAAGGAAAAGCCATGGCAAGCTTGAAGCGGAGTTCCACCCAAAAGTAGAATTTGCGTTTTAAGGACTCCTCACCCCCTTACATGCCACATTTGACATGTAATTTTTTGGGGTGGGTACCTAGTTTTGACAGGTACCTAGTTCCGACTTCTGCTCGGGCCACCTAGGCGACTCGAGAGGAAGTTCTCCTCTCATCCTCCCTGTAATCTTTTGGGACACGTCACAGGTCCCAGAAAAGTATCCCGCATACAATAGGCCAAACAGCACAGAGACAAGCCTCAAACCTTCTGGCACAAAGTCATTTGGAGTAATAAGACCTAAATTAAGCTTTTTGGCCACAACAATAAGCGCTTCATTTGGAGAGGAGTTAAGGTAGGTTCAAGGTACACCATTCCTACTGTGAAACACGGAGGTGGATCACTGATGTTTTGGGGTTGTGTGAGGCACAGGGAATTAGGACAAAATTCATGGCAAGATGAATTCAGTATGTTATCAAAAAATTGTGGAGGAACATTTGCATTCATAAGCCAGGAAGGTTCCCATGGGAGGACGTACTTGGACATTCTAACATGACAATGATCCAAAACACAAGGCCAAGTGAATATACAGGTATAGTATATACATTGGTCCAATTTGTACCTATGTAAAAATATCCATACCTGGAATTATTCTTTAAGTTACATACTCAACAAGAAAGTGTCCTTAGAAATTGTTTTAAATGGTGACTTCTATGATTGTTGAGGACGCTAGAAAGGCAGAGTAATGTGAAGCTGTTCCTTGTACAGCCTGGGAGAATGTTCACCTGTGTGTGCTTATTCCATTACCAATGACTGACCTTGACTGCTGTTCCTTATGTACTTGACACAGACTAGATGCGTACACAGCACTGCCCAATTCATTACTGAACCGCCCGGACATCCAAATATAGCAGGTGATGACGCAAGAAATAACTTGTTCTTATGTATCGGGTTTTTCACTGAATGGCTTTAAATAGTTCACAGTATGTAAGTCAATGTCAAATTATCAATGTCCTATCCCCTTTACGGGCAGGGTATGTTTTCACTGCACCCACTATTTATACATACACTAGCGGCATGGAAAGTACAATGGCACAGCCTGAAATGTAAGGTGTCTCATAAAGATGGAGTATTTTTTTTTTGCCCGCGAATAGTATTAAAACTTGCCATGTCTTATTTTAGATTTCCCTTGCTCCAGCTAAGCTGTCTCTTCATGTAAGTGAAAGTCGTCACTTGGCCACCTTTGTCAATGTGCTGTTGTCCAAGACAATGCATGGGCAGCCAGAACAACCTATCACTAGGCAGGATTTTTTAAACACGCAGTGGCAATTGCTGTAGCCTATGCAGACTAAAGGCCCATACACACGGTAGGACATCCAACAAAATTTCCCTTGGATTTTTGTCCTAATTGATTTGTCCGGTCACACCCATAGCATACACACAGTCAGACTTTTCTGGAAACTTTTCTAAAACTTTCCCATTGTCACGTGGTTTTTCTGCTCTTTTCTGCTCTTTACCGCCACCCTTTGGTTAACTTCTGCTATTGTTGGTTGATTTTAACAATGGTTCTGAGCATGCATATTTGCACTTTGTACAAAAGTTGGTTGGATTGCTGTACACACGGTCACACAAAGCACCATCGGACTTTTGTTGCCGAAAAGTTGGTCCGTTCGCAGACCCAACTTTTTGTTGGATGAAACCTGAAAAAGTTGGTCTGATGGAGCGTACACACGATCAGACAAATTTGAAAAGTTGCAGATTTTGAAGTTGGTTGGCCAAAAGTCTGACCGTGTGTATGGGGCTTTAGATTTCATATAAAAATAATAAGTGCAGCTCTAATCTAGTGAAAATGAATATACCGGGACCCTATCAAAAGGGTACACCTGAAATTCAGGTGATTGTTATCTTCAAATTCATGTGTTATAACAAAATCCTAACAACAAATATATAAAAACAGGATTAAGGAGAAGGGCTGGGCCGGGGCAAAAATTTGGCCCTGGAACTCAACCAGACCAGCCCACTTTTTTTTGAAAACACGCACAAAAACAGTATATAAATTAGACGCGACTGCGGAAAAAAAAGTAAAAACATTCCACTGTAAGTATAAATGGCTTTTTCTTTTTTAAACACTTTGGGCCAGATTAACATACACTTAATATTGCGCTGCGTAATCGAAATACTCTACGCTGCCGTATTTTACCAGGCTCTACACCGAATCCTGGTAGATTTTTGCCCGTACGCTACGGCGGCGTAGTCTATTTCTCGCCGCATAATCGAAATACGCGATTAGGGGGCGTAAACATTTAAATTAAGCGCGTCCCCGCGGCGATCGAACTGCGCATACTCCGTTCAGAAATTTCCCGCCGTGCATTGCGCAAAATCACGTCGTTACGTCATTCGTTGTTTGAGTAGCGTCGTTTACGAACATTCCTATTCCCGGACGACTTACGTAAAAAATAATAAAAGACATCGGGAAACGTATAAATTCGATGCGGGAACGACAGCCATACTTAACATGGGCTGTCTAATATTAGAGCAGCAAAAAGCTGGTATAGTGTTACGCAAATAAAAGATGACTAAAGGTGCCGTAAGAGATTGCGATTGAAGATCGTAATTTCGGGGATCGCCGGCAAAAGCTCATTTGCATACCCCGACGCGGAAAACGACGGGAAGTCCACCCAGTGGCCGCAATTTTATTGCAGCGTAGATCCGAAGGCGTACAAACACGTAATCCAGTCGAATTGAAGCCCCCAGCCGTCTATTCATGGTTTGAGGTTTTCGACTAGCTAAAAAACGCACGTAATTTGAAATTACTCCAGTCTAACACCAGTTAGACAGGCGTAATGGCTCTCTGAATCTGGCCCTTTATTTAGAGAAAAAATGCATTTCCTTGTCAAAAATATTTATTCATTACACAATAATAAGTACATGCATTGGTTATTTATGCAAGGATACAGATAATGACGTTTACATAAAAAAAAAAAATAATAATAATGCATAACATAGAATATTTAAAGAGAACTAGATAGCCAGTGAGTAGCATTGTATACATGACTACTGTGCCTTAAAGTATAATTAAACTATTGTCATATTAAGAACCTGGGCTAAGGCAGTGAAATCACCTGTGCAAAATAATGGAAAGCCTGAAAACATGACCTGTTGTTGTGCCTTGAGGACTGGAATTGAAAAACACTGGTATAGAGGAACATAGGGCATAGGGGATCTCAGCTACTCTAAATATAGCACTTGTGAAAAAAAGTGTCCCAGAAAATCTTTTTTAAATGTTGGCAACTACAGCTGTATGCACTTAGGTACTGCCCAAGGGCCACTGGGTCAGTAGGGGGCCCCATGAGAGGCTCCTGGGATCCTGTGATAATAAAGCGGTAGTAAACTTTCCTGACATTACTACTTTTTAGAGGCCATATTGAACTTGCCTTGGCCGGGCTGTGTTGATGTGATTCCCACGCATTTATTTATTATTTATAAAAGGCCCCACCAAAATCCTCAGCACCAGGCCCATGATGTTCTTGATCTGGCCCTGACACACACAGTAAACATTGTTAGGCACACATTTAACTACTTTATCGCCCCTAGAAGTTAACCCCTTCCCAGCCAGCGTCAATAATACAGTGACAGTGTATTATTAGCACTGGTCACTGTATTAGGCTTCGTTCACATCTTGGTGTTCTGAATCGCGAGCGGAATCGTTGCGATTCTGCCCGCGATTCAAAATAGCAGCAAATCACAGGAGACCCAATGCGTTCCCTGTCACTTCCAATGGAACTTCAATCACAGCAAGATTTTGTACAAGAGCTTTTTGGGTGACAGACGTCCCGCGATTAGTGTTGAGCGGAATACGCCATATTCGATTTTTCGATATTTCACGAATATATAGAAGAATATTCGTGAAATATTCGTTAATATCGAATATTCGTGATATTTTATCAAGAAATTTTTTTTGCGAAATTTCGCTAATGCGAATGCGAAATTGATTGCGAAATTCTCGTCCGCGCATGCGCATACGCACGAACAACACGCGAAAACGGAGATAATTTCCTGGATTACTAAACTATTATGCACTAAACACTAACTCTACTTACACAAACTTATATGACTAAACTAAAGCTAAAAAATTTTTTATTTTTTTTTTGTTTTTTTTTTACACTGACTGACAAGGACAAAGACGAGGACTACAAATAATAAACTAATATGCACTAAACACTAACTCTACTTACACAAACTTATATGACTAAACTAAAGCTAATTTTTTTTTTTCTATACACAAAACACAGAGACTAAACACACACTAAACTAAGCTACCTTAAAGAAATGTACACTTACACTAACTACACAGAAATCTATCTAACACTAAGCTACACTAACCTGGACAAAACAACACAAATCTGAGCTTTTAGAAAAGCTGTTGGGTCTTTTGCTTTGAAAAAAGCATTTGGTTTTAGAAGCAGGAAACTCAGAACTGAAAGCACTATAGGAAGCACAATGCTAAGCTCTAAGATCGCAATACACAGGAAAAACGCACAGAAACACTCCACTCTCTCTAGCCACCTTGTGAATCTGCACTGAAATACTGCTGGGAGTGATCTTATATAATGGTCGTGCAGGCAGGTTCCTATTGGTTTCTATGGAGGTTGCTAACCTCTGACAGCTGTGGTAGGAGAACTCTGATTTACCCAGAATGGATCTAGACATGTCATCTTCACGGTAGAAGAGGGTCTCAAACTGCTTAAAGCGGAGCTCCACCCAGGAAAACAACATTTTCCCATGTTGTTTAAAAAAATGAAATAAAAAAAACCTTAAAAAAAAAAAAAAAATACTCACCCGAAATACCTGTTGCTATGCGGAAGTCCGTAATCTGCCTCTTCCACTCCGCGGTGCCTTTTCTTCTTGTCCTTCTCCTTGTGAATGGGGCGTGCTGCTTTCTGGGAACTGTGTGTGTTCTCAGAGAGCAGCGCGCCCATTCACAAGCCAGCGTGAGACTCACGCAGGCGCAGTAGGAAATGGGCAGTGAAGCCGTACGGCTTCACTGCCTGTTTCCCATAGTGTGAATGGCGGCGCGGGACCCGGAGCGATCGTGGGACCGGCATCGGGGGGCCCATCAGCGCGGGCAAGAAGGACAAGGTAAGTGTCCTTATTTAAAGTCAGCAGCTACACTGTTAGTAGCTGCTGACTTTAAAAAAAAAAATCGCGGCTGGAGCTCCGCTTTAACGAGTGGGGTATCATACATGACCCCCCCCCCCAACAACCTCAGCCAAACCGCAGAGGGCACACTCGCTCTTTGGGAAATAATCATCTTGTCGATATGCACTGACGCCCACTTGAATAGCGGGTCTTCATTCTCATGAATCTGCAAAACTCCGGCCGGATGCTTTGCTCGGTACCTATTGCTCGGTTCCACGAACTTATACCCCACTGTACCTCAGCAGTCGCAGTTCCACTTGACTGCTGCAAGTTTATTACTTTTTTTTTTGTTTTTGTTTTTCTGTTTATTCCTGTTCTTCTCAACCTGTCTGTTCTTTTTTTCTTTTTATACCCGCAACCTGTGTCACCTACCCTCGAGAACACGCCTGAGAAGTGAACACGTAAATTCGCTCATCTGACTCGAACAATCTTCCTGCATATCAGTGAGTAACACTTATTCTTTATTCTATATCAAACCCAACTTCAGAATGCCAAAATTCCTCTCAACGCCAAGGGTTTGAATCACCCTGCGAAGCGGAAATCTCTATGGCGTACAGCCCTACAATCTAACTGTGATGTCCTGTGCGTGTAGGAAACGCACTTTAAGAAGTCGGAAGAACCATCTTGCACTAATAAACATTTTTGCCACATTTTTCAAGCCCCTGGCCCCACCAAAAAGAAGGGAGTATTTATAGCAATTAAAAATACAGTCAGTTTCACCCTACATGACAGTCTAATAGACGCAGAAGGTAGATATCTGGCCCTGGACTGTACTATTGATAATGCCAGGTTCACTATTGTCACTGTATACGTGCCTAATACCAGACAACTCAAGTTCCTTTCTAAGCTGATGCCCAAACTTACCAAATTTCGCAGAGGCAATTTTGTTTTTTGCGGTGATTTCAACATTGTTCCGGATAATTTCATGGATGCATCATCTCGCACCACTAGACTTGCCTCACCGATGGGCCGCTTCCTCAGATCCAACGATTTGTATGACGTATGGCGGTGTCACCACACCACAGAACGAGACTACTCATTTTTCTCCCACCGTCACAATTCCTATACAAGGATTGACTATTTCCTGGTCGATAAATGGACCCTGCCAAAAATCTCTAATTCACTTATTGACACGATAACATGGTCGGATCATGCTCCTGTGTCGATTGTGATGGACACTCAACCTACCTCTCCACGCACAAAATTGTGGAGAGCCAATACTTCAATCCTCCGATCACCTGAATATTCAGCCTACATTCGTAAACACTTGGAAGAATTTTTTGATTTAAATCAAGGTTCCACATCTACAAACACTATTCTCTGGAATGCCCACAAGGCCTTTGTTAGAGGTCTTCTCATCCAACTAGGTGCAATAGAAAAGAGGAAGAGATCACAGCGTCTTGATAGTCTAACCTCCCAGATTAAATCTGTAGAGGACCAAAATCAGTTGTGCCCTGACCCCACTCTTAAAAATCAACTGACACTCCTTAGGCAGGAACTTAGGAACTTACTGTTAGAATCCTACGAAAGAGCTCAGAAATACTTTAAAGCTACGTACTACTCCACAGGGAATAAAGCTGGGAGAGCCATGGCACTCAGAGTAAAGGGTCATCACCTGAAAACCAAAATTGCACATCTCTACCACCCAAACACTAAGCAGAAGTTACTGGATCCCCAGGCTATAGCGGATGCTTTTAGCCTCTACTACCAAAAATTGTACAACTTGAAAGACGACCCTTCTACTCCTAAACCGTCTGCTGATGACATACATAATTTCCTTAAAGAAATTAAGCTTCCCTCAGTCTCTCCAGATCAACTATCGTCACTAAATGCACCCTTCACATCACTTGAAATTCTAGATGTGATTGCTAAACTTCCGCCCAATAAATCTCCTGGCCCTGATGGTTTCACTGGAGAATATTACAAACAATTTAGCACTATTCATGCCCCCTTTTTATCTCAAGTGTGTAATTACGCTGCATCTTCCTCTTCTCTCCCACCGGAAATGTTAAATGCATTAATAATAACCTTGCCGAAGCCAGGGAAGGACCCCACCTCCCCACAAATCTTCAGACCTATATCCCTACTCAATATTGATACCAAAATATATGCTAAGCTCATAGCGACAAGATTGATAGACATTATGCCATCTTTGATCCATCCAGATCAATCTGGGTTCACTAAAGGCAGACAGACATGTGATTCCACCCGCCGAATTATTAACATTATTCACCATGCTAATTCTACCGGAACGCCTTCTCTGCTTCTGTCTTTAGATGCAGAGAAGGCGTTCGATCGGGTAAACTGGGCATACGTCCGAGCCACACTCCAAAATTTTGGTATCCAAGGTCATATATTTTCGGCAATAATGGCCTTATACTCGAGTCCCTCAGCCCAGGTGTACTCATCTGAGCTATTGTCCAATCCCTTTCTTATATCAAATGGCACCCGACAGGGTTGCCCCCTATCGCCCCTTATTTTTAATTTAGTAATGGAACCCCTTGCTGAGCATATTAGATCGAATCCTCTGATATCTGGCTTTAAAATCGGATCAATGGAACATAAGATAAACTTATTCGCAGATGATGTGATTCTAATGGTTACCAATCTTCTATCCTCCCTGGCTTCGATACAATCTGTACTACTGAGATTTAGCAATGTTTCGTTTATAAAGTTAATGACACAAAATCCCAAATTCTAGACCTGGGTTTAGATGCGGTATCCAGCAACCTCCTACAAAATTTATATCCGTACCCATGGGCGAATACGGGGATTACTTATCTAGGAATCAACCTAACTAAATACTCCAAGACCCTCTTTAATAGTAATTATGTGGAAGCAAATGTTGCTTAAGGAGACTACCAAACTCTCCAAGTTTGAATTTTCTTGGTCTGGGAGGTTAGCCGCCTTCAAAATGCTTGTTCTTCCTAAGCTGCTGTATACATTCCGCACACTGCCTATACCTTTAACATCTTCATACCTTAATTCTCTCCAATCCATTATTCAACATTTCATTTGGCAGGGCAAGCGCCCCAGGTGTTGTCGTTCCAAAACCATCAAATCGAAACTGGCGGGAGGCCTGGGGTATGTAGACATAAAAGACTTACCTGGCTACTGTTCTGGCCCAAATGTCGGATTGGGTTACCGATCATCCATCCACATTATGGGGAAACATAGAGAATGTTATGACTCCTGGACACAACCTAAAGGAATGGTTGTTCGGCTCTACAACCACTCACCAATGTCTTTGCCTATATTCACCGACTGTTCGGGCATCTATTAGTGCTTGGAGAATGTTACATCGCACAAAGTGGTCCCATACAAACCCTCCGCCTTCTATCACCTAACCTAGTTATACCAAACTGGATACTCGCCCTCGCGTCTGACATTGCAGACCTCAGGTCTAAGATACTACAAAAAACATTTTACCAAATCCAGATGTCATTGCATGCACCTCCCTCAGATTTCCTTATTTTCTATAGGATCCAACATTGCCTCTTGGCCCACACAAATCTAGAATGTGAACTTCCACTCAAAATGTGGAATTATTTTTTCTCCACTACCCCCCCCCCCCCCCACCAAAGGTACTTCACTTATCTACTCCACCTTGCAGGAGAAATCTGTTTTCATCAAGTCCAAGCCCTACACTGATTGGGAAAAGGACTTAAATCTCCAACTTTCTGATCATCAGTGGCAAACTGCTTTAAGATCAATTTATAAAGCCACCAGTTGCACCTCCCTATGGGAATTATCCCACAAAATCCATCTAAGATGGTATTTAACTCCACAGAGACTGGCCAAATTTCAACAACACTCGTCACCTACATGTTGGAGGAACTGCAACCAAATAGGCTCCATACTACACATATTTTGGTCCTGCCCTGCATTAACTATTTTGTGGAAAGAGATTGAAACTCTCATACAAGATGTATGTCACACCCCACTCACTCTCACTCCACAATTGGCGATTCTGAATATAGATATTGAATTACTGCCTTCTTCCTTTAGAACGATTGTAACTCATATACTGCTAGCAACTAGGCTTCTTCTTGCCAGACGCTGGAAAACAAATCTCTCCCCCACCATAATAGAAGTCATCGCCCTGGTCCACTCCCATTGTGCTTATGAGATGATAATGTTGTCGGGAAAGCCAACACACCCAAAAATTTGTGACCAATGGCGCCCTTGGACTGAATGGTACACTAAAAAACGTTCCTGATACTCACACAATACGCATTTTATCACACTTCTGATATGGTACAGTCACCGTGTTGTTCTCCCCCCTTCCCTCTTCCT
Organism: Rana kukunoris; assembly: GCA_029574335.1. Classification (NCBI taxonomy): domain Eukaryota; kingdom Metazoa; phylum Chordata; class Amphibia; order Anura; family Ranidae; genus Rana; species Rana kukunoris. Next base: position 559,658,865 of record CM056050.1, on the reverse strand, counting down.
TCATTAAGTTCTGTTCTTACTCTCTTCATATCTCTCTCTTAATTACTTCACTTTATTTCTTATTTTCTCTATTGCTCTCTACTCTCCTTTTCTTCTATAGTTACATCTCTGGAAAAGGTTTGCAAGTGCCTCACTTTTTACATTTTAAATGTCTAAGCGCTTGAAAAGGCACTATCAGTTTAACATATTCATACTAGAACGTTATCTATGGTTTAATATATCACTTCATATTGAGACGATGTACCTTGTTGCACAACCTTAACAGTAGCCACTGATTGGTGGATACCTCGACCTCCCCCTAGTCACAGGTTGTTCCCGTTTAGGGTGTCTAGGAGTTTTATGTTTTATAATTGGTATTACATCCACCACCTGCTTCAAACATGCAAATCTGTCTTCTCGGATAACCTTTAGTGATATGTCTGTAGTTTTCATATGTTGATTAACATGTTGTTTGTCATTGACTGTACAGATGTTTTGTATACCCAATAAAAATTATTAAAGATAAAAAAACTGCTTTATCACTCATACGACACGCAACTGTATTTCCGCATTTGCAATAAAAAGGATCACCACCTCAATCTAGAGACATGTCTCTCTATGATAGAGAACTGGATGACAAAGAGTTATCTAAAACTCAACGGAGCGAAAAAAGAACTCCTTCTGTTCCACGCCAAGCGTAAGAATCTACCTGTAACAACTTGGAGTCCCCCACCCATTCTAGGCAAAATCATCACCCCTAGCGCCAAAGTAAAAAGTCTCGGGGTCATTTTCGACTCCTACATGACTATGGACGCACAAATAGGGTCAGTAGTCAGTGGATCTCACCATCTGCTGCACCTACTGCGTAGGCTCATCCCTTTTATTTCCAAAGAAGACATAGCGGTCGTGGTGGGAGCAATTGTAAACTCAAGATTGGACTATGCAAATGCCCTTTACCTCGGACTCCCAAAGTACCAAATCGCTCGTCTACAAGTCGTTCAAAATACGGCCGCCAGACTTGTGACTGGGAAAAAACCCTGGGAATCCATCTCACCTTCACTGAGATCCCTTCACTGGTTACCAGTAAAAGACAGAATTGCTTTTAAAGCACTCTGTCTAACGCATAGATGTTTCCATGGGAATGCTCCCCATTATTTATGCGAAAAAATAAAAGCCCATAACCCCAATCGCGTTCTGCGATCCACTAATCAAAATCTCTTCCAGATACCGAAAGCCGGATATAAATCCAAAGGAGATAGAAGATTCACGGTCCAAGGTCCCAGACTATGGAACGCTTTGCCAACCAGTATTCGGTTGGAGGAGAACTACTTAGCATTCAGGAGAAAGATCAAGACTCATCTCTTTTGATACCAAAGGTGACAGGAACAACAAGCGCCCAGAGGCGATTCAGTTCGCATGTGCCGCGCTATATAAGTTTTCATTCATTCATTCACACAGTGTGTATGCAAGACAGCTTGAACGGAATTCCGACAGAAATTTCCATCGGAAATTCCGATTGTGTGTACAGGGCATTAGTGTTACTATTGATGTTAGTGTCAGTTACTGTATGGTACCCCCTAGCCAGTGTCAGTTAGTATAAGATTGCCTGCCACCCTATCACAGTCCCACTATAAGTCACTGATCACCGTCATTACTAGTATTTCACGCAAACCAAATATTTTAGCAAAAACATTCATGAAGAAATTAGATTTTTTACATATTTATTGGATATGTTTTATAGCAAAAATAAAAAAAATATTGTTTTTCTCTTGTCCAAATGTTTCCGTCTTTTCTCGTTTATATCGCAAAATAATCAAAAGCCCAGAAGTGATCAAATACCACCAAAAGAAAGCTCTATTTTTGAGAAAAATGCCCATGAAGAGCCATTTAAAATAGCGCAGATAGCAAATAAAGGGGTGCCATCTTACTGAAGGTCAAGTAATTAACCACTTAAGGACCCCTTAACGCCGATATAAGTCGGCAGAATGGCACGGCTTTAAGCCCAGCCTTGGGGTCGCAAAACGCGCCGGCGCCGGCGCGCTTGCGGCCCGCTCGCAACTCGGTCCGAAGCTCCGTGACCGCGTCCGCGGCACCCGAAGGCTGGAACAAAGAGAGAAGAAGATAGATCTTATTACATTGTATACACACACACCACCCCCTATCCACAGTTGCTGCTGCTGGGAGGTGAACAGCCCTTGGAGGAGATAGGGTGCGGTGTGTGTGTGTTTACAGTACAATGAGATCTACAGTAACAGCGATCCGGTCTCGTGTACAGTATAGAATATGAAGGCTCCTCTAACAGGAGGGCAGAGCAAAACACAGCGAACCTCCTTCTGGTTATCTGCGTTGGCAAATATAATTGGGATGTGGGGAGGGGGGATATGTGCAAGGAGGAGGGCTGGGGGGGCAGGGGCGGACTGACCATTGAGTCACTAGGGCACTGCCCGAGGGCCCCATGCCACTAGGGGGGCCCATCAGGGTTGCCAGGCTCAGTAAAACCAGGGACAGTATGTAAATATCTGTGTTTTTTTTTACATCTGTCCCTGATATGTCTGAAACTGACATGCTTTTGATGTAGCTGCCCGGCCTCTGCACTGCCTCCTGGCGTGGTGGCCATCTGTAAGCCCAGGGGCCCCATAATCATCTATTGCCCGGGGGCCCCATGAGTTGTCAGTCCGCCCCTGCTGGGGGGGCAGGGGGTGTAACCAGGAGGGGGATGTTTATACTAGGAGAAGAGGGTGGGGATTGGTACTGGGGGGGGCTAGGATAAAACGCTTGATAAGAAAGAATATATGTGCTAGGCAGGCAACTTTTTAGGGTGAAGGAGATTGGTGCTTTTTTGTTTTAAAATTTTTGCATGGGGGGGGAGGCTGTATGGGGTTCTCGTGATTTCTAACAGTGGCCCTGTTGATGGTGCCTTATCAGGTGTGCACGCTGCCCATTCCACTAATGCACCCCATACATTCAGAGATGAAGACTTTGGAACTGAGTACTGATAACAAGCCGAAAGGTCCCTCTCCTCTTTAGTTTAGAGAATGTGGCACCCATGGATGTAAAAAATTGGAAAATATCGATTCACCTAACTACAGAACAGTCTTCCACTTTGCAACAGACCATTTTAAGTGACCTTTGATCCAGAGAAGATGGCATTGTTTCTGGATCATATTCAGATACACCTTCACCGTTGCATGATAGAGCTTTAGCTTGCATTGCAAACTGTGTTTACAGACAGACCGTGATCTTTGGTATTCCTGAGCCCATGCAGTGATGTCTGTTATACAATCATGGCTGTTTTTAATGCAGTACTGTAAGGGGGCCCTAAGATCACGGGTCATAAGATCAAGGGGCATAGGATCACAGGCATCCAGTTGTGCATTTGGGGCTTTCCCTTTGCGCAGAGAGATTTCTCCAGATTCTCAGAATGTTTTGATGATATTATGTACTGTAGATAATGATATATTTCGGTTTTACGCTGAGGAACATTATTCTGAAATTGTTTGAAAATTTTTAGATGCAGCTTTTCACAGATTGGTGAACCTCTGCTCATCTTTATTTCAGAGACACTCTAAATCTCTTTTTATATCCAATCATGTTATTGATTTGTTGCCAGTTAATCTAAAACGTTGCCAGCTTTTTGTTGCCCTGTCCCAACTTTTTTGAGACGTGTTGCTGCCATCAGTTTCAAAATTACCTTTTCTTTTTCTCAGTTTACACATTTTACATGTTTTCTATTTTGCATTGCAAATAAAATATGGGTTTATGAGATTCGCTAATCAGTGCATTCAGTTTTTATGTAGATTTTACACAGCATTCCCATTTTTTTGCAATTGGGGTTGTACTTATACAAGGTTATTCCAAAAGGCAAATTGTGCAAAGTACTGCAAATCAAATAGCAAAAATTTGAAATGATCTTTTGCTTTTCTGAAATCTGATTGGATGCTGTGAGTTTCAGCTGAACAACTCCTTATTGCTCTTTATATTCCTTTACTGAAAAATTCCAGAAGTCTTTGCGCATATCTTATTACATAAGCACAATGACATCTGCATGCAGGGTGATTTTCTTAGCCACTGGGGGCCCCGCTATCAGAAATAATGTAGATGTGTGTTCATGTGTTTGGGGTCACCTCTGTCATAACTGATCTGAACCATGGTAAAGGAGCCTATGGTGCAATGTAAGCTTTCAATGGCTTGGTATGTCATTGCCTTGCTGTCATTGACCATGTTATCCTTTCCAAGAGTATTAAGTACCTGGAAATATTAGCAGTCATCCCACCACAAGAAGAATGGATATAAAAGTAATAAATAGATGTATTGTTTTTTTTATATCAATTCTTCTTGTGGTGGCATGACTGCACATTTTTTCTGGTACTTAAAGTGGAGTTCCACCAGTTTTTTTTTTCCACAAAAAATCCTAAAATAAAAAATAAAATACATTTTTTTTTATATATACTCACATAGCATTCAGGAGGAAGATCAAGACTCATCTCTTTTGATACCAAAGGAGACAGGAACAACAAGCGCCCAGAGGCGATTTAGTTTGCATGTGCTGCGCTATATAAGTTTTCATTCATTCATTCATTTATTCATTCAGGAGGCAGCTGCCCATTTACAAAGCGCCGTGCGAGTCGCGCATGCGTAGTAGGAACAGGGCCGGCCTTTGCGTTGTGCGGGTTGTGCGCCCGCACAAGGCGCCATGGGAACACGGGCGCCGTGCATAGGGTTGCCACCTATTTTGCCCGGGTACACATTCCACCGTCCTGTGGCTTGTACCTGTAGCAGTACTACACCGGATTTCTGTCTCGGGCGGCGCGCATGATCCCGTACTCTGCGCTGCGCTGGTGCCCTGTGATTGGCCGAACGGGCCATGTGCAATGTGCGAGGCGGGCCGGGAAGCAGATATGAGGGTCTATGAATGGCTGTGCTGGTCATGTGTGGAGGCGTGGGCGGGGCTGCACTGTGGATACGAGGATCATCGTGCCTGCTTGCTCCCGGAGTCCTGCCTCACGATGTGAGTCCTGCTCATCTGCTCTGTCAGCTTACCTCCCACCTCTGTGTCACCCCCCCCCCCCCATCTCCTCTGTTGTGTCACCGTCCCTCTCCTCTGTTGTGTCACCGTCCCTCTCCTCTGTTGTGTCACCGTCCCTCTCCTCTGTTGTGTCACCGTCCCTCTCCTCTGTTGTGTCACCCCCCCATCTCCTCTGTTGTGTCACCCCCCCATCCCCTCTGTTGTGTCCCCCCCTCATCCCCTCTGTTGTGTCACCCCCCATCCCATAGGCGTGCGCAGCCTATTACATTAGGGTGTGCACCCCAAAGCCCAAGCACACTAGCGATCACTCACGATGTTCATTTAGAAAGGGAAGGGGCCAAAAAATCACATATTTAGTGGACCCTTCCCCACTCCTGAAACATCCCAGCAGCAACAGCCATTAGGAAAGGAGGGAAGCTGGCAGCACTGCGGAGGGAAAGATGGGAGCCAGCCAGGGCAGTAGGGGGATGTGTGCTGCACAGGGTAAATAGGGTGTGCCTGGGCACACCTGGCACACCCTGTGCGCACACCTATGCCCCATCCCCTCTGTTGTGTCACCCCCCATCTCCTCTGTTGTGTCACCCCCCATCTCCTCTGTTGTGTCACCCCCTCATCCCCTCTGTTGTGTCACCCCCCATCCCCTCTGTTGTGTCACCCCCCATCTCCTCTGTTGTGTCACCCCCCATCTCCTCTGTTGTGTCACCCCCCATCTCCTCTGTTGTGTCACCCCCCCATCTCCTCTGTTATGTCACCCCCCCATCTCCTCTGTTGTGTCACCCACCCCCATCTCCTCTGTTGTGTCACCCACCCCCATCTCCTCTGTTGTGTCACCCCCCATCTCCTCTGTTGTGTCACCCCCCCCCATCTCCTCTGTTGTGTCACCCCCCCATCTCCTCTGTTGTGTCACCCCCCCCATTTCCTCTGTTGTGTCACTCCCCCCCATTTCCTCTGTTGTGTCACTCCCCCCCATTTCCTCTGTTGTGTCACTCCCCCCCCATCTCCTCTGTTGTGTCACTCCCCCCCATCTCCTCTGTTGTGTCACTCCCCCCCATCTCCTCGGTTGTGTCACCCCCCATCTCCTCTGTTGTGTCACCCCCTGTTGTGTCACCCCCCTCTCCACCTCCTCTCCACCTCCTCTCTCCCACCCACCACTCTTTCTCTAATCCCCCACCAACTCACCCAACCCCCTCTTTCTCCCCCTCTCACCTCCTCCCCTCTGCCACCCACCACTCTCTCTCTCTCTCTCTCTCTCTTCCTCACCTCCTCTCTCTCTCTCTCTCTCTCTCTCTTCCTCACCTCCTCTCTCTCTCTCTCTTCCCTCTCTCTCTCATGCCTCCCCTCCCACCCACCACTCTCTCTCTCTCTCTCTCTTTCTCCCCCTCTCACCTCCTCCCCTCTGCCACCCACCTCTCTCTCTCTCTCTCTCTCTTCCTCACCTCCTCTCTCTCTCTCTCTCTCTTCCTCACCTCCTCCTCTCTCTCTCTCTTCTCTTCCCTCTCTCTCTCATGCCTCCCCTCCCACCCACCACTCTTAAATCCCCCCTCTCATCCTCACCCCCACCATCTCTCTCTCTCTCTCTCTTCCTCATCCCCACCATCTCTCTCTCTCTCTTCCTTATCCCCACCATCTCTCTCTCTCTCTCTCTCTCTCTCTTCCTCATCCCCACCATCTCTCTCTCTCTCTCTTCCTCATCCCCACCATCTCTCTCTCTCTCTCTTCCTCATCCCCACCATCTCTCTCTCTCTCTCTTCCTCATCCCCACCATCTCTCTCTCTCTCTCTCTTCCCCATCCCCACCATCTCTCTCTCTCTCTCTCTCCACAATTAAAGGAAAGATATTACACTACAGTAGAGGAGCTCCACCCACAAACTCTGGCTCAAAGCGTCTCTCGGTAAGACAATCTAATGGGGGTCTTTCATGGGGAAGGGGACACTGATGGGTGGGTTCCCTGATCTAATCAAGGGGGGACCGATATAAGGTAAAGGGAGTCCTGGTGGACTACAAGGCCCAGCATTTTACTATAGGAGGCATAGGTGGGACTAAAATGCTGGGCCTTGTAGTCCACACTATGTAGCGGTCAGTGTGTAGCAGTCAGGGGGGGGGGCTCCACAGGATTAGCTCGCACAGGGCGCCTGAACACCTAAGGCCGGCCCTGAGTAGGAAACAGGCAGTGAAGCCGTAAGGCTTCACTACCTGTTTCTCTTAGTGAGGATGGAGGTGACAGGACTGAGCGATCGCCAGCGATCGCCGTCGGGGGACCGACATCGCGGGCCACTAGGACAGGTAAGTGTCCTTATTAAAAGTCAACAGCTACACTTCAAAGCTACAAAAATAAAAATGCTGGGTGGAATCCCGCTTTAATATCCTTAGAATTTTTTTTTTTTTCAAAGCTTGATTATTATTTGATCACTGTATGTAGTCCTTTCCAATCTAGGCAAAGCAAGGACTAGACATTTATGAAGTTGGGCATCCGGCTTTTTTTTTTTTCTTTTTATTTTGGTCTTATATTTGTCTCTGCGTTTTACATTATCATTATTATTACACATGATTTATATAGCGCCTCCAGTTTGTGCAGAGCTTAACAAAATATAAAAGGGGGATGGTACTTTTTCAATACAGTTTAATACAGTAGGAATAGGAGGGCCCTGCCTGGGCACACCTGGCACACCCTGTGCGCACACCTATGCCCCATCCCCTCTGTTGTGTCACCCCCCATCTCCTCTGTTGTGTCACCCCCCATCTCCTCTGTTGTGTCACCCCCTCATCCCCTCTGTTGTGTCACCCCCCATCCCCTCTGTTGTGTCACCCCCCATCTCCTCTGTTGTGTCACCCCCCATCTCCTCTGTTGTGTCACCCCCCATCTCCTCTGTTGTGTCACCCCCCCATCTCCTCTGTTGTGTCACCCCCCCCATCTCCTCTGTTGTGTCACCCACCCCCATCTCCTCTGTTGTGTCACCCACCCCCATCTCCTCTGTTGTGTCACCCCCCCATCTCCTCTGTTGTGTCACCCCCCCCATCTCCTCTGTTGTGTCACCCCCCCATCTCCTCTGTTGTGTCACCCCCCCCCATTTCCTCTGTTGTGTCACTCCCCCCCATTTCCTCTGTTGTGTCACTCCCCCCCATTTCCTCTGTTGTGTCACTCCCCCCCCATCTCCTCTGTTGTGTCACTCCCCCCCATCTCCTCTGTTGTGTCACTCCCCCCCATCTCCTCGGTTGTGTCACCCCCCATCTCCTCTGTTGTGTCACCCCCTGTTGTGTCACCCCCCTCTCCACCTCCTCTCCACCTCCTCTCTCCCACCCACCACTCTTTCTCTAATCCCCCACCAACTCACCCAACCCCCTCTTTCTCCCCCTCTCACCTCCTCCCCTCTGCCACCCACCACTCTCTCTCTCTCCCTCTCTCTTCCTCACCTCCTCTCTCTCTCTCTCTCTCTCTCTCTCTCTCTTCCTCACCTCCTCTCTCTCTCTCTCTTCCCTCTCTCTCTCATGCCTCCCCTCCCACCCACCACTCTCTCTCTCTCTCTCTCTCTCTTTCTCCCCCTCTCACCTCCTCCCCTCTGCCACCCACCTCTCTCTCTCTCTCTCTCTCTTCCTCACCTCCTCTCTCTCTCTCTCTCTCTCTCTCTTCCTCACCTCCTCTCTCTCTCTCTCTCTTCCCTCTCTCTCTCATGCCTCCCCTCCCACCCACCACTCTTAAATCCCCCCTCTCATCCTCACCCCCACCATCTCTCTCTCTCTCTCTCTTCCTCATCCCCACCATCTCTCTCTCTCTCTTCCTTATCCCCACCATCTCTCTCTCTCTCTCTCTCTCTCTCTTCCTCATCCCCACCATCTCTCTCTCTCTCTCTTCCTCATCCCCACCATCTCTCTCTCTCTCTCTTCCTCATCCCCACCATCTCTCTCTCTCTCTCTTCCTCATCCCCACCATCTCTCTCTCTCTCTCTCTCTCTTCCCCATCCCCACCATCTCTCTCTCTCTCTCTCTCTCCACAATTAAAGGAAAGATATTACACTACAGTAGAGGAGCTCCACCCACAAACTCTGGCTCAAAGCGTCTCTCGGTAAGACAATCTAATGGGGGTCTTTCATGGGGAAGGGGACACTGATGGGTGGGTTCCCTGATCTAATCAAGGGGGGACCGATATAAGGTAAAGGGAGTCCTGGTGGACTACAAGGCCCAGCATTTTACTATAGGAGGCATAGGTGGGACTAAAATGCTGGGCCTTGTAGTCCACACTATGTAGCGGTCAGTGTGTAGCAGTCAGGGGGGGGGGCTCCACAGGATTAGCTCGCACAGGGCGCCTGAACACCTAAGGCCGGCCCTGAGTAGGAAACAGGCAGTGAAGCCGTAAGGCTTCACTACCTGTTTCTCTTAGTGAGGATGGAGGTGACAGGACTGAGCGATCGCCAGCGATCGCCGTCGGGGGACCGACATCGCGGGCCACTAGGACAGGTAAGTGTCCTTATTAAAAGTCAGCAGCTACACTTCAAAGCTACAAAAATAAAAATGCTGGGTGGAATCCCGCTTTAATATCCTTAGAATTTTTTTTTTTTTCAAAGCTTGATTATTATTTGATCACTGTATGTAGTCCTTTCCAATCTAGGCAAAGCAAGGACTAGACATTTATGAAGTTGGGCATCCGGCTTTTTTTTTTTTCTTTTTTTTTTGGTCTTATATTTGTCTCTGCGTTTTACATTATCATTATTATTATTATTACACATGATTTATATAGCGCCTCCAGTTTGTGCAGAGCTTAACAAAATATAAAAGGGGGATGGTACTTTTTCAATACAGTTTAATACAGTAGGAATAGGAGGGCCCTGCTCATGGAGCTTACAATCTAAAGGGGAGGGGGGGGGGTGGTTACAAGCGGTAATATATATATTTTTAAGCTTTATGCTTTATCTAATTACTAAATTTGTGTTAATTGTTAAAGACGTATGGCCATATTTTATTGTATATAATAAGACTGGCATAGTTGGGATGTGATGTGGTGATGGATTGTATTTCCTGTGTTTGTTGTATATTTTTGCTTTAATTACAGCAGTAAGGATGCCACCTAGAGGTCAACAAAATACATGTCAAGATTGATGATCAGCAAGACGGTAAGGATATACTGTACATATCACTGTTGTGTAGAGTAAAGCTTCGGGCAAGCGATTCGGACATGTCTTGTGAGGCTTTTGAGATTAGAATGAAGGACACTATGTTGTACAAAATAATTAGGCAAAGGACACACCAATGCCATGCTCCCATCTTCTGAGAAATCATGACGCCGAAAGTGTTTTTTTCACCACTAAAAAAAGAACTTCTTTAATAGACATCTGTACATCAGACCAAAAATAGACATCTAAGGGGAAAAGAGGGACAGAGGGATTTGCTTCTAAAAGGCAGACAATCCCAGCAAATGGGGGCTCCCATTAAAACTGACGCATTGGCCTTTATGGTAACCTACTGGCCTTCAATTCCTTCTGAATCGCCAACCCAGAAAAAGTAAGCAGTTCACAAAAGTCAAAGAAAAGTCAGAAGTCATTATCAGTATAATTGTTTGAGGTTAAGGGTTCAAAAGTAAAAAGATTGACTAGATTTAGACCAGAAAAAAAGATCAAACACTGTTATAACTCATATAACAGCTACTCCAGACATTTAGTAATATTGAAGTGGTGGATTGCAGGGACTTGCTGCTGTGATTAGTAATGTGGGACAAAGCCTGTGTACATGGGACCGTGGGACTAAGCTGAATATGTGGGACAGTCCTGCACAATCCGGGACTGTTGGGAGGTATGGAGAAGAACCAGTGGTTTATTTGCCCTAGGCAAGACTAAAAATGAGTGACACCCCCCCCCCCAGGTCTGCTTTTCAGAATCCCCCCCACCCCTCCGATGTCACATTTGGCACCTTTCAGGGAGGAGGGGGAGCAGATATCTGTCTAATACCGGCATTTGCTCCCACTTCCGGGCATTGATTGCCGCAGTATCCACGGCGATCTACGCCATGACGGCCCCTCCTCTGCCCCCCCCCTGTTGTCTTATGGGAGACAGGTCTCAGAAGACAGCAGGGACCAGTGAGATAGCGCAACGCGACTCACACATGCACAGTAGGGAACCAGGAAGTGAAGCAGCAAGGTTTCACTTCCTGATTCCATTATCGAAGATGGCGATGTCTCCAACTGAGAGCTGACTGACAGATCGTCTTTGGGTGCTGACATCGCGGGCACCCTGGGCAGGTAGGTGTGGTGTCCTAGTATTAAAAGTCAGTTTAATATTAATATTAAAAGTCAACAGCTGCAGTATTTGTAGCTGCTGACTTTTAATTATCTTTTCGGCGGAACTCCACTTTAAAATTGCGCGCACCCTTGGAATGGAGACAAACAACCTACATTTTACTATCCATAGGCAAAATTTTCAAATCCTACAGGTTAGCACTTTAAATTTACAAAGGAAATCTGGTGCTACAATTACTGTCCATGATCTGATGTTCGGGGAGATACCTCACATTGCTGTTTGCTGGCGTGTGTGACTGACTTTGCGGGCAAGCACGGGAGGACGGGGCACTTTAAAATATGTTTTTACTTTTTTTACACTGTTGATTTTTTTTTTTTTTATGAGCGAGGGCGCTGACAACTGCTGCAGACGCCTGCCATTTTAACCAGTAACCAATTTTATTGTAAGTAGAACCTTCTGCTGTACACTTATTTTACATCACTTATGACTTCAGCGAGATCTCTGAAATGACCTCTCTTAGGTTCTACAGAGCGGGAGCATATACCAAACGTAGCACTGTCCCAGTAGGGTTTCTTAGGCCTCCCTCTGATTACCTGCAGCCAGTTGCTGGGAGTTTTCACTCTCTTACACCTGCTTGAATGGTACTCAATAAACAGTCCAGGGTATTTGTGGTTTTGATATTTATTTGGAACTTGGATGGGAGAAGAGAATAATGGGATACCCCAACTTGAACTATTAATAGTAGATAAGGATAACTCTAACTTGGCCTTACTAGAAGATTTGTGGAAGCAGACACACTGCTTTAAATAAATTGTAAACCCTTACACACGACTTTTACCTATAGGTAAGCCTATAATAAGGCTTACCTGTAGGTACCGTGAATAACTCCTAAACGTGCACTCATTAGGATATATTCACTGTATCGGCATGTGCCGACTTCATCGTACGCTTGTGCCGTTCACAGCTCCAAAGCCCGAGATATGAATGAATGAATGAAAAACTTATATAGCGCGGCATCTGCGAACTGAATCGCCTCTGGGCGCTCGTTGTTTCTGTCTCTCTGGTCATCAAAAGAGCAGAGTTTTAATCTGTCTTCTGAAGCTCAGGTGGATTTCCTCCAACCGAATGCTGGTTGGTAAAGCATTCCATAGTCTGGGACCTTGGAAAGCAAACCTTCTTTCTCCTTTGGACTTGTATCTGGCTTTGGGTATCTTGACCAGATTTTGGTCGGTGTATCGCAGAACGCGATTGGGATTGTGGGCTGCTATCTTTTCGCATAGATATTGCGGGGCCTTCCCATGGATGCACTTATGAGTCAGACAGAGTGTTTTAAAAGCAATTCTGTCTTTTACTGGCAGCCAATGAAGGGCTCTCAACGAAGGTGAGATTGATTCCCAGGGTTTTTTACCAGTCACCAGTCTGGCGGCCGTATTTTGAACGACTTGCAGACGAGCGATTTGGTACTTGGCGAGTCCGAGGTAAAGGGCATTTGCATAGTCCAGTCTGGAGTTCACAATTGTTCCCACCACGACTGCTACGTCTTTTTTTGGGGATAAACGGAATAAGTCTGCGTAGTAGGCGCAGCAGATGGTGAGATCCACTGACTACTGACCCTATTTGTGCGTCCATTGTCATGTAGGTGTCAAAGATGACCCCGAGACTTTTGACTTTGGAGCTAGGGGAGATGATCTGGCCCAGAATGGGCGGGGGTGTCCAAGTTGTTGCCAGCTGACTCTTGCGACTGGCGTGAAACAGAAGAAGTTCTGTTTTGGAACTGTTGAGTTTAAGATAACTCTTTTTCATCCAGTTTTCTATCAAAGAGAGACAATTCTCTAAACTGGGATGATGATCCTTTTTATTGCAGATGCGAAAATATAGTTGCGTGTCGTCTGCGTATGAGTGATAAAGTAGTTGTTGGCTACTGATGATTTCAAAGAGAGGGCGAAGATAGATGTTGAAGAGCACCGGTGATAGGGGGGATCCTTGAGGGACTCCACATGACACCGTGCGTTTTTCAGAAATGAAAGGTCCTAATCTCACTGTTTGTGATCGGTTTTCCAGAAAGGAGGAGAACCATGATAGATCACTTTCTGCGACTCTGGCTACCTCAGCCAGTCGAGTCAGTAACAGTTTGTGGTCTACCGTGTCAAAGGCTGCGCTTAGGTCCAACAGAACCAGGAGACAAGATTCTCCTTCGTCTGCGGCCTCAAGAGCGTCGTCCCATATTTTGAGCAATGCTGTTTCTGTCCCGTGTCCGGGACGGAAACCTGATTGGAATGGATCTAGTAGATTGTGGGTATCTAGATGCTGTTGCAGCTGTTGTACCACTACTTTCTCCATTATCTTGGATAGAACATTTAGGCCTGTCATGGGACGGCGGTGATTAGGGTCCTTGGGGTCTAGGGTAGGTTTCTTCAATATGGGCTGGATTATGCCCTCTTTCAACAGGGAGGGCACTATGCCCTCCTTGAATGACTGGTTTATGAGCTGCGTGATGGGTAGTGCCAATATGTCGGCACATTCCTTTAGCAGCTTAGTGGGGATAATATCATTAGGCGCTGTGCTGTTTCGCAAAGTACCGATGATATTTCTTGTGGCATCAACGGAGATGGGTTCCAGAGTGAACTTGGTTGATTGTAGAAGGTTTCTATGGGTGTTCTGTGGTTGATTAAGGGGGTGGTTTGCCGGGGGGGGGGGGTATTATTTTGTCGAATGCTTTCCCGGATTCCCCCAATTTCATTGATGAAGAAATCCGACAATTCATCGCATAACTCTTGGGTATCTGAATTCGGGACTTCAAGACAGCCCGGATTCATGGTCTGACTGACCAGCTTGAAGAGTTCACGGGGGAGATTTAGGGCATTGTTGATGGCCTTAGAAAAATAATTTTTCTTGGCTTGGAAGATTTCTTTATGGTATTTTCTTGTTACTTCCTTGTAGATGATGAGGTTCTCCTCTGAAGCATTTCTTTTCCAGGCGGCTTCCGCCCTTCTGCGCTCTTGCTTCAGTAGCGATAGCTGGTTGTTGAACCAGCCGGACTTATTTTTCCAGGTGCGGGCTTTGCGTATCGGTGCTACTAAGTCGGCAGACTGTAGTAGGGCTGTATTTATGGCATCCAATGTATCTGAGACTGTTCGGAGTGGTTGGAGTGTTTTTATTTTATTTCCTAAGGTAGATTTGAAGAGTTCCGAATAGAGCTTCTTCTGAGATCTAGTCCAGTGTGTTATCACCGGCTTAGGTGTTTTTATCAATGGGGGAATTTTGGAAATTATGAATTTAATTGCATGGTGATCTGTCCATGGCAACGGTTCATTTTCCAAAATACTTATTTCCAGATTTTGTCTGAAAATTAGGTCGAGCATGTGACCTGAAGCATGTGTGGGCCCACATACTAGTTGTTGTAGTCCTAATCCTTCCAGGTGGTCAATACAGGCGTCGGCCACGGGATCCTGTGGGGAGTTGGCCCAGAGATTGAAGTCCCTGAGCAGCAAAAGGTGTTTGCTGTTTAGGGTATAAGTGATGCTAAAAACTGCGATTTTGGCCCGGGTGGCCTGTAGCAGAGTAGAATACGGACGGTCTCCTGGGGATTTGCTTGCAGTTGTAGAGTTATGCCGCGTACACACGATCATTTTTTGTGATGAAAAAAAACGACGTTTTCTGTGAAGTAAGAAACGACGTTTTTGAAACGTCACTTTTCAAAGACGATGTTGCATACACACCATCGTTTTTTTCACAAAAAGCGAGGTTACGTTCACCACTCTTTTCCATTGAAGCTCGCTTCATAACTAGCTTATGGGCATGCGCGGGTTGAAAAACGTCGTTTTAAAAGACGTTTTTGCTACACACAGTGACTTTTTGTGAAACAAAAAACGACGTTTTGAAAAACGACACAAAAAATTCAAGCATGTTGGAAATTTTTTTGGGTCGTTTTTTTGAAGACATAAAACGACATTTTGCCCACACACGATCAATTTAAATGACGTTTTTTAAAACGTTGTTTTATTTCATCACAAAAAACGACTGTGTGTACGCGGCATAAGGGTTTCCATGAATGGAAGAGGATTTTGAAGGACTGGTTTAGTGATCGCAAGATGTGTCTTGTGGATCACCGCCAGGCCTCCTCCTCTTTGCCCTATTCTGTTTTCAGTTATAATACGATAGTTTTCTGGCACCAGTTCTCCTAGAATGGTGTTACAGTCAGCTGTGAGCCAGCTCTCTGTAATAAAGAGGCAGTCTAAATCGTATTGTAGTATGAAATCATGGATTTCCAGTCGGTGTTTTACTGCCGATCTTGTTTTGATCAAAGCACATGATATGTGCTTGGGTTGGGATGGGTGACTGAGTTTTTTGACAGTCGATCGGTGATCGATTCTCAAGAGTTGCTCAGTTCTAAAGGACTTTTTGGTGACGGCTGGTAGTATTGTGGCAAATCGCCTCAAACTCCAAATGGTTTCTGCCGAGTACCGCAGATTAGCCATAGTTGCCCGTCGACACTGAATCTTCTCTCCCGGCTTTGGTTCAGAGGAAGGCAAAAAAACCCTGTCCGAGCTATGCCAATGTGCTGGGGCAGGGAAAAAAATTCCTTTCTGATCCCTGAAAGGCGATCGGCAAAAACCCTGGATCAAATTCTATTAGGTTGTGAGGGGCTGGGGGTAGGAGATGTCTCTGTTGCTGGGGAGGTGTACCAAGATGGCCGCTGGCCAGACACTGAGCCCAGGCCTGGGGGCTATCAGTGGGGTGGGCTGGCAGCAGAGAGGCGGGTGGGTTGAATAGCCTGGGGGTGGAGGGGGTTGTCCAGGGGTGAGGGGGGGGGGTATGCTGGCCAATCAGGGCAAAAAACTGGGGAAAAATAGTGAGCTGGGTATAGAGCGCCGCTAGGCCGCAGGCGAAGCCGCGGTCTTTTCTAAGACGCGGCTGCCGCGGACCTAGCATAAGCTGGCGCGGATTGTTTGAGAAGGGGAAGAAATGGGAAAACAGCGGCGGGGGGCTGGAGGCGGCAAGGAAAGGGTGCCTCAATGGTGGACAGTTTAGGGGGTGTAGATGCTAGAAGGGGGGATTTAATTGTCTGCCTCCTGGGATCGGATGCCGCGGCTTGTCCTGAAAAGGACGGCCGCCCACAGTAACAGGGAGACAGGTAGACTCACCTTCCAAAGGAGGGGAGGAATGCTGTAGAGAGGCTGGAGGGAAGGCCAGGTTCAGAAGCAGGCTGGAGCTGGAGATGGGGCTGGGCTGGGCTAGGATGAACCCTGCCTGCCTGTCTACCTCCTACGCCTGCCTGGAGCTATGACACACACGCTCCTACTCCTAGGAACAAGTGCCGCTGTAGCTCCTGCTGCTAATCCGCCTACCTCACTGACTGACTGGTAGTGGGGAGGAGATATGATACCTGGAAATACCTCCAGGAGACATGTCGCTGGCCACATCAGTGTGCCGGGACTGCTGTGGGGGCTTTGACCAAAGGTAGGAATTTCATAATGAGCTAGTATGCTATGCTTTGTCTTGCAGGTTTTTTTTCATGGGTTTACAACCACTTTAACCATACTGCCACATGTATGGAAGAAATAAGTCTTCTTCCTCTCTTTAGCAGCAGACTTGATGCAACTACTTTCTAGCATCCCCTTGAATGACACCCATCCACTGACTCTTCTAGCTGAAGGGGTGGCCCTCATAGGACAGGCCCAAAGACACAGCTCTGTACTCACTATAGGCAGAATCAGATCCTTGCCAGTGCCCCCCTTCCAGTCAGCTCTGCAGGTCCTCTGGGTTCAGCTTCTCTCTGACTTCAGGCCCTTAGGTTGACTACCCAAGGCCCGATGACAACTTCTACAGCCACCCCCTCCCTCTGGGACCCCGCTCTCCAGCTGAAGGACCCCAAGAATATGTGCCCTTGGCTTTAATACAGTATTCCAGCATGCAATGAGACACTTTCCTCTGACAATAGCCAGGGCTGTAACAACACCTGTGCCCTTACTTGCCAAGACCCCTCCCACTGTCCAATGTGCCTCCCTATTTGACCGGTGTGGGCCATTCAGACAAGCTGCTGCATCTGAGCACAATGAGCAGACCTCACCAATAGATCCTGCTCCCTGGTAGGCAGAGAATACTCTAATGCCTAGTACATACGACCGTTTTTTCCGCCAGATAAAAAAACAACGGTTTTCCCAACAGTTCCTCTCAGCCTGCCTTGCATACACACGCTTAGACAAAAGTCCGCCCGTCCAAAGCGCGGTGACTTACCACACATACGGCGGCACTATAAAGAGTTAGTTCCATTCCAACGGCGCCACCCTTTGGGCTGCTTTTGCTGATCCTCGTGTTAATAAGTTTGGTAAGATACGATTCGCTATTTTCAGCGCTTTGCAATGTGACGAATGTGATATCTCCATTACGAACGCTAGTTTTACCAGAAAGAGAGCTCCCTTCTCATACTTGATTCTGAGCGTGCGCGTTTTTTTGCCCGTCAGAAAACCATACAGACGAACCGTTTTCCCGTCAGGATTTTTTCCAGATGAGAAGCTCTCATAGCAGTTTTCCCGTCGGAAAAAACGGTCGTGTGTACGAGGCATTAGTTTGCCTGGTAAGCAGAAAGACCAAAAACTATACTCTCTTCTATCACCTACCTAGGAGGGTGCTACACAAATTTGCTGCAGTGTTTATAGATGACTCAGAATAAAAGCAGAATTTCACATTACATGATGAACATTAAGGGGTTATGTTCCCGCTTCAGATATGTGATAGACACAGATTTACTTTACAGTACAATTAGTCTTTAAGACAAATGATCCTTGTCATCGTCATGTGTTCACTTTTCCATTACTCGGCACTTATGAATGAGAGAGCACCTTTAAATAACCGGTAATTCAGTGATTTGCTTCTAATCGGTGAGATAACTGTTCATTTTTCTCTTTCCTTAACAAACCTGTTGACCTTTATATAGCGGAAGACTTGAAGGTAAGATACATGCCTAGCCTGGCGGACCTGTCTTGTCAGTCATTATTCTCTCTGACCTTACTTGTGCTCACGGTTTGAAATGTTCTGGATTAATGAGGCATTTGTTCTCCATGAAGAATCTATTTAAAAATACAATTTTAATGAGTTGCTTAAGATTGATGATTATGATCTGTTTGCTTATACAGTACCCGTTTGTTGCCAGCTTTTGGCAAAGCAACTTTTGGCATTTCACAATGTAACTAGGAATTCTTTTGTGGGACATTAGCGATGCAATAAAAAAAGGCATATTCCAGTAAATAAAAAAACAAGAAAAATTAAACAGATTTTTTTTTTTCATTCTGTAATTATTATTGAGTTTTCTTTTTCATTTATTAGTAGATATTATGGCAGACTTTTTCAACGCTCGAGGAACCCTTGAAAACATTTTCAGAGCTCGGTGAACCCCCTGAAATAATTTTCTCATCTACAGCTCGCGGTACATTAGTGTGATCAGTGAGTTGTAGATATAGCAATACATATGTAGATATAACAAACACTAATAAAATCTAAAACAGAATTGCAAACTAAATATCTGAATGACCGGGTCACAAAAAACACTGAATATTCGATGGTGCTCAATGCAAACATTTAAAGTGTTACTAAACCCACAACAGTAAAATCAGTGTGCATTAGTGTTGCTCACGAATATTCGCATTGCGAATTTTCGGCAACATAAAAGAATCACATCAGCTACTCGGCCCTTCTTTTGCATCAGAGCCAATCAGAATAACTCTAATATTCGGCAAACGGAATATTGCACGGCCCTTCTTTTGCATCAGAGCGAATATTCAATATTCATTGCGAATAACAGAATAAGAATATTCGGCAAAAGGAATATTGCGCGATATTCCTTTTGCCGAATATTCGAGTTATTCTGATTGGCTCTGATGCAAAAGAAGGGCGGAGAAGATAATCGCGCAATATTCCTTTTGCCGAATATTCGAGTTATTCTGATTGGCTCTGATGCGCCCCTTCTTTTGCATCAGAGCCAATCAGAATAACTCGAATATTCGGCAAACGGAATATTGCGCGATTATCTTCTCCGCCTTTCTTTTGCATCAGAGCCAATCAGAATAACTCGAATATTCGGCAAAAGGAATATTGCGCGATATTCCTTTTGCCGAATATTCGAGTTATTCTGATTGGCTCTGATGCAAAAGAAGGGCGGAGAAGATAATCGCGCAATAGGAATATTGCGCGATTATCTTCTCCGCCCTTCTTTTGCCCCCTTATTCTCCTTTCTTTTAAGTAGAGTTAGTGTAGAGTTAGTGTTTAGTGCATATTAGTTTAGTAATACAAGAAATGATCTCCGTTTATGAGAATTTCGCAATCATTTTCGCATTAGCGAAATTTCGCATTAGCGAAATATCGCCAAATTTTTTTTGGATAAAATATCACGAATATTCGATATTAGCGAATATTCGCGAATATTCTTCTATATATTCGCGCAATATCGCAAAATCGAATATGGCGTATTCCGCTCAACACTAGTGTGTATATGATGTAAAGCATGCTTCTTATACTCACTGTGGAACCTAAGGGGTTAATCCTCTGCATTGTGTAAAAAGGCTGTTTGATCCTGTCTCTGATCTTCCCCTTCCTTCCACAGTCCCCAATCCATCTCCTGAAAAAACAGAGCCTAAGAGGCACTCTGCACATGCTCAGCTTGGTGTGTATTGCTAGAGAGTTTTTTTATTTTTCTTTCTCATGAAAGTGCATGTGATCAGCACAGGGCCAATCAGCACTGTCCAGACAGAGGGTCAGGGGTCATGCAGCCTTATAGAATAATCAAATGAAAATAAAAACTCCTCCTTTAACCACTTAACGCCCGCCGCACGACTATGTACGTCCACAGAATGGCACATACAGGCAGATGGGCGTACATGTACGTCGCTGCCTTCTAGCGGGTCGGGGGTCCGATCAGGACCCCCTCCGCTGCGTGCGGTGGGCGGCTTACCTTGGGGAGCGATCCGTGCTGAGGGGGCGGCTGTTGGTTTCTGTCCGCCCCCTCGTGATCGCTCCCAGCCAATCAGCAGAGCCCCCGTGTCACTTCCTCTGCCTATGTAATGTAAACATAGGCAGAGGAAGTCATGTGAGCTTTCCTCTCGGCGGTATTTTCAATCCGCCGAGAGGAGAAGTAAGATGCACAAACACTACACTGACACCACACACATAGGCACATTTAACCCCTTCAGATCACCCCCCCCCCCAGCCCCCTGTCACAATGTCACTGATTGCAGTGATCATATATTTACTGATCACTGCATTTAGTGTCAGTGTGACAGTTAGTGTGACAGGCAGTTAGTGTTAGATCCAGGGTAGCCCCCGTACCCCCCCAATAAAGTTTTAACCCCTTGATCACTGCCCTAGTTAACCCTTTTCACCCCCTATTGCCAGCGTCACTAAGCGATCATTTTTCTGATCGCTGTATTAGTGTCGCTGTTGCCGCTAGGTAGCTAATTTTTTTTTATTGCGATTTTTTTTTTACTAAAGACATGTGGCTGAATACATTTTGGCCTAAATGTTTGACTAAAATTTAGTTTATTTGATTTTTCTTATAACTAAAAGTAAAAAATATAGATTTTTTTTCAAAAATGTCGCTCTACTTTTGTTTATAGCGCAAAAAATAAAAATCGCAGAGTCAATCAAATACCATCAAAAGAAAGCTATATTTGTGGGAGGAAAAGGACGCACATTTTGTTTGGGAGCCACATCGCACGACCGCGCAATTGTCTGTTAAAGCGACGCAGTGCCGAATTGTAAAAACGCCTCAGGGCATTTAGCAGCATATTGGTCCAGGGCTTAAGTGGTTAAGCTTTAACCAGGCACTGATAGAAGTCACAAGACTGCTATAACTGCTGGTAAGAAAAAGTATTTAACAGTTTATGTTTACTATAATAATTGCATTTCAATGTTCTGGCTACTGTGGGAGACCAAATATAGTGAATGCAGGGTCCTGGGTTAAGTAACACTTTAACTTTGCATTGGTGTTCAGGTATAACAAAAGTAAAGCTGAAGTTTAGGTATGGCAATTTTACTTTGTTTATTTGCCCACCTTGAAGCAATGTATGTATGTATGTGCCATATCTGTGGGATTTCTGTGGAAGCTAGACATTACTGTAGTTGGCACCGCTAGTAAAATTAGCCCACTAGCTTCTGGGTCCTGTATATCAAAGCATTATCTGATTGGACGAGGTAGAGAAGAGGGGTGGGACCAGAATGATCTTTACGTAAGTCAGTCACAGAACACCTTATGCCGCGTACACACGATAATTTTTCGGCATTAAAAAAACGTTGTTTTAAAAAAATTTCATTTAAAATGTGTGGGCGTGTGTGGGCTTCACATAATTTTTCGGAGTCTGAAAAACGACAACATTTTTTTTTGAACATGCTGCATTTTTTAACTAAGTTTTAAATTATGTAGTTTTTGGGTTGTAAAAAATGATCGTGTGTGGGCTAAAACGACATTAAAAATCCATGCATGCTTAGAAGCAAGTTATGAGATGGGAGCGCTCGTTCTGGTAAAACTACCGTTCATAATGAGGTAAGTACATTCATCACGCTGTAACAGACAGAAAAGTGCGAATCGTCTTTTACTAACATAAAATCAGCTAAAGCAGCCCAGAGGGTGGCGTCATCCGAATGGAACTTCCCCTTTATAGTGCCGTCGTACGTGTTGTACGTCACCGCGCTTTGCTAGAGCATTTTTTTGAAACGATGGTGTGTGGGCAATGTCGTTTTAATATTGGAGTTGGAAAAACGTTGTTTTTTCTACATGCCGAAAAACATTGTTTTTTTCAAATGCCGAAAAATGATCGTGTGTATGCGGCATAAGAGTTGATTTACTAAAACTAAAGAGTGCAAAATCTGGTGCAACTGTGCATGGTAGCCAATTTGGAATGAGCGCAATCAGTGTTTATTTATTTAGTGATTTCCAGATTCCACTAAGATCCCAAAGGTATGGCACATACATACTTACATTGGTCCAAGCTGGAAAATGTAGCAATGTAAAAATTGCCATACCTGGATTGCAGCTTTAACCTCCCTGGGGGTGTTCCCGAGTCTGACTCGGGGTTAGATTTCTGTGCTACGATCGGTAACCCAGAGTCAGACTCGGGCTCGCCTCGCAGCATCCACAGAGACTGTTTACTTATCTTCTCCGTGGATCCAGCGATGCATCCGCGCTGTGTGAGCGAGCGGGTGCTCGCTCGATTCACACAGCGTCCCCGCGCGCCGCCGATCTCCGTTCCCTACGACGTTACGACGCACGGGGACGGAGAACGGCGCCAAATTCAAAAATGTAAACAAACACTATACATACAGTACACTGTGATCTTATAGAATACAGTAATGTATGTAAAAAATACACACCCCCCCATGTCCCTAGTGGTCTGCCCAGTACACTACATGTCCTTTTATATAATAAAAACTGTTCTTTCTCCCTGCAAACTGTAGATTGCCCATAGCAACCAAAAGTGTCCCTTTATGGCAAAAATTGTTTTAGACAGAGCTTTTTTTCTCAGAAAATAGGTGCAGGAACTCAACCACGACCCCGTTCAGATTTCACAAACAGTAGAAGGGTCTTAAAGGGGCATTAAATACCAGGATTGCATTACATACAGAATGCAGAGTTCAGGGGGTTACACACAGAGTGCAGAGCTGTCACTTGTAAACACAGAAACCAGACTTTTGTGTTTACAAGTGATTGTGGTGAGCGGGCACCAAATGGTCTGAGCCAAAGGTGGTGGAACTGAGTTCCCCCAAGTTCCCCCTGAAAAAAAGCCCTGGTTTTAGAGCAGCTAAAAAACAGCGATAATAAATCAGAATCACTTGCAGAATTTAGCGATAGCAATTTATGGGGAAATTTGTCATTAAAAAAAAAAATAATGACTAATAACTGAGCAAATTTCAGTGATTTTGATTTGATTACATTATTGAATAATTTTTACTATAATTATATTATTATTTGTTATAATTTTTTATAATTATTTATTATATTATAATTTTTAATAAAAAAAAAAAATCATACCCGGGATGCCTATTAGACTCTTGTTTGGTCAGATTTAAGTGAGTTATTCCTAAGAATTAGAAGCCTACAGTATACAACGCCAAATTCCCTTGCAAATAATGGTACCACTTTCAGCACCTAAAATCTGAAAGAATCATACCGCCAGGGAGGTTAACCAGTTTAGCTCTTTGGGCGTAGAGTCAGGGCCATATTTAATGCAGGGCAAAAGGGGAAGCTGCCCTGGGCCCTGTCATCGCTGTGGGGCTCAAAGCAGCTGCCCGTTAATCCCTGCGCTGCCCGCAGTTTTCACGGAGTAGCGGGAGCAGCCCCCCCCGCTCTCTCAAGCGGTGGCCACATTATAACAGGAGAGTGGGACAGCTGCGGGCTTCATGTGCTTGAGCCCGCTCGTCCCACTTCTCCCTCTGGGTCTGATAGCCGGAGACTGCACTGTGTTGCACCACCGTGAAGAATAAGTTCTGTAATCAGGTGAGAAAGAACAGTGGAAAGAGGGGGAAGGGGATTCACAGAGAATCAGGTGAGAAAGAACAGTGGAGAGAGGGGGAAGGGGATTCACAGAGAATTGGGGGATACACTTTTGCTGTCAAGAAGATTTCTAGTTGCACTTTAGGGCCCAATCACCATATGCATTGGGCCGCCATGGCCACTGTATTCCGCAGGCCGCGTACACACGATCAAATTTATCTGCTGAAACCGGTCCGACGGACCGTTTCAGCAGACAAATTAGATCGTGTATACGAGCGAGCAGACAGGTTTTTGCAGCAGACAAGTTTTAAAGCAAAGCATGCAAATTTATTTAGTTACTCCCGAAAATCGTTTTGATTCATTTAGTTTTTCGTTGGGGAATAGCTTTCGTCCGAAAACCCAATAATACTTGATTTCTGTTGAATGGTCAAAAGAATATTCGACGTAACGTCGAATCTTTTTGGTTGCTGGTGAATGATCAAAAGAATATTCGACGGAACGTCGAATCTTTACGTCTCATAAATCAAAATCTATTCTCTGTAATGTCAAATCTATTATTTCTATAGTGTCGAATCTTTTCTCTATAATGTCGAATCTTTTCTCTATGATGTTGAATCTTTTCCCTATAATGTCGACTCTCTCTATATTGAATTTTTACCGCAACGAAAACAAAAATAAAGCATTTTTTATGTCGGATCTTTCGGTTTTCGTTTCTTGCACTTTCGTTATCGTTTGTTAAAACGATAACGAAAAAAACAGATTTTCGGATGAAAATGCATTCTAACGAAAACGAATAGACATGTCTACTGGTTAGTACGCCTAACCAGCAAACAAAAATCTCCCGCATGCGCCGAATGGATTCGACGCATGCGTGGAAGTATTTTACTTTCTGGTGACGGTGACGTGGCAGCGTCAACGTCACCGCCACGTCACCGCGCTGTCTGTCCGCGGGGATTTTGGTTTGATCGTGTGTACACTGATTAAACCAAAATAGCCCAGCAGACAAATCCGATGAAAACGGTCTGTCCGACCGTTTTCATCTGATTTTTTTAGTAGTGTGTACGCGGCCTAACACATAGACAAGGCAATTTGCTGACTCCTGGGTGTTGAGTGCCCACCACTGGGCTACACTGGCACTGCAGAGAGCTGACATTCAATTTCCCAGGGAGGAGTCCTGGTTTCGGGAAAGCAAAGGAATGGAGGGTGCCAGATCGTTTAGGTAAAAACAAAGAATAACTCAATTGCTCACCGTTCATAGAGAAAAGGGTAAATTTTATACATGCTCTGGGTTAAGGTAGAACTCCGGCAAGATACAATTTCATACATGGAAGGAACCCTTTCCCATTTAATAGTAACAATCCAGTGTTAGTATCCTTTTAGTAGACAGAAGAAGTATCTTCAGAAGTATCTAACAGCATTACCTAGGAATCCCATCCTGAGGCTGACCCAAGTGTTACATAGTTACATAGTAGGTGATAGACATGTGCATTTGTTTACGTCCGAATGCATTTTCGTCCGAATTTCTGGTATTTTCGCGTTGGTTTTAACAAACGAGAACGAATCCGAAATCCGAAATCCGAAAGATCCAACATAAAAAATGCTTTATTTTTCATTTTGTTGCGACAACAGTTCGATACAGATAGAAATAAAGTTCAAAGGTGCAGCGCTGTGAAAAAAACAATGTCCAAAATGAGTATATGCAATCTTCAAGGTGTTCAAAGTGTTGAAAACGAAGAACCTCCACTGAGATTTCAGTGTGCAGAAATATAAACACACCACACCCTGTGCAGTCAAACTGCTTACCAGATCAACATCATAATAGGCCATATTCGATTTCGCGATATTGCGCGAATATATAGAAGAATATTCGCGAATATTCGTTAATATCGAATATTCGTGATATTTTATCCAAAAAATATTTTGCAAAATTTCGCTAATGCGAAAATGATTGCGAAATTCTCATAAACGGAGATCATTTCGTGTATTACTAAACTAATATGCACTAAACACTAACTCTACACTAACTCTACTTAAAAGAAAGGAGAATAAGGGGGCAAAAGAAGGGCGGAGAAGATAATCGCGCAATATTCCTTTTGCCGAATATTCAAGTTATTCTGATAAAAGAAGGGCCGAGTAGCTGATGCGATTTTTTTATGTTGCCGAAAATTCGCAATGCGAATTTTCGGCAACATAAAAGAATCGCATCAGCTACTCGGCCCAGGGTCTCTCTCTAATCATACCAGCAATGCTTTTAGACGTCGATGGAGATCACTAGGATGTGATCTGTTTTAAAAATAAATTTGAAAAAATACGAATATTCGCCATAGCAAATATTCGCCGCAATATTCGAGTTATTCGCGAATACTCGAATATGCAATATTCATAGCGAATATTCGCAATGCGAATATTCGTGAGCAACACTAATAGGCATGTAGAATTGGATAATGCAGGGATCAATGGCAGTCGCACTTCCACTCGGAAAGGATCCAAAGGTATAAATAGCGTTCATCATCAAAAAAAGGGGGAACCAAGAAATGCAGAGAGGAAACACAATAGTGAAGCCCGTATGTGAAAGCAACAAGAAATTTATTGTAATGTACTTACAAACATGACGGGTAAACAGGCATCAAAAAGCATAAAAGGGTCCATGTAATACAGCGTACATGTGTCAGGTCAGCCTTACATGTTTCATCCAACAGGATTTCTTCAGAGGCGTGAACTTTATTTTTATCTGTCTTATCCACACAGCAGCTTTCCTTTTATATTTAAGTTAGCGCAGATATTTTCAAGTTTTTTTCGATTTAGATAGAAGATTCAACATGACGGTGACAATAGCAATCTGTGTCTATCGAACCTGCGGTCGAATGTGCCTAACCTAAAGAAAAAGATTAAAGAAAAGATTTGACATTATAAAGACATGAAGATTCGGCGAAGCAGCTAAAAAAATATGATCGCCACGAGCAGACATTTATGGTTAAATGCTCCGCCCATAGGCTCTAGAAGAATTATAATGTTGGTTGACTAGTAATAATAGTTAATAAATATAATTATTACTAGTCATACAGCATTAGAATTCTACTATAGCTGGTGGGTGGAGCATTCAACTGGTAATGTACGATTGCGACGTCGTACAGTTTAGCTGCTTTGTTGAATCTTCTTAGTACAGTGGTTCTCAACCTGGGGGGCGGGACCCCCTCAGGGGTCAAATGATGATTTCGCCAGGGCTCACCGAATCCTGGGCTGTTCCTAAAACCCACATCACTCTCCCAGCGTTCTTGTGGCCGCCCAGCAGTGCTGTCCCTTGAGCCTGTGGCCGCCCAGCTGGGCTGTTCCTAGACCCCACGGATGCCCACTTAGCTCAGTTCACTGTATGGCTGGGGGGCAGAGACTAGAGGTCAGCTGACTAGTGAGTAATGTCAAGTGGGAAGGGCTGGAGGAGGCCCTATTTCCTGATTTTGGTATAGGAGACACCACAAAGTCGGAGACACCACAAAGTCGGAGACACAGTGAGTAACACTACCTGTGATTATAGTTGCCATTAAAATTCCCAACTACAGTTCTCAGATCAGCAGATAACCTTGATCAAGAGCACCTAAGTTGGCTGATCAGAACTCCTCACCAGCACTGCCACTAATTCCACCCCCCACCAGCACTGCCACTCGTCCCATGGGTTAAGGGCACAAATGACGTGTCTTGTTACTTGTCTTGCCTTGGGTGCTGACAACCCACGCTACGAAAATAAATTTACTGTTAGGGGTCCCCACAACTTGGGAAATTTTGTCAAGGGGTCAAGGTACTAGAAGGTTGAGAACCACTGTCTTAGAACATTCGACAGACACCATAAGCCTTCATTGACAGATTCAACCTTAATTCAGATTTTCTGACAAATGCATTTTTTAACTAAATGAATAAAAACACATTTCGGGAGTTACTAAATAAATAAATTTTTCGGACGAAACTGAAATTCTGAAGCAAAATATTTTGGTGTGCACATGTCTAGTAGGTGAGGTTGAAAAAAGACACAAGTCCATCAAGTCCAAGCTACTGTATGTGGGTGTATATTTGTCAGTATTACATTGTTTATCCCTGTATGTTGCAGTCATTCAGGTGCTTATCTAATAGCTTAAAAAAACTATTGATGCCCCCCTGCTGAAACCACCACCTGTGGAAGGGAATTCCACATCTTTCAGGAGTGTTGTCCTCCAGGAGAACCTACCAACATTACCAGGGACACCCATCCTGGTCTACACTTTTCATAAGCTACTTTAGCTTCCTTTCCAATGCAAGCTTCCCCAGGAAGGCAAACCTAGTATCCTGGTAGGTCTGAACGAGCAGCTCCATCATTTGCACTCTCCCCAAGCCTTAACCCTGGAGGAAGGGAGCTAGCAGATGTCAATTCCAAATATTTATACACTTATCCAGCATGCACCACGGGCACAAGGAACTCATAAACCCTCCCTACTAGTGCCAGAGATGCCAGTAACACCCAGCAGCAGAAGGGAGAACTGACAACTAGATTGTACTCATACCTCCCAACTGTCCCTGATTCCGAGGGACTGTCCCTCATTTGGAACAATGTCCCTCTTTCCTCCTCATTTGTCCCTCATTTTGGTCTGATCTATATAGTTGTATATAAAATGCACTTTTTTAATCTTTCAAAGTGTTTCCCAGTGCTAAACCTTTCATCCAATTTTTTAGTTGCTACATTTGTAAATTCCAAAAGCCAGTATAAAAAAAAGTGGTAAAAAAAGCACTTGTGGATTTGACAATATATTTTTTTTTTTTTATAGTTCTCCTTTAAGGGCCATGGCAGGGCATGTATCCTATGCCTACTAACCTTTTCTAATAGGTATCCCTCGTTCCCATCTCAAATATTTGGGAGGCAGGGCCGCCATCAGGGGGGTACAGGCAGTACACCTGTAAGGGGCCCGGGGGTCCCCCCTAAAAAAATACAATAATTTTTTATTTATTTTTTAGCAGTCTGGAGGTCCCCAGGGGCCCAGAGGCCCCCAGGGTCCCGGGTGGCAACCCCCCATTGTTTCATTTTTTTTTTTAAATATATATTTAATATATTTTTATTAAAAAAAATTTATTAAAGGGCCAATGTTTTTTTTTAGGGGTCTGGAGGTCGCCAAGGGCCCGGAGATCCCCAGGGCTCCAGAGGACAACCCCCCCTTTTTTTATTAAAAATAAAAAAATATATATTTGTTTTATTACTTTTATTTTTATTTTTTAAATACTTATAAATATACATACATTTATTATTATTATTAAAAGGCCCAGAGGTCCCCAGGGCCCCAGATGAGAACCTTTTTTCTTATAAAAATGTTTTACATTTTTTTATATATATATATATGTATATATATCTATATCTATATATATATATATCTATATCTATATAGATATATACAGTGCAGAAAATAAGTATTTGAACACCCTGCTATTTTGCAATTTCTCCCACTTGGAAATCATGGAGGGGTCTGAAATTGTCATCGTAGGTGCATGTCCACTGTGAGAGACATAATCCAAAAAAAAATTCCAGAAATCACAATTTATGATTTTTTAACTATTTATTTGTATGATACAGCTGCAAAGAAGTATTTGAACACCTGTCTATCAGCTAGAATTCTGACCCTCAAAGACCTGTTAGTCTGCCTTTAAAATGTCCACCTCCACTCCATTTATTATCCTAAATTAGATGCACCTGTTTGAGGTCATTAGCTGCATAAAGACACCTGTCCACCCCATACAATCAGTAAGAATCCAACTACTAACATGGCCAAGACCAAAGAGCTGTCCAAAGACACTAGAGACAAAATTGTACACCTCCACAAGGCTGGAAAGGGCTACGAGGAAATTGCCAAGCAGCTTGGTAAAAAAAGGTCCACTGTTGGAGCAATCATTAGAAAATGGAAGAAGCTAAACATGACTGTCAATCTCCCTCGGACTGGGGCTCCATGCAAAATCTCACCTCGTGGGGTCTCAATAATCCTAAGAAAGGTGAGAAATCAGCCCAGGACTACACGGGAGGAGCTGGTCAATGACCTGAAAAGAGCTGGGACCACCGTTTCCAAGGTTACTGTTGGTAATACACTAAGACGTCATGGTTTGAAATCATGCATGGCACGGAAGGTTCCCCTGCTTAAACCAGCACATGTCAAGGCCCATCTTAAGTTTGCCAATGACCATTTGGATGATCCAGAGGAGTCATGGGAGAAAGTCATGTGGTCAGATGAGACCAAAATAGAACTTTTTGGTCATAATTCCACTAACCGTATTTGGAGGAAGAAGAATGATGAGTACCATCCCAAGAACACCATCCCTACTGTGAAGCATGGGGGTGGTAGCATCATGCTTTGGGGGTGTTTTTCTGCACATGGGACAGGGCGACTGCACTGTATTAAGGAGAGGATGACTGGGGCCATGTATTGCGAGATTTTGGGCAACAACCTCCTTCCCTCAGTTAGAGCTTTGAAGATGGGTCGAGGCTGGGTCTTCCAACATGACAATGACCCGAAGCACACAGCCAGGATAACCAAGGAGTGGCTCTGTATGAAGCATATCAAGGTTCTGGCGTGGCTTAGCCAGTCCCCAGACCTAAACCCAATAGAGAATCTTTGGAGGGAGCTCAAACTCCGTGTTTCTCAGCGACAGCCCAGAAACCTGACTGATCTAGAGAAGATCTGTGTGGAGGAGTGGGCCAAAATCCCTCCTCCAGTGTGTGCAAACCTGGTGAAAAACTACAAGAAACGTTTGACCTCTGTAATTGCAAACAAAGGCTACTGTACCAAATATTAACATTGATTTTCTCAGGTGTTCAAATACTTATTTGCAGCTGTATCATACAAATAAATAGTTAAAAAAATCATACATTGTGATTTCTGGATTTTTTTTTTCGATTATGTCTCTCACAGTGGACATGCACCTACGATAACAATTTCAGACCCCTCCATGATTTCCAAGTGGGAGAACTTGCAAAATAGCAGGGTGTTCAAATACTTATTTTCTGCACTGTATATCTATATAGATATAGATATATATATCTATAGATATAGATATATATATCTAGATATATTTTTAGTAAAAGGCTCAGAGGTCCCCAGGGTTATTTTTGTTTATATATTTTTTATTAAAGGTCCCCAGGCAACCCCCTTGTTTTTTTTATTTTTTATAAATGTTTATTTCTTTTTTATATATATATATATATATATATATATATATATATATATATATATATATTTTTTATTTTATTTCTTTTTTATTAAAGGGCCCAGAGGTTTATTTTTTATTAAAGGGCCCAGAGGTCCCCAGGGCCCCCGGATGGCTACCACCCTTTTTTTATATATATTCTTCTTTATTTATTTCTTTGTAAAGGAACCCACCGCTTATCAAATCGCGGCAGCTCCCCCCGCTTCTCAATTTCAGGTGGCAGCACCCCCCCCGGTTCTCTGCTCCAGGGGGCCCATGCCTGAAGCTGTGTAAGGGGCCCCATAATTCCTGATGGCGGCCCTGTTGGGAGGTATGTTGTACTTAGGGGCAACTGAGCTAAACAAAACTTCAAATTAGCACTGGCTGATTACAGTCATGCAGATTAGATTTAGGAGTCACTGCTGCATATGGCAAATACAGCCCATGGCAGTGTGTACTAATGTGGCCAGTTAACTTGCAACTGGGTGGGTCAAGGAGGGGAGGAGGCAGTAAAACTGGGGCTCAACGACGTAATTTTACCGCCTCTCGGCCACCTGTGTGAGCAGGGCCTAACTGGGTCAAATTTCCCTTAAAGTTGTGACCATCTGGCTTCACTGTTGCACATCTTGTATTTTAGTTGTTGCTTCATTTTGCATCTCTATATCTTTGACTTAGCAGCTTGTGTCATGTCCTTCTCTGTGTCATGTAAAACATATAAAGCTGCGGGCAATATCCTTTTAAACTCTGAATGTCACACAGTCCAAGTAATCACATATGAACTTGCAGTGACTACAGAACAAAATGTGGAAATGACGGACCCCTGAAGGTATGGAACATATGGGAGCATTGCCCCGGTCACCAGCTCCACGCAGACATCTTCATAATCTAATCATAAAGCTTCTTTGACACACAATGTCAAGTGAATTCAATATAGGGGAGATGGATGGTAATGGAAGCTGGACCTTTACTAATGAATAAAAAAGGAAATGTTTAAATGCTAGGCGATGGGAGATTAGAGTACATCTATACCCTGATGCAGGGTTTCTCAAGCTTTTTTCCGTCAAGGCACCCTTCAAAATTATGGCCAGCCTCGAGGCACCCCATTCTAAAGTTTAAAAAACCGAAACAAATATTTTTACATATCGCAGCACGCACGTAGGACACCCAACATTAGAGGCAGAGGTGGCCCACCCATTAGGATGCCTAGCATGAATCTATCCGTGGCCACCCCCCATTCATGTATTCGGCCCCTTTCAGGGCACCAGGCGCATGATTTACAGCAACCAGATAAGAGCCAGAGGCTCTATTAGGCTTCAAAATAGGGTGGGCTCAGGACGCAGAGAGTGCGACCGGAGCCCACTCAGATGTGTTGCAACAGTAAATGAATTTGCTGTTGCAACGCTGATCCTCCTACCGGCCAATCGGTATTGGCTTAAAGGACAAGCGATCCTATTGGATTCCTAGGAGGAGGGGAGGAAATGCACGACGGTAGCGGGGAGGAGAGTGAGGAGGAGAAGAGCCGCTGGCCGATGCCCGGATGCCCAGTCTCCACTGATGCCTGGGTGCCTGATCCCGGCCACTGCTCATCAGATGTTTGCCGATGCCTGATGCTCGCCGCCTAGACGTGGTAAGTGCCGGTGGACCAACCGGCAGACTGTGGTGGGGGGTGTTGAGTTGACGAGGGGGGTTTGGTTGTTTTCCCCACCCCCCCAAACAAAACAAAAAAACAGCTGCCACTGATTAGAGGTGATTTATTCTTGCAAAGCAAATACACCGTTGCACACTGAACAAGGAACTTTATGTCAGGATCACCCAGTATTATTTCAATAAAATCTTCAGATTTAAAACTGAATTTCAGATATGATCTGTATTACTTACTTTCGTTGGACCAATATTAGTAAGCATATTTCATACCTGTGTAGCATTACACCCGCAGGAGCCGTTAAGCCAAACAACACACATTTCTAACTTGCATCCAGACATAAGAAATCAGTCCATAGGCTTGTTTTTGTTATTTTATTGGGGATAACAACTTGGCTAGGGTATAGGGATTAAGGCAGGGGTGCCCAACCTTTTGAAGAGCGAGGGCCACCTAAGTGACTTGGTCGTGGGCCACAATATGCAGAGTGGGTAGATGGCAGCCCACTGTACTCTATAGAGCCCACTCTACTTTTATTTTGCAGATCGGATTGGGGATAGGCGTTTGTAAATGGACACAAGTCCATTTACATCTTCTACTCCTTAGAGGTGAATGGAGGGTCCAATTGGGTCGAACTAACTGTGTGAAAGGGGCCTTTGACTCAGTGCAGGTAACACACAGGTGCACTGCTCTGCACCTGCCGATCAGTTTGAAACCAGCCCAGTAACCATTGCAGAACAGATATGCCCATATTTACACTGTGATTTTAGTAATAAACTTACCTCTAACTACTTGCCGAACTGCCGCCGTCGTTTTACGGCGGCAGGTTGGCTCCCCTGCGCGAGAGCCTGTAGCTCTACATCGGCTCTCTCGCAGGCAACAAGGGGAGCGCGCGCGCGCCGCTGCTCGCCCCCGAGTCCCGTGCGCATGCCTGGTGGGCGTGATCGCCGCCAGGCACCCGCGATTGCTCGTTACAGAGCGGGGACTGGGAGCTGTGTGTGTAAGATCAGTGATTTCCCTCAGTGAGTCCACCCCCCCATACAGTTAGAACACACCCAGGAACATACTTAACCCCTTCCCCGCCCCCTAGTGTTAACCCCTTCACTACCAGTGACATTTTTATAGTAGTCCAATGCATTTTTATAGCACTGATCACTATAAAAATGCCAATCGTCCCAAAAATGTGTCAAAAGTGTCCAAAGTGTCCGCCATAATGTCGCAGTACCGAAAAAAATCGCTGATCGCCGCCATTACTAGTAAAAAAAAATATTAATAAAAATGCCATAAAAATACCCCCCAATTTTGTAAACGCTATAACTTTTGTGCAAACCAATCAATAAACGCTTATTGCGATTTTTTTTTTACAAAAAATATGTAGAAGAATACGTATCGGCCTAAACTGAGGAAAAAATATGTTTTCTTTATATATTTTTGGGGGATATTTATTACAGCAAAAAGTAAAAAATATTTTTTTTTTTCAAAATTGTCGCTCTATTTTTGTTTATACCGCAAAAAATAAAAAACGCAGAGGTGATCAAATACCACCAAAATAAAGCTCTATTTGTGGGAAAAAAAGGGCGCCAATTTTGTTTGGGAGCCACCTCGCACGACCGCGCAATTGTCCGTTAAAGCGGCGCAGTGCCGAATCACAAAAAGTGCTCTGGTCTTTGGGCAGCAATAAGGCCTGGGGGTTAAGTGGTTAATAACTGTCTTCCATTCTATTCCATGCCAAAGCAGGAGGTTGTGGGCCACATCAGAGGGCTCCGGGGGGAACATGTGGGGAGCTGAATGGGCATGCTACCCACATCCACTCAGACCAGCACATGATCATCAGAAAGGGGCACAGATAATGGAAAAAAATACACCCCCTATGCTAGTAGGAGTGGCAGAGCGGGGGGGGGGGGTGTAATTTAGAATTTTTAATGCTGCACTGACTTTTTTTTTAATTGCCTCAACCACTTTTCGAATCCAATATGGGGACAAAATCAGGGACAGACTTGGTCCGGGGACAATGTCCTCAATCCAAGGATTGTCCCCGGAATCCGGGGATGTCTGGTCACCCTAGTATTGCATGCCATTGAAGTCAATGCGGAACTAATTATTTCAGTTTCCATTGACTTCAACAGGGAAACTCGCTTTGATATGCAAGCACTTTGAATTACGAGCATTCTCCTGGAACAGATTATGCTCGTAATCAGGGCCTGTGCTACCACTAGGCGGACTAGGCAGCCGCCTAGGGCGCACTGCCGCCTAGGGTGCCCGGGCACTGTCCACAGAGCTTGCATCTGAACCTCTGACATGTGTGAAGCAGGGCAGCGCCCCGCCCCCTACTCCCAGTCTCCGCTCTCTGCTCTGACATCATGTACGTCCACACTGTGCAGAACACCTTCCCCGCCGCTCTCTGCCTCTGACATGTTTCCAGCAGATTCACATCCCCAGTCAGCTCTCCGCTCTGCACTCTGAGCCTCTGACTCAGAAAGGAGATTGTTTGTCCTGTGTTCAGTACCCCACCTAGCCCCTCCCAACGCTCTCTGCTCTGACATGTGTGTGTCCAGCACCCCGCCCCCGAAGAGGCTCTGCTGGGCTGGCCATGTCACACTGGAGTGGAGCGCAGCAAATCCTGGGACAGTCTTGTAGCTGACGGCGACTCTCCGGGCTTGGGGACAGGTGGGTGGAGCCTGGAAGAGGCACGGACAGAGGCAGGTACAGGCATATACAGCAGAATTTTAGATTGATGTGAGTGAGGAACAGACAGAAAGCAAGCACAGGCCAGGGTCACTCACGTCGGATACAAGTTTCCTGAGCCCAAGACCATCAAACTGTTGCTGTCTTAGATAATAATGAGATTGTGTCTATATTGACAATGGAATACAAATTGCAGATCTTATGTGTGTATAATATGTATCTATATTCACTTATGACTGATCTGCCAATATACCCCCCCCCCCTGTGAGGCCGCATTGATTGGCAGTGGTGAAGCGGCATTGAAGGGCACAGCTAAGACTGGATTTGATGGGCACATGTGAGACTATTTGATGGGCACATGTGAGACTATTTGATGGGCATATGTGAAGGTGGCATTAATGGGCACAGGTGAGTCTGCGTTTGATGGGCACAGGCAAAGGGGTATTAATGAACACTGGTGAGGCTTTATTTGATGGGCACTGAGGCTGCATTTGATGGGCACAGGTGAGACTGTATTTGATCGGCACAGGTGAGACTGTATTTGATGGGCACAGGTGAGACTATTTGATGGGCACATGTAAAGCGGCATTATTGGGCACAGGTGAGAATGTGTTTGATGGGCACGGGTGAGACTGTGTTTGATAGGCACAGGTGAGAATGCGTTTGATGGGCACAGATGAGACTGTATTTGATGGGCACAGGTTAGACTATTTGATGGGCACATGTAAAGCGGCATTAATGGGCACAGGGGAGACTGCATTTGATGGGCACAGGTGAGACTATTTGATGAGCACAGGTGAGGCGGCATTAATGGACACAGGTGAGACTGCGTTTGATGGGCACAGGTGAGACTATTTAATGGGCACAGGTGAAGCGGCATTAATGGGCACAGATGAGACTATTTGATGGGCACAGGCAAAGTGGTATTAATAAGCACTGGTGGGGCTGTATTTGATGG
Organism: Rana kukunoris; assembly: GCA_029574335.1. NCBI lineage: Eukaryota > Metazoa > Chordata > Amphibia > Anura > Ranidae > Rana > Rana kukunoris. The sequence continues at coordinate 559,622,685 of CM056050.1, read as the reverse complement.
GCACTGAGGCTGTATTTGATGGGCACAGGTGAGACTATTTGATGGGCACATGTAAAGCGGCATTATTGGGCACAGGTGAGAATGTGTTTGATGGGCACGGGTGAGACTGTTTGATGGGCACAGGTGAGAATGCGTTTGATGGGCACAGATGTGACTGTATTTGATGGGCACAGGTTAGACTATTTGATGGGCACATGTAAAGCGGCATTAATGGGCACAGGGGAGACTGCATTTGATGGGCACAGGTGAGACTATTTGATGAGCACAGATGAGGCGGCATTAATGGACACAGGTGAGACTGCGTTTGATGGGCACAGGTGAGACTATTTAATGGGCACAGGTGAAGCGGCATTAATGGGCACAGATGAGACTATTTGATGGGCACAGGCAAAGTGGTATTAATAAGCACTGGTGAGGCTGTATTTGATGGGCACTGAGGCTGTATTTGATGGGCACAGGTGAGACTGTATTTGATGAGCACAGGTGAGACTGTATTTGATGGGCACAGGTGAGACTGTATTTGATGGGCACAGGTGAGACTTTCCACAATTAGCTGGTCTAGCAAAGTGTTGCATGCAAAATAGTAGCTGTCGTTAAAAAGGTGGGGTGTACACGGGCAGGGCAAAGGGGGTGGAGTCAGGAGTGGAGCCAAGGGGGGCGGCAAAATGAGGTTTCGTCTAGGGTGTCAAAAGTCCTTGCACCAGCCCTGCTCGTAATCCGAGGTTCCACTGTAAAACTAAAACCAGTTTTAGGTAAGGCTACGATAAAGTGGAGAATGAAGAATATTTCCAGAAAGGATTTTTATAGGACAAACTTCCTCATGAAGACAACAATGTTTTATCAAAACCTGGAGGTAGGAAATGCTCAAACCCCGGTCTCCACGTCTTCATATTTGGATATTTTGTCAAGAAATATTGCTTCTGTTTTTGCAATAATCATGGACTGGGTAATCCTGTTTTTGACTGATAAAATACATAGTGATCAGATTTCCTTCTTACAAAGAGCATTATTTTAAATTGATGATGTGATAGGGTGTGGGGTTCAGGAGTGCCAAAGATGGATCAGGCGTTAGAATAGCGTTACACATCGTGTCAAGAATTTGAAACACTTCCGACCAAAATGATTTAACTATTTTGCATTCCCACCAAATATGCGTTTGTGTACCCGGGGTAAGGCAGCCTTGGAAGCAATGGGAACTAAGGATATTGTGGAGAAAATGTTGAAATTCTGGCATGGACCAGGTACCACCAAATGAGCACTTTGTAGTTTGTTTAATATACTATATTCAATGAGGTTGATTTGGTGTCTTGCCAAATTTGGGTCCAATTTATGTCGTTTGGTTCAGTTTTCAAAATCTTATAACAAACTATTAACCACTTAAGACCCGGACCAATATGCCGGAGTTAAGGACCTTGCCCCTTTTTGCGATTCTGCACTGCGTCGCTTTAACTGACAATTGCGCGGTCGTGCGACGTGGCTCCCAAACAAAATTGGTGTCCTTTTTTTCCCACAAATAGAGCTTTCTTTTGGTGGTATTTGATTACCTCTGCAGTATTTATTTTTTGCGCTATAAACAAAAATAGAGCGACAATTTTGAAAAAAATTCAATATTTTTTACTTTTTGCTATAATAAATATCCCCCAAAAATATATAAAAAAATATTTTTTCCTCAGTTTAGGCCGATACGTATTTTTCTACCTATTTTTGGTCCAAAAAATCACAATAAGCGTTTATCGATTGGTTTGCGCAAAATTTATAGCGTTTACAAAATAGGAGATAGTTTTATGGCATTTTTATTAATAATTCTTTTTTACTACTAATGGCGGCAATCATCGATTTTTTTTGTGTGACTGTGACATTATGGCAGACACATCGGACAATTTTACACATTTTTGGGACCATTGTAATTTTCACAGCGAAAACTGCTTTAAAAATGCACTGATTACTGTGAAAATGACAATGAAGTGAAGGAGGTAACCACTAGGGGGGCGCTGTAGGGGTTAAGTGTGACCTCATGTGTGTTTCTAACTGTAGGGGGGCGGGGCTGGACCTGTGACATCAGTGATTGTCATTCCCTATATCAGGGAACAGACGATCATTGACATTGCCACAGTGAAGAACGGGGAAGGTCTGACGTATACCTTAAGTCAGGGGTCTTCAAACTACGGCCCTCCAGTTGTTCAGGAACTACAATTCCCAGGATGCCTAGTCATGTCAGTGAATGTCAGTGTTTTACAATGCCTCATGGGATGTGTAGTTCTGCAACAGCTGGAGGGCCGTAGTTTGAGGATCCCTGCCTTAAGTCCATGTGCCCAGCCATGCCATTCTGCCGACGTATATCGGCGTGCGGCGGTCCTTAAGTGGTTAAACAGTGTGTTTTTCGGTCTTTTCATTTAAAAAAAAAAATTAGTAGTGATTAAATACTACCAAAAGAAAGCTCTATTTGTGTAAAACAATTGATAAAAATCTATTTTGGGTACAGTTTTGCATGACCGTGCAATTGTCATTTAAAGTGTGACAGCGCTGAAAGCTGAAAATTGGTCTGGGCAGAAAGGGGGTAAAAGTGCCCTGTATTGAAGTGGTTAAATCATGTTAACCGCTTGCTGACTGCCTCACGCACATTTACGTCGGCAGAATGGCACGGGCAGGCAAAGCAATATATATATATATATATATACGTTGCTTTGAACCTGCCCCCTAGTGGGCAGTGCACGCCCGCCGTGGTCTTAGTGACTCAGTGACTTGATGTCCCACTTTCGGGTCACAGAATGGCAGAATGGGGGGATGCCTTTGTAAACAAAGCATTTCCCTGTTCTGCCGGGTGACACAGCACTGATCGTCTGCTCCCTCTCATCGGGAGCAGCGATCGGTGACGTGTCACAGTAAGCCATGCCCCTTAACAGTAAGGCCTCGTACACACGAGGATATGTCCGATTGGGAGTTTGTACACACCATCGGATCAAATTCCCCGCCGCCGGACGGCGCGGTGACGTGGCGGTGACGTTGACGCCGCCACGTCACCGCCACGTCACCGCACCAGGAAGTTAAACACTTCCGCGCATGCGCCGAATCCATTCGGCGGCGGCGCGGCGGCGGTGGGGGACGACATGTCTGCTGGTAAGTGTACTAACCAGCAGACATGTCGGGCGGACAGATTCCCACCGGATAGATTTCAAAGCATGCTTTGAAATCTGTCGGGTGGAGAAATCTGTCCGCTAGCCCATACACACGAGCGGAGATGTCTGCTGAAACGGTCCATCGGACCGTTTTCAGCGGACATATCCCCTCGTGTGTACGAGGCCTAAGAATTGCTCCCTAGGATACACTTAACCCCTTCCCCTCCTGGTTAACCCCCGCACCACCAGTCACATTTATACAGCAATCAGTGCATTTTTATAGCACTGATCACTGTATAAATGTGAATGGTCCCAAAATAGTGTCAAAAGTGTCTGATGTGTCCGCCATAATGTCGCAGTCATGATAAAAATCGCAGATCGCCGCCATAACAAGTAAAAGTAAATTAATAATAAAAATGCCATAAAACTATCCCCTATTTTGTATATGCTATAACTTTTGCGCAAACCAATTAATAAACGCTTATTGCGTTTTGTTTTAACAAAAATATGTAGAAGAATACGTATCGGCCTAAACTGAGGAAAAAATTGGCTTTTTAAAAAAAAATGGGGATATTTATTTTAGAAAAAGTACAAAATATTGTCGCTTTATTTTTGTTTATAGCACAAAAAATAAAAACCACAGAGGTGATCAAATACCACCAAAAGAAAGCTCTATTTGTGGGAAAAAAAGGATGTCAATTTTGTTTGGGAGCCACGTCGCACAGCCGCGCAATTTTTAGTTAAAGCGACGCAGTGCCGAATCGCAAAAAGTGGCTCGGTCATTTGGCAGCTAAATGGTCCGGGGCTGAAGTGGTTAAATCTTATATGAGAATTCCAGTGATTGGGTCTGCATAGACGTAATGTCTCAGTTGCAGGATGATAATACATGTGTTGCAAGCCGTCTACAAACAGCTAATCTGGAACTACGGAACGATTAAAAATCTACATTGCTTAGGTCCTATTAGCTCCAAGACCAGACATATTCTGTTACAAAGTAACATTTCAATAATTATTAACCAAAGCCGCCTGCGTGACCTCAAGCATGTCCAAAATATTTATCTTGAACTTTTTAACTGCCCATGGTGGAACAAGAGGCTCTTTTAGGATTGAAGCCTCACAAGGGCGGCTGCCCTACATATTACAGTGTCAACTTTTGCCCTCTAGAAAAAAAAAAAAAGTTAAGTTTTAAGTTCAGGCTATGAGTAAGAGATCTCTGAAGTTGCATTTCTGTTATTATTAACTTTCTGACCCCATGATTAAAGGGAAGAGCCGAGGGAACGAGTACTCCCAACCAACCTTAAACTTTTCACCCAGCGATAACAGCAGTGATAATTATGTTCTCTCCTCTGCAGCGAATATGTTTTCATATTTTACTGCATACTGAACTTGTCATGAGTATGAAGAATGGGGATAATAGGGGATAATAAGATGTTACACCGAGGTCTGGCCATTTAAGCTCTGGTGTTCTGGTTCATTTTGGCTTATGTTCCTTGGCCATTGAGATAGAAAATGGATAAAAGATAAAGAATATGGAACAGCAGTGATTCTTTAAAGTGGATGTAAAACCAAATTTTTGTATTTTATATTTTGCTGTCACAATGTACAGTATAAGATTTCCTATCTGTGCCCAGTCTTGCCACACAGAGTTAATCCAGCTCTGAGAAAAACTATTTTATTGTTCAGTGAAATAAAACAGACTTACAGAGAAAAACCTTAGTCCGTTCCGCCCCCTTGCTGTGAGTGACAGGTTATTTACATAACTCATGCATTAGCCGGAGACAGGCATTATTTTTTAATTCCCACCCTCACTCCCTTTCTGAAGTCATGTGGTTACTTTTCTGGATTTTGACTGAATGTTAGTGACCATAGCAGAATTCAGTGTAAGGAATACACAGGAAAAATGCATGTTGAGGGGAGTGTGGAGAGTCTACTGGCATCACGACTCCACCCACAGAGCTCCAGACAACAGATCCACCCACAGAATATTCAGTTTTTCAGTTCCTATAACAGACAGAGGGGAGACATTTGACAGGTAAGGATACATGCAGGAGGCATCTATATCCTTATAGATCAGCACTATGGCAGTAGTTTAGAAAGGATGAGAGTGGATTTACATTAAGGTGACCAGATTTATAATATGAAATCCGGGGACATATTTTTTTTTTTACTAGTAATGGCGGCAATCAGTGACTCTCTGCCTGTCGCCACCGGCGCCCGCCTCAGAGCCTCTCAAGTCTTAGGCCGCGTAGACACACGATCAAATTTGTCCGCTGAAAACGGTCCGATGGACCGTTTCAGCAGACAAATCCGATCGTGTGTACGGGCTAGCGGACACGTTTGTCCATCGGACAAATTTCAAAGCATGCTTTGAAATTTGTCCGCTACAAACCTGTCTGTCGGATATGTCCGCTGGTTAGTACGGGAAACCAGCGGACATATCTTCCCGCACATGCGTCGCATCCTGTGAATGAATCCGACGCATGCGCGCGGAAGTGTTTACTTCCTGGTGCGGTGACGTGGCGGCGTCAACGTCACCGCCGCGTCACCACGCTGTCTGCCGGCGGGGATTTTGATCCGATGGTGTGTACACGCCATCGGACCGAAATCCGATGAGACATGTCCGCTCTAAACTGTCCGTCGGACAAGTTTGAGCGGACATATCTCATCGTGTGTACGAGGCCTTACTCTCCAGGCCCCGGCAACTACTCGGTGGGGAGCAGAGGAAGATCACTCTGCCGGGGAAGGCAAGGAGATAAGCAGGCAGGCGACTGGCTGGGACTTAAGCCAAGGCAGAAGAACATGAGAGCGGAGTTGAATGGGCATGCACCCGAAACTGTGGAATAATCTCTCCGCTCCGACCAGCACATGATCATCAGAAAGGGGTTTGGATAATGGAGAAAAAATAGACCCCCCCCCTAAGCTAGTAGGAGGGGCAATTCAGATTTTTTTTATTAATTTTGCACTGACTGTCTTTGAAATTTTCCCAGTCCCTGTTCAAATCCAATCTGGGGACAAAACTGGGGACAGACTTGGTCCGGGGACAGTGTCCTTAATCCAGGGACTGTCCCCTGAAACCGGGGATGTCTGGTCACCCTAGTTTACATCCGCTTTAAGGATAGCCCCCCTAACCTACTACTACAGTTATTGTTTTACAGTAATATAGAGGCAAAGGTACAATGTGGTCAGACATAAAAATTATGCTGTTAAACTTTTTAGCTTAACTAATTGCCGACCGCCCGCCGTCATATTACTGCGGGGCGGTGGCAATGCTACGCGTTAGCACGTAGATCTACGTCCTCCCTGTAGCAGCTAATAGGGCGTGCGCGCGTCCCCCGAGTCCCGCGCACGTGCCCGCCGGGTACGATGGCTGCCGGGCACCCACGATTGCTCGTTACAGAGCGGGGAACGGGAGGTATGTGTGTAAACACATACCTTTCGTTCCTGTCAGCGGGGGAAACGCTGATCTTCTGTCCATACAATGTATGGACAGAAGATCAGTGACTTCCCCTAGTGAGGCCACCCCCCCCCCCCATACAGTTAGAACACACCAGGACCACACTTAACCCCTTCCCTGCCCCCTAGTGTTAACCCCTTTACTGCCAATGGCATTTTTATAGTAATACAATGCATTTTTATAGCATTGATCGATATAAAAATGCCAATGGCTCCAAAAATGTGTCAAAAGTGTCCGATGTGGCCGCCATAATATCGCAGTACCGAAAAAAAAACGCTGATCGCCGTCATTACTAGTAAAAAATAATAATAATAAAAATGCCATAAAACAACCCCCTTTTTTGTAAACGCTATAAATTTTGCGCAAACCAATTAATAAATGCTAATTGCAATTTTTTTTAACAAAAAATATGTAGAAGAATACGTATCGGCCTAAACTGAGGAAAAAAAATGTTTTTTTATATCTTTTTTGGAATTTTTATTATAGCAAAATTTAAAAAATATTGCATTTTTTTCAAAATAGTCGCTCTATTTTTGTTTATAGTGCAAAAAATAAAAACCGCAGAGATGATCAAATACCACCAAAAGAAAGCTCTATTTGTGGGAAAAAAAGGATGCCAATTTTGTTTGGGAGCCACGTCGCACGACCGCGCAATTGTCAGTTAAAGCGACGCAGTGCCGAATCACAAAAAGTGCTCTGGTCTTTGGACAGCAATATGGTCCGGGGCTAAAGTGGTTAACAGATTGGCCACTAAAAAATAAACATTCCCCATGAAACTATTTAATAAAATTCTTACCCCAGAACTTGCAGTTTACAACTTTCAGTGCTGCTGGCTCCTGCTCTCTCATTGCTGCTTCTCTGAACTTTCGCTCTACACAGCAAAGCGTTAACAATAGACAGTGCAGTCTGGAGTTAGTCTTTTGAGCTTGGAGAAGGAAGGAGGAGCAGGGAGATTGTCATGTCAAATCGCATGCTAAATCGGAGGCCATTGCTAGCAATGGCAGCATCCGAATTGGTGCGATGCCGCATCGATTTCCAAAAGTAGTTCCTGTACTACTTTTGCCAATTTCGGGGTTTGCGATTTCCATTGACATCTGTGCAGAAACCCGCCCAGATGTCTCTGAAATCGGCCCTGGAGTCGGAACTGACACGTGGGAATGAAATTGTGCAGCCGCAACTAAACTTGCACAATTTCATTCCCGCAGCCAGTGAGAACCTGGGATAAAAGTAACTTTATCCCAATATCTCTAGTCTATCCTCCCGGGTGGCAGTAGTTCCCCTGACATGTATACTCCCACCACATAAAAGGATTGGTGTAACAGGACGTCTGATTTGCTCATTAGAATTAATAAGAGAATAAGATCATCATTTTCACGCCACGTTCTCCTTCTACCACTCCACCAACTTTTAGATTGTTTGCATGCAGCTGTCATTTGACAGTGGTAATCATTTTTTAGAGGACAGCTTTAGGATCCCTCTACCACAACCCTTTTGTAAGTGACAGCTGCACCCTCCCCATGATGTACACATAAAGCAGCGGTGACACCACATTTCACCAGCAGGTAGCACTGCAAGTAATGGCTGCAATTACAGTGTTTGCTAGGGCTGCCTTCACATCAATGTTTTATATGTGGAGAATGGAGAACTTTAAATTTGTATCCCACAAAACAGGAAAAATACTATAGATGCACTCATGTGTTTATACATTGTGTGTGTGTATAATATATATATATATATATATATATATATATATATATATATATATATATATATATATATAGACACAGTATCTCACAAAAGTGGATTTAGGCAGGCGTCCCAATTATTTTGGTAATATAGTGTACATATACAGTATCTCACATATGTAAGTACACCCCTCACATTTTTGTAAATATTTTATTCTATCTTTTTATGTGACAACACTGAAGAAATTACACTTTGCTACAATGTAAAGTAGTGAGTGTACAGCTTGTATAACAGTGTAAACTTTCTGTCCCCTCAAAATAACACAACAAAAGTGAGTACATACCTAAGGCCCCTTTCACATTGAGGCGTGGAGCCGCGGTGACGGTATAGCCGCGCTATTTGTAGCGCCGCTATACCGTCGTGTTTACCGCGATATTCGGGCGCTAGCGGTGAGGTTTTAACCCCCGCTAGCGGCCGAAAAAGGGTTAATACCGCCCGCGTTGCGGGCGGTATTACCGCGCTATTACCGCGGTTTCCCATTGATTCCAATGGGAAGGCGCGCTATAGGAGCGGTGAACACACCGCTCCTATACCGCGGTAAAGATGCGGCTAGCAGGACTTTTGGAGCGTTCCTGCTAGCGCACCGCTTCAGTGTGAAAGCCTTCGGGCTTTCACATTGAACACTACAGGGCATGATTTTTCATGCGGTATAGCAGCGCTATTTTTAGCGCTGTACCGCATGAAAAACGCCTCAATGTGAAAGGGGCCTTAGTGAAAATGTTCAAATTGGGCCCAATTAGCCATTTCCCTCCCCAATGTCATGTTACTCGTTAGTGTTACTGGTCTTAGGTGTGAATGGTGAGCAGGCGTGTTAAATTTGGTGTTATTGCTCTCACTCTCTCATACTGGTCCCTGGAAGCTTCAACATAGCACCTCATGGCAAAGAACTCTCTGAGGAGCTGAAAAAAAGAATTGTTGCTCTACATAAAGATGGCCTAGGCTATAAGAAGATTGCCATGACCCTCAAACTGAGCTGCAGCACGGTGGCCAAGACCATACAACGGTTTAACAGGACAGGTTTCACTCAGAACAGTCCTCGTTAAGGTCAATCAAAGAGGTTGAGTGCACAAGCTCAGCATCATCCAGAGGTATCCAGAGGTTGCCTTTGGCAAATAGATGTATGGGGGCTGCCAGCAGAATTGTTGCAGAGGTTGAAGGGGTGGGGGTTCAGCCTATCAGTGCTTAGACCATACACCACACACCGCACACTACATCAAATTGGTCTGCATGCATGTGGTCCCGGAAGGAAGCCTTTTCTAAAGATGATGCACAAGAAAGTCCGCAAACAGTTTGCCAAAGACAAGCAGACTAAGGACATGGATTACTGTTCTGTGGTCTGCCGAGACCAAGATAAACTTATTTGGTTCAGATGGTGTCAAGCGTGTGGTGACAAACAGGTGAGAAGTACAAAGACAAGTGTGTCTTTCCTACAGTCAAGCATGGTGGTGGGAGTGTCATGGGCTGGGGCTGCATGAGTGCTGCCGGCACTGGGGAGCTACAGTTCATTGAGGAAACCATGAATGCCGACATGTACTGTGACATACTGAAGCAGAGCATGATCACCTCCCTTCAGAGACTGGGCCTCCAACATGATAACAACTCCAAACACACCTGAGGGTAAAGGTGATGAACTGGCCAAGCATGTCTCCAGACCTAAACCCTATAGAGCATCTGTGGGGCATCATCAACTGGAAGATGGAGGAGCGCAAGGTCTCTAACATCCCACCAACTCCATGGTGTCATCATAGAGGAGTGGACAAGGACTCCAGTGGCAACCTGTGAATCTCTGGTGAACTCCATGCCCAAGAGGGTTAATATTGACACTTTGAGTTCAATTTGGACACTTTCACTTAGGGGTGTACTCACTTTTGTTGCCAGCCGTCTAGACATTAATGGGTGTGTGTTGAGTTATTTTGAGGGGACAGCAAATTTACACTGTTATACAAGCTGTACACTCTTTACATACAGGTGTACTCACATATGTGAGATTCTGTATATGTACACTATATTACCAAAAGAATTGGGACGCCTGCCTTTACACACACATAAACTTTAATGGCATCCCAGTCTTAGTCTGTAGGGTTCAATATTATGTTGGCCTACCCTTTGCAGCTATAACTGCTCAACTCTTCTGGGTAGGCTGTCCACAAGGTTTAGGAGTGTGTCTATGGGAATGATTAACCATTCCTCCAGAAGCGCATTTGTGAGTCAAGTTCCTCCACCCCAAACTCGATTATTCCATGTCTTTGTGCACTGGTCCAAATCATTTGGTGGAGGGGGGATTATGGTGTGGGGGGTGTTTTTCAGGGGTTGGGCTTGGCCCTTTAGTTCCAGTGAAGGGAACTCTTAAGGCATCAGCATACCAAGACATTTTGGACAATTTCATGTTCCCAATATTGTGGGATCAGTTTGGGGATGGGCCCTTCCCAGGGGCGGACTGACCATTCGGTCAGTCGGGCAGAAACCGAGGGCCCCAGAGTCAGGGGGGCCCCATGAGCTGCTCAGTCTGCCCCTGGATGTGCCCACAGTTTATTATGCAGGATTAGGAAAGTTTGTGCACCGCAGAGGTAGTGAGTGATGTCATCCCTGCCTGCAGATGATGAGGCTGTATGAGAGGACTAAGTGCTGGCCAGGATTACAGAGCGATCGTGGAGCCATGAGGATTATTGCAATGACAGGCGCTCTGGCCACCTATCCTCCTAGAGAATTCAGCAGAGGGGCGGGGCCACAGTATACATCCATGCCGCGGGGAAAAGCCAGTGAGAGAGCTGGAGGTTGGAGAGGGAAGACACAGTGGAGTCATCATGTCGGAGACAGTCACCTGACCTGCCTTCTTGTGTGCACTGTGCAGCGGCAGGTCAGTGTGTAATCACAGCATGTCTGTGATCATCAGCCAGGCTAAGTGTTCCTTCTTCCCCAGTGCCCATCTACCAGGAGCTATTCCCTAACACATGGATATATGTACACTGAGTGTCGAAGTGTACAGATATATCAGTGTTGTATACAAGGAATAGCTCTCAATATACAGATATCAGTGTCAGGGAAAACACTCAAGTGTATAGATGTCAGTGTAACACATAAGGAATAGCACTTAGTGCTATTCCCTATGTATAACTGACATCTATACACTTGAGTGTTTTCCCTGACACTGATATCTGTATATTGAGAGCTATTACTTGTATACAACACTGATATATCTGTACACTTCGGCAAAAAGAACCATCAGTGGGAAGAATGTCCCTTACATTAGTGGTCAGCAGAAAGAATGTTCCTTACATTGGTGGTCTGTGCGAATAATGTTCCTTACATTGGTGGTCACCAGAAAGAATGTTCCTTGCATTGGTGGTCACCAGAAAGAATGTTCCTCGCAGTGGTGGTCACCAGAAAAAAATGTTCCTTGCATTAGTGGTCTGTGCGAATAATGTTCCTTACATTGGTGGTCAGCAGAAAGAATGCTCCTTACATTGGTGGTCTGTGCGAATAATGTTCCTTACATTGGTGGTCACCAGAAAGAATGTTCCTTGCATTGGTGGTCACCAGAAAGAATGTTCCTCGCAGTGGTGGTCACCAGAAAAAAATGTTCCTTGCATTAGTGGTCTGTGCGAATAATGTTCCTTACATTGGTGGTCAGCAGAAAGAATGCTCCTTACATTGGTGGTCTGTGCGAATAATGTTCCTTACATTGATGGTCACCAGAAAGAATGTTCCTTGCATTGGTGATCACCAGAAAAAATTGTTCCTTGCATTGGTGGTCACCAGAAAAAATTGTTCCTTGCATTGGTGGTCTGTGCGAATAATGTTCCTTACATTGGTGGTCACCAGAAAGAATGTTCCTTGCATTGGTGTGCATTGGTGGTCAGCAGAAAGAATGTTCCTTGCATTGGTGGTCAGCAGAAAGAATGTTCCTTGCATTGGTGGTCACCAGAAAAGAATGTTCCTTGCATTGGTGGTCAGCAGAAAGAATGTTCCTTGCATTGGTGGTCACCAGAAAAAAATGTTCCTTGCGTTGGTGGTCTGTGCGAATAATGTTTCTTACATCGGTGGTCACCAGAAAGAATGTTCCTTGCATTGGTGGTCACCAGAAGAATGTTCCTTGCATTGGTGGTCACCAGAAGAATGTTCCTTGCATTGGTGGTCACCAGAAAGAATGTTCCTTGCATTGGTGGTCACCAGAAGAATGTTCCTTGCATTGGTGGTCACCAGAAGAATGTTCCTTGCATTGGTGGTCACCAGAAGAATGTTCCTTGCATTGGTGGCCACCAGAAGAATGTTCCTTGCATTGGGGGTCAGTGGGAAGAATGTCCCTCAAGGTAACCCCCGGGAGAGCGCTTCTCCTAGGGGGTTATCTGATGTGGGGAGGAGCCGCGAGAACCACGTGGGGACCCCAGAAGACCAGGTTCAGGGCCATTCTGTGAAAAACGAACTGCACAGTGGAGATAAGTATGACATGTTTGTTATTTAAAAAAAAAAAAAAGAGCCTTTACAATCACTTTCATTTTGGAAATGTACCATTGTTGCACTTTCTTTAATATAAATTTATTTTTCTTTATATTTTATAATTACCATTTTATTTTGAACATAGTGTAGAGAAATTCTGTGACGACCGCATGTTGTGTGGGCAGTGCAATATGATTTGTGTGGGTGTGGCTTGAGTACGGGTGGGAACACATGGGCGGTGACAGGGGGCCCCAGGATCTCCTATTGCCCGGGGGCCCCATGAGTTGTCAGTCCGCCCCTGGCCCTTCCTGTTCCAACATGACTGCATACCAGTGCACAAAGCAAGATCCATAAAGACATGGATGAGCGAGTTTGGGGTGGAGGAACTTGACTGGCCTGCACAGAGTTCTGACCCCAACCCGATAGAACACCTTTGGGATTAATTGGAGCGGAGACTGCAAGCCTTCCCAGGAGAGTTGAAGCTGTTTTAGCCGCAAAGGGTGGGCCAAGTCAATATTGAACCCTACGGACTAAGACTGGGATGCCAAAAAAGTTCATGTGTGTGTAAAGGCAGGCGTCCCAATTCTTTTAATTATATAGTGTATATACACATATACAGTATATTGTATATGTGTGTGTTGTAAAAGTACCCTAGACTTTCATTGGTTACATTTCTTGCATGGACCTGTCAGAAATCAGAACTATGTTAACAACAATGTATTTACTGTTAACGTATATGTATATCTAGTCTCATACATGTTTTAAAATTTAAAAAAATTAATAAAAAATGCTGGGCGCTCGCTGTTTACTCATCGTTGTGTTAGCAATGCGAATGAATTCGCTTTGCTAACCCTGAACCGCTTCTGAGCTAATCAGGTGCTCGGGTGTGTTACCTGTCACCTGATTGGCTGAAACGTCAGGCTATGTGATAGAGAAGACATCGAGGTGTGTGCAGGACACCGCCGCTGACCTACTGTGACACAGGTAAGTGCCAGGCGATGCACACTGACAGCATTTGATGGGGCACAGTAGCAGCAATTGATGGGCACACTGGCAGAATTTGATGGGACACAGTAGCAGCAATTGATGGGCACACTGACAGAAATTGATTAACACACTGACAGCAATTGATGGGTACAGTAGCTGCATTTGATGGCACAGTGGCTGCGCTTGATGGGCACAGTGGCTGCTTTTGATGGGCACAGTGGCTGAGCTTGATGGGCATAGTGGCTGCGCTTGATGGGCACAGTGGCTGCATTTGATGGCACAGTGGCGGCAATTGATGGGCACAGTAGCTGCGTTTGATAGGCACAGTGGCTTCGCTTGATGGGCACAGTGGCTGCGTTTAATGGGCACAGTGGCTGCACTCTATGGGCACAGTGGCTGAATTTGATGGCATAGTGGCTGCGTTTAGTAGCACAGTGGCGGCAATTGATGGGCACAATAGCTACATTTGATGGCACAGTAGCTGCAATTGATGTTTGTTTTTTTTCAGTTTATTTGCGCCTCCCCAAAAAATTTGGAGCACCAGCCGCCACTGGTTGTCATTGTAGATAGGAGGTTGCTGCAAAGAGCCTATAGAAGATCAGCAGCACTGAGATGCAAAAAAGAAAAAAAAAATGAAAAATTTGAAAACATGTTTAACTTGTATTGTTTAAAAAGGCAATGGTTTATGATCACAACATCTGTGCCTCATAGTCACTTAGCAGGTTCCAGCGCTTTGCTTTGACTACTTTTCCTGAGACGTCTATGCTGTATGCCTCTATGCAGATAATTTACCCATTTGCATGGACCTCAGTTACTAGTTTTCCCATGTATCAGGGTTCTTCAACCTTTGCCTACATTATTGAATTAACCTTATTTTATTTTGTGATCCTGCCAGGTATTTGTTTAGGCAATTCCTGTTGTAAGGCAACAATGCTCAGTCCCTGTCTACCAGTTGTGCTCATGCTTCTCTGGAGCCCTGTAGGCAGTAAGAATGCTTGACTGGGGTGGGCCAAGACAGTGGAGAGGTTAAAATGTAAATTGTTACCTTAAGTTGAAGGGAGAGGAGCAGGGTTGTAGTTAGGGCATCAGGATAAATGGGTTTAATTGGAGTGGAGGAGCGGTAGGGGGTAAGGTTGGCAGCAACTGTTGGGCAGCAGCCATTTACTTTGTGGTAGAGCAACTGTAAGAAGTAACGCCCACCCTCCCATAGGCTGGTTTGGGTTTTCGTTTTTAATAGTTTAGAATTTGGGAAGAAGGACACACGTTTAGTCTTCCAGTTTAGTATGTAAACCTATGGTAGGCGGTGGGCTGTATAGTGAAATTATGGACCACCATTGTGGGTTGGGGCGGACTCCTAAAATCTCTGACAATGATTGGGACACTGATGGAGGAGGTGATGGTGGAGCGTGGTTTTGAAAGGTCATGTAGGGTGAGGCCCCCTCACATTCTGCTTGTAAAACCATACCTACTGAGGCCAGGTGAGTATTAGGCGGTGTACACACGATCAGTCCGTCCGATGAGAACGCTCCGAAGGACCGTTTTCATCGGTTAACCGATGATGCTGACTGATGGTCTGATGTGCCTACACACCATCGGTTAAAAAAATGATCGTGTTAGAACGCGGTGACGTTTACGTGTTTTAACACAACGACGTGCTGAAAAAAAAGAAGTTCAATCCTTCCAAGCATGCGTGATTCTGAGCATGTGCGGCCTTTTAACCAATGCTTTTGCATACTAACGATCGGTTTTGACCCATCGGTCAGGCATCCATCGGTCAAATTTTAAAGCAAGTTCTCTTTTTTTTGACAGAAGGACAACTGACGGATGGGGCACACACACGATCGGTTTGGACCGATGAAACGGTCCTTCAGTCCATTTTAATCGGTTTTGACCGATCGTGTGTACGCGGCCTTAGAGGGCAGTGGCAGGTATAAAAGTTTGCGTTGTCTGGGTATAATCCAAAAGTCAGAGTCTTGAAGGCATTATCGGGGCCTGATATGTGGGCATTGTTTAATGATGTATTGGTTTCATGTTATGGTTTTGTTTATTTGCATGTATTTATAGGAATGTGTAGAATTTTGGAAGTCATGTAAATGTATTCTGGTATTCTGTCTTTGAAATGCTGCATTGTGCATTGGCATACCTCCCTAGACCCAGTCCAAACAAAACAATCACCTGCAGACTTGGCGCCATCCACAGGCAGCTTAACTCTCAAATAAAGCCTGGTACACACGATCGGATTTTCCATGGACAAAGCGTAGGACTTATGTCCAATGGGCGTTGGCCATGAACTTGTCTTGCATACAGACGGCAAAGAATTTTCTGCCAACAATGACAAAACGTTGTGTTTTTTCAGCTCTTTAGCGCCACCCTTTGGGCAACCTCTGCTAATGTTGTGTTATGGTGAGCATTGCTTCTGAGCACGCATGTTTGTACTTTGGATTTTTTTCCGATTTTTTTTCTTCTGTACACACAATCAGATAATCCGACAACACACATTTTTTGTTGGAAAATTTTAAAGTATGTTATCCAACATTTGTTGGCGGAAAACAATTGTCTGATGGAGCGTATAAACAGTCGTATTTCCAACAACAGCCTGTCATCACACAATTCCCGTCGGAAAATCTGATCGGGCCTTAAGAATCGGAAATTGAATCCAACGCAATTTTACTTCAGCTAATTGGAGTACAGAGGATATTTTTCCCGCCTTTCGAAGGGTAAGAATACAATGGGGGTTATTTACGAAAGGCAAATCCACTTTGCACTACGAGTGCAAACTACAAGTGAAAAGTGCACTTGAAATTGCACTGAAAGTCGCTGTAAATCTGAGGGGTAGATCTGAAATGAGGGCAAGCTCTGCTAATTTTAACATCAAATCATGTGCAAGCTAAAATGCTGTTTTTTATTTTCCTTCCAAGCCCCCCTCGGATCTACAGCGACTTCACTTCCAAGTGCACTTTCAGTGTGATTTCAAGTGCAATTTGCACTTGTAGGGCCAGATTCAGGTACCGCGGCGTATCTTTGTATCTTCTTTACGCTACGCCGCCGCAACTTAGAGAGGCAAGTGCAGTATTCACAAAGCACTTGCTCTGTAAGTTGCGGCGGCGTAGCGTAAATTGGCCGGCGTAAGTCCGCCTAATTGAAAGTAGGAAGGAGGTGGGCGTCATCTATTCAAATTAAACGTATCCTCCAGGCTAATGAATCTAACTGGGCATGCACGCGCATGCTCAGAATCACGTCGCATATACTCCCTAAGAGACGTTGGAGCAATGCCTACGACGTGTAAACGTAACTTACGCACAGCCCTATTCACGTAGTACCAGGTAAACAGCGAATGCGACGTGAAATTCAATGGCGTCGTTCCCTGGCCCATACCTTTGCATTAGCTGCGCCTGCTATAGCAGGGGTAACTTTACGCCGGATGTAAGCCTTACGCAAAGCACGTATATGAAGCGGCCGGGCGCATCTACATTCGTGAATCGGCGTATCTTACTCATTTGCATATTTATAATGGGAACGCCGAATGCGTCCAGCGTAACTATGCACCCACGATACGCCGACATAGGCAAGTTACATTGAACAGCCGAAGCCATGTTTTTCGGCGTATCTCGCTTTGTGAATCGGCGCAAAGATGCGACGGCGCACATTTTAAATTACGATGGCGTATCTGGAGATACTCCGGCGTACATCGTTTCTGAATCTGGCCCGTAGTTTACACTTGTCGTGCAAAGTGGATTTGGTTTCGGAAATAACCCCCAATGACTTTTCTCTGTGAAAACTAACACTGGCTAAGGGTACATTAAAATGGGAATGTCTAGTTAGGACTGAACTAACTAGCACTAAACAGGAGAGGAGACCAGAGAAAGATCCCAAAATCAAATAGTAAACAAGTTGCAGTGGCCCAAAAACACCACTAGGTGTCAACATACCACAGAAAGATATGTTTCAGGCTATTCAATACAACACAGTAAAATTATACGAAAGTGAGTGACAACATGCTATGCCGATCATAATGCATGGCTCCATGTTTTGCACATAAGTCGTGGGATGGCAATGATATTTTTTGCACATAAATCGTGGGATGTCAATGATAATATAAAAAAAATTCTAGGTAGATTTAAAAATTCCAGGCAGGTCATACTGGACCCATAAGTAGAAAATACTAGGTTGCATAATCCTGCCTTCTACCAGTTTTACAAATCAGCCTTTCACTACAGAATATAATTTGCTGTTCCCCTAAGAAAAAGCTGCCCATGACATGCATAGGCTTTTTATTTTCTCCATTTATTTTAGCTCAGGATGATAAAATATGAATTGCATTTATTATACCTTTCATGTCATTTCTTCACTTTTATTACTGATGCCAGGCTCATACATTTTGACTTTGATCACAGCGACCTGAGAGTGTAATTATGGATAATAATATCCTTAACTGGTGTCTATTGCTGTTGGGAAAGTAGCTATTCATTTAAAAGTAGGTTATATCTTAGCGTGTCATGACCTGCGCATTTCATAATTACGCTGGGTTAGTAGATCCAGTGTCTCTGTTCTCTCCTAGTTTGCATATTTAGATGATTTTTTTTTGTGCATATGAAAATCACATTGGCAGTCATAGATGTAACCTTTGAAAATTACTCATATTTTTTTAATGCAACATCTAATTTTTGCTTCTCTTTTTAAGCCATTCGTGTCTCCGCAGTCCCGAGAGTGAGTAAAACCAAGAGGCAAACATTATTTTTCATACTGAAATGAATCAGGTTTGAAGGGGACATTTGAATACACCAGTGTTTCACCCTGATTGGTCGTTGAATTAATTTCACATAACAGAACTGGTTGCTTATTCACATTATAATATGTATTTATATAGTACAGGTATTCATATACAGTGCCTTAAAAAAGTATTCATACCCCTTGAAATTTTCCATTTTTTTTCATGTTACAACCAAAAACTTAAATGTATTTCATTGGGATTTCATGTGATAGACCAACACAAAGTGACACATAATTGTGAAGTGGAAGGAAAATGATAAATGGTTTTCCAAATTTTTTACAAATAAATATCTAAAAAATGTGGCGTGCATTTGTATTCAGCCCCCTTTCCTCTGATACCCCTAACTAAAAATCTAGTGGAGCCAATTGCCTTCAGAAGTCACCTAATTAGTAAAAAGAGTCCACCTGTGTGTAATTTAATCTCAGTATAAATACAGCTGTTCTGTGAAGCCCTCAGAGGTTTGTTAACCGCTTGCGGACCGCCCTCCTCTGCTTTACAGCAGCAGGTCGGCTCGGCTGCGCAAAATCACGTAATATAATTGTCGCTCTATTTTTTTTTATAGCGCAAAAAATAAAAACCACAGAGGTAATCAAATATCACCAAAAGAAAGCTCTATTTGTGAAAAAAAGGACTCCAATTTTGTTTGGGAGCCACGTCGCACGACCGCGCAATTGTCAGTTAAAGCGACGCAGTGCCGAATCGCAAAAAATGGCCCGGTCATTGACCAGCAAAATGATCCGGGGCTGAAGTAGTTAAAGAACCTTAGTGAACAAACAGCATCATGAAGGCCAAGGAACACACCAGACAGGTCAGGGATAAAGTTATGGAGAAGTTTAATGCAGGGTAAGGTTATAAAAAAAATATCCCAAGCTTTGAACATCTCACTGGGAACTGTTCAATCCATCGTCTGAAAATTGAAAAAGTATGGCACAACTGCAAACCTACCAAGACATGGCCGTCCTACTGACAGGCCCGGCAAGGAGAGCATTAATCAGAGAAGCAGCCAAGAGATCCATGGTAACTCTGGAGTATCTGCAGAGATCCACAGCTCAGGTGGGAGAATCTGTCCACAGGACAACTATTAGGGCCCTTTCACACTAGCGGACGAACGGTCCGCTCATTACAAGTCTGTTTACGGACTTGTAATGGGTCCCTATGGGAGCGGATCCGTTAGCGGATGATGCATCCGCTAACGTCCGCTCGATCCGCATCCGTTTTTGCGGACGGAAGAATGTCCTATTTTTCTTCCGTCCGGGCAAACGGATCGGATGCAAACGGACAGACGGTCCGTTTCCATCCGACTCCCCATAGGGGAGAGCGGAGGAGAGACGGGGCGGTCCCTGCACAGTGTGCGGGGACCGCCCCGTCCGCCCGACAGCTCAGCGGAGACCCCCCGCTGAGCTGACGGACACACGGAGCGGACCGAAAAACGGACCGCTCCGTGTGTAAGGACCCTTAATCGTGCATTCCACAAATCTGGCACTTATGGATGAGTGGCAAGAAACTCTTTGTTAAAAGAAAGCCATAAGAAGTCCTGTTTGCAGTTTGCGAGAAACAATGTGAGGGACACAGCAAACATGTGGAAGAAGGTGCTCTGGTCAGATGAGACCAAAATGTAACTTGTTGGCCTAAAAGCAAAACGCTATGCGTGGCCGAAAACGAATGCCACGTACACATAATAATAAAGAATAAACTCTGACAGGTTTTTCCGACGGAATTCCGCTCAAGCTGTCTTAAATAAAAAAAGAACACAACAAATTCCGACCGTAAAAACGCAATGATGTACAACACTACGACGAGCCTAGAAAAATGAAGTTCAATGCTTCCGTGCATGCATCAAATTATTTCCGAGCAAGCGTGTTTTTTTCTCTGTCAGAATTCCATACAGATGAACAGAAGTTCAATGAAATGTGTTCTCTTTCTAAGTCCGTTGGAATTTCAGACGGAAAAAGTCAGATGGGGCATACACATGGTCGGAATATCCGATGAAAAATATCCATCTGACTTTTTTAATCGGAAATTCCGAGCGTGTGTACGCGGCATTTCACTGCACATGACCCTGAACACACCATCCCTACCGTGAAACATGGAGGTGGCAGCATCATGTTGTTGGAATGCTTTTTTTTCAGCAGGGACAGGGAAGCTGGTCAGAGTTGATGGGAAGATGGATGGAGCCAAATACAGGGTAATGTTAGAAGAAAACCTGTAAAATCGTGTACACATGATCGGTCAAACCGATGAAAACGGTCTGAAGGACAGTTGTCTTAGGTTAACCGATGAAGCTGACTGATGGTCTGATGTGCCTACACACCATCAGTTAAAAAAACGATCGTATCAGAACGCGGTGACGTAAAACACAACGACGTGCTGAAAAAAATGAAGTTCAATGCTTCCAAGCATGCGTGACTTGATTCTGAGCATGCGCGGGTTTTTAACCAATGGTTTTGCATACTAACGATCGGTTTTGACCTATCGGTTATCAATCCATCGGTTAAATTTTAAAGCAAGTTGGCTTTTTTTTAACCGATGGTTAAGTAACATCTATCGTGTGTACGCGGCTTTAGAGTCTGGGATGGAGGTTCACCTTCCAGCAGGACAACAACCCTAAACATACAGCCAGAGCTACAATGGAATGGTTTAGATCAGGGGTTTCCAAACTGCGGCCCGAGGGCCAGATGTGGCCCTTTGCTAGCCTTTATCCGGCCCTTGGGGCACAATTCCTCACACTGACATGAGGCACTATTCCTCCCATTGACACCAACAATGGGACAATATATTATCCACTGATACCAATGATGGGATACTATTCCTCCTACTAATAGGGGGAATACTCCTCTTCCTATTGACCACCAACCCTGAGGCCATATATGTTCTCACTGATGCTGGGTCCATGACATTTGCTTCCCTTGCTGGCCCCAATCCGGCCCTCCTAAAGTCTGAAGGGCAATAAAGTGGCCCTTTGTTTGAAAAGTTTGGAGACCCCTGGTTTGGATCAAAGCATATTCATGTGTTAGAATGGCCCAGACCTAAATTAAATTGAGAATGTGTGGCAAGACGTGAAAATTGTTGCTCACAGACGCTCTTTTTCTGTGTATTGTTTGATTCTGTGTTTGTTCTCAGTAGATCTGGAAGTCTCTGTGTGTACTCCCTGTCCTTCAATCGTGCTTTTTGTTTGCACTTTTCCCGCACGGGTGTGGTGGAGAACTTGGAGGCTAATTCGCAACGCAATTTTCAAACCTTCAGTGGCTCTGGTGAGGACCGGGTGGCTCCTTAGACCCTGCAACCCTAGCACAGCTATGTTTGCTTGCAGCCACACCGCCCCCGCAACTGTGAGGATCCATTCCTGGATTCACCTGGTGAGTTGTTCATTGGTCCGCTAAATCTTGAGTTACAGTCCCAGGTGGTCTTACCCTCCAAACCTGACATACACTACTGTGCAAAAGTTTTAGGTAGGTGTGAAAAATGCTATGAATTAGTTAAAGTTCTGTGTTGATGGCACTGTTGGACATTAAAAAAGCTTGAACAGCAACTTGAAACCCCAGTCTGCTTTGAAAATTTTGCCTGGGAGAGACCTGTGATATGAAACTAGACATGTGCAGTTCGTTGCGAATTGATATTCGGACACATTTTTGATATTCAGAGATTCAGATATGTCTGAATACCCAAATTACAATATAAACAGATTTTATGGAAAGCTCCAAATAAAGAAAACGAAATTTGTCCGGAAATTCGAATTTAATTATTTTTTTAATTTCAATCGAACTTCAGTCGAATTCTGATTGTAAACATATTGCTGAAATCAAAGACTGCTTGTGTTATTAGAGTACCATTTCAAAATAATCCTGTTTTAATTAAGCCAAAGGTAATTTAAAGATTTATAATTATTTGATGAAGATTTTTCTTTTGTTCGTTTATTCTTCCACATGGTAATCGAAAAAAAAAATACCTAAAGCTTTCGTTTCGATCGATTCTAAATTTATCGATTCAAGCATTTTGAATAGGAAAAATGATAAATTAGAAGAAAGTTAAAAAAAATTGAATACGAATATGAATCCCGAATATAAATCCTGAATACAAATTTGAATCAACCGAATTTAACGAAACAAAATAACTAGATTAATGAATCGAAAGGAAACAAACATTTTTTTTTTATCATGCACATGTCTATATGAAACTGTCTTCCACAACCTCACCTTAGTAGCAGAGTTTGGCTGTTCCTCACCCAGTGTAAGCCTCCTACCCAGCTATTTCTGTTTCAGTTAATGACTATGTATCAACTTGCATATGAAATTGATAATAGCACCTACAAGGTATAACTGGTTAATTATACACCTGACTTTGTGCAAGTGTACAAAGTGCAAAAGTATAATAATTGATGCTGAATTGATGCCAACGGATAGTCACACCAAATATTGATTTGATTTTTCTTTTGTTTGCTCACAATTAAAATATATATTTTCGAAAGCAATCTTACTTTACAGCATTTTTTCACACCTGGCTAAAACTTTTGCACAGTATTGTATATCCAGCCAGCAGGTTGCACTTTAAGCTTCTGTCACATTCCTGGTGATGGAGTCTGACGAGCAGAGGTAAGCTTCTCTTACACCTGTGGCTTGGAAGCCCAGATAAGATAACAGGAAGCCCCAGAGCACAGAGGAGCACGAGTGCCTGACAGATCTTCTACTGGTGGGTGCTGATGAGCTGGCTGTGCATCCCAGAGGCAGCTGAAATGGCAGACTGGTAGGATACACCGGCAGGCAGACTTGGCAAAAAGTCAGGCACTGGCTAGCGGGCACAGATACAGGAGGAAAGTCCATTAGCAGAGCCAGGCAGGCCGGGTCAGCAACTGACAGGCAGATACAGATAGGAGGCAGAGATGTAGTAGGGAGCCAAGCCAGGGTCAGTAACGATGTGGCAGATAGACATAACGGGCAGGCAGAAGCATAATTCAGAGACAGGCTAAGGGTCAGTGCAGGCAGCGTTCAGGCAGGGTCAGAGGAAGACTGGGTCAGCAGCAGAAGCTCAAACACAAGAATGGGTAGCAGGATACACAGGAAAGTAGTAGACAAAATGGTAAGGACCCAGAGCAATAGTTCAATTTAAATAGCCCACCTGGAGCCTGTGTGCGCTCATTTATGCACACCTGCACGCCAAGTTTGAGCAAGGGCCACAGTAGTTGTGCACTTGCGCAAGCATACAGTATGTGCATTTCCTGACAGCTCCTTTTCACATATTCTGACTTCTTAGCCTGAGAGAAGTCCCCTGATTACAGAGCATGAATGAGTCATAAAAAAAAAAGAGATTTATCCCCTACAGCTAGCCTTACATTGATCAAAATTCCACCGGTTCAGCAGGGACCAGCTGAGTTTCAATCACTATGTGTGGTCATCCCCACTCGACAAGAAGTCAATCATTTGACTTCTATTGAAGGGACATGCTGGAAAACTTTTGTCAATTCATGTATTCTGACAACGGCATTCAATGTATCAGCAGCACATCAATTCCTGAATGAAAAAAGAGTAACGGTTTATGGCTAGTTTAACAAATGGCTCAGTCAGAGATTTTAATCAAAGTGAACTTAAAAGTAAGGCTATCCTGCTGTGCTGTCTATTTAGATAACCCACAATGCTTTCAGAATCCTTTGTCATGTACTGAATGTTTATTTGCAGAACGAAAACAAAAAACAGAATATACTGTGTGTGTATATATATATATATATATATATATATATATATATATATATATAGTATATATCTATATATAGATATATACTGTATATCAGGGGTGTCCAAACTTTTTTCAAAGAGGGTCAGATTTAATGAAGTGAACATGCGTGAGGGCCGACCATTTTGCCTGACATTCTTTGAACCATTAAAATTCGGTCTAAGTGTGTTCGTCGAGCACCAATACACTGCCCAACAATAATTCTCTTGCTTTTGTGGCTGTGTGTGGTGAAGAGATGAGCTTGGGCGTGTTATTTGGATATACCATATATATTTCTTTTGTGGCCCCAATGAATCCCAGAGCGCTGCTTAGGACTAAGGATGAGCTTGGGTGTGTTATTTGGATATACCGTATTTATCGGCATATAACACGCACAGGCTTACCATTGCCATGAATGCAGCCTTACCATTGCCATGAATGCAGTCTTACCATTGCAACCAATGCAGCCTTACCATTGCAACCAATGCAGCCTCACATGTGCCATAAATGCAGCCTTACCTGTGCCATGAATGCAGCCTTACCATTGCCATCAGTACAGCCTACTCGATGCCCATCTGCAGCCTCGGAGGGCAGAGGGAGGGGGGCGGGACGAGTGCCGACAGATTACAAACAGGAGAATCTCTTGTTTACTCTGTGGCCTCTTTAATACAAAGTCCCGCCTCCTATGATAGACAGAACAGTCGTCCAATGGCATCCCAGGAGACGGGACTTCCAATACAGACGCTGCTGAGTAAACAGGAGATTCTCTTCATGTAATCTGACGGCGCTCGCCCTGCCCCCTCCAAGGCAGCGCAGATAAATACAGTATATATCGTTTGTGGCCCTGGGGGCCACAAACAATATATATATATCCAAATGCCCAGGGGGGCCATATTAAATCAACAGGGGGGCCGCATTTGGCCCGCGGGCCGGACTTTGGACATGCCTGCTGTATATACAGTGTGTATACTGTATATAATATAAAGTGCCTTGAAAAAGTATTCAATTAAATTTTCCACATTTTAATGTTACAACCAAAAACGTAAATGTATTTTATTGGGATCTTATGTGATAGACCAACACAAAGTGGCACATAATGCATACAGTATATTTGTAATATAAACAACAGTTACAAATCTAATCCACCTAAAAAAGAAAACAATTACAATAATAAATCCTTACTAATAATCCAGTGCATCCAGAGTGTTAATTTCATGTGTGCTTCTGAGTATGATTGCAGTACCTTGTCAACTGATCCTGTTCTGTACAACCTCTGTCCCCTGCTCAAAATCCAGGTTAAGCTTCATGAAAAATGTAGCAACAGTTCACAACAAGCCTGTCAGAAAGACTGCCCAACCGGGTGCACTCACAATTTCAGCAACGTGAACAGAGTGGGTTCCAGCCAAAAGGTCAGCATCTGTAGAGAGGGGCAGAGTGTGGTCTGGTCATCTTATGCAAAATTGGAAAGACGTCCACAAGAGATGTGACCCTATGCTTTCCCTCCTATGCTTTCCCTGCACTACCCACTCACATAAGGCGAGACAAAACTCAGGAGCCAGGGCCTTAAAGCGGAGTTCCACCCAAAAATGGAACTTCCGCTTATCCCACTCCTCACCCCCTTACATGCCACATTTGGCATGTAATTTGTTTTGGGGGGGGGGGGCTTCAGGAGGAGTGGGATTTCCTGTCCCACTTCCTCCTTCCGCCGAGGGGCTATTAAGCTTAATCGCCTTATTGCAGCCCCTCCCTGTAGGCAATGGCCTAGGACACTGACACTGACACTTTTTGTAGCTGCTGACTTTTAATAAACATAAAATTTGGCTGGAACACCCCTTTAAATAGGCACTACCTAACTAAAGATGGCTGTCAGTCACATGGGGACACAGCATCCAACCAAATTGCTTCCCTGGCGACCAAAGAAATCATCGAGGAACCAGGTTCCTTCTGTTTTAATCTCCAGCTGCAGAGTAGCTGCAGTTTAGCTCCACCTGCAGTGTAAAAAATAAACTACACTTGCCTACAAGCTCATGCTTACAGCCCTCTACCTTTTCCCAATAGCTCGGGGCTGGCCATGGCTAAGTAGGAAATTGAAACTTGGGATTTGGTCAGTTGATAGTAAATTTATCATGAAGATTTTGAGGGCCACCTGAAGAAAATCCATGTAGCGTTTCTCAACTTTGGTTCTGTTGTGTTCCTCCTGAGGTTGCTAGGGGTTACTTGAGCTGTGAGCAATGGTGGGTTGATCTCCAACTTACACTGACCACCAAAACAAGGAGGTAGTTTTCCACAGGCTGCCATGGGCAGCATAGTGGCCAAATGGTTAGCACTTCCACCTCGCAGGACTAGGATTGCTGGTTTAAATCCCAACCACAGCACTACCTGCCTGGAGTTTGCATGTTCTCTCTATGCCTGCAGGGTTTCCTTCCACACTCCAAAGACATGCTGGTAGGTTAATTGGCTCCTGTCTAAATTGGACCTAGTATGTTAATGTGAGTTAGGGACCTTAGATTATTATCTCCTTGAGGGCAAGAACTGATGTGAATGTGCTATACATACAGTATATGTAAAGCCCTGTGTGAATTGTCAGCACTGTATAAGTACCTTTAATAAAATAAACTAAAATGTAGAGATGACCCTTTGCGTGTGACGATTAAAGGCAATTGTCTCTCATCTTGACATAATGTTAATAAATGCAAAAATTGGAAGTTGTGTTTGTATAAATATATAAGAAACAAGAGCGTGCACAGAATTTTAAAGGCTCGATCCGTAGATAGAGATAGTTATAGCATTATATATTAGCTGTTCATGCATTGGTAACAGAAAAACTCTAAGTGGGCCAGGTGCACCTGAGGGTAAGCGAAACACTGAACAATAAACAAAGAGCCGCTTCCCTCAGGCGGCCAATGACCTACTAACAAAAAAAGACTACGTCTTAATTTAACACCATGAATAATCATGTTTTTTACTGGATGTATTGTAATTCACTATGTCAGTGCTTCTCACACAGAATATTGCTATTATCTAAGCTACCTAAAATGAGTTTCATTGTTATTGCTGAAAATGGATTGGATCACTTGCTAACTTCCTGAATCTCTCAGAAGAGTTTAAAGGGGTTGTAAAGGTTTGTTTTTTATTTTCTAAATAGGTTCCTTTAAGCGAGTGCATTGTTGGTTCACTTACCTTTTCCTTCGATTTCCCTTCTAAATGTTTTTTCTCTTTGAATAACTCACTTTCTGTTTCTCCTCAATAGTGAGATCTACTCTGGTTCTCATCATTTCTGGGAAATCGATCCCAGACAGTAAAACTAGGACCCTTCACTTCCGAAGCACGTGTTCTGACATGTGGAGTCCCTCAAGGGTCTCCCTTGTCGCCCGTGTTATTCAATATTTATCTTCGCCCACTCCTCAAAATCATCAGTAACCAGGATCTACTCTACCATTCCTATGCTGATGATACTCAGCTCTACTTCCGTATAAATAACAAAAAGGACCAATACCTCGGACTAGAAAAATGTCTCTCTTTGATAGACAACTGGATGACGGAGAGTCACCTCAAAAACAGAACTCCTTCTGGTCCATGCAAACACAAAGAGATCTGCTAGGACGACATGGTCGCCCCCTCCGATATTTGGACAGATCATTACCCCAGCACCAAAGTCAAAAGTCTAGGAGTCATTTTTGACTCCGACATGACAATGGATGCTCAAATTGGGCCAGTAGTCAGCGGGTCTCACCATCTCCTGTGTCTACTAAGAGGACTCGTGCCCTTTATTCCAGAAAAAGACACCGCAGTAGTGGTGGGACAACTAATAAACTGCAAGCTCGACTATGCTAACTCCCTGTACCTAGGTCTCCCAAAACACCAGATTGCCCATCTACAAGTCGTCCAGAATACAGCAGCGGACTGGTAGCTGGGAAAGGTCCCTTCATTGCCTGCCCGTCAAGGACCGAATCACATTCAAGGCCCTCTGCCTGACACACAAATGTGTACAAGGCAACGCCCCCCAATATCTATGTGAGAAAATTAAATACCACAACCCCAATCGCGTTCTCCGATCAGCTAACCAAAATCTACCACAAATCCCCAAAGCCCGCTACAAGAGCAAAGGAGAACGAATATTTGCAGTCCAAGGACCTTGACTGTGGAACGCATTACCAACGCATTACCAACTAATATCCGAACAGAAGAGAATCACCGGGCCTTCAGGAAAAAACTCAAGACCCATCTTTTCTGAAGGCGAAATTGAAAGAAAATGGATGCCAAGCGCCTTGAGGCGATTCAGTTTGCATTTGTAGCGCTATGTTATTCACTCACTCACTCACTCACTCACTCAATAAGTTTGCCTGCTGCACCTATTGTATTCTGATTAGATGCAGTCGCTGTTTGGCTGAACATTTTCTGTCCAGCCTTTTTTGATCTTTAGATCTAAGGATGTCGGACAGGAGGGTGGCGACAGGTTCACCCATAAAAGCAAATTTAGTCGATTCAGCAGGAACCAACCAGAATTCACATAGTGTACGGCCAGCTTTACAGAACTTTAGGATATATGTACTTCTTTCTATTGTGAGCTGCAGAGGTTTCTAGGCCACGTCTTCCAAATCAGTCACTGCAGGCAATTATAGATTTGCAACTAGAACAAGTGGGGACAGAAGAAGGTCCACTGTTGATCAAATTATAATCAATGTGAAAAATGGCTACTATCGGTTTCCTTGAATTCAGCACCAACAGGTACATATATACAGACTGCAGGCCAATTCCCACCCAAGATGCTTTTGGCTAACATGTCCTTGCTTCCCAAACCAAATAAAGATCACTCCACCCCCCAAAATTACTGCCCAATATCAGTTATTGGGGAACTTCTGTACTGGCCGTGTCCCTTGGCCACAGCCAATCACAGATCGCCGCGAACGGCCAATCAGAGTGGCCGTTTGCGATACGATCTGTGCAGCGAATGAGAGATGATCTCATATGTAAACATATGAGATCATTTCTCATTGCCGGCTCTCACAATGACAGCGTCCTGTCATAGAGAGAGGAGACCGATCTGTGTCTCTTGTACATAGGGACACATATCGGTCACCCCCCAGTCACCCCCCCTCCCCCCACAGTTAGAACACAATGCAGGATACACATTAACCCCTTCCTCAGCCCCTAGTGTTAACCCCTTCCCTGTCAGTCACATTTATACAGTAATTAGTGCATATTTATAGCACTGATTGCACTATAAATGTGAATGGTGCCAAAAATGTGTCAAAAGTGTCCGATGTGTCCGCCATGATGTCGCAGTCGCAATAAAAATTGCAGATCGCCGCAATTACTAGTAAAAAAATAAATAATAAAAATTAATAATTCTGTCCCTTATTTTGTATGCGCTATAACTTTTGCGCAAACCAGTCGCTTATTGCGATTTATTTTATTTTTTTACCAAAAATATGTAGAAGAATACGTATCGCCCTAAACTGAATTTTTTTTTTTAATTGGGCAATTTTTTATAGCAACAAGTAAAAAATATTTATTTTTTTTCAAAATTGTCGTTCTTTTTTGTTTATAGCGCAAAAAAAAAAAAAAACGCAGAGGTGACCAAATACCACCAAAAGAAAGCTCTATTTGTGGGGAAAAAAGGACGCCAATTTTGTTTGGGAGCCATATCGCACGACCGCGCAATTGTCAGTTAAAGCGACGCAGTGCCGCAAGCTGAAATTTCACCTGGTCAGGAGGGGGGTATACATGCCCAGTAAGGAAGTGGTTAAACGTTGGTCATCACACCAGATTTCATTCTCGGGCAGAATAGTGGCTGTAAAGTAAATGATATTACCCAAGCTTTTGTTCTTTTTTTAGAGCCCTTCCTCTTATTTTGTCAAAAAAACGTTAGACTCACTACAAAGAGAAACTAACAGATTCATTTGGCAGAACAGGAAACCTAGATTTAGTTATTCTCTTATGTTTAGACCTCATTTAAAAGGTGGCCTTGGCATCCCAAACCTATGGCTTTATTACTTATCGGCCAGATTTACCCAATTAGCCCAATGGTATGCCCCTTCACTCCAAATCCCTTGGCTCCAGTTCGAGGAAGAATCTATCCTACCTTACAATCTACAAGGACTCCTCTGGTCCAAAACCATCCCACCACAAAAAATAAGACCCTTAAACCATATTGTCACTCATTCTCTCCAACTGTGGAACAGACAGGTCTTAAAATTTAAGCTATCTTCTGACACTCCCCCCCTGGCATCTTTTCTGGGTGACCCACGTTTTTCTCCCCTAGATAGTGCTCACAATCAAAACTTAATAACGGTATGGAAGTCGCGTAACCTAACTCATTTAAAATCACTCTCTCACATTAACTAATTTCTCACTTTCTCTAGTCTACAAACAAAATATGATTTTTCTCTTAATGAGTTAGAAAACTATACAAAAAATTAGACAATTCTATCAGAAATACTACTCACTTACACTTCACCCCCCTTATACATAATTTTAACAAATTTGTATCTCCACTCCTCGAGATAGGGGTTTGATCTCCAGGAAATAAAAAAGCTTGAATGAAACAAACATGCCTGAGAAGTCACATCCCATGTTACAATGGGAATTGGATTTAAATACCTCATTCACTCTGGAGCAATGGGATACCATTTTCATTAACCTACATAGATGCACCAAAACAACATCTATCAGAGAATCGGCTATCAAGTTGCTCTATAGATGGTATCTTACACCGGCTAAACTTAATACATTTTATCCTTCACTGTCTCCTTTCTGTTTCAGGGGATGTCCCACTCAGGGTACGCTATTACATATTTTTTGGGACTGTCCCCATCTAAAGGACACCTGGCACAAGGCCAGCATCGTGATTGACAAAATCTCTGGCGAAGGATCCCTCTTACACCCCAAATCTGCCTTTTATTCGCCCCTATTTAGGATATGCCAACATCTAGCACAAGGCTTATCCACACATTTCTCACCTCCAGGGCCGTCTTTAATATGGTTTGGGCCCTGGGCAAACATTTTTTTTGGGCCCCCCCCTCCAGCTTATTTTGGGCCTGGCTGGTTCACATGTATGTGTTTTGGCGGCCCTCATTTGTGCAGGCACAGCAGCCCATTGATTTGAATGGGCTGCCATGCCTTTGTTTCCTGCAGAAAAAAGGTTCATTCAGCACTTTAAAAATCAGCTACCTTGAAATCCATTCTACTTTTGCACCATGCTACTTACCTGCAGTTCTTGCACACACAAACGCACTGTGTTATTAAAAGCGTGACCTAAATGTCTAAAAATGCAGCAAGTTTGACAGTGCAGGAACTGCAGATAAGTCACAGCAGACAGCAGAATGGACAGACAGTGCTGTATTTCAGTGCTTGATGGGCATAGGTGTGCCGTGTGTGCAGCCTATTACATGAAGCATGCGATTTTCTTTGAAGGAAATGCATGCATGGCGGCCCATTCAAATGTGGGCCGCCAAAACACATACATGTGAACCAGTCAGGCCCAAAATAAGCCCATCAAGCAGTTAAATACAGACAGTAATGCCATGTGCTCTGAGGCCTCACTCAGCCTGGACTGCAGGGCTGCTCTGTGACTTAAAGAGTTCCTCTATTTTAGACATGGCATGGCCTGGGGTCCCATGGTGCTAAAGCAGAATGGACAGATGGTGCTGTGACCCCATGCCATGCCATGTGTAAAATACAGGAACTTTTTAAAACACTGACCAGGCCTGCAGTGAATCATCAAATATTATAAAGACTTTGGGCACACTCTACAGAAAACTTGTATTTACAATATAGCAAACAGTGACATACCTTGAGGAGCAGGACATGAAGAAGTCAGCCTCGGGAAGAGCAAACTGGGGATGTTATAAAATCACATTCTAATTCACTTTTATATACAAACAGCACCCAGTGGCAGGAAGGGAGAAGTGCACGTCTAAAGGGAAACCAGGGGTGCTGTACATTTTAAAACACTGGGAAGGGAAGCAGTATTGTCATCTGGCTGCGTGCCGCTGATGATTTTCAGCCTGATTTGTGGGCAGCACAGGGGCTTAACGGGCGGCAGGGCCACCATCAGGAATCATGGGGCCCCTTACACAGCTTCAGGCATGGGCCACCTGGAGCAGAGAACGGGGGGGTTCTGCCCCCTTAAATTGAGAAGCGGGGGGGGGGGGGGGCGGGGCTGCCGCAAATTTAGAAGCAGGAGGCCCTTTACAAAAAAAAGATTTAATAAAGAAAAATATATATAAAAAAAGGGGTGTAGCCATCCGGGGCCCTGGGGCCCTCTGGGCCCTTTAAAAAAAAGAAAAAAAGAAATAAAAAATATATTATTTTTTTTTAAAAAGGGGGTTGCCATCTGGGGACCTCTGGGCCCTTTAATATTTTTTTTTTATAAAAATAAATTACAAATAAAAAATAAAATAAAAAATATATATTAAAAATAAACATTTATAAAAAAAAAGTGGGGTTGCCATCCAGGGGACCTCTGAGCCCTTTAATTATATATATATATATATATATATATATATATATATATATATATATATATATATATATATATATATATATATTAAATAAAAAGAAAAAAAAGAAATAAAATATAAAAAAAAGGGGGGTTGCCATCCAGGGCCCTGGGGAACTCTGGGTCCTTTAATAATAATAACATTATTTAGTTTTTTTTTATAAAACAAGTTTTTTATAAAAAAAAAGGGGGGTTGTCATCTGGGGCCCTGGGGAACTACGGGCCCCTGGGGACCTCCAGAAATTGTCCCTTTAATAAAAAATAAAATACAAATATATAAAATAAATATATTTTTTATTTAAAAATAAATAAAAAAAGGGGGTTGTCATCTGGGGCCCTGGGGGCCTCCGGGTCCCTGGGGACCCCTAAAAAAAATTGGCCCTTTAATAAAAAATAAACATATATTAAAAAAATTGGCCCTTTAATAAAAAATAAAATAAAAATATATAAAATAAATATATTTTTTTATTTAAAAATAAATAAAAA
This sequence comes from Rana kukunoris, assembly GCA_029574335.1. Classification (NCBI taxonomy): domain Eukaryota; kingdom Metazoa; phylum Chordata; class Amphibia; order Anura; family Ranidae; genus Rana; species Rana kukunoris. The sequence continues at coordinate 559,589,482 of CM056050.1, read as the reverse complement.
AAGGGGGTTGTCATCTGGGGCCCTGGGGGCCTCCGGGTCCCTGGGGACCCCTAAAAAAAATTGGCCCTTTAATAAAAAATAAAAATATATTAAAAAAAATTGGCCCTTTAATAAAAATAAAAATATATAAAATAAATATATTTTTGTATTTAAAAATAAATAAAAAAAGGGGGGTTTCCATCTTGGGCCCTGGGGACCTACGGACCCCTAAAAATTATTATTATTTTTTTTTCAAAGGGGGTTGCTTTGGGCCCCCAACAGTGACAGGGCCCTGGGCAGCTGCCCCTGTTTGCCCTATGGTAGAGACGGCCCTGCTCACCTCCATTCATTGGGCCATAGCCTTTAATTGGCGCTCCACTTCAGTACCTTGGCCACAGATTCTCAACCGTATGACAAATATCAAACTCTCCGAGAGAATTCACCATACGTATGATTCTATGCCCCGATATTGAAAAAAATGGTCTCTCTGGGACACCACCTTTCTGGTATTACTAACCATAACCTTTTCTTCTTGTACAATGTTCACTGTCAATGATACTTGTATACATTCCTGTACCATCATTGTTATTTTTTTTGTACCTTGACCTTTTCTACAATAAAATCGTTTGTAAACAAAAATATATATACAGACTGCATTTATCATAATGGAACATCTGAGGAAGTGCCTAGGGCAGCAGGGTTAGAGGGGTCCACACCAAGTCCTATGCCGCATAGTTGTAAGCCGTGTACTGAGGTGGGCTCTCCAGGATACAGCGAAGTCACGAACGAGGAAAACAACTTTGACACCAGCTTTTGTGTAACAGGTCTATTCTTTTACTGTAGAAAAGGTTAAACCAACGACCCCACAATGAACACAAAATATAAGGTACATACACCCAGCCGTAGCTGGGAACCCCTGTGCTGTACAGCAAGATGCTCCCGGGTTGGATACCAAGGAATTTGCCTATTGGCGGACACAAAGGACTGTCCACCCGTACCTGTTATTACCCTATAAGAAACGATTGAGAAATACTTAGTTTAGGGGTCCTCTGCGGTACAGCACAGCAGCTCACAACCTTATCACCTCTATACAATATGTACCCCCTTTCTCAGTATTAGTAAATGATAGTAGTACTGCAAGGCCTTGCAACAAGAATAGTCTATCTTTGATCTTCTTTCTTCTGCTAGCAATTGATTAAGTAAAGATTATAATCCAGGGGTTCTTCTGGTTAAACAATTAGAGTGAGGCACCATAAACTGTTGTTTCCTTTTATGACTGGTGTCTGTGCACTCTTTCCTATCAGCACACCTTCCACTGGCAGTCACTACGCTACCGCTTCAGGCTTGAGGCCTAAGCACATGTAGCTCTATCAGCTGAACTGTTTCGTGGGACAACAGGTCCCAGTAACTCTCTAGAGGCAGTCTAGTAAGTAACAATCAGTACAAAGTTCCGGGCAAAAAGCCCTCTCACCACACCAGGCCTGGGAACTTGTGGATCTCTGCTCCGGCGATCTCGGTCCTGCTTCCAAGTAGTACAGCCGCACTGCTACGTTCCGCAAAACAAACCGAACCATCACTCAGCTCCGTCACACTCCTTCTTCCAGCACACTGTGGTAAGTCGAACACCGATGGTTGTTCTGCTCTGCACGAGGTAAGCCTTGCTCTTACAGTCAGATCATGCACCCAGCATCAGAGAGCCCTAGAAAATGGCTGCTCAGCCTTTTATACCCTCACCCAGCATGCAGTTCGGCCCTGAGAGTTCAAGGGTAACTTGTTAAGATAACACCTCCCATTAATCTTAAATTGACAGCAATAATCAAGTCCATTCCACATTTCAACCACTAGATGGTGTCAAACACCTATTTACAACAGCAGTGATAGAACAACATTAATCTGGCTTCACAATCTCACATACACACAACTGTTTTTCATGTCATGGAAAAAAACAAAGTTTTTCTTTACGTGATTCTTGTCAAGCCTGCCTTGCCCACACACGATCGTGAAAAAAAAATGCTTGAGCAAAGCGCGGTGACGTACAACACGTATTGTGCCACCCGTTGGGCTGATTATGCAAATTTTCCTTCTCATAACTTGCTTCTGAGCATTTTTTTCCCCATTGTTAAACCCTACACACGACCGTTTTTCACAACGAGAAAAATGCTCTCGAGCCTACACATGATCGTTTTTAACCACTTAACCCCTGGACCATATTGCTGCCCAATGACCAGAGCACTTTTTGTGATTCGGCACTGCGTTGCTTTAACTGACAATTGCGCGGTCGTGCGACGTGGTTCCCAAACAAAATTTGTGTCCATTTTTCCCCACAAATAGAGCTTTCGTTTGGTGGTATTTGATCATCTCTGCAGTTTTTATTTTTTGTGCTATAAACAAAAATAGAGCGACTATTTTGAAAAAAAAAACAATATTTTTTACTTTTTGCTATAATAAATATCCCCCAAAAATATATATAAAAACTTTTTTTTTCCTCAGTTTAGGCCGATACGTATTCTTCTACATATTTTTCGTAAAAAAAATCTCAATAAGCGATTATTGATTGGTTTGCGCAAAAGTTATAGCGTTTACAAAATAGGGGGTAGTTTTATGGCATTTTTATTATTATTATTTTTTTACTAGTAATGGCGGCGATCAGCGTTTTTTTTCAGTACTGCGACCTTATGGAGGACACTTCGGACACTTTTGACACATTTTTGGGACCATTGTCATTTTTTAAGCGATTAATGCTATAAAAATGAATGAATGAATGAATGAAAACTTGTATAGCGCGGCACATGCGAACTGAATCGCCTCTGGGCGCTTGTTGTTCCTGTCTCCTTTGATATCAAAAGAGAAAAGTCTTGACCTTTTTCCTAAATGCTAGGTGGTTCTCCTCCAACCGAATGCTGGTTGGTAAAGCGTTCCATAGTCTTGGACCTTGGACCGCGAATCTTCTTTCTCCTTTGGACTTGAAGTTGGCTTTCGGAACCTGGAGGAGGTTCTGATTCGTGGATCGCAGAGCGCGATTGGGATTATGCGTTTTTATTATTTCGCATAAATAAAGGGGGGCATTCCCATGGACACATCTATGCGTAAGACAGAGAGCTTTGAAAGCAATTCTGTCTTTGACTGGCAGCCAATGAAGGGCTCTCAGTGAAGGTGAGATGGATTCCCAGGGTTTTTTCCCAGTCACAAGTCTGGCGGCCGTATTCTGAACGACTTGCAGACGAGCGATTTGGTACTTGGGGAGGCCGAGGTAAAGGGCATTTGCATAATCCAGTCTGGAGTTAACAATAGCTCCTACCACGACCGCTAAATCTTCTTTAGGGATGAACGGAGTGAGTCTGCGTAGTAGGCGTAGTAGATGGTGAGATCCACTGACTACTGACCCTATTTGTGCGTCCATTGTCATAAAGGAGTCAAAAATGACCCCTAGGCTTTTGACTTTGGCGCTAGGGGTGATGAACTTGCCCAGAATGGGCGAGGGGGTCCACGCTGTTGAAGGTTGATTCCTACGCTTGGCGTGAAACAGGAGAAGTTCTGTTTTCGCTCCATTGAGTTTAAGATGACTCTTTGTCATCCAATCCTCTATCAAGAAGAGGCAAGTCTCTAGATTGAGATGGTGATCTTGTCTATTGCAGATGCGGAAATACAATTGTGTGTCGTCTGCATTGGATTACTATAAAAATGCCATTGGCAGTGAAGGGGTTAACACTAGGGGGCGGGGAAAAGGTTAAGTATGTTCCTGGGTGTGTTCTAACTGTAGGGGGGGGTGGCCTCACTAGGGGAAATCACTGATCTTCTGTTCATACATTGTATGAACAAAAGATCAACATTTCCCCCCGCTGACAGGAACGAGAGCTATGTGTTTACACACATAGCTCCCGGTCCTCGCTCTGTACCGAGCAATCGCGTGTGCCCGGAGGCGATCGTGCCCGCCGGGCACGTGCACGGGACGCACGCGCCCCCTAGTGGTCGCTGAAGAGCCAACGTAGAGCTACGGTCTCTTGCCCAGGAGAGCCGACCTGCTGCCGTAAAATGACGGCGGCAGGTCGGCAAGCAGTTAATGACCAATTTAAAAAATGGCATTTTCTCGTTATGAAAAACGTCATGTGTAAGCAGCATTAGGATTTTTATAAACTTTATAAACCTTATTCTTTGTTTCTTTCATTTGAACATTTCTGGACAACTGTGGCAAGGGAAGAGTCGGGGTTTCAGAGCATTTTAAGAGGAGTTAGAAGGCTCTTTACAGTTCAAGTTCATGAAAAGTGGCTCCACGTAAAATGAAGACCCCATGCCGCCTCTCTCAAGACAAAAGGGTGTAATCACAAAGTTGTGCCTAGGCCACAATGCTGTCTAAATACAGTCTTGCATACATATACTTCCATAACAGAGGGTCCAACGTGTGGGGTAAGAGTACAGCCTTACTTTATGTTGATGATTCACAAAAACAATACAGAAAATGTTGTTCTATATATTTATGCTATAAAAAACACTAAAATAGCCATAGCAACACACATGAGCAGCTCAAATTTCAGCAAATTTGTGCTGAATCAGCAGATGTATTCAAGCAGTGGGTGGTTCTGTCAGTGCTACCCAGGTGTGGAAAGTTGTCCACTGAACAGTCCCTGCATCCAATTGAATGCAGGCAATGTTTGGGTATTCAGTCAGCTTCAGGTGTTGGCAGATTACTCCATCCATGGATGGGGAAATCTATATGGATATGATTACCTTAAAGTGGATGTAAACCCACTCTCATCCTTTCTAAACTACTGCATTAGTGCTGATCTATAAGGATATAGATGCCTCCGGCATGTATCCTTACCTGTCAAAGAAGAACTGAAAAACTGCAGATTCTGTGGTTGGGTCTGTTGTCTGGAGCTTGGTGGGTGGAGTTGTGATGTCAGTAGACTCCCTGCCCACCTCTACACTCCCCTTGTCAACATGCATTTTCTCCTGTGTATTCCTTACACTAAATTCTGCTATGATCACTAACATCCAGTCAAAATCCAGAAAAGTAACCACATGACTTCAGAAAAGGAGTGGGGGTGTAAATTAAAAAATAATGCCCGTCTCCGGCTAATGCATGAGATATGTAAATAACCTGTCACTCACAGCAGGGGGGAAGAACGGACAAAAGTTTTCTCTGTTTGTCCGTTTATCTCACTGAAAAAAGAAAATAGTATTTCTCAGAACTGGATTAACTCTGTGTGGCAAGACTGGGCACAGATAATAGGAAAACGTATACTGTACATTGTGACAGCGAAAAAAAAAGAATTTGGGTTTACATCCACTTTAAGCCTTATGAGGCCTGAGTTACTAAACAGGTTGAGCAACTTTGCCATCTATGCTGCTTAGCATGGATGGGGAAATGTATATGGTTATGACTAGCTTAAGCTTTATGGGGACTGATTTTCGAGAAACTTCACTGGGAAAACATCTGTGTGAATATTCTATTAAGTTATCCAATAATGAACAGATGAAAAAAAAAGTGAATTGTTACATAATTTATTGTGTGAAGATTCCTAACTCCTTTGGTAAATTATGCCCATTTGCTGCCAGACATGCAAAATAAATGACTAGTTTGCTAGACAATTGGCCCAAGCCAGTTCTATTTAAACTTTTCGATAAGAAATAGGGTTGAAAAACATTGACACGCAAATCTGGAGATGAATAATATTCCAGCCCCGTAGCCGTAATAGCCCCTAGTAGTAAATTCTACCCCAGACATGGATCAATATTACTTGCAGAGACAAAAACGGGGATCGATTCTCCTTGCATCATCTTAACATCATAAAAGCTGTCTGTACCCTTTGCTATCACCCTTCACCTTCTAGGCTTGAGCTCTGTCCAAATTGACCATTCCCATATAAAAACACAGTGATTAAGAGTTATCCGAGTGTTTCTGACTATATGTCCTATTTATAGTCAAGGACAGTGTGAAAGCTCCGAGTGGGATCTGTGCCATGGGAAACAGCGCAGATTTTCATCAGATTTAAATAGATGAAACACATCTACCATAATGTGTGAAGCGCACTGGGAGGTCACCTTGCAAGTTGTAAGCTACTCAAAACACAGTACACTAAGAAAAAAAGACGGACGAGAACAGTGAAAAAGGCATCTTGGAATATAATACATTTGTTCACTATTAAATGAGCTGTGTATTACAAAAAAGAAAAGAAAAAAAGAGCACCTAAAGGAAAGCAATTGTCCATCCACATAAAAGTCATAACATTTCTTTATTCCGGGTGGATGCTCACTCTCGGCCAGGGCTGTCTTAATGAGAGAGCACACTGGGGCACTGCCCAGGGGCCCCAGCTGCATAGGGGGCCCCTGCACTTTGCCCAAAGCAGCTGGTCCTTGATTCCACACTGCCCCAAAATTGGGGGCCCCATGATGGCACTGAGAGTGATGGATATACAGGGGAGGCATGCTGCGCCAGCAGGGAGTGGCAGGGCTGGAGCCCCAGTGATGCTCTGACCCCGCCCCATGCAGCTTGAATGCTCAGGACTCAAGGGAAGGGATGTAGAGAGGCCACAGTGTAGGGGAGTAGAGATGTAGTGGGGTCACTATACAAGGGGTATCTTGTGGTATATGGTTACAGTGCTGGGGGGAATATATAGGGTGTAGAGGGATCAGAGTGCTGGGGGGACATCATGGGTGTAGAGGTGTCAGAGTGCTGGGGGGACATCAGGGGTGTAGAGGGGTCAGAGTGCTGGAGGGATATCTGGGGTGTAGAGGGGTCAGAGTGCTGGGGGATATCTGGGGTGTAGAGGGGTCAGAGTGTTGGGGGGATATCTGGGGTGTAGAGGGGTCAGAGTGTTGGGGGGCATCTGGGATGTAGAGGGGTCAGAGTGCTGGGGGGACATCATGGGTGTAGAGGTGTCAGAGTGCTGGGGGGACATCAGGGGTGTAGAGGGGTCAGAGTGCTGGAGGGATATCTGGGGTGTAGAGGGGTCAGAGTGCTGGGGGGATATCTGGGGTGTAGAGGGGTCAGAGTGTTGGGGGGGATATCTGGGGTGTAGAGGGGTCAGAGTGTTGGGGGGCATCTGGGATGTAGAGGGGTCAGAGTGTTGGGGGGATATCTGGGATGCAGAGGGGTCAGAGTGCTGGGGGGACATAAGGGGGTAGAGGGGTCAGAGTGCTGGAGGGATATCTGTGGTGTAGAGGGGTCAGAGTGCTGGGGGGATATCTGGGGTGTAGAGGGGTCAGAGTGTTGGGGGGATATCTGGGGTGTAGAGGGGTCAGAGTGCTGGGGGGATATCTGGGGTGTAGAGGGGTCAGAGTGCTGGAGGGATATCTGGGATGCAGAGGGGTCAGAGTGCTGGGGGGACATCAGGCCAACTTCAAGTCCAAAGGAGAAAGAAGATTCGCGGTCCAAGGTCCAAGACTATGGAACGCTTTACCAACCAGCATTCGGTTGGAGGAGAGCCACCTAGCATTTAGGAAAAAGGTCAAGACTTTTCTCTTTTGATATCAAAGGAGACAGGAACAACAAGCGCCCAGAGGCGATTCAGTTCGCATGTGCCGCGCTATACAAGTTTTCATTCATTCATTCATTCATTCATTCAGGGGTGTAGAGCGGCCAGAGTGCTGGGGAGGCATTAATCTAGCAGATATATTATATGCACCGGACAGCTTTGTAACTTTGTGTATGTACTATTTTCCCCACTGTTTCTTTGCTGTACAGAATGATTGTTCATGTAGTTAATGCGGAGCTCCGCTTGTCTGTCTACATCCATTGTAGGGGCCCCAGAGCATTACTTTGCCCAGGGGCCCATGATGCTATTAAGACGTCCCTGCCATCGGCACAACTGTATTTGCACCAGTTCACACAAATATGTGGCCATTTGAGCACCAAGGCCCATCCGCTGAGAGGCCTCATATAGTCATTTTGAAATGGATAACAGCAACATGACTCAAACAAAACAGGGCAACATAAAACTGGCAAAGTGGTATTAACAAGGAGGAATTGGAAGAACATTTTGCAACTAATTGGGTTAATTGACAACAGGTCAGTAACTTGATTGAATTTAAAAAGAACATCTTAGAGAGTCAGAGTGTCTCAGAAGTAAACATAGACAGAGGCTCACCAATCCATGAAAAGCTGCATCTAAAAATTGTCAAACAATTTCAGGATAATGTTCCTTAAAGCGGATGTCCGCTCAAAAAAAAAAATATTAAAAGCCAGCAGCTACAAATACTGCAGCTGCTGACTTTTAATATTAGGACAGCGGCGTCCGCAGCAGAGGACGAGCGATCGCTTGTCACCCTGCTGCTCCCCCCTCCATCCACGGTGAGGGAACCAGGAAGTGAAGCTCTCCGGCTTCACTGCCCGGTTTCCTACGGCGCATGCGCGAGTCGCCGATTGGCTCCCGCTGTGTGCTGGGAGCCGAGTGTTCTCAGCACACAACGGGGGGGGGGGGCGACGGGATGTCAGAAAAACCCGTCTTTTGCCCGAGACGTGTGGCCGGAAGTGGGTGCAGATACCTGTCTTTAGACAGGTATCTGCACCCCCCTCCCCCCTGAAAGGTGTCAAATGTGACACCGGAGGGAGGGAGGGTTCCGATCAGCGCGACTCCACATTAGGGTGGAGCTCCACTTTAGTGTAAAATTGCAAGGACTTTAAATATATCATCTACAGTACAGTACATAATATCTGTGTGCGCAGGGGACAAGGCTAAAACACAATATTGGATGCCCGCAATCTTCGATCCCCTGCCGGCACTGCATTAAAAACAGGCGTGATGAAGCCATATCTGAACATGATCCATCCTCTCTGGGCCAGAGCTAATTTAAAATGGTCTGTTGCAAAGTGGAAAACTGTTCTAATCAAAATTTGACATTTTTTTTGGCAACGATGAGTCCTCCAAACTAAGGAGAAAATAAACCTTCCAGCTTGGTATTAGCAGTCGATTCAAAAGCCTGAAACTTTGATGATATGGGGGTGCATTAGTGCGTATGGAATGGGCATCTTGAACATCTGGAAAGTCACCATTAAAGGGGTTGTAAAGGTACAATTTTTTTCCCCCAAATAGCTTCCTTTACCTTAGTGCAGTCCTCCTTCACTTACCTCATCCTTCCATTTTGCTTTTAAATGTCCTTATTTCTTCTGAGAAATCCTCACTTCCTGTCCTTCTGTCTGTAACTCCACACAGTAATGAGAGGCTTTCTCCCTGGTGTGGAGTGTCGTGCTCGTCCCCTCCCTTGGACTACAGGAGAGTCAGGACGCTCTCTACGTTGCAGATAGAGAACGGAGCTGTGTGTTAGTGGGCGCCCTGACTCTCCTGTAGTCCAAGGGAGGGGGTGAGCATGACACTCCACACCAGGGAGAAAGCCTTGCATTACTGTGTGGAGTTACAGACAGAAAAACAGGAAGTGAGGATTTCTCAGAAGAAATAAGGACATTTAAAAGCAAAATGGAAGGATGAGGTAAGTGAAGGAGGACTGCACTAAGGTAAAGGAAGCTATTTAGGGATTTTTTTTTTACCTTTACAACCCCTTTAATGCTGCAAGAATTATCCAGGTGTAATGCCGCGTACACACGATCATTTTCTGTGAAGTAAAAAACGACGTTTTTGAAACGTCACTTTTCAAAGACAATTTTGCATACACACCATCGTTTTTTCACAAAAAGCAAGGTTACGTTCACCACTCTTTTCCATTGAAGCTCGCTTCATAACTAGCTTCTGGGCATGCGTGGGTTGAAAAACGTCGTTTTAAACAACGTTTTTGCTACACAGGGTGACTTTTTGTGAAACAAAAAACAACGTTTTGAAAAACGACACAAAAAATTCAAGCATGTTGGAATTTTTTTTTGGTCGTTTTTTTTAAGACAAAAAATGACGTTTTGCCCACACACGATCAATTTAAATGACGTTTTAAAAAACTACGTTTTTTTTCATTGCAAAAAACGACCGTGTGTACGCGGCATAAGAGAGTAGTATATGTTCCCATCTAGGCCACGTCTTTTTCAGGGAAGTCCTTACATATTTCAGCAGGACAAGGCTAAACACTAAACTGCAGCACAGAAGGTTTTTCATTTTAATGCATAAAATGCATTTAGGTGGAAAAATCCTAATGCCGCATACACACGGTCGTTTTTTGTGATTAAATAAAACAACGTTTTGAAAAACGTCATTTAAAATGACCGTGTATGGGCAAAACGCCGTTTTATGTCTTCTGAAAAACAACCAAAAAAAAATTCGAACATGCTTCAATTTTTTATGTCGTTTTTTCAGAATGTCGTTTTTTGTGTCATAAAAAATGATCGTGTCTGGGCAAAACGACTATTAAAATTACGTTTTTAAACCCACGCATGCTCAGAAGCAAGTTATTGAAAAACTTTGTTTGTTTCGTGAGATAAAACGACGTTTTTTTACATCACAAAAAGTGATCGTGTGTACGCGGCATAAGGCTTTACAACCACTTTAAATCACAGTGCTAATTGCATATTGTACTTGTTTGTGTCCTAAATACTGAAATTTTGGGTGTCCTGTCAGAAAATTTCAATCTTGTAGGTTTGCAACATTGCTTACCTGTTTGCTCACATTGTTGAGGTAAAGCGTGGAATTTACCACGGCCAAAAACAATGCATCATTGCGAATGGGTCCTAACAAATACAGCCGAAAAAAACTTGCAGAACCAAGATACAAGTTGATTTATACAGCCATGGCTATGAATATCATTTTACAAGTATATGTAATACGTTTTAGAATTTATCAGAACAGAATATATGAGAGATGAAAGCTACAATTATTAAGGAAAGATACCTCTTACAGACGAGCCGTTTCCTGTTGAGTAATCCAGCGGAATCACATTGCAGTCAGGCTCTCCTCATCCTTATATGTCTTTATGGCTGCAGAGAAAATTGGAGAGACAGAGGCATTGACACTCCACACATTGTTCTGCTTTTCATCTGTCACTCCACTTTTCTCTTTTCATTCTCATTCTAAATTTTACTAGAGAAATGCAGTTAGGGTACATTTGGGAAGTGGCGGTGCGTCCATAGGGACGCCGGAGCGCCGCCCCCTCTGGATCGCTCACAGTCAGTAAAATATACAGATTCATACAGTGTATGAATCTGTATATTTTCGCCGCTGCCACCCACTATTCAGCTGACCGGACATTGAGCGCCGGTCAGCTGAATAGTGGCAGCTGACTGGCTGTGTGGAAGTGGCTGTAGTCAGCTTCCTGAAGCTTATCCTCGGGACGTACCGGCCGTGCATTCCGAGGATAAGACTGACAGGCATCTCAGCCAATCAGGTAATCTGATTCTGGTAATCAGTAACCTGATTGGCTGAAGCGTCATCGAGGGCGGGACGAAGGACATCGAGGGACGGTAGAAGCCAGAAAGGTAAGTGCCAGAGGGTACTGGGCACGGTGGCTACAAGTGGGGGCACAGTGGCTACAAGTGGGGGCACAGTGGCAACAATTGGGGGCACAGTGGCTACAAGTGGGGGTACAGTGGCTACAAGTGGGGGCACAGTGGCTACTATTGGGGTCAAAGTGGCTACAATTGGGGGCACAGTGGCGACAATTGGAGGCACAGTGGCTACAAATGGGGGCACAGTGGCTACAAGTGGGGGCACAGTGGCTACAAGTGGGGGCACAGTGGCTACAAGTGGGGGCACAGTGGCTACAATTGGGGGCACAGTGGCTACAATTCGGGGCACAGTGGCGACAATTGGAGGCACAGTGGCGAAAATTGGGGGCACAGTGGCGACAATTGGGGGCACAGTGGCTGTGTTTGATGGCATAGTGGTGACAATTAATGGCATGGCACAGTGGTGACAATTGATGGCACAGTGGCTGCGTTTGATGGCATAGCACAGTGACTGCATTTGATGGCATGGCACAGTGACTGTGTTTTGATGGCATGGCACAGTGGCTGTGTTTTGATGGCATGGCACAGTTGCTGCATTTTGATGGCATGGCACAGTGGCTGCGTTTGGTTGGCATGGCACAGTGGCTGCGTTTTGATGGTGCGGTGGCTGCATTTTGATGGCACGGTGGCTGCGTTTTGATGGCATGGCACAGTGTCTGCGTTTTGATGGCACGGTGGCTGCATTTAATGGCATGGCACAGTGGTTGCGTTTGATGGCACAGTGACTGCATTTGATGGCATGGCACAGTGGTGACAATTGATGGTACAGTGGTTGTGTTTGATGGCATGGCACAGTGACTGTGTTTGATGGCATGGCACAGTGGTGACAATTGATGGCACAGTGGCTGCATTTGATGGCATGGCACAGTGGCTGCGTTTGATGGCACAGTGGCTGCATTTAATAGGTACAGTGAGGCTGATCGTTTTTTTTTTTTCTTTTAGTTTCCGCCCCCAAAAATTTTGAGCACCAGCCGCCACTGCATTTGGGGCTGATATACAGTGAGGGAAAAGAGTATTTTATCGCCTGCTGAGTTTGTACCTTAGCCCACTGATAAAGAAATGATCAGTCTATAATTTTATGGTAGGTTTATTTTAACAGAAAACAGAAACACGTATTTCAAAAAAGTTATAAATTTGATTAGCATTTTAGAGAGTGAAATAAGTATTTGATCCCCTATCTATCAGCAAGAATTCTGGCTCCCAGGTGTCTTCTATACAGGTAACGAGCTGAGATTAGGAGCACTCTCTTAAAGGGAGTGCTCCTAACTTCAGCATGTTACCTGTATAAAAGACACCTGTCCACAGAAGCAGTCAATCAGATTCTAATCTCTCCACCATGGCCAAAACTGATCCATAATCCGAACAGGTCACGCTGTTCGGATCAGCACACCATGCGATCAGCATCCTCGGCCATAGAAAAGTCCCCGGCTTTGGCCTAGCTCCGGAGCGGTGGCCATCTAGGTACACCCAGCGGCGGCTGTCTCATCAGGAAGTGACGTTTCTTCGCCGCCATATAGCTCCACCCCACACTCCTGCACAGTAATGATAGCAAACCTTACATGCTTTCTAATGTGACAGAACACCTCTGATTTTCACATTTTTACATTGTTTTTTTTGGCAACACTCACCTATTCAAAATATGTGAAAAGTGTGGCGTGCATTTGTATTCACCCCCCCCCCGAGTCAATACTTTGTAGAAACACCTTTCGCTGCAATTAGGCCGCGTACACACGTACGAGAACCTCGTCGGGCTAAACCCATCGTTCCGCCTGACGAGGTTCTCGGCCGAGTTCGTCGACCAGGCTGTCGAAAAAGGCGTCAAGCCATTAGTCCCGATGGCCCGTCGAGGAAATAGAGAACCTGCTCTCTATTTTGGCTCGACGCCTCGCTCGACAGTTTGCTCGGCGAAAACGTACACACGATCGAGCTTCTCGGCAGAATATGGATCCCAGCGAGCTACTCGCTGGATTCTGCCGAGAAGCTCGGTCGTGTGTACAGGGCCTGAGAGCTGCAAGTCTTTTTGGGGATGTCTCTACCAGCTTTGCACATCTCGAGAGTGACATTTTTGTCCATTCTTCATTGCAAAATAGCTGAAGCTCTGTCAGATTGGATGGAGAGCGTTTGTGAACACCAATTTATAAGTCTCGCCACAGATTCTCAGTTGGATTTAGGTCTGGACTTTGACTGGGCCATTCTAACACATGAATATGCTTTGATCCAAACCATTCCATTGTAGCTCTGACTGTAAGTTTAGGGTCGTTGTCCTGCTTGAAGGTGAACCTCCACTCCAGTCTCAAGTCTTTTGCAGACAATTTTTTTTCTAAGATTGCCTTGTATTTGGCTCCATCCGTCTTCCCATTAAAGGGGTTGTAAACCCTCGTGTTTTTTCACCTTAATGCATCCTATGCATTAGGGTGAAAAAACTTCTGCCACTAAGCAGCCCCCCAGTTTTACTCACTTGAGCCCGTTCGTTCCCCTGCCGGAGACGCGCTCTACCTCTCTGCCCGCAGTTCTCGCCTCTTGATTGGATAGATTGATAGCAGCCATTGGCTCCCACTGCTGTCAATCTAATCCAATGATGCGGACACCAGGGGGGCGGGGCTGAGTCTGTCATTCTGGGTCTATGGACGCAAATGCTGGTTGCCCTGTATTTGGTTCCATCCATCTTCCCATCAACTCTGACCAGCTTTCCTGTCTCTGCTGAAGAAAAGCATCCCCACAACATGATGCTGCCACCACCATGCTTCACAGTGGGGATGGTGTGTTCAGGGTGATGTGCAGTGTTCGCTTTCGACCACACATAGCATTTGCTTTTAGTCCAATAAATTAAATGTTGGTCTCATCTGACTAGAGCACCTTATTCCAAGTATTTGCTGTGTATCCCACATGGCTTCTCACAAACTGCAAACAGAATTCTCATGGCTTGCTTTCGACAATGGCCTTCTTCTTGCCACTCTTCCATAAAGGCCGGATTTGGGGAATGCATGACGAATAGTTGTCCTGTAGACAGATTTTTCCACTTGAGCTGTGGATCTCTGCAGCTCCTCCAGAGTTACTATGGGCCTCTTGGCTGCTTCTCTGATTAATGCTCTCCTTGCCCAGCCTGTCAGTTTAGGTGGACGGCCATGTCTTGGTAGGTTTGCAGTTGTGCCATATTCTTTCCATTTTCGGATGAAGGATTGAACAGTTCTCTGTGAGATGTTCAAAGCGTTGGATATTTTTTATAACCTAACCCTGCTTTAAACTTCTCCTCTGCATTATCCCTGACCTGTCTGGTGTATTCCTTGGCCTTCATGATGCTGTTTGTTCACATAGTTCTCTAACAAACCTTTAAGGAACACCACACTTTTTAGATATTTATTTGTAAAAAAAAATTGAAATTAAACCAATTTATAATTTTCTTTCCACTATACAATTATGTGCCACTTTGTGTTGGTCTATCATATAAAATCCCAATATAATACATTTACGTTTTTGGTTGTAACAGGACAAAATGTGGAAAATTTCAAGAGGTATGAATACTTTTTCAAGGCACTGTACAACCAAATACTGTTTGATGACAGAACACAATGACACTCCATATATACAAACTAAAGGGATTCTTTCCTTTTTCCTGAGGTTAAATTCACTTCAAATTCACAATAGGAACCTGGTATGATAAATGTAAATGCAACAATTAGCAGAGCAACCTATCAGAATCCACTTTTCACTGACCTGGCATCCACAAAATCATATCTGGTTCTGGAATTCTGCACTTACAGGTTAATGTCTGCCATCTTTCAGTTTTTTCTTTATAAAAACAAAATACAACGCCTTAATTTTCATCATTGGAAAACACTTACAACCACATTTTCAATGTTCTTTTAGGAGCGTCAGGTTCTCTTAAATAGGCAAATGCCAAAACTCCACGGTGAAAAGGAAAACAATGTAAATGTTGATGTGAACTAATGTCATCTGGAAGTATAATTTTCTTCTTTGGGCCAAGTAGAATCTTCATATGGACAAGTCTTGGAAATAAACGCTGAGATTATTTCAAGCGTTTACAAGAGCAGACGGATTAGTGACAGGGTTCTCCGAAAACATGATGATGATTTCTTCTATGTGTGAGGGGTATAAGGAGGGAGTTCCAGGAAAGAATACTAGAAGCTAAGGATGGAAACACGAAATAAATACTTGCAGCAGATGGGACAGCTCCATGACACCCACATATTCCTTCACTCACTAAATGTTTTTCAAGATGGGAGCTCACCATGTGGAAATAAGAACCTCACGGAACTACAGAGAAATTGTCAGCTCCTTCAGATGATGTCACCGGCTCTTGTTGGGGATTTCTAGTGTGTAGATTTACAAATATTTCACATATATGTAAGTGAGATGGATGGTCTTACCCCTTCTAACTGTGTGCTAACTCCAGGCCAGACAGATACATAGTTATGTCTGCCCTATATGATGTCTGTATGCAATTCTGACCTTTATCAGTCATTGGGGTACAAAGTGGTTCCCTCTGTATCACTTGCATGGCTGTCAGCATACAATAACACATAGATGCCAACTGTCCTGGATTTCCTGGGACAGTCCCATATCTATGTATATAAATAAAAATATAGGATACGGCGCCAATAACCTTAATGCTATTTACATACTTCCATACTTACTTACTGCCATATCCATCTGTAGCCCTACCCCTGAAGGAGCTGCTGGTTTGTTTTGGGTCTACGCTCTGGTTGCCAACCCCTGAAATTGGCTCAAAACCCTCCCTTGGCACAACTGGTATCGTGGGAATTGGAAACCCCAATAGTTTGTTGGAGGGCACAATATCCCAACACACCACAGTAAATTATGTAAACTAAATGTTACCTTGAGTGGTATGGATCCCACAGTATGACAGAAAGACCATACACAAATTCCAGCTTAACCAATGTAACCCTTTACTTGAAAGAATAAAGCAAGAGAAACACAGGTAAAACAATAAAAGACAGCTTGCAGAGGCCTGCAAGAGTCAGAAACAGAAATAACAAATAAATACACTTTAATTTATAATGGCTATTGCAGACCTGTGTAAGCACACAGCAAGGGGATTCCCTCAATAAAGTATCTATACCGAGGCAACTCCTTGCCAGGCCTCACCCAGCTCTCACTACTAACAATACTCACAGTGTAATAGAACCAATTACTCGATCAACGAGTATGAGAGTAAATATCAACAATATGCAACAGCTAAATAGGTAGTCTTTTAGTAATATAACTAACTAACGTGGTTTGGCGGGCCAGGCCAAACCTCAATATAAATTATCTTAACAGTTTGTGCACATATGCGTTGGCATGCGTTGGTGCGCAAAGAGGGAAAAAACACAATTTGTAATGCAAATGGAAAATAGTAACTGATAGAAATTTCCTGAACAGTCAAACCACAGTGATGAATATCAACAATCCACCCTCCTGCAAGGCAGTCAATATGCTTGGGCAGGTGCCCGTCTCACACAATCAGTTCAGGTCTTGTCCTACAGAATCACTCCGTCCACGATCTCTGATCGCAATCCTTCTTGAAGACAGCCTCCAGTTCTCAGACAAGTTGCAGGGGTACTTGAGTCCCGTCCGATCACTCCGTCAGAGGTTCTGTTTCTCTCTCTCTCTCAATGGCGATCCGCCCGGGGGTAGATTCCAGCCTAGACTTCCGGGAAGACACCTTGCACAGGTGTCCTCCTGAGTTGAAGAGGCGGTCCAGAGAGAGCGTGCCAAACATGTCCTCTCCCTTAAATTACCTCTCCCAGCAGGCCGTGCAGGGAGCAAAACACTCTGGGATCGTACAGTTGCTCTCTGAGTAATGGAGTCTCTTCTCTCCCTGCACTCAATTTCCCAACATTCTCTGCAGTATCAGGACAAAAGTAAGCAGCAGATGGTTATAACACAATTCAGCCACCGGAGGGAGCTGAGATCCTTCTTGATCAGCACATGGTTGTCTGTTATATCACATGAAAAAGGTGATATGCCGCTACACATCCATCCCAATGATGCTGCGTCCCACATCCACAGCATGAATGTGCAGTAACTAAAAAAAAGGGGATTTCGACCATGAATGACCAATTTCGGTAAAATTAGGGGTGGGGTTGCCCAGGAAGTGTGCATGATCTTGTTGGGACCACCTGGAAAGTGGAAATTATCTGAGTGGGACCACCAAGAAGAGGACACAATATGTGTGCACAGGGATCCCCTTTTGGAAAAAGTTGGCAAGTATGTAAACATCAGCAGTAACCTTAAGGCATGGTTCACACTGGTACGATTTAAGATGCGATTTGAGATGTCAAATCGCATCTCAAATCGGCGGCATTTGCCAGCAATTGTCGGCAATGGCACCGTCGTAATCGGTGCGACGCTGCATCTGCACCGCTGCACCAATTTCAAAAAGTAGTTCCTGTACTACTTTTTGCGATTTCGAAACCTGCACAGATGTCTCTGAAATCGGGATTGCCAACGGGAGTGAAATCATGCAAGTTCAGCTGAACTCGCATGGCTTCACTCCCACAGCCCAGTGTGAACCTGGGCTCAATCTTACATTTTTAGCTTTATATTATAATATGAATTCTTTCAGTGTCTGAGTGAAAATAAATCTCTGCAAAGTGATTGGCTCATTCACATGGGGGCAGAGGCCCATACAGTGTGCAAGAGTCATGTTGGGTAATAGAGGTCAGCAGCTGTACAGGCATCTGAGTTTGACAGATATGTAGGGATGGTGCATGGCCCTGAGCACAGATGGTGTGCATTTAGGGTCAAGCGCCCATCCCTGCATGCCTTGCAAATTGGGATTTATGCACAGCCACTGCACCTCCATTGACTAAGACTGGATTGGGAACGCTCACAAAATTGCGTGTGTCCCTGATCTGCAGGCAAAACACATTGGCCTTTAGCATATCCGCAGGGGAGCCATAATTGTTAATGGCACCCCACGCATTGACATAATGCCATATTTTGCGTGTGCGTTACCAAATAGTAAAGCAGCATCATTTGATTCCCCGCAAGTTGATTAAAAAAAAGGGGTCTGGGACTTCTTTACCTTTGTTTCTCGTGTTGGAAATCGCAAAACAAAAATTGCATTGCATTACATGATAGCACATTATTACAGACTTGCCTTAACACAAAGCCCTCCAGCGACGTGCTGTCACCAGGGCTTCAATCTTCACCCAGCTACAGCCATTTGAACCAGACAGGGCTATTTCAATGGAGCACCAGTAACATCACCGGCTGCTACTAAAGTAAATATTTTCTAAACAGTGCACTATGTCTAGGAGATAGTTACTGTAACTACAGGTAAGCCTTATTATAGACATATCTGTAGGTATAAATAAAAACCAGACTTTACTACTGCTTTTAGTATATGTAGGGATCTGCTATACTCTACTGTCTGTAATTGTAAGAGACTGTGCTTCTTATTGTCATAGAGCTATTTATGTACGTTATTTCCCGTCCCTACCAGCTGAGTTAGAAACCCCAGATTGGAGGACTTTGATATCTTTATAAAACAGAGTTTCCAGGAAGCAGACTAAACTACCAGGGGGGGACTAAAACGCAGTGTAAATAGGCTGACTCCGAGTTCCAGTGACACACATTACAGTTCCTAGTGGTGAAAAGTCCCATTCCAGGCTGGTTGGACAACAATTGGAGGATACTCTTATCTTCAGGTCTCCGACACAAAGACAGACAGTGGCCCCTGCAACTAGATGACTTTGCTGCAACATTAATCTGGAGGTATCTCTATTAAAAACGATATATATACTCAGGTATGGGCAGATTTGATGGACAACTAAGTATTTTTCTGCTGTCACTTTTATATGTTTCTATTTATATGAGTATATGTGTACAATTTCACCAGGGTGCCTTTGTTGATAATATCTCTTTGTACATTGGATACATGTTCTGTTATTAATCTCTTCTTATATAAAGCTTGTGTAGTGGGTTCCGATTCCCCAGCCAGACACTGCTGCCACAGGACACACACAGGCAGCAGAGTTGAGACCTGGGGAAAGAGACAGCAGCTGGGGGGAAGGTTCCCCATCTCCCTCTCCTATTTATACTGCTACACAGGAGAGCAGAATTGTATGAACAGCTGCCTGCTGCTCGTTCCCAATTGACCACAGCAGGATGACCTATCAGAGAGGCCAACTGCTAAGGAGGAGCAGAGAATCTTGAGAAATGTAGTTCCAAAGACAGGCAGCCCTACTGGATACCCCAGCAGGTAAACTATAGCCCCCAGTATGTTGAGGGGGAGGGGGATCAAGAGAGAGAGACCACAAGGAGCCCGGGAGGCAAGAGAGGTGAGCTCATGTGAGCTGGATTGTTGTCAAAATGGGCACCTTATTGGCTGTGTGGGTACCTGTGCAGACATCGCTGGGTCCTATAATAGCCTTTTCCAGGACATCCCTTCATTTGGCCTTTGGTATCGCCAGGATTGGTGAGCAGGCAAAAGCCCATCTTGAGTATACACAAAGGGGACACTGCATGCAGACACCTTTATCTTCATCTCTCAACAGAGTTTTCACAGGAGACACTGTACACAAGTTATCCCTAGTCACTGTGTGTTGTATAGGACTCCCGCATTTCTTCTTTTACAATTAAAAGGACTCACACATTAAGGGGGAACTCTCACTTAAGGAAAGAAGTGCAAAGTTTAACATTGTACCTTACTGTTTATTTTATTGTGCATTTAAAGTAGGGTTGTCCCGATACCGATACTAGTATCGGTATCGGGACTGATACCAAGCATTTGCCTGAGTACTTGTACTCAGGCAAATACTCCCGATGCTTCACCCGATACTTTTTACAGTTAGCGGTGATCAGTGCATGGGGAAGTTACAAGCACCGATCACAGCTGTATAGATTTAAAAGTAATTTCTCCGCTTCTCTCTTCACTGCCCCCCCCCCCCCCGTGACTTTCAGCTGCTTCAAAATCAGCGGTGATCGGTGCTTGTAACTTCCCCACACACGATCACCGCTGACTGTTCCCGTGTCCTCCTCCAGCCCCCCTCCGTTTTGCTGCAGTCTCTCTCCCTCCGTGTCCCCCGCGCTGTTTCCTTCTCCCTCCGCGTCCCCCGCGCTGTTTCCCTCTCCCTCCGTGTCCCCCATGCTGTTTCCTTCTCCCTCCGTGTCCCCCACGCTGTTTCCTTCTCCCTCCGTGTCCCCTGCGCTGTTTCCTTCTCCCTCCGTGTCCCCCGCGCTGTTTCCTTCTCCCTCCGTGTCCCCCGCTCTGTTTCCTTCTCCCACCGTGTCCCCCGCGTTGTTTCCTTCTCTCTCCGTGTCCCCCGCATTGTTTCCTTCTCCCTCCGTGTCCCCCGTGCTGTTTCCTTTTCACTCTGTGTCCCCCGTCTGTGTTTTCCTTCTCTCTGTCAGGATGGGGAGCAGCAGTAGGAGCCGGTAAACCCGGCTCCTTACTGTTCCAAATGGACTCAGTGATCACTCACTCTGTCCATTCACATAACTGAAACTGTGATTACAATGTTTCAGTTTATGAATGAAGAGAAGCGGCTGTCTTCTCTCCATTCATCACTGTAAAAAAAAAGAAAAAAAAATAATAGTAAAAAAAAAAAACGCCACTGTCACATGACATTAAAAAAAAGTATCGGTGTTCGGTATGAGTACTTGAAAAAAGTATCGGTACTTGTACTCGGTCTCAAAAAAGTGGTATCGGGACAACCCTAATTGATAGTCATTCTATATCTATTGATATATGTTATTTCACGTTATGATTTATAGCACTATTATTTTAAGTTCACTTAGTGCCCCCCTACCCTCTAATTTTCACAATATACTTCAGGTCACTGAATTTTTGGGGAGCAGCTTAAATATTCTATTTAACATCAGTTTATTTAGTTACTAATTTATTTACCTATTTCCAAACTCTCCTACCAATGCGCCTCCCCAGAACTGGCGTCATCTCCAATCCCAGATGAAACTAGTTTAGGGAAAATGTATTGGTAGAAGAGTGTAGAAGGTAGAAGAGTGTGGATAAATAAATTAGTGCGCTTAGTGTAGTGCTAAATCTCACTAGGTAAAGTGTACCCCACTGGGAATAAAGCTGAGAGATGTATTAGGTTAATAAGTCCTCCTCAAAAAAAGAAGAAAAAAGTACATGTGAAAATGAGTGACAGTAAAGATAAACGTATAACCGTGTAGATCATCACATGGGAATTCCTTTTTAGGTAGGTAAGATGAAATTAGATACGCTTAACAGAACAGGTGGATCTGACTCAGTAGTGTATTTAGGTTTTTGTGCTGCCCTAGGCCTGACTAAACTCATGCACCCCCAATTTAAATATGACCCACCCCTTCCTGTCAAAGCCACACCCATTTCTGTTTAAGACCCACCTTGAAATTTTTGAGTGGGGACACTGGTTCAGGTGTAACCACCATTCCCCTTGGTCCAGCATCTGGCGACTCATATAGTCCACCTGCCAGTTTTCTACGCCCGGAATGTAAACAGCTGATAGAGCGGTACGCTCCTTTCGGCCCATAATAAAATAATAAAAAGTAAACATTTCTGTAGGACTCTGGGCCCAAGGGGGAGCCAGGTCCATCTCTACTGGGCAGAAAAAAACTGAGCTGCATGCTGCAGGGTTATGACTACCCCCTGGTCATAACTAACATGTTCTGCCTAGTCCTCCCCTCTGAACAGAAACATAATCCACATGTTAAGATTTAAGGAGCTGTGTCCATCCATGGACAAAAAGAGAAAACATGTTTTTTTCTGAATAAAGCAGATCCTCCAGCCCTGGATAACAGGAACGAATTTCCTATAAACTTTGTGAGGGGAATGTGTAGGAATATAACATTTATTAAAAATGTATATAAAATTCCCTGAAAACTTGATATCTTTTCCTACTTAAGGGCAATGTTTCATTAGAGGAATTCATTGTATCTCCTATTCTTGGGGTGAAGCTAGAAGACCCCTGATGTCTCCACTGAGAGGACATTGTTGTCACTACTGTCACATAAGTGGCTTGTCAGTACATACATATATACATAGGACATGTGTTAATACATAAAGTAGAATTATACAATTTTTTTCCCTTTTCCAACTATATATATACTCTGAATAAACCAAGAGTCCTTTGGTAAAAATCAATTGGCCAGAAGTAAAGATCAAGTGATCCTCTCGCCTATTCGCTTACACACTTTTGACCAAGAGAGCCCAAGCATGCCCACCACGGCAAGGTAGACTCTTCTAGGGCAGGACCTACACTAACTATACTAAGCTACCCTACTGGATGCTAGTCATCCTTCTTCCAATGTTGGGTGTATGTTTGTAGTAGGCCTCATCCTATAATCTGTGTGTACGATCTACTCTCTCCTAATTTGGTTGTGTGTGTGTGTGTGTGTGTGTGCATCTATCTAAAGCATGGAGCTGTCAGTTTATGTACATCTGGATGTTTTGTCTTTCCATTGGCTTAACAAGAGGTTGGCAGCACTGGATGCATACTTGGTTTGTTATAGCTAGTTCTAGGGTTCCTCCCTGTAGTTCCGGTATTATTTGCCCTAGGGTGGGTTTGTGTTTTCACCCAGTGGCGTCACTAGGGTTGGTGTCACCTGGTGCGGTAAAATTTGGTGTCACCCCCCCCCCAGGTCAGGCTAGCGCATCAGCACAGCTCTCCCCCTGTGTAATCCCCCTGATGCAACCTCCCTGTATTCTCCCTAATGTAACCCCCCTGTGCATTCCCCCTAATGTAACCCCCCTGTGCAATTCCCCTAATGTAACCCCCCTGTGCATTCCCCTAATGTAACCCCCTGTGCATTTCACCCTTAATGTAACCCCCTGTGCATTCCCCCTTAATGTAACCCCCTGTGCATTCCCCCAATGTAATCCCCCTAATGTAACCCCCCCCTGCAATCTCCCTAATGTAACCCCCCCTGTGCAAACCCCCTAACGTAACCCCCCTGTGCAATTCCCTTAATGTAACCCCCCCGTGCATTCCCCTTAATGTATCCCTCCCCTGTGCAATTGCCTTAATGTACCCCCCCTGTGCATTCCCCTTAATGTATCCCTCCCCTGTGCATTTCCCTAATGTAACCCCCCGTGCATTCCCCTAATGTAACCCCCCCATGCATTCCCCCTTAATGTAACCCCCCTGTGCAATCCCCCTTAATGTAACCCCCCTGTGCATTCCCCCAATGTAATTCTCCTAATGTAACCCCCCCTGCAATCTCCCTAATGTAATCCCCCTAATGTAACCCCCCCCGCAATCTCCCTAATGTAATCCCCCTAATGTAACCCCGCTGTGCAATCCCCTTAATGTAACCCCCCTATCCCCTCTCCCTACAGTCACAGACCTCAGATCAGCGCGTTCTGTCCACATGGATGTTCCTCCTCTTAGGCTCCTCCTTCTCCTGTTGTGGATATACTGTCAGCGTGGAGCAGGAGACTAGGCTCTGTCGGTCTGAGGAATGTATTTGTTTTGATAGGCAGCCGACACCTCTCCACACTTGCCTGAGTGTCAATAGGCGATTGCAGTGCCAGTGTACCCCGGAGGACATTCGGGCGCTGTGCACACTGCACTGGGCTATGGCACTCGAGCTGTCTGCCGCACAAAATAATTCTTACTCCTTCTTCCTCCCCGAACATTGCGGGGAGTGAAGGAGATACCATTACGCGAGTGCGGAGGGGAAGATGGGAGAGCCGCTGCGCCTCTCTCGATTGAGCGCCATGATGGATGGGTGTCACCCCCCGCACCTGCCTAGCAATGCCCGTGGACACACTCGGCGGCGCTGGCTGGGCATGTCATCTAAAAAATAAAAAATAAAACATTTTAAATCCTAAATGTCGGGATGGTGTCACCCCTCTAGCGACACCTCTGTTTTCACCACATCTCCTCCTATGGCCTCTGACTGAGCCTCTCTATTTGGTGATGTCGCATCTTTTCTTCTTTCTTTCTTTCTTTTCTTTTTTTCTTTCTTTCTTTTCTTTCTTTCTTTCTTTCTTTCTTTCTTTCTTTCTTTCTTTCTTTCTTTCTTTCTCCCTCTATCCCATAGCTTTCTTTCATTCTTTTAATCTTTCTTTCTTTCTGTTCATCTTTCCTTTTTTTTTTCCATCTTTCTTTCTTTCTCCATCCAGCCCCATTAATTTCGCTGTTTTTGTGACAGGCTGCCAGAATAGGTGGGATCGGTAAATGCAGCTTCCCTGTGTATCATCATACTCCGCTCCCCATCACAGACTGCTCCGGAAGTACTGTGGTGGCCAACTGCGCATGCGCGATGCATTCCAAACGCATCTGCGATGCGTTCCAATGCATTTACGCCAGTGCACACCAGCGAAACCTTGTTCGGCATCCAGGCTCTTTCCTTAACATCCCGTGGATTGGAGGATGTTAAAAAAAGAGCCAGGAGGCCGAGCGAGCGGAGCGAGCCGTCCGAGCGAAGTGAGGATGTGAGGCCGACTGGCCACTTTCCCCTAAGTCCACGTCGCTCTGAATGACGGCTTCGCTGGTGTGCAGTGTCGTAAATGCATTGGAACGCATTGCAGATGCGTTTGGAACGCATCACGCATGCGCAGTTTGCCACCACAGCACTTCCGGAGCAGTCTGTGATGGGGGAGCCGAATATGACACGTCACCTGCACAGCTCTGCAGACGTGGAAATGCCTTTTAAGTGAGCACAATAGAGGAAGCGTCGGTGCTCTCCAACCAGATGGTGGTTAAAATAACCACACAGTAGTTTTAGAGTTGAACCTTATTTTTTTCTTCTGTTTTTTGCATGGTCCACTCTGAGCGGCACCTGGTCCCTGGGAGGACAGATCAGTCATGTCTACCTCTGTTGTTGTGAAAGTCTGAGTGGCAGTCACCACTGGTGCCGGGACCAAATTTGCAGCTGCATTTGATCTCTGGTAGGGCTGATTAGACGGCCTTGCAGTTGCTGTGGTGGAATCCTGGACTCTCTGAGTGACAGCTGCCACTGGTGCGGGGACCAAATTTGCAGGTGTATTTGATCTCTGGTAGGGCTGATTAGACGGTTTTGCAGTTGTTGTGGTGGAAGCCCCGACTCTCTGAGTGGTAGCCACCACTGGTGCGGGGACCAAATTTGCAGGTGCATTTGGTCTCTGGTAGGGCTGGTTAGACGGTTTTGCAGTTGTTGCGGTGGAAGTCCCGGCTCTCTGAGTGGCAGCCACCACTGGTGCGGGGACCTGGCTCCTGGTTACTTCCCTCCTATTGTCTTCACATCTCCGTTCCTATTAAAAAAAGAAAAGAAAAAATTAGTTCTCTTCCACTTATGAAAGGCATATGTGTATTGTAATCACTAACATTTTTATTTTCAGCTTAACGCAAAATAATTTATTAATTTTGCCCCCCCCCCCCCCCACAATAGTTTAATATAAAAAAATTAGGGGAGAAATGCTTATATTTATTACAGCATGTTATACTGTATATAGTATGTGTGTTGGTGAGATCTCTACATAATGGGAAGTCCATCCAGTTGTAGGAATGGTGTGGGGACCTGCGGTGGTATAGCAGGGTCCCTCAGATGGAATGTGTTGCAGTGTTATGGCATACCTCCCAACTTTCTGAGATGGGAACAAGGGACACCTATTAATAAGTAGGCATAGGATGCACCCCCTACCTTGCCCTCCTTGAGGACCGCCGCACAACTAAATACGTTGGCAGAATGGCCAAACCTCTCCCCATGCTTCCTAGTGAGCCCGCCACTGATTGTCAGTTCCCTGTCATAGGGAACGACGATCAGTGATGTCACACGTCCAGCCACGCCCCCCCCCCACAGTAAGAATCACACATTAGAGCACACTTAACCCCTACAGTGCCCCCTCCTGGTTAACCCCTTCACTGCCAGTGCCATTTTTACAGTAACCAGTGCATTTTTATAGCACTGTTCACTGTAAAAATTACAATGGTCCCAAAATAGTGTCAAAAGTGTCCGCCATAATGTCGCAGTTACAATAAAAATCGATGATTGCATAAGTGTCTAAGCTGCTCAGGACTCCCTTCCTCATTGGCTAAGACAGCAGCGTGGCACGATTGGCTTCCACTGCTGTCAATCAAAGTCAGTCAGCCAATCAGGAGAGAGAGGGGGCAGGGCCAGGTCACGGCTCCGTGTCTGAATGGATACGGGGGCAGGGCCAGGTCATGGCTCCATGTCTGAATGGACATAGGGGCAGGGCCAGCTCACAGCTCAGTGTCTGAATGAACACGGGGGCAGGGCCAGGTCACGGCTCCATGTTTTAATGGACATGGTGGCAGGGCCAGGTCACGGCTCCATGTCTGAATAGACATGGGGTCAGGGCCAGGTCACGGATTTGTGTCGTAATGGACACGGGGCAGGGCCAGGTCATGGCTCCGTGTCTGAATGGACACAGGGGCAGGGCCAGGTCACAGCTTTGTGTCTAAATGGGCACTGGCAGGGCCAGGTCATGGCTCCGTGTCTGAATGGACACAGGGCATGGCCAGGTCATGGCTCCGTGTCTGAATGGACACATGGCAGGACCAGATCACGGCTCCGTGTCTGAATGGACACGGGGCATGGCCAGGTCATGGCTCTGTATCTGAATGGACACGGGGCAGGACCAGGTCACGGCTCCGTGTCTAAATAGACATGGGGGCAGGGTCAGGTCACAGCTCCATGTCTGAACGGACACAGAGCAGGGCCAGGTCATGGCTCTGTGTCTGAATGGACACGGGGCAGGGCCAGGTCATGGCTCTGTGTCTGAATGGTACACGGGGGCAGGGCCAGGTCACGACTTTGTGTCTGAATGGACATGGGGAAGGGCCAGGTCATGGCTCTGTGTCTGAATGGACACGGGGCAGGGCCAGGTCATGGCTTCTCCGTGTCTGAATGGACATGGGGGCAGGGCCAGGTCATAACTTTGTGCCTGAATGGACACGGAGCAGGGCCAGGTCACGGCTCTGTAACTCGGCCTCGGTTGCCCCACATAGCAAGCAGCTTACTGTGGGGGCACTCAACAGGAGGGAGGGGCCAGGAGCACAGAAGAGGAAACCCAGAAAATGAGGATCTGGGCCACTCTGTGCAAAACCAACTGCAAAGAGCAGGTAAGTATACCATGTTTTTTGTTTTGTTTTTTAAACAAGACTTTACAATCACTTTATCTATACTTACCTTACTCCCGACTTCCATGTGGGGCCTAGGTACGGTTCCCCTGCGAGATCCTAGGGAGTGCTGAGTAACCAAATCTCACGAGAAAACTCTCCTGCCCTGTGCTGGAGGAGCTTCTTGTGACATTTAGAATCCTCAGCATTCTCTGGAATATTGCCAAAAGAAGCATAACGTCATCCCGCAAACCAAAGGTAGAGTAAGCATATTTACTTTTTAGGTTATATAGGTTTTACAATGAATTGCAGTGTTATGGTATGGACTATACTTGTAGTCCAAGAATTTATAGAATAAGAGATAAAGGGCCAGAATCAGAGAGCCGTAACTCCTGTCTAACTGGTGTTAGACTGGAGTACTTTCTAATGAATCCTCAAACCACGAAAAGGCGGCTTTGCGCTTCAATCCGACTGGCTTACGTGTTCGTACGCCTTCGGATCTACGCTGCAATAAAATTGCGGCCGCTGGGTGGAGTTCCCGTTGTTTTCCGCGTCGGGGTATGCAAATGAGCTTTTGCCGACTATCCACGAAATTACAAACGTCTATCGCAATCTCTTACGGCATCTTTAGTCATATTTTTGCTGCGTAAAACTATACCAGCTTTTTGCTGGTCTAATATTCGACAGCCCATGTTAAGTATGGCCGTCGTTCCCAGGTCGAATATCAACGTTTTCCAACGTCTTTTTTTATTTTTGACGTAAAACGTCCGGTAATAGGAATGTCCGTAAACGACACTACTTAAACAACGAATGACGTATCGACGTTATTTCGCGCAATGCACGGCGGGAAATTTCTGAACGGAGCATGCGCAGTTCGATCGCCGCGGGGACGCGCCTAATTTAAATGCTTCACGCCCCCTAATCGCGTATTTCAATTACGCGGCGAGAAATAGACTACGCCGCCGTATCGTACGGGCAAAAATCTAGCAGAATTCGGTTTAGAGCCTGGTAAAATACAGCTGCGTAGCGTATCTCGGATACGCTGCGCAAATGTACGTGTACCTGAATCTGGCCCAAAGACTATACTTACTTCCAAAGACTTTTCGAGAGATTGCAGGAAAGAATCTTGCAGCTGCCACTTTTCTCCTTCTTGCTGCCATCATGTAGTCTTCACATCTTAGTTCCTATAAAAAGAGGTAAAATTAGTTATCTTCTCCCCTGCAAGGAGTTCCCATGGTCATGATCAAGGAGTCGCACCAGGTGAGCTGCCCAGTAATATGTTCTGACCTCCGGCAGTGCTAAGCCACCATGAAGCTTCGGCAGGGAGAGCACCTTCCGTTGCAGATGTGATCTCTTCCCGGCCCACAGGAAGTGGGTGAATGCCGCGTGTACATGTCTGAAATAGATTCCAGGGATGTGGATCGGGAGAGCCTGCATTAGGTATAGAAACTTGGGTAGTATTGTCATTTTGAGAATGTTGCAACGACCTACCCAAGAGTGTAGGCCGCTGGTCCACTGCTGGAGTAACTTTTGGACTTCCCTTAGGAGAGGAGGGAAATTCAACTTGAATACTTGTGAGAGGGAAGGGGGTATATATGTCCCTAGTTATTTCAGTGCCACCTCTGTCCAGCTAAAACAAAAGTTGTCCTTGAGGTGAGACAGCCGTGTCTGCGGTATCCCTATCCCCATGGCCTCAGATTTAGTAAGGTTGATCTTTAAATTAGACAGCCGTCCGTAAGTATCAAATTCTCATAGGAGGTTTGGCAGGGAGATGTCTGGATTGGTAAGGGTAACAGTAGGTCATCCGCGTAGGCGGACACTTTATGTATTAGTTTGTTTTTGTTCTGTGTGTCTCTTTACTTCAAAGAAACATGAAACCAGTTTAAAAATGAAACTAAACTGCAGGTACATTATATGATTTATTTGTATCTATTTTTAATCAATTTTAAGGAATCAGTTAACTATTATGTCTCTATACCCTGTAAACAGTCATTTCAGCAAAAAATTTTTTCCTTTAGTGACCCTTTAAGCATTAAATAAGAGGCTAGACTATGCCTGAGGCCGTGTACACACGACCGAGGTTCTCGCTGGAAACCAGCGAGAACCTCGCTGGAAGCTGCATTCCAGCGAGGACCTCGGCCGTGTGTACACTCTCGGCGAGCTTCCCGTCGGGAAGCCCGTCGAGCAGAAATAGAGAGCACGCTCTCTATTTGCTCGACGGCCCGCCTGGAAGAATGGCTGGTTGCCATTCCCGACGGGCGGGTCGCCGATTTCGACGGCCGGCAGGGAACCTCGACGGGCGGAACGATGTGTTCTGCCCGTCGGGGTTCTCTGCCGTGTGTACACGGCCTAAGAGGCCCCTGAAATGCTAGCCATATGAGGAACGGATATCCCTATCTCTCCGCGGCACACCTATAGGGATCTAGCTGTGGGCAGTGAATACTTTTTATGCTCCTTCTAGATAGCGATCTAAAAAAATCCACTACAACAACAGTTCAATGGAGTTGAAACCAAGATTTTTTTCAATTCGTATATATTTGCATTCTTCTAACAAATAAAGATGGTGCAATCTTATTGGTAAACCACAATATCATGATTTGCCACCTTCATACTACATAAAGGACCCCTCTATTATGTAGCTTCAGTATTGGTGGAACAAGCAATAGTACATGGTTTGCAGGGCCACATTCTGCAGCTTATCAACAGAACGAGTCCTTATGGATTTGGTCATTAATGGTAACTGATGATGAAATTAAAATGATGATGTTTGACTAAAGTTTGACCAAAACACCTTTTAACTTCAAAACCCTAACCTGCAGCTAATGCAGAGAAAGTGAAAACTCTTATTAGGCACGATCCAGCTCTATTCGCAAAGCTCTAACACCAGGATAAGGACTTCTGTTTCATTCATGTGACTGTAATTTTCCCATAGGACTACAATGAAAATAACAGTCACCTTTTTGAAAGTCAGTAGCCTTAACTTGCCGTGTTTGCTTATGTAGCCCCCTTTAGTGTGTGTGTTAGATGTAGCATAGTTTTTTTTAGTGTATTTGGCTCAGGGCTAAGCTTGAGCTGTGAATCTGGTCAGGATTCAGTAACTCAGGGCTGGGTGACTCATCCTGACAGCTTCTCTGGTGCCTCCCCCTATTTCTGGGACATTGGAGAATGTTCTAGAACTAGTGGGCAGGTTAATAGAAGCTGCCTGGAAAATGTATGAGTCCCCAGGAGTGGCCTGGCAGGGGGCAGAGCTTACCTCATAAATAGACATGAGCCATGCCGGCAGGGGCAGGTCGGGTGGAAGATGGAGATATAGTTTTGAGGAGGCTGTTGTGGCCCACAGGGGTACCCCCTTAGTCTGGGGGGGGGGGTGACCTTGAGTCAGGGCTCAGGTGCTGGAAGGATCCTTCTGCAACACACAGAGAAAGCTCTTCCTGGAACATGAGCGCAAGAGAGAGAGGACAGCATTAGTAGGTCAGCACTACTGGGGACTTACATGGGGGACACTGACGCATGTAACCAGTTCTTCCTGAAGACAGCGGTGTGCTAAATTCTTCATTCTTCCCTAGGAGATCTCATGAGAGCAGGCTGGTGTGAGAGATAGCCGGGTGGGCTGGTGTGAAAGGGTCAGCCGGGTGGACTGGTAAAGAGTTAGCCTGGAGGGTTAGTGAAAGGGGCAGCTGCAGCCAGGTAGGTTGGCAGTGCCTGAAGAGGTGGTGCTGGAATCAGTGACCACAGAGAGGAAGTGATGTGAAAGTACAAGCTGTGTCACTCTACTGTTCTACATTGATAGGCGCTGCAAGTCGCTGCCTGTAATGAGCCAGTGCTACATCTGACTGGAGGATGTCAGACCCTCACAGGGTGACATACCTGGAACAAGCAAGGGTGTGCAGAAGGAAAAGGTTGGAGCTTTATATAGAGACTGTATATAGGAAGAATGTATTTGAAGTTGTTGAAGTTTTGCTCAAGTTGAAGTTGGCCTCCTATAACACCCCATCCCTATTCAAGTTATTAACCCTCAATAAATAACGAAAACAAAGTCACGAAATGTTCTCTGACTCTGGAGTGCTAGTTAAAATTTGGTGTGCCTGACTGTGCCAGAGTGGGGGATCCAGTTAATCTGTGGCTCCTTAGGGGGTGCACTACATTTATTTATCATAATGTGGCATAAGATCCTTATATACAATGTATAGTTTCATGGTTCTAGTGCAATTAATTCTGCACTGGAATAAGCAATATACCATTGAAGTGCCACTATGCAGCTTCACAGTGGTGCTGGTTTACTAATTTGTATTAAAACAGTGTCATTGTAATGAAATGTCAAACTCTGAACGCCGCAAATGGGCACACTAGTCTTTAGGTTTTCAGCATTGTTTTCCCTTTGGAATTTTAGTATACAATACAACAGCAAACTCTGTAGTTATAATTAATATGGTGGAAAAAGACATTGCCGTGATCAGCATGCTTAACCCATACAATAACCCCATGTGAACCTGATGTTGCGAACAGTTTGTTATCCAGCAATGTGCAATACTGCCCCACTGTGGACATTTAGGATTGTTACAACTGTGTTCATTAAAATACAATTTAAAGTCTAAATTCTATTTTTATATATTTTTACCAAAATGATGTGCATTTATTTACATTTTACATTTCAACACAATGCTCTCTAAAAAGTAGCGGTTTTATTTTATCTCAGTATTCATAGCCATGCAGATATACAGTAAATATATTGCATTAAAATGTGTTAAGGAAATACAAATTACACCTTTTACCCCTTCCCCTCCTGTATAACATCATCCCCTGTTTTTAACCCTGTTTTCTTTTCTTTTCCCTCTTCCTTCCTACCTCACATTTGCCATGCTGCTCCTCTTTTTACTTTTCTTTTCCCTCTCCACAATTGAATGAATGAATGAATGACTTGTATAGCGCAACGCATGCAAACTGAATCGCCTCTGGGCGCTCTTTCCAGCCAGTGTCTGCTTGGCTGGTGCGGTCATTTTTACCCCGTAGGATCTTGACACGCTAGGGACACACAGTCATACACACACAATTCCTTATTATGTCCTTCCCCTTTGTTTTTACCTCTCCCCACTCCCCTACTTATCCCACACCTCTAAGCCCATGAATGTATCTACTGTGGCCCGGATTCACAAAGCACTTACGCCGACGTAAATCACTTTACGCAGACGTAGTGCAAATGTGCGCCCGGCGTATGTGTGCGCCAGAGTCCCAAACCAACATACGTCCAAAAACAGGCTATCCTTCCCGGAAGTATCTTGCTTACGCCGGCGTAGCGTGGGCGCAAATATGGTTTGGACTCATGTTGCTTCTCCCATTGATTAGGCATTCAAATATGCAAATGAGGGAAATACAGCGATTCACAAACGTACGTGTGCCCGACGCATCTTTGCGATGTTTGCGTAAGTTGTAAGTCCGGCGTAAAGTTATTTCCCCATAGATAAGGCGCAACCCAGCAATAGACATGCAAAGGTCTTCCCCAGAGAACACAGGCCAGCGTATTGGGCGTACGTTACGTTCACAGTGTACGTGGTGATCTGGCGTAGCTTAGGCAGTTGTGCCAGCGTATTTGTGAGCATGCGCATAAGGGTGCAGTTTCATGCGCCCACGTCACGACTACGTCACGGCGCATGCGCGTTCGTGATACGCCGGACGTAAAACACTTCACCATGCTCAGACCATTATTTGCATGGGGTCACTCCCACTTCCACTTACGCTGACCTGCGCCTTCGAAAATACGCTACGCCTCTCCGTGCTGCGCCGGCGTAGTGTAATCACTTTTTGCGATTCAACACTGCATCGCTTTAACTGACAATTGCGCGGTCGTGCGACATGGCTCCCAAACAAAATTGATGTCCTTTTTTTACCACATATAGCGCTTTTTTTTGGTGGTATTGAATCACCTCTGCAGTTTTTATTTTTAGCGCTATAAATAAAAATAGAGCGTCAATTTTAAAAAAAATCTTTTTTTTTACTTTTTGCTATAATAAATATCCCCCCAAAAATATCAGTTTAGGCTGATATGTATTCTTCTACATATTTTTGGTACAAAAAATTGCAATAATCGTTTATTGATTGGTTTGGGCAAAAGTTATAGCGTCTATAAAGCAGGGGATAGTTTTATGGCATTTTTATTAATATATATTTTTTTACTAGTAATGGTGGCGATCAGCATTTTTTATCGTGATTGCGACATTATGGTGGACACATCGGACACTTTTGACACCATTTTGGGACATTGTAATTTTTACAGGGATCAGTGCTATGAAAATGACACTGGCAGTGAAGGGGTTAACCTGTAGTGGCACTGAAGGGGTTAAGTGTGTTCTAGGGAGAGATTCTTTTTTTTTTTTCCGTAAACAATTTTATTAAATGAGAATGAAACATCATAAAATACTGACATGGATCTTACATAGGCATATAGTCATACGAGTGTACATGGACTATAAATTCAGCATAGAGTGATGTAGAGTCATTATATCTAATAGGATCCTAGTCCCAACAGCTGGGACTGTTGAGTTTTAGTAATATGGCAGAAAGTCAAATCCTAACCAAGAATATGATCTAGGAAGAGAGTGGGGAGACGAAGAAGAGAAGAGAGAAAGAAAGAAGAAAGAAAGGAAAAAGGAGGGAAGAGAGGGAAGAGGAGGAGGGAGAAGAATAGGAAGAAGAGGGGAAGAGGGAAAGAGAAAAAAAAAAAAAGGGGGGGGGGGGTGGGACGGAGGGAGTGCAGGGAAGGATATTCTCTACGGGGAATCGTCAGCATCGGCGATCCTCCGCCAGGCCTACTAAACCACACGGGCAAAGGGATGTTAATTCAGTAGGGATGAGCCCATCTACTTTACTGTCTAAGGACCGTGGGCCAGGAAGCTTTGAGTAGTTTTGAAGTGGGTCCAGCATGCCCAAGTGTTTGTAAATGCCGTAACGCGCTCTTGGGAGATATGAATTAACTCTTCCATTTCTTCAATCTTAGAAATCCTGTTAAACCATTCCCCAATCGTCGGAGTGTGTATAGAGCGCCAATGTACTGGGATGCAGAGTCTCGCCGCATTTACCATATGCATGGCCAGGGACTTAAAATACTCATGTCTGGTCAAATGCGTGTGATGCAGGAGGTATTGCGCCGGGGAGTAATCTAGAGCATATGTAGTGACATGTGCAATAAGCTTGTGTACTTCCTTCCAGAATGGTTGAAGAGAGCCACAGTCCCACCATATGTGGAGCATGGTCCCCCTCTCCCTTCCACATCTCCAACACGTATCTGGGACTGTTGGGGAGAATTTGTGCAGGAGAGCCGGGGTTCTATACCAGCGTGTTGCAATTTTATAGCAGGTTTCCTGAGTAGCAACATTAAGAGACCCCTTATGTATACAGTCATCGATACGGGTCCAATCTTCCTCAGTCAAGGGAACCCGAAGGTCAGATTCCCAGGCAACACGGGCTGGGTCTGGAGAACTGGGATTGCTATCCGAAAGGATCTGATATATATTGGAGATCAGGTGTCTCTGTGGAGAGGACTGTACGCAAAGGTTTTCAAAGGGTGTTAGCTGTCTCGACCATATTTCGGATGATGGCTGCGCGGTCTAGGGAGAGATTCTAACTGTTAGGGGGCATGGTTACGAGTAACACATCACTGATCTCTGTTCCCGATGACAGGGAACAGACGATTAGTGACATGCCACTAGGAAGAATGGAGAGATGTTGTGTTTACACTGACATCTCTTTGTTCTTCAGCTTTGTGACCCGATCATGGGACACTGGCAGACATCGAGTCCACGGGACCCATGAGCATGGTCACGGAGCTCGCATCAGGGTCGCAAGCACGCCACCAGCGGCGTGTGCATGACCACACGATGGCAAATTAAAGGGGACGTACCTGTACGCCTATTTGCCCAGCCGTGCCATTTTTTGTACGTAAATAGGCGTGCGGCGGTCCTTAACCACTTCCCTACTGAGTCATTGTAAAATGACATCGGCGGGAACCCTACCTTCGGGTGGACATCATATGCGCCCACCGCATCGCTCGGGACATCGCTCGGGACCCGAAGCATGACGCGGTGACGCGGCGGTGACGTTGACGCCGCCGCGTCACCGCCACGTCACCGCACCAGGAAGTAAAACACTTCCGCGCATGCGCCGAATCCATTCGGCAGCGGCGCGGCGGCGGTGGGGGACGACATGTCTGCTGGTAAGTGTACTAACCAGCAGACATGTCGGGCGGACAGATTCCCACCGGATAGATATCAAAGCTTGCTTTGAAATCTGTTGGGTGGAGAAATCTGTCCGCTAGCCCATACACACGAGCGGAGATGTCTGCTGAAACGGTCCATCGGACCGTTTTCAGCGGACATATCCCCTCGTGTGTACGCGGCCTAAGAGCGGTAAGATGTGGAATTCTCTTCCACAAACAGTGGTGTCAGTGGGGAGAATCAATAGTTTAAAAAAACTATTAGATGGGCACCTTAATGACCATAACATACAGGGATATACAATGTACTATTGACATATACACACACATCATAGGTTGAACTGGATGGACTGGTGTCTTTTTTCAACCTCACCAACTATGTAACTATGTAAATATGTAAGGTTATGAACATGATGCTATTGTTGTTGCATTGTATTGCATTATTATTACAGTGCTATCTACCAATACCAGGCAAGGAGTGCCTTTTTTCTTTGTTTGTTGTATTTGGTATGCTTCTCCATTCCCCTTTTCTGTTTTAGAGTTACCTAGTACAGTCCCAGCTGGACACTCCTTGCATTTCTCATATTTCCTCAGTT
Organism: Rana kukunoris; assembly: GCA_029574335.1. Taxonomy (NCBI): domain Eukaryota; kingdom Metazoa; phylum Chordata; class Amphibia; order Anura; family Ranidae; genus Rana; species Rana kukunoris. Next base: position 559,553,287 of record CM056050.1, on the reverse strand, counting down.
AGTTTCCGTTCATTGCAGAGGCATGGCTTAGGAAAGTCATTGTCCTCTTAACCTTCCAAAAACTGGAATTGAAAAAACGGTACTGTATTTATCTGACGTAAAACTAATGTGTATTCAGCTTGTGTGTTTTATTGAAACGTTACACTGTTTGTGGTGTGCATGGACCCTTCCTAAATTGCCCTCAGTCTGCTGTTGCTATGACTGGGTGTACAGGACACTCCCAAAGAGCCTATATGGGTAAACTTCAATTAGGCTTTATTGATGGGCCAATTTGTTAAAAGTTCACTTGTTAGCAGGTTGTACAGCAAGTTGGTGTCTGGCCCAGGCTGGGGAAAGGGGTTAAGGTATGTGTGCTCAGTTCCCAGGCTTGTTGGTCCCAGCCAGCCCACCTGTGCTATAAAAAGGGAGAGGCTGAGGTCCAGGGCCCTCATTTGGTTCTGTTACCATTCATGGCCTGTGGTATTGGGACTGCTGAGCCTTGGCACCAGGATTTTTGGAAGAGGTCTAAGTCATGGTGAATACCAGCATGGACTATCACCTCATAGAGGTATGCCTGGGCAGCCATACAACTGTAGTTAGATTAGGGATTGGACTTCTTCATATTGAACTGTTATACTGCAACTTGTTCAGTTCCAAGTTAAGTTGTTTTGTTCCAAGCCTGGTCTGAAGTTATTCAAAGGGGTACATGTTGGTTCTGGCATATTTAAAGAACCTGGGTCTGATAAGCACAAAGTAGTATGAAGCAACACCACTACTAAGGGTTAATTTAGCAAGACAGGAAAAGTAGTGTAGTTAAAGCGGAGGTCAGGGATGGACTGAGACCAAAATTTGGCCCTGGACTTTATCCAGACCGGCCCACTTTATGTTTGCAAACAAGAACAAAAACAGTATATAATCTATACGCAATTGTGCAAAAAAAAAAATAAGTAGCATAACATAAGGAGTCCTCACTCACCTCTTTTATTATTTCACTTATTCTCCTCTGTATTTTCCTCATTCTTCTTACATCACTACATTAAGGAGGGGAGAGCTGCGCAACCAATACTTTGACAGGCTGTCATTGAAAACGGCCCACTGAGCCATCGGCCCACCGGGAAACTCCCTGTAGTCCCTATGGCCAGTCCATGCCTGGCGGAGGTCTATCTAAAAAAAAAAATATTAAAAGCCAGCAGTTACAAATACTGCAATTGCTGACTTTTAACGGGAAGGGCCTTGACTCACGTGGGGTGCAAATACCTGTATTATACTGGTGTCTGAACCCCAATTCACCCCTGAAAGGTGCGAAATGTGACACCGGAGGCGGGGAGGGTTCCAAAAAGTGGAGGTTCACTTTTTGTGTGGACCTCCACTTTAAGACACCAAGCAACCATTTGTTAGGCGTGGTACTTGGTAAGGTGACAGGTCCTCCATTAGGGAGGGGGTCGTTGTCTGGCTCCTTCCCTATCAGTTGGTATCCAATAGAAACTGGATCTGAACCTGCGTTACGGAGATCTATAGTCTGGTCATGAGGTACGGGAAGTTAATAAATGCATGCATGAGGTCCATGCTAGATGTTTGGCGGGAGCCCATTCTGTTACTTGGAGTGAGGTAACAGAGGTACGCTGGACTGGTGAAGTAGGCGCAGGCTCAGCACGTCCCTCCTAATGGAACATACAAGTTACTGTGTGTAGTGACACAGAACAGCAACTTTTAGGCCGTGTACACACGACCCAGAACCTCGACGGGCAGAACACATCGTTCCGCCCGTCGAGGTTCTCTCCCGGCCGTCGAATTCGGCGACCCGCCCGTCGGGAATGGCAACCAGCCATTCTTCCAGGCGGGCCGTCGAGAAAATAGAGAGCGTGCTCTCTTTTTCGGCTCAACGAGCTTCCCGACGGGAAGCTCGCTGAGACCGTACACACGGCCGAGGTCCTCGCTGGAATGTGCATTCCAGCGAGGTTCTCGCTGATTTTCAGCGAGAACCTCGGCCGTGTGTACGGGGCCTTAGAGGAACTCTGTAGTTTACTACTGCACATGGTGAAAGCTCATCTTAAGGCGGCGTACAGACGATCGGACATATCCGATGAAAACGGTCCGCGGACCATTTCCATCGGATATGTCCGATCGGGAGTTTGATCCGATGGCGTGTACACACCATCGGATCAAATTCCCCGCCGCCGGACGGCGCGGTGACGCGGCGGTCACCGCCACGTCACCGCACCAGGAAGTAAAACACTTCCGCGCATGCGCCGAATCCATTCGGCAGCGGCGCGGCGGCGGTGGGGGACGACATGTCTGCTGGTAAGTGTACTAACCAGCAGACATGTCGGGCGGACAGATTCCCACCGGATAGATTTCAAAGCTTGCTTTGAAATCTGTCGGGTGGAGAAATCTGTCCGCTAGCCCATACACACGAGCGGAGATGTCTGCTGAAACGGTCCATCGGACCGTTTTCAGCGGACATATCCCCTCGTGTGTACGCCGCCTAAGACAGGGAATTAGGCAAAAGGTACCCCTGTGTGCATGAATGAAAATGACCCCGCCCACACACTGCCAAAAACATAAACGTATTCATATAGACTAAACGGTAACCACATAACGTGGTGAGTGTACAGTTTGTGTCTGGCCTTTAAAACATAAAGGTCACTAAATATACATATGCTGTGAGCAGACCCACTGACCCACTAACCACAGCAGCTTTTGAGACAATTGCTTTGAAAACCGTAAGCTCTGTGACAGTGCCTGCGGGACCTGTGGACTTGGCGGCCACCGGTGTCCCGTGATCGTGTCATGGAGCTGCAGAAGGGGAAGATTTCTGTGTGAACAAGGCATTTCTCTGTTCTGCCTTGTGACAGGACACTGATCTTCTGCTCCCTGTCATCAGGAGCAGTGATCAGTGTGGTGTCACTGGTAACCCAGCCCCCATACAGTTAGAATCACTCCCTAGGACAAACTTAACTCCTTCCTAGCCCCCCAGGGGTTAACCCCTTCCATACCAGTGTCATTTACACAGTAATCAGTGCATTTTTATAGCACTGATCGCTGTATAAATGACAATGCCCCCAAAATAGCGTCAAATGTGTTCGATGTGTTTGCCATAATGTTGCAGTCACCGCCATTACTAGTAAAAAAAACTTTCATACAAACCAATCAATAAATGCTTATTGCAATTTTTTTTACCAAAAATATGTAGAAGAATACATATCAGCCTAAACTGAGGAACTAATATTTCAGAGTGACAGACATGAGAAAGGGGTCTAGTGTGTCCCAGGAAGGTTGGTGGACTTGCCTTCTTTAGCACTTCTTTTTACAAACATTTTATTGATGACATTATATTTTTATGGAGAGGAAATGAGAGTTCTTTGGAAGAATTTATGACCTCTTTAAACAAGAGGCAAAGTGGCAGCTTATTCTGTATAGTAAGGTCCGGAATAGAGAGACAGAAAAAGCAAAGTAATGGAGGGCCGGGCATGACAAGGTGGAGAGGAGAGGCAACTAAGGGGGTTAAAATGGGGGAGGTTTAAGGGGAGGAGGCAGGATGGAAAATTAACTGGAGGGGAGGAGCGGTATAAAGGGGGTAGGCGGGGACTTTTGGGAACAGTTGTTGGAGGGAGACAGCGAAGGAGAAGTTTTCCCACCCACTTTCCCTGTATGTGTGTCTTTGTTTTTGTTTTCTTTTCTTGCAGGATCAATTGATTTGGGTCCTCATAGCAGCTGTGCAACGGCGGTGTCTTTGGTCTTTGATGGTGGCAGAAAACAGATGTGATGGAAGTGGTAGGGGGCTCATCGGTAGTATGTGACCCTCTGGTGTATTCCAGTGGAACGGTATGCTGGTATACACTCTCAGCTTCATCCTGCACAATGATATTCCAGCTTGTAGGACAATAAACTAGTGGCAGCATATATGTGCTGGTGGTCACTAGTAGAATGCAAAATCTGGTCCGGAAACCAATGCTTACCAACACCATTTACAGCATCCACTGTTGCAATTCTGACATTTAAAACTTGTCTGCAGAACTTGTTGCCACACTCAGACAGGAATGTAACAGAAGTTACAGTACCTACTGTACTGTAACTTCTGTTACATTCCTGTCTGAGTGTGGCAACAACACAGAGGCAAAGTTGTTTCCTTTGTAGTGAGATCATACGGTGTAGCTGGGACCAGAGCTGTGCTGCAGCCAGCTGCATTGTCGACATTCTGCTCAGTGGCGGAATTTTCAGTGTCGCAGCAGTCGCAGTTGTGACTGGGCCCTGTAATTCCGCCAAGTCCGGAGGGCCCCTGACTGTCACAGTGTGTTATTTGGTTGGCTGATGATGCGGCGCGGCGCGCACTGCGTGCTGTTCGTTCAGCCACGGGGTGTGATTTTGCCGCTGAGCCTAGAGAAACAATGCAGACTAGAGGCTGAGGCATCACGTCCCCACCTCCGCCTCCACCTATCCAGAGACACAGATGTAGGGAGGCGGGGCGGACTCTGCAGCAAATGAGAGAAGATGGGAAGGAGCTTTCCCCTCTGCGGCAGTGTACGTTTGTGGAGTACCTACCCGGTGTGTCTACCCAGGCATGAGGCAAGGCATCCTGACGGGTCGGCGGGAGAAGGCACAGTCATGAAGGTGACTCAGTCAGACCTAGGCAGGCCACAAAACAGATCAAAGTCGACTCAAACGGAATTCCTGGGGGATATCGATTGACTGACGGTAAGTCAATCAAGAGTGACAGAGCTCAGCTCAGCAATTGATACCATCCTCCACCACCTGTGCCTCCTTACTGATCCCATCCCCCCACCACTGATCTCATCCCTATTCCACCCATTACTTCTACAACAGAGGTGATGGGGGGATAGTGATGAGATCAGTGGTGGGGGGATGGGATCAGTAAGAGGCACAGGTGGTGGTGGGAGAGGATGGCACCGCCACTGCAGCCACCCCCCTCAAGTAGCACCACAGCCACCCCCCTCAAGTACCACTGCAGCCACCCCCCTCAAGTAGCACCACAGTCACCCCCCTCAAGTACCACTGCAGCCACCCCCCCTCAAGTACCACCGCTACCACCCCCCTTAAGTACCACCGTTGGAGGGGGGTGGCTGTGGTGGTACTTGAAGGGGTGGTAGTGGTGATACGTGAGGGGGTGGTAGCGGTGATACTTGAGGGAGGTGGTAGCAGTGGTACTTGAGGGGGGTTGGCAGTGGTGGTGCCATCCTCTCCCACCACCACCGTGCCTCTTACTGATCACATCCCCCCACCACTGATCTCATCCCTATCCCCCTATTACTTCTACAACATAGGTGATGGGGGTGAAAGGGATGAGATCAGTGATGGAGGGATGGGATCAGTAAGAGGCACAGGTGGTGGTGGGAGAGGATGGCACCAACACTGTCGCTGCAGCCACCCCCTCAAGTACCACTGCTGGTACTTGAGGGGGGGTGGTAGCGGTGATACTTGAGCGGAGTTGTAGTGGTGATACATGAGGGGAGTGGTGCCGGTGGTACTTGAGGGGGGTGGCAGTAGTGGTGCCATCCTCTCCCACCACCACCACCCGTGCCTCTTACTGATCCCATCCCCCTACAGCCGCACCACTGATCTCATCCCTATCCCCCTATAACTTCTACAACAGAGGTGGTGGGGGGGGATAGTGATGAGATCAGTGGTGGGGGGATGAGATCAGTAAGAGGCACAGGTGGTGGTGGGAGAGGATGGGACTGCCACTGCAGCCACCCCCCCTCAAGTGAAATCAGAAACAGAATTGTTTTACTTTGTTGTACAGTGTAAAAAAATTAAGTATCAAAATCAGTCTTTTCGGGGGGGGGGGGGGGGACTTCATGATTTCTTGCACCGGGGTCCTGAAGTCTCTAGTTACGCCACTGATTCTGCTTGTGTGTGCCACTAAAGTCAGCCTCCCCCTGGGTGATGCTGGTGCACTGCTCATACACAGGGAGACATGAGAGAGGGTAATTTCATTGCAAATGATCCTGAGAGATATACTGTATACAGTATGTCCATCATATTCATACTATATTCCAACACCATTGGATGATGATTTTGTCATGTGGGGGAGGGGGGCTGTGTTGAAAGGAGGAGGGGAAATTTTGCTTTGGGGGCACTTTTTGCTTAACTTACATTTGACCTCTGTACTCTGTACATCACTTACTTCCAACCTCTGCTCTCTGTGCATCACTTACTGCTGAACTCTGCAGTTTGTGCATCAGTTTCTCCAGACCTTTGCACTCTGTGTCTTTCCAGTCCTAACCCCTTACTCCTGACCCTTGCACTTTATGCATAATGCATTCCTGACCCTTGCACTATGTGCGTTACACACTTGTGACTCCTGCATTCTGTGTGTTACCTACTCCTGAGACTTCTGTAATCTGTGGGGTACTTACTCCTGACCTCTTCACTCTGTGGGATACTTATTTCTAACCCCTGCACTCTGTAAGTTACTTACTCCTGATCTCTGCCCTTTGTGAAGTACTTATTTCTGACCCCTGCACTATGTGAGTAACTTCTGACCTCTGCACTTTGTGCATAACACACTCCTGACCTCTGCACTCTGTGTGTTACACACTAGTGACATTTGCACTCTGTATGGTACTGAAAGTGCTTGTAACTGTAGCGGTAACCCTGTAAGGGCTGCTGAGTGTTTTGGTTTGTCTCTCAGCCAGGCACACAGTTCTCATTCACCCTAGGGTAGAAAACTGGGCCTTTTTATTTTATTGAGGGATATTAAAGTTAGATATGGTATATACAATGTACACAGGACTCAACGTATATACACTTTCAGTATATACTCCTCCACACTTCAGCTCCAGCACAACATTCTCTTGCAAACTATCTCTCCTTAACACCTCCAACACATCACTTGCTTACTCTTCCAGGACCAGCTAGCACTGAGGATTAGACCTAACAATGGCTCAGCCAGGCCTTAGCAAATGTCCTTTGTAGGCATGGACCATGGACCCCTTTGGTGTAGCAAAAATGTAGTCGATAGTCCTGGTGCTAGCTGTTTATGTGGCTAGGGAGCCAAGTACCACACTGGCATCTCTCTCCACTGCCCATGTCACCCTGGCTCTGCACCCATCCCAGACTGCAATCTCCCAGTCCTCTCAGGTGTGCCTCCTCAGTCCTTCCTGGCTATGTGTCAGTCACCAGCCTTCCTGGCTGCAACCTGTTGTTCCTGCCTGGAGACTTGCCTGGCAGTGCTCTCCCCTGCTGGTCTCTCTAGCTCCTCCTTTGCCTCCTGTCCAGGACACCTCCACATGTTCTTAGAGGGTCCCGTCCAAACCCGAGCCCAGGCCCAAGACCCCCCACAACTGGGGAGCTCCCTCAAAGGCCACGACAGCTTAGCACTCCATCTCCATCTTTCTCCCAAACAATTCCTCCTCCAGCTGGGCTGACCCTGGGTATTTGAGGAGGCCTGCCCCCTGCCCTGCCGGCAGTTGGGGATTAGTCAGGGCTCCCCAGAATACCCCAGGCAGCTCCACCTCTCCTCCTTCCCTTACAGAAGACACCAGAACATTCTGGAAAGAAGTGGAAAGAACACACCCAGGCTTGACTGCCAGCCAAGCCTGGAAATGTACCTACTCTATCAAAAAAATACTAGCAATACTGCTTCTAGCACACTAAAGGATGCTACATAACCCTAAATAAATCCTGTTCCTATAAAGTATGTTAAACAGCACAGTACTATGTAATTTGTCCCATTCTATGATTTAAAATATCTGGTTGATCCTGTCTGTTCCTGTGTCCCCCTGTGTATGCTGACCATGTAATTCATGGATTTTGATCCCTGATACCTTGGTCAGTTTAGGTGCCTCCATCATCCTGCTGTTTGCTCTCTTCTCTGAGTCTCTTCTCATCCCCTCCCTCCCTGCCTGTCCGTTCCAAAGCCTGTGTATGAGAGTGATCCCCACCCCTCCCTTCCTGCTGCTCTTCCCTGTGGCTTAAAAATACAGTTTATAATAATTTGCATCCCCTCTGTTTCATCCGGGTCTAAAGTACCGTGTGTCCTAAATTATTTTACAATTCTAATCCTAAATAACTTTTCTCACAGCACCGATATACGGTAATGGGACCTTCCTCTGCTGGCCAGCTAAGGGTTATCTCAACACCTCCCTGTGCATTCCTTAGATCAGAGAAGGAGAGCAGAGGAACGTCAAGTGACCTCACATAGGTATTATGAGAGAAGGTATTTAGAATTAGAATTGTAAAAAACAGACACACTGTACTTTCGATCTTGCTAAAACAGAGGGGATGTAAGTTATTTATTTTCCTGACATTACAACCACTTTAATCCCAACCCATGCACTCTGTGTGTTACCTACTCCCAACCCCTGCAGCCTGTGGGTTTATGAGTATATAAATTCCAGCATTTGAATGTCCATGGAAAAGTCTTTTATAATGAAAACATAAAGTGCTTCAGTGTACTACTATCTTCCTTCTTCTCATACAAATCATAGACTCTCCCCAGATGTCCATGACCCTAAGCACATAAACGGGTCATACAAGGCTCAAGAAACAACTCCAGATGACTCAGATTTCTCTTTGCGATCTGTGCTCAGGCTCCAAAGACTGTAAGGCCGCGTACACACGATCAGTCAAAACCGATGAAAACGGACTGAAGGTCTGTTTCATCGGTCCAAACCAATCGTGTGTGGGCCCCAGTGGTCAGTTATCCTTCGTCAAAAAAAATAGAACTTGCTTTAAAATTTAACCGATGGACGCCTAACCGATAGGTCAAAACCGATCGTTAGTACGCACGAGCATCGGTTAAAAATCCACGCATGCTCAGAATCAAGTCGACTCATGCTTGGAAGCATTGAACTTAATTTTTTTCAGCACGTCGTTGTGTTTTATGTCACCGCGTTCTGACACGATCGGGTATTTAACCAATGGTCCTTCGGGCCGTTCTCATCGGATGGACTGATCATGTGTACGTGGCCTAACAGAAAACGATATAGTGTAGTATGCCACACAATATACTTGATATAATAAATCATAATTGCACTTACATAAAACCATAACCATAAATGTGAATCTCTAAATGAAAGGAATTTTCCCTATTCTGGATGAACCATCCTTCTTTAAAGGGTCACTAAAGGATTTTTTTTTTTTTTTTTGCTGAAATGACTGTTTACAGGGTATAGAGACATAAAAGTTAACTGATTCCTTTCCAAAATTATTAAAAATAGATAAAAATCAATCATATAATGTGCCTGCAGGTTAGTTTCACTTTTGAACTGGCTTCATGTTTCTGTGATGTAGAAATAGACACACAGAACAAAAACAAACAAATCCAGGGCAGTGTTTTGTTTTTAAAATGAATCTGATTGGTTCTGGGAAGTTTTACACACACAGTAATGACAGCTTAGACCAGGGGTCCTCAAACTACGGCCCTCCAGCTGTTCAGGAACTACAATTCCCATCATGCCCTAGTCATGTCTGTAAATGTCAGAGTTTTACAATGCCTCATGGGACCTGTAGTTCCGCAACAGCTGGAGGGCCGTAGTTTGAGGATCCCTGGCTTAGACCACCGTGAGAAAGCTCCCAGCACTGTGGTTATAAGGAAACAGACAAGCAGGAAGTGTGGAGAACAGAGCAGGATTACAGCAACTTCAAAGCAAAAACGAACAATAAGGACATGAAACCAGTACTGCAGTAAGGTAAAGGAAGCTTTTTAGCTAAAAAAAAAAAATTCCTTTAGTGATCCTTTAAGGTCTCCCAGCAGACAGTGTCTTATTTTCGGGGAAACACGGTACTATGGTGTAGTATATGTTTATACTAACATTTTGTGTTCAACTATATATAATTGTGCTCACAAATAATCGTTATCCACATTGCCCGAAAATTCACTTTACACTATCTCTGCTCTTTCCTTTGTGCCATAATACTCTTACCAGAGTTATCCCTCCATCTTAGGTCTTATACATAAAACATTTCAAAAATACATCTTCTCCCACTCTTCTTTACAATCAGGGTGTTTCCTCCTCACAGGTTGTTTGCGGTACTAGCATAAAATTAAAAAAGGCAAAGACAGCTATGCCACATTCTTTACACGCAAGGTGATATTCCTTCATTGGAAAGACGCTGCACCACCTACAGTTTCTGTGGCGTACGGTTGTGAACTCAGTGTTACCACTCTTCAAACTTACCTATAAACATACCTTAATCGTAAATTGCCCGGCAACTTTGATAAAATATAGTCGGGATGGATAGATGCCTGGGGGGAGGAGCTCCTGGCGCAGAATGTGGTAGCTGGAGATGCACCACAGCCATGAATCAATAGGTTGGTTTTCCTGAGTAGATGACCTGTTATGATATGTAATTTATCCACTTGCACAAGGTCCCTTTCTCTACTCCCTCCCGCCCCTCCCTCCTCCCTCCTCCCTCCCCCTCCTTCCTTCCCCCCTCCCGCTCTCCCCTCTCCTTCTCTCCCCCCTCTCCCCCCATTTGGGTCCTCCTGGGTTATTATGCTGAAATGTCTACCTCTTGAGCCAATGTTAGAACGATCTTTGGACTTTGTTGTCACCCATCCTGTGGTTAACATTGTTGCTGTTTACTAAGTCAATATGTGTATTGTCCTTCATGTAAAGAATTGTGTGTTTGTATCGCTTGTATTGTAAAGATCTAAATAATAAAAGATTTTATTCTTGTTAAAAAAAAAAAGAGGCAAAGACGGAAGTGTATATTAATTGGTTTGCACAAAAGTTATAGCATCTACAAACTATGAGATACATACTGGATTTTTTTTACATATTGTGGTTGCCAATCTGACACTAACTGAAACGTTTGACACTTTGTGGGAACCAGTGACACTTATACAGTGATCAGTGCTAAAAATATGCACTGCCACTGTACTAACGCTGGCTGGGAAGGGGTTAAACATCTAGGGCCAGATTCTCGTAGATCCCGCACCGGCGTAGCGTAAGCCATTTACACTACGCCACCGCAGCTTACTAGGGCAAATGCTGTATTCTCAAAGCACTTGCTCCGTAGTTTGCGGTGGCCTAGTGTAAATGGCCCAGCGTATCCCCACGTAAATTGAAGGGGGCGGCTTGTATTTAAATTAAGCGCGCACCCGCACTGAACGTACTGCGCATGCGCCGGCCATAGTAAAATCGCAGTGCGCATGCTCCAAATTATGACGGTGTTTTCGTCGCGAACGTAATCGATGTAAATCCACATTCACGGACGAGTTACGCAAACGACGTTAAAACTTTCAAATTTGCCGCGGTCACGGCGTCCATACTTAACATAGGATGCGCCATCTTTGGCCTGCTTTATCTTTACGCCGGAAAAACCTTACGGAAACGATGTAAACGACGACGGGGCGGCGTAAAAACTTTCGGGAATCGGCATATTAGGCTAATTTGCATTGGCAAATGAGAAAACAACGTAAAGGCCACCTAGCGGCCAGCGTTGTCATTACATCTACGATCCAACAGTGTAATTGTTTTACATCTGTCGGATCTTTAGTGTATCTTTGCGTAAGTGATTCTAGGAATCACACGCATAGATACCCATTGAAAAAAACAGAGATACGACGGTGTATCTGAGATACACCGTCGTATCTCAGCTGAGAATCTGGCACCTAGGGTGATAAAAAGGGTTGTATGTGCCTAACCAGTGTTTGTGTGTACATGTGTGGTGCTTTCACTAAGGGATGTGGTGGATTTTATTTTCCTGCAAAGCAGGAAAACAAAATCCAGCACATCCCCGCTGACAGGACAGAGCCTTGCCTTGTTTACATAGGCAGAGTTTTGGCAAGTCTGTCTCCTCACTGATCAGCGGGTGCCAGCTGACTAATCACAGCAGAAGCAGCACACTGGTTGCGGGGGCGCGCTTCCTACCCTAAAGAGCAGAATCACATATGTATACATAATTCTGCACAGAGTGGCCGCCCTGTAGCACTAAAGCTACAATGGGCCAGTTGCTAAGTGGATAACCTGTGGGTTTGTATTGTACATTGTATTTGTTTGAAAGTGGGCTTTTTTAGGTGTCCAGGGATTACAAAAACATAAATATCAGAAATGATACAAAATGTAATAATATGAAATGTAAATGTCGTGATATAAGAGTAGCGTCATGTCACAACTGACTATAAAAAAAAAGAAGAGAAGTGCCTCTAAGTGTGGAAATATGGTTACGTTTAATAAAGGTACAACATTTAATAACTCACATGGTTGTTGATTAAACAGGCACATCTAAGTATGCAGGTCTTTGGGGTAAAGCTGTTCACAGTCATAGACCATCCTCCGCACCCCCATCAACGTCATCACTTTCACGCTGCACTCCACGAGCTCTTCAAGTCTCGCTTTCAGATCGCTCTACTGCAGGGTAGTCTTCCTGGTCACAATTGCAGACTGACAGCGATAAGAGCGGTGCGGGGGATGGCCTATGTGGACAGCTTTTCCCCCGAATGCCTACATACTTGCATGTGCCTCTTTTAACCACTTGACCACTGGGCACTTAAACCCCCTTCCTAACCAGACCAATTTTCAGCTTTCGGTGCTCTCACAATTTGAATGACAATTACTCAGTCATACAACATTGTACCCATTTGAAATTTTTGTCCTTTTTTTCACACAAATAGAGCTTTCTTTTGGTGGTACATGTGTACAGAGGAAGTACATTATCAAATGCTTGGACTTCTGTCTTAAACATAGCCACCTCTGGTACAAGAATCAACATTACCAGCAAAAGACCGGGGTGGCAATGGGGGCAAAATTCGCACCCAGCGTCGCGGGTCTCTTCATGTCTAAATGGGAAGAGGAGTCGATTTTCACCAACCAGCCTACTGACCTTTTGCTATATAAAAGGTATATCGACGATATCTTTATCTTATGGAAAGGAGACCACCAGTCCCTTGTTGCCTTTTTTGAGAGTTTGAACATCAACTCCAAAAATATCGTATTGACATGGCAGATAGGACATACCATACCCTTCCTGGACTTAGAAATTTCTAGGAATAATGGGACTTTTGACACAAGGACTTTCTTTAAAAACGTAGACCGCAATAGCTACCTCCCCATCACTAGTTGCCACCATAAAAACTGGCTCTTCAATATACCTAAGGGCCAGCTGGTACGTCTAAGACGCAACTGTACCAGGCTAGACGAGTTTCAAGTTCAGGCCAAAAAAATTGGCGACAGATTTATTGAAAAGGGATATAACGATACGTATATCAAGGAAAAAATAGATGAAGTATCTAAGTTACCAAGAAGCAACCTTCTGGAAAACAAGAAGCCGGCAATTAGGAAGGATTTGGTACCTGTGATGATGGAATACAGCGTTCAGTTTAAGAAGATAGAAAAGGTTATTCAACGTCACTGACATATTCTGAAGGCTGACAAGGACCTTCGAGCCCTATTACCAGACAAACCGAGCTTCATCTATAAAAGGGCCCCCACTTTGCGGGACCAACTGGTCAAGAGTGTGATAGATCCCCCGAAGAAATTGTTTTCTTTCTTTACTGGCAAAGGATTTTACACTTGTAAAAGATGTTACTCTTGCATACATACTAAACGACCAAATATTAAAGTCACTACATTCAAGTCTAATAGCAATGACACACAATATGAAGTAAGAGACTTTATTGGATGTAACACAGAGGGTGCAGTCTATGCCCTAGAATGCAGCTGTGGCCTTCAATATATTGGCCGTACTAAGCGGCTTCTGCGAATCCGCATTAAAGAACACGTTAAGAATATAGAAAGCGGGTTCACTAACCACAGTGTATCACGTCACTTTGCCAAAGTTCATCAGAAAGATCCATCACAGCTTAAATTTTGGGGGATAGTTCCTTATTCCAGACCATGGCGAGGGGGTCACAAAGTTAGGTCCCTGAGCCAGCTCGAATCCAAATATATCTTTTGTATGGATACTCTCAGGCCCAAAGGACTCAATATTGAGTTCGACCTTAACTGCTTCCTGAGTGACTTCTAGGACCCCTTCCTCTTGACTTTCCAGGTTATATTCCCTAGCTCCATTCATCCCTAGCCATGATCTGTCTTTTACTATTCCATGTAGGTCTTTGTTAGCCGTGTGTCGGGTGCAGCTGTGTACAGTGCTCTGTTCGGTTTTTTTACTCGATACATACTACTTTTCTACATCAGTAGAGGACTGTTAGAATTTTCCCTGAGCAGAGGGAGAGTGCTCCCCTCTATGTGTATATATCCATATATATATGTGTATGTCACTTGCATATATGTGTATATTCTTAATCTGATTTCACAGATTTTTTACTTTTTACCTTTTATATTTTATCCCATATTTTACTATTATGTATTATTTTTTGTATCTCCTATCATCCCTGCCATCCATCATTACACCCAATGAGGATGTCCATTGGTTTTTTTTTCCCCCACAACCCTCTATTAGAGGCATTTTTACTATTTTTCAGTTTGGTTCTGTTTACCATTTAGACATGCTGGGATCCCATGGAGGGTGTCTGAGCGTGTTTGTGGTTTAAATCATCCATATTTTATCATTCCGTTTTACACACCTTTTTTTTATATATTATGTTAATTCTGAGTCTGGTTTGTATTCGGGTCTGCCTAGACCAGGACGCCTCCCATTGTGAGACCTAACGACATCTCTGATTAGATGCCACCTGGGTGGGACGGTACGAGGAGGAGTGCTTGCTGTCCTTAGCTGAATTGCATGCTGACTTCGGGAAAATGGCCGCCGGGCGTCCTATTCCGCAGACCCTATTTAAACTCAGACCAGTATCCAAGTGCTATCCCCTGATGAAGTCACGTGGTGTGACGAATACGCGTCGGGATTGGAGCACTGGACCCTTTACACCTGACGGACGGTAGACGAGCTCGCTGCTCGTGGATGTATGACCGCCTCAGCTGACTTTATGTGAGTTTTTATTTTGTGCTTTGTTTATTAAATCTTTATTTTGCGGTATTATGCGATGTGCCCTCCTATTTTTGTTTCAAACACCATCGTTTGAGTATCGGCGGATCAACATTTAGCCAAACAGCGGCAGCAGAGCAGCACCTGACGAGCTCGCTGCTCGTGGAGATAGGCACCCCCTTTCACCACTCTGTGTAAGTGCACATCTTTTGACTGCTAGCAGGAATCCCTCCAGTGGTGACAGGACTACTCTATGTTTGTTTTTTTGTACTTTCCCCTTCCATGCACCATCGGATTTGAGGCTTCCATTCATCAAGAGTTTGATGCCCTATCTTTCTGGCTATATCAGATAGCCTTGAGGTAAGCTGATAGGATCACTAGAGGTGTGGGCTGCACGTTTTGGAATCCTCCATTGCACCTTCACTCATTTGGCTGCTGGAACATCTCCTTTTGACTTCACACCAGATTTCACTTGCTGCACCGAGTTGCATGATTAAGTTGGACTCTCTTCTTTTATTTGGTTTTGTCTGCAGGACTGAGTTTGACCATGCATTCTATTATGTCCACCACACATCTTTATAGATGACACGGTCACTGTTATTTACTGTTACTTTGTTCACATTGTGTTTTATAGAATTTTTTCTATATATTTATACATTTTTGTCACTTATTGTATTCACCTAGTTTACTACTTCACTTCCCCTTTCCCATCACCCTTTAGGCATCACCACCACAGCGCAAACAATATCACTTGTTGTATACCTTTTATTGTCCATTTGGATAGACCTATTCTTTGTTTGCTGCAGTATACCTCCCGTGCCCCTTTCCCACGGCCCCTTTCCCACGGTCCAATCCCTTTTCACCCATTTCAGCGCAGGAGTTTCACCTATCACTTTCTTTTGGTGGTATTTGATCACCTCTGGGTTTTTTTATTTTTTGCGCTATAAAAGAAAAACGACTGAAAATTCAGTAAAAAAAAAAAAAAAACTTGTTTCTGTCATATTAGCAGGTTATTTCTCAGACACAGCATATGCATACCACAAATTACACCCCAAAACACATTCTGCTATTCCTCCCGAGTATGGAGATACCCCATGTGTGGGACTTTTACACAGCGTGGCCACATACAGAGGCCCAACATGCAGGGAACGCCATCAGACCAATTCTGACATTCCTCTCCTACATGGAAAAATCATCATTTATTTGCTAGAAAATTACATAGAACCCCAAAACATTATATATGCTTTTTTAGCAAAGACCCTAGAGAATACAATGGCGGCCGTTACAACTTTTTATCTTGCACTGTATTTTCGCAGAAATTTATTGAACGCGTGTTTTGAAAAAAAAAACAGTTTTGTGCTTAAAACAAAACAAAACAGTAAAGTTAGCCCAATTTTTTTTCATAATGTGAAAGATGAAGTTACGCCGAGTAAATAGATACCCAACATGTCACACTTCAAAATTGCGCACAATCGTGGAATGGCGCCAAACTTCGCTACTTAAAAATCCCCATAGGCGGTATTGCAGAGTATTGGGGTATTGCAAAGTATCATGCAGGGTATTGGGGTATTGCAAAGTATTGGGGTATTGCGGAGTATTGGGGTATTGCCGAGTACTGGGGTATTGCCGAGTATTGGGGTATTGCCGAGTACTGGGGTATTGCCGAGTATTGGGGTATTGCCGAGTACTGGGGTATTGCCGAGTATTGGGGTATTGCCGATACTGGGGTATTGCCGAGTAGTATTGGGGTATTGCCGAGTATTGGGGTATTGCCGAGTATGGGGTGCCGAGTACTGGGGTATTGCCGAGTATTGGGGTATTGCCGAGTACTGGGGTATTGCCGAGTACTGGGGTATTGCCGAGTATTGGGGTATTGCCGAGTATTGGTATTGGTATTGTTGAGTACTGGGGTATTGCTGAGTACTGGGGTATTGCTGAGTACTGGGGTATTGTTGAGTACTGGAGTATTGCTGAGTACTGGGGTATTGCTGAGTACTGGGGTATTGCCGAGTATTGGGGTATTGCCGAGTATTGGGGTATTGTTGAGTACTGGGGTATTGCTGAGTACTGGGGTATTGCTGAGTACTGGGGTATTGCTGAGTACTGGAGTATTGCTGAGTATTGGGGTACTGGGGGATTGTTGGGTATTGTTGGGTACTGGGGTATTGCCGAGTATTGGGGTATGCCGAGTATTGGGGTATTGTTGTACTGGGGATTGTTGGGTACTGGGGGATACTGGGGGATTGTTGGGTACTGGGGGATTGTTGGGTACTGGGGGATTGCTGGGTACTGGGGGATTGCTGGGTACTGGGGGATTGCAGAGCTGGAATGGATTGAGGGATGGCTGGATCTGTGACTGCATTTGTCACAGATCCAGCCACAGCTCAGCTGCTGACACCCCGCTCCCCCCCCCCTCTCCTCGCACACTGTACCGAACGGTACAGAGAGGAGAGGGAGGAGAGGGAGGAACCGGCGGCATCAAATGACGCCGGTTTGTTTACAAGTGATCGCGCCGTCATTTGACGGCGCGATCACGTGGTAAACGGCCGCTATCAGCGGCAATTTACCGTGATCCGTGATGCGCCGGGTCTTCTAGACCCGGCGAGCACGGACACTTTCGCGAGCGCGTCCCAGGGGACGCGCAATCGCGGAAGTGAAGGACGACGTCCCAGGGACGTCGTGTCAAGATAACTCCACCGCGCCGTAGCAGTAAAATGCTTATGGCGCGGTGGGAAAGAGGTTAATCATTGACCATGTGAGTTGCTAAATGTTGTACCTTCATTAAATGTAACCATATCGCTACACTTAGAGGTGCCTCTCTTCTCTTTTATACTCTGTAGCTCCTGCTGGATTTTGCTTCTAATCCTCTCTTGGAGGCTGCCATGTGTGGATGGACATTTTATGGTTACACGACCTATCACATTGCTATTATCTTTTTATATGGACTATAAACGGAAGGATTTATGAATAAATGGTTGTGGAACGAATCATCTGAGTTTTATTTATTTCTTATGGGAAAATTTGCTTAAGATATGCAAGTGCTTTGGATTAAAAGCATGCTTCTGGAATGAATTATGCTTGCAATCCAAGGTTTTACTGTAGATCAGACCAAAATGAGGGCCAAATGAGGAGGAAAGAGGGACAGAGGGACATTATTCCACATCACGGTCACTCCCTAAAAATCAGGGACAGTTGGGAGCTATGACTCTGTAATAAAACATATGTACACAAACGGCTTTTAAAATAAAAATACTTTTTTGTAGTTTTTTATGTATTCTATTAATACACTTTGTATAATTTCTAATCTTTACATGTGTGCTATCTGCAGGCACCTGAAAAGATAAATTTCAAACAAATACATTGCACAATATTCTAACCTAGCTTGGGCCATATGTCCTCTTCCTGTTTTATTTCTTTATGAGCTGCAGCAGTTATTGCACACCAAATATTCTGATTTACAAACCAGCAACCAGCTCCGCACAGCTGACATTTTCTGATTGCTGATTGGGGCAGGGTTTACTGGCGGTTGGAGCCAAAAAATGTGTAATGGCTAATTTGTGCCCCAAACCCACAGAAGCTTCCTAAGCCAGGCACCATTATTCTCCAATCGGCATAAAAATGTTGGAAAATTATTTTAAAGAAAAATATATTTTCTTCCAAAACACACATCCAAAACCAACAGGTGCAGGCACACTAAAAATGATTTTACATATTTATAAATGTTGTGTTATGGCATTCTTTAGAGTGCCATTGACTTTAGCAATATAACTATCTATTGGGCCATTGGCATCCTGGCACTAGTAGTTCTTCTGCTGCTTGTCACCCGCGCCTGTGTTAAGCAATCAGTGGCTGTGTTTCCTTGTGTTATCCCTAATGTAGAAACATCCACGTTATCCTCTTGCCGTAATCTCCCATCTGTGCTGCACAAACTCAGCCGTCATCTGTTTTCCAGAACATCGCCGTTTAATTTTTCGGCTCAATTGACCATCTCAAATAAGTAAAATGGAGAAGAGAAAGCCCAATTAAATAACTAGTAAACCTTTGATAGAAAATTTTGATTGACTGACTGAAATGTGACAACTACGGCACTCCTTCGCTGCTGGAGTCGCTTCATCTGAAATTAAGTGGAGAGACTGCCGCGTAGGTCATTTTCTGTGCAAAATTAGTTTTATGCAAACTTTATGGTGCAAATAAACAGCCTCCACTCTGATAGTAAAAACGCACAAGTGTGGCTTAGAATGGAGACTTAAGGTTATAAATTTTTGATGATGAGTACTCTATAGGAGATAAAACTATCTGCTTGGAGGAAATTCTCTTACACAGGGAAATTAAGTTGCACTACTTTACATCTAGGCTTTCTTTTCTTGAATTAATATTAATGCGTATATTAGTTTGTATAATTTTGGTGTGATGGTCGATTAACCCTCATGGGACAGGATTCACAGCAGGATCGTGATTATTTTTCTGTTCTGTAATTAGTGGGTACTTATTGACTGCACATCGAGTGGCTCAAAGTATTCAACCTTTAATGGATGCTACAGAGTAACTGCACACATGGCAGAGAGCTATATAAATATACCAGTTTAACTGTTCACCAATATATATTTTTTCTCAATTTTTGTCCATCTGTCTCTGACAATTTTACCATTAAAGCATACAAAACATATTGGCCCAGATTCAGATAGAATTAGATTATCGTAGAGTATCAGAAATACACTACGCCGCCGTTTTTTACCTGGCTCTACGTGGAATCCAGGTAGATTTTGTCCAGTAAACGACGGCGGCGTAGTGTATTTCCCCCGTCGCAATCCATCTACGCGAGTAGGGGGCGTGAAGCATTTAAAATAGGCGCGTTCCCGCGGCGATCGAACTGCGCATGCTCCGTTCACAAATTTCCCGCCGTGCATTGCGCGAAATCACGTCGTTACGTCGTAGTAGTAGCGTCGTTTACGTACATTCCTATTCCCGAACGAGTTACGTTAAAAAAAAATAATAATTTCAAATCGACGCGGGAACGACGGCCATACTTTACATGGGTTACGCACTGTTAGACCAGCAAAAAGCTGCTCTAACATTACGTAGCCAAAAAATGACGTAGGCGATTGCGAGGGACACTCGTACCTTTGTGGATCGCCGTAAAAACTAATTTGCATACCCCGACGGTGAAAACGACGCGGACTCCACCCAGCGGCCGCAAAAATATCGCAACGTAGATCCGAAGGCTTACGAGGACGTAAGCCTCTCGGATCGAAGCCCGAAGCCGCCGTATCATGGTTTGAGGATTCAAACTAGTGATACGGCGCGCAAAATGTGAAATTACGTGTGTGGGCAAAACGTTGTTTTATGTCTTCAAAAAAACGACCAAAAAAAATTCCAACATGCTTGAATTTTTTGTGTCGTTTTTCAAAAACTTTGTTTTTTGTGTCATAAAAAGTGATGGTGTGTGGGCAAAACGATGTTGAAAACAACGTTTTTAAACCCGCGCATGCTCAGAAGCAAGTTATGAGACGGAGCTTCAATGTAACAGAGTGCTGTCGAACGCGGTGTACGTCACCACGCTTTGCTAGAGCATTTTGGAAAAACGATGGTGTGTATGCAACGTCGTTTTGGAAAATTGAAGTTTGAAAAACGTCGTTTTTTTTCATCACAAAAAGTGATCGTGTGTACGCGGCATAACGTTCTGTCTACATAGCAACGATCAACAGACATTCTCAGAGACCAAAAGGTTAATTGAAGGGTTTCTCTGTGATAAAAAGTTTGAGAAAGGCTAGTTTAGTATCTTTTCCGTAAGTCGGTGTACATTTGATATTTAGAAAGCAATGCATTGTGGGACTAAACATCCCTGCAGCAAATTGTTAGAGCCTTTGCTGTGCACAAATGATGAGCCATTTTGGTCAGGCAAAACTTTGACACTTTCAGGTTGTCTACATTCTCCAGAGAATGAGGATGCAACTTTTTCAGCACTTACCAGGTATGAGACAATAGAGCATCTCTAGGGCCACGTACACACGAGGAGACATGTCCGCTGAAACTGGTCCGCAGACCAGTTTCTGTGGACATGTTCGATCGTGTGTACGGCCTAGCAGACAGGTTTCCAGCGGACAAAAGTTTCTAAGCATGCTTAGAAACTTGTCCGCTGGAAACCTGTCCGTCGGACATGTCCGATGGTTAGTACGCCCAACCATCGGACCGAAATCCCGCGCATGCGTCGAATTGATTCGATGCATGCGTGGAAGCATTGAACTTCCTTGTTTGAGGACGTCGGTGTCTTCTACGTCACCGCGTTCTCTGTCAGCGGGGATTTTGGTCTGATGGTGTGTACACACATCAGACCAAAATATCCCTGGAGACATGTCCGATGAAAATGGTCCATCGGACCTGTCTCATCGGACATGTCTCCTCGTGTGTACGCGGCCTAAGTCTTACCAGGGGATTATCTAGTGGTGTAGTTTAAAGAAGGCAGGAGCCCAGGGTAGCACGTAATCTGAGGTTTTCGGGTTATGCAATGTACTTGCAAACAGGAACCATGAAGCTTCCTGCAAAGTCCACAAATCATGGAGCAGGTCTCTGATCTCTTCCCCACATCTACAAAATGTCTCTGAACAGCATGGGAATATGTTGTGGATCCGTTTAGGAGTATAGTACCATCTTGTCATGAGTTTAAATCCCAATTCCTGGTATCTGGAGCATATGGATGTTTTATATGTGAAAAGGAGTATTTAAAAAAAAATATTAGAGAAAGTGATGCGAAGATCCTCTCCCACTTGGACATTTAAAGTGATTATAAACCCTCCTTAAAAAAATAAAAATAACAATCATTACATACTTAGTTACCTCCACTGTGCAGATTGTTTTGCACAGAGTGGCCCTGATCCTCGACTTCTGAGGTCCCTCGGCGGCTCTTGCGGCTCCTCCCTGCATTAGATAACCCCCCTAGGAGAAGCGCTCTCCCGGGGGATTACCTTGTAGGTGCACTCCAGAGTCCAGCATTCGGCGTCCATAGACACGAATGCCAGACTCAGCCCGCCACCTGGTACCCACGTCATTGGATTTGATTGACAGCAGCGGGAGCCAATGTCTGCGCTGCTATTAATCTATCCAATCAAGAGCCGGGACCCCGTGCTGAGAGGGACAGCGTATCCAGCGTGTATTTCCAACAAAGGGAAATATACGTGGCTCAGGTAATGGGGGGCTGGGAGGCCAGTCACTACCAGAAGTTGTATCACCTTAATGCATAGGATGCATTAAAGTGGATGTCACAATGTAGAGTATAAGATTTCCTATCATCTGTGCCCAGTCTTGCCACACAGAGTTAATCCAGATCTGAGTAATCCTCTTTTAATGTTCAGTGAAAATGAACAGCCTTCCAGGTAAAAACCTGCCTAAATAAAAAGTCAGTTTTCTCTCTTCTTGCTTTGAGTGACAGGTTATTTACATATCTAGCTTGGACATGTTTATCATATGTTATGTTATGTTTATCAAAACATGAGGTATAAAAAGTGAGAAATCCACCCCTTCCCCACATAACACATCCTGGTCATATACAATGAACTTTGGATCACCTCATGTTATGATAAACAAAACATAGCATATGATAAACATGTCCAAGCTAGATATGTAAATAACCTGTCACTGAAAGCAAAAACAGAGAAACGGACTTTATAATTTGGCAAGTTTTTTTCTGGAATTCTGTTAATTTGCACTGAACATTAAAAGAGGATTGCTCAGCGCTGGATTAACTCTGTGTGGCAAGACTTGGCACAGATGATAGGAAATCTTATACTCTACATTGTGACATCAACAAAAAATAAAAAAATTTTTGGGGTTTACATCCACTTTAAGATGAAAAAACACAAGGGTTTACAACCCCTCTAAGGCAATTTATGAATAGCTCTTATAGCAAACTGTATTAAACTAACATAAATCAGTGTCAGTCACAGATAAACTGTGAGCACCCAATATAATTATGTGGTTATAACACTGTCTAAACTCACATCCTAACCATATGTTCTAGATGGGCATCCATCAAACCATGTTTCGGAGAGAGCTCAAATTCGGAAGCATCCAAAGCTGATGAAAGGAACATGCTCCTGTTAAAACACAGCTGCTAGATTCACTCCAGCATACTGGTTTTGGTTGTGATACCTTCTCCCCGTCTGTCTGTCCTGATGTGACCAGTCTCTGAGTGGAGAACAAACCTGATTTAAGCCAGCCAAGCCTGCAGTTTCATGCTTGTAATAGCACTGGTTACACATGCTCATGCTCCCTGTTTGTCTGTCCTTCTCTGCTGTCTGCATTCCCTCATTGATGACCTAGGATCGGAAATCGAATATAGACTACTCTCTGAACTCTGCTTGCTTTTTGACTACAGATTAAACCTGACTATTCTTGACCTTGCCTGCCTTGTATCTGGACTGTCATTAAACCACTCTGCCAACCCCAAATTTGCTGTGATCACTTTGTGCCTGTTCCAGCGTAGTGGCTAGGCACTATAGCACCGTGTATAAGTCCTGGGGGCACCTGAGTACTGGTAGGCCTGCTTGCCCTATGGTAAAGAGGGCAGCTATAGGTGAAGATAACAGAATCTAGCTATAGTGTCTGACCATCTGCATTAGGTGTAAGCATGACAACTAGCAAAGTGAATCCACCAATAAAGCTGTAATCAACTTTTAATAGGGGTGGCATGTGGGCACGTTCTTGCTTGTGGTCAGACTCCAAAAGGGAAGTAAGCCCACTCTTCATGCACTTTATGATGCTTCCACCTTTCTTCCCCTCTTCTGTACCTAACTAATCCTTAGGGGCTTGAGGCCACCAAGGGGAGGGGAAGATACGCAATAATACTGTAATTTTAGTGGCCATGTTTCCAGTCGCTAGGGCTTCCTCTCACACAGAGCCTTAATACTTATCATACCTCAGTACTGGGATGACACACTATAACTCCTTTGTGCATGTGTGTTGTTCTGGCCCAGCCAATCAAGATGGCTAAGGATGCAAAATCTAAAAGATGAAGAAGTGGACACCAGCAAGTGAGTTTACAGATGTCACATTGCGACAGGAGTTGCAAGTAATTGTGGCTTTAGATCAGCTTTTACATTTTTAGTCACTGATCCAAAAACATGTATGCAGATAATAAAAATCAGAGCAATCTAAGAACTTAAATTA
Organism: Rana kukunoris; assembly: GCA_029574335.1. NCBI lineage: Eukaryota > Metazoa > Chordata > Amphibia > Anura > Ranidae > Rana > Rana kukunoris. The sequence continues at coordinate 559,529,293 of CM056050.1, read as the reverse complement.
GTGAAGCCAGACAGCTAGGCAACTTGTATCTCAATAAAAAAAATATTGAGGGTCCAGATCTAAGTTAAAGCATCATACCCACTACTGTATTTTGGTTATGTGCACTTGTTTCCATAATGGCACACCGCCACTTTAAATAACAAAGCAGTATACATCCAGACTGCAGCACAGGAGCGCACTACAAAGCCATACCTCCCAACTTTCTGAGATGAAAATGAGGGACACCTATTAGAAAAAATATGTAGGCATTGGATACACACCCTGTCCCTCAAAGGAGAACTTTACAAAAAGAAAGATTGGTTAAACCTTTTTTTACCACTACTACTGGCTTTATATTGGCTTTTGGAATTTACAAATGTAGCAATTTAGAAATTGGGTGAAAGATTAAGCCCTGCAAAACACTCTTTGATAGCTAAGTAGTGCATTTTACATACAACTTTATAGCTCAGACAAAAATGAGGAATAAATGAGGAGAAAAGAGGGACAGAGGGACTTTCCCTCTACATTAGGGACAGTTGGGAGCTATGCAAAGCACAGACAATACAGCAGGATCAACCGTATACAGTCATTTCATTCAGTGATGTGCATTACAGACCATTTATTTAGATTGGATTTCCCAACACAACACATCTTAAAGGGGTGTTCCAGCCAAAATTGTGTTTATTAAAAGTCAGCAGCTACAAAAAGTGTAGCTGCTGGCTTTTAATAAACACTCACTTACCTGGTCCTGCGTTCCAGCGACGCGCCGACCGGGGCTCCGCTCCTCTCCCCCCCTCCCCAGCCGGCGTCTCCATCTCCACTGTGGGCACCCAGCCGTGACAGCCTTTGGCTTCACGGCCGGGCACCCACTGCGCATGCGCGAGCCGCACTGCGCATGCGCGCGCGGCGCGGCTCGCCGCTAATTGGAGAGGCGATCGCATGGGACCTGTCAGTGTCCCATGTGATCGCCTACAGGGAGGGGCTGCAATAAGGCGATTAAGCCTAATCGCCTTACCAGCCCCTCGGCGGAAGCAGGAAGTGGGACAGGAAGTCCCACTCCTACTGAAGCCCCCACTCCCCCCCCAAAAAAATTACATGCCAAATGTGGCATGTATGGGGGTGAGGAGTGGAACAAGAGGAAGTTCCAAATTTGGGTGGAACTCCTCTTTAATGCACAAAAATCCATGTTCCGCGGCACAGATGTTAAAGTGGAGTTCCACCCATTTGCTGCATGCCCTAATCTCATAGTGTTCAGAATGGATCATTTTTATTTATTTTGTTGCTTGTAAATACCTTTATTTTGTAGTCCTTCATTACTTCCTCCTCCTTATTAGCCTAGGCTATTAAGTCACAAGGCTATTTGCAAGGGTTTCTGGGATAGGCATTATGTTTCCCAGTAGTCCTTGCAAACCTGACTGAAACCTATTACATTGCTTGTGCAGCACTGAGCATGTGCGAGATATGCAAAGCTGAAATCCAGGAAGTCATACAGTCTGGCTTCATGATGCCCACACTTAAGATGGCCATGGTCTATTTTTAGATTATAAACTAATCTAAATGCTGTACAACCTAACAAAACGGACCTTAGTTTACAGACTAACTTTACTAGAATACATTAAGCTTGTGTATTACAGGGGTATTTATATATTTGAAAAGTGAAATTGTGGGTGGAACTCCCCTTTAACTGTCCCTAAGAGAAGGATTTGTAAATTTAAAACTATATTTCAATAAAGTTTTTGATGGTACTCCAAGGCCATTTTTGAAAGGGATGGGAGTCTGCAAACTATATTTACACTAAAACGCAGTAAATGTACTCACTAAATAGTTTACTAAAACTTAAATAAAACGTAATACATTTTTTCACAGTGAATACAACAAACATACAGGCAAATTGGCGATAGTAAATAAAATTTGGAAGCTAATGATTTTAATGTCCTTAAAAACAATAGGCTCAGGGCATTAAGTTATAAGAAGCATTATTTTCAGCAATGATAGCCACTGGGAGTTGAAAATACCAGTCACATGGGAGAAAATGATTGCTATGACAAATAACAGGCATTGTAGCTTAGTAAATTATGCTTAATGCCTTGTACACACGTGCAGAATTTCAGACGGAAAAAGTCAGACGGGGGCTTTTCATCGGATATTCCGTCCAGGTGTATGCCCCTGACTTTTTCCGTTGGAAATTCCAACGGAATTAGATAGAGAACATGTTCTCAATTTTTTTTTTTTTTTAAGATATTTTTATTAGGTTTAAGACAAACCAACAAACAGAAAAACATACAAAAAAAACACACCAGACAACCTGATCATAAACATTAGGCAATACATTCAAACTTAGAAAAATAAACTGACATCAGTGTAAAATATAAAGTAGACACAGTGGTAAAAGGCTCAGGTATAATCACGGGATATAGGAAAAGCGGAGGTCCAGACATTAGAGATCCGTGAGGCACGGCCCATCGATGGTCAAGCAAGAGTAGTACAATCAGTGCTGGGAGAGGGTTAGCGGACTAGCCAACCATCTACCCCAAATTTTGTGGAATGTTTTGTTCCGTTTCCGGAGTTCAAAAGTAAATTTATACGGTTGGATAGCGTCATTAATACGTTTTATGTTCTCAATTTTTTCATTGGAAAAAAATTAGATCAGAAATTCCAATCGTCTGTATGCTTTTCCGACAGAATAAACACCACGCATGCTCAGAAACAATTAGACAGAAATCAGAAGAATCCACATCCTGCCCACAACATGTCTGCCTCCAGGCTGACATATCACCATAAAGCAACATTCCAGGGCTTTTTCGACATCCATATTAATTTGTCAACTTTAATCTGGGGTTTCTAATCTATTTGAAGCAACATCCGTAAATGAAGGGCTTAGCAAGATTTTTCTTACAAGTAGTTACCACACGGTGCCCTATCACTTTGCCAAGACCCCAAGGGCATCTCCAGCTGTGCTGCAATTAAACACATCTTGCAGTCCATAGTATTGTCCTTAACAAGGTCACCATTCTACTGAGCCAACAGAAATAATATCTGCTTGGAATCTCCATCTGGGTTGAATGGGAGTGTTGCAGAGATGCTGGGAGCTGAAGTCACTGTACACGGTAGTCTCCTGAGTCGAGGCTTATGGAATTAAACACTCATACAGGGTCTAATGCCAAAAGCACATCCAGGATTGCAAGGCGCTGGTAAGTATTACTGGATGATCACTGAATTGCATGGTGGATAAAATTAATCATGACATTTATAATGAGCATTATCACTCATTAACACCATGTTTACTCTGTGGCAATTCATTAGAGCTGCAGGAAAGACAAGTTTAAAACGATAGCTGTAGTGGGCTTAGGTCTATAATGTTCAAAGTATTATTTCAAATAATATAGAATGCTATGTAGAAAAGCAATGTATTAAAATGTGTTGTGTAGGAGTAATTGAAGTGGTGGCTGTGAAGTAGAAAACACTTTAAATTATAGACAAGAATGCAATTTTCCATACCAATAAGTAGAATTTTTAGGGTGTGTGTGTGTGTTTGTATATAAAGCAAGGCCAAAATTAAGAGATGTACATTTTAGGAATTGAATATATTGCATTTTCAGTATATATATATATATATATATAAATATCTAGATATATAAATATATATTTTTGCAAGTAAGTCAGTGAACCCATAGGAATGTCAGGATTTTTTGCCATGACTGGTTATCTGATTATCATATAACACTCTGTTAGAATCTGCACATTTCAGTTGCATTGCACTCAGTGTGTTATGTGTTTTGGTCATGTTGTATATTCATACCGTATGCAACGTGCACAGGGGCAGACTGACTATTCCAGCACTCGGGCACTGCCCGAGGGCCCCATGCCACTAGGGGGCCCCATCAGGGTTGCCAGCCTCAGTAAAACCAGGGACAGTATGTAAAAAGCTGTGTTTTTTTTAAATTCCCAAGATTAAAGCTGCCCCACCTCTCCAGTGCCTTTTCAGTGTGTGTATGTGTATTCTGTGTGTGTGTATACTGTGTGTGTATATTGTGCGTCTGTGTGTGTATACTGTGTATGTATACATAATATATTGCCTGGGGGCCCCATAATCTCCTATTGCCCAGGGGCCCCATAATCTCCTATTGCCCGGGGGCCCCATAATCTCCCATTGCCGGGGGGGGGCATGAGTTGTCAGTCCGCCTCTGGACATGCAGAGTTTTTTCCAATGTAGAAGTGAACGGGACCTAAAGCTGGCCATATACATTCCAATCTGATTTTCAGTCTAATTTATATCCACCAACTATATATTCCAAGAGCATGCATTGCATGATTGGCTACAAATTGTAAGGGTTGCTTAGGTGGTCGCGTATATTACAATGTTTTGGTAACTCTACAATCATGTTGAAGAATCATGTTGCAACATGTATGGTCAGCTTGTTTGACCAGATTGAGTCATACTAATAAAGGGGGACTGCAGTCTGCTCGCATAATTTGTAATAAAACCATCTTTGCTATTCTGAAGCTTCCCCCCAACCACTTTGCATAATATTTTATATATACTGTGATTCTGTACTTGCCAAATATGCTGCAGAAATCTCCCTCTACTAAGTCTGGCTGCAACCATTTTACCTGTGGGCAGGCGAAGCTGCTCTCTGTTCATTTAATGGATTTACACACACACAGAGCCACACCTCCAGCTCTGCAGCCCTGCACTCTCATTGGCCCTCTTATGACTCTTAGGACTGCTCCCTTCCTGGCAAACTCTCACAAGAGCGAGAGAGAGCTGTGCATGATCTCATAAGCCTAGGCTTTTTACCAGACAAGAAAAAAGAAGTGGGCTGTAGAAGGTATTTACTAGCAGATCTTTTTTTTTTTTTTTTTACTATCCAAAGTTGAAACAACAAGGGCAGAAGATTTAATAGATGAAAAGTTGAAAAATTGACTGAAGGTCCACTTTATTTAGGAAATGGTTTAGCTTATCCTTGATAAAAAAAAAAAAAAAATGCGAACCTCTAGAAAATAATCAAGAAAGAGCATAGTACAGGTAACCCAGTCAATAAGATGAGATTGGTGATATGGTTTGAAGGTGTCTTGCTCCAGAAATTAGGCACAGTTCGGTTACTGGCAAAGTCTCCTCTTGTCAAAAAAGATCTAAACTAAAGAAATATAAAGAATTGTAGAGCTATGTAAAGCTGAAAGGGACTATAAAGAGCATTAGAAAAATTGTAATGAATACAGTATAGTTGACAATCTCTTTAGGAGTGGGCATCCTGCAAATATCACACGAGTATTAGAGAATGCAGTGATGAAAGAAGAAAAGAAACAAACATTACAGAAACTACAGAGGACCCTCGCCAATCTTGGTAAACTTTGTGTCCTTATGTGTATAATAAAAACACTGAACAAACAGATATACATTTCATTCTAGAAAAGGACTTGGATATTCCATGGGCTAGCTTTCTGTGACTGTTATATTTGGACAACAAAAAACTGCACACAAATATATCATCTCAACTGTGAAGACTGGTGGAGTGAACATCACAAGTTGGGCTGTGCTGTTTTACAGTCTAGAGAGTTGGCTTATAACTAGTTTTTCCAAAAAATATTATGCATTTTTAATAGGTGCTGAAAATATATGGCCTTACATGCAACATTTACTGAAAGTTATCCTCTACTGCCCCCCTTTTTCTTGAAATCAAAATTCTGCACTTAATTAAGGAAAGCTATTCTTTACAAACACATCCTGATATTGCACTTTGACTTTTAACTATGTATATTAGCAAGTGTAAACTGGACAATTTTCTTTTGATTTATAATTTCAAGAAGAATGAGGCACAACTATATCTGAGAATGGATACCTCTATCTGCTTTCTACTGGACATTGCAATGTTACTCTAGTCTACAACCTGCATTTTGGGTGGAGGAGAGGCCAGATGGGCCCACATGCCAGTATTTTTTTTCCATTTATTTAAATAATGCTCCACTTTTTTGGAGTCTCAATGTTTCCCATTTCAATACACATATGTCAAGCACAATGCTGTGGTATATAAAAGTACAGTCTGTGTGTTTTTTTTTTTTTTAAAGCAACAATATTGATGTGGTAAAGCAATACTACTGCTTTATAACTTGGGCTCTAAATGTCATATTTACATACATCATGCTTGAAACTATCAGTCATTTTGTATTCCACATAGTAGAACACAGATAAATACCCTACTGTGGAATTTTAATTTACAGCTTTTAAATTAATCAATGATTGTAAGCTGTCCATTCCCTAAGGCGACAAAAAAGCTTCACACTATCATACTTATTCCACCATGCTTCACAGTTCAGATTTGATTTTGCCATTGACATGCAATGTTTTGAATTTCTCAAACATAATGATGTTTACATTTCCTGATTCAACGTCTGTTCTTTTGTCTATTTGTCCACACCTTTCCAGTAGTACTATGGAGCATCCAGATGGCCTTTAGCAAAACTGAGGAATGGAGCATTTTTTTGTGTTTTTCATGATATAATTTAACCTTTTATAGTTAAAAGAATAAAGTTAGGTAAGGGGTGTACCATCGTCCCTATGATCTAATTTTTCTTGACAAATTATGATGAGCATTCTTATTCAGTGCTTTCTCTTGGTAAACTTAGGCTAGGGTGACCAGACATCCCCGTTTTCCGCGGACAGTCCCCGGATCGAGGACACTGTCCCCGGACTAAGTCTGTCCCCGGATTGGATTTGAACAGGGATTGGGGCAATTTTAAAGACAGTCAGTGCAGAATAAAAAAGAAAAATCTGAATTACACCCCACCGCTCCTAATACACCCCTTTCTGATGATCATGTGCTGAGCGGAGGGAATATTTCTTCAGTTTCCGGTGCATACACATTCAGCTTCGTTCGCATGTTCTTCTGCATTGGCTCAAGTCCTGGCCAGTCGCCATCCTGCTTATCTCCTTTCCTTCCCTGGTGGAGTTATCTTCCTTGCCTCTCCACCCAGTAGCCAGGGCCCGGAGAGTAAGACTTGACAAGCTTTGAGTCAGGCGGCGATGGGCAGAGAGTCACTGATTGTCACCAATACTATTAAAAAAAAATATATATGTCCCTGGATTTTCATTTAAAAAATCTGGTCAATTTAACTTAGGCACACAAATGTTATAAAGTGAAAAAGATGCTGGGAAATCCTTGGCTGTCACTAAAGGGTTCTCTGTCATCTGCTTGAGGATTATATCAAGTGTCCTTGCACTGTTCTTTGTAGGATGACCCTCCTAATAAGACAAGCATTGGTGATGGACTCCTTCAGTTTGGATTGAATTCATCATAAGTATGACATTAAATAGATGAAAGCCCAGGTCTACTTATGTAATCCTTTCCATTCGTATGAGATTTCCTCAAAAATCTCTTATGCCGCGTACACTCGACCGTTTTTTCGGGTTGTAAAAAATGTCGTTTTTTTAACCGCTTGCCGCAGTTATACGGCGGCAGGCCGGCTCTGCTAGGCGAGATCACATAGATCTACGCCATCTCCCCGAGCAGCCAATAGGGGCACGCACGCGCCAACGGGCACCTGCGATCGCTCGTTACAACACACAGCTCCCGGGCCTGTCAGGGGGAGAAATGCCTGACCGTCTGTTCATACAATGTATAAACAGCGATCAGTCATTTCCCCTAGTCAGTCCACCCCCCCACACCCAGGGAACATACTTAACCCCTTCCTCGCCCCCTAGTGTTGACCCCTTCCCTGCCAGTGGCATTTTTATTCTAATCAATGCAAAGTGTCTGAAGTGTCCGCCATAATGTCGCAGTACCGATAAAAATCGCTAATCGCCGCCATTACTAGTAAAAATAAAATATTAATAAAAATGCCATAAAACTATCCCCTATTTTGTAGATGCTATAACTTTTGCACAAACCAATCAATAAACGCTTATTGCGAAATCGGCCTACGTATCGGCCTAAACTGAGGGTGAAAAAAAAAATGTATATATATTTTTGGGGATATTTATTACAGCAAAAAGTAAAAAATATAAATTTTTCTTCAAAATTGACGCTCTATTTTTGTTTATAGTGCAAAAACAAAAAAACGCAGAGGTGATCAAATACCACCAAAAGAAAGTTCTATTTGTTGGGAAAAAAAGGATGCCAATTTTGTTTGGGAGCCACGTCGCACGACCGCGCAATTGTCAGTTAAACTCCAATGACTCACACTGAAAGGGTGTTGGCACAGAAAGAGCCCATCCTGGATCAAAGTGCACAAGAAAGTCCAAAGAGAGACAAAGTGCCAGACATGTAAAAGTGGCTTCAGCCTGACCCCAGCCATGCTATACCCCCCTCCCTGACATGTTTCACTGTGAAATACGGTGAAGATAGGCTGCTTGCGTTGTAAGTTAATGAGAGGGTGCTCATCCTGTCCTTAGGACTCCATTTTGAATATTTTATGGACAGATACGAAAGAAGCTATGTGTGAAGATGAAAATGTCACTACACTCTGAACCTTCATGGCTAAAGGTGTGGCAAACAGGAGTCATAGATACATTACATTACCTCTGACTCCACACTGCTATCTGACCACATACATGGGGAGTTGTATGGGATAATACAAGAATTTTAGTACTAATAGTAGTGCTCACAGTATGCAATATAAGACTAGCATGCAAAAATATTGAAAAGAAAATGTGTCCAATGTTCTTGGCGTGCACAGGCAGATTGCCATTCTGTGAGAGGGGAAGATGGAGATCTTGTGGTTCTGCTAAGCAGGAACACGGATCTCTGTCTTCCCCCAGACAAAGCATCCCCCACACAGTTAGAAAATACTCCCTAGGAGCACATTTAACCCTTTGATCGCCCCTTCCTCGCCAGTGTCATTATTACAGTGACAGTGCATTTTTTAGCACTGATCACTGGATTGGTATCAGTGGTCCCCAAAAATTGTCACTTAGTGTCAAATTAGTGCACCGCAATGTTGCAGTCCCACAAAAAATTGCTGATCGCCGCCATTACTAGTAAAACCGAAAAAAAAATCAAGTTTCATAAATCTATCCCATAGTTTTTAGACAGTATAACTTTTGTGCAAACCAATCAATACACTGTGCGCTTATTGGGATTTTTCTTTTTACATATTGGCCTAAACTGATAAATAAATTAGATTTTTATTTTATTTATCTTTTTGCTGATAGCGCAAAAAATAAAACCTGCAGAGGTGATCAAATACCACCAAAAGAAAGCTTTATTTGTGGGGAAAAAAGGACATCCATTGTCCATTTTATTTGGGTAATGCACCGCACAACCGCACAATTGTCAGTTAAATTAACACAGTGCTTTAACTTTGACCTTGCCAATTAAAGAGGCGGTAACTTTTAGGGACGTTTGATGCCGCGTACACACGACCGTTTTTCATGGCGTGAAAAATGCAATTTTTAAAATTGGTCATTAAAAACGATCGTGTGTGGGCTCCAGAGTATTTTTCTCGACGTGAAAAATGGGCATTCAAAATTTAGAACATGCTCTAATTTTTCTCATATTTTTTCACATCGTCGTTTTTCACGTCATGAAAAACAATCGTGTGTAGGCTTTAACGACGGGGAAAAAACGTGCATACTCAGAAGCAAGTTATAAAATGGGAGCACTCATTCTGGTAGAACTAGAGTTTGTAATGGAGATAGCAAATTTGTCAAGCTGTAACAGACTGAAAAGCATAAAGACTGAAAAGCGCAATTCGTCTCTCACCAAACTTTTACTAACACAAAATCAGCAAAAGCAGCCCAAAGGGTGGCGCCATCTGAATGGAACTTCCCCTTTATCGTGCCGTCGTACGTGTTGTACGTCACCGCGCTTTGCTCGAGCATTTTTTTTTTTTAAGATCGTGTGTATGCAAGTAGGGTTGTCCGGATACCACTTTTTTAGGACCGAGTACAAGTACTGATACTTTTTTTCATGTACTCACCGATACTTTTTTTTAAATGTCATGTGACAGTTTTCAAACCACAATACAGACTAATGATATTTTCTTTAGAATTATGAAGAACTCTAACTCAAGACATTATAAAAGAATAAAAAGGAGTAAAAATGAATAAAAATGTTTTATTTGCTTGTCACGCAGTAGTAAAAAAACTCAAAGAATTTTCACAGAACATGTTGATAAATACAAAAAAAGTATCGGCAGAAGCATCGGGAGCATTTGCACGAGTACAAATGCTCCCGCAAATGCTTGGTATCGGTCCCGATACCGATACTAGTATCGGTATCGGGACAACCTTATATGCAAGGCAGGCTTGACAAGAATCACGTTGAGAAAAAAGTTTTGTCTAGGCCATTAAAAACGGTCATGTGTTCACAGCATGAGACTGAAAAATTTACCTTAAAAAAGCCTACTCAGCAGTAGGGATGAGCTCTGGCGTGATTAAAAACTCCACGTGTAGAGCCCGCCAGGAAGTCTGCATGGCGCTGCGCTAATCACAGGCAGGGAGACATTGTCCCCGATGCTCGGCTGCAGAGATTGGGAAATGTCTCCCTGTCTGTGATTAGTGCAGTGCCGTGCAGACTTCCTGGTGGGCTCTGCACGTGGGCTGTGCGAACACGCCGGAGCTTATCCCTACTCAGCAGCAGGAGGTGCCCATCAATCACCTTAGCGGCGGTGGGAAGAGCAATTGCCAGCTGAACTTCTACTGTTTTTGGATTGGGCCGATCAAGATAAAATAGTGTCCGCTCTTCGGGAGCTCAGCCTAGCCAGAATCTTTTTGGCAGAAGCATCAGTGGATATAATCAGATCATCAGCAAGAGCCATGCTGGCATAAGGTCATGTCAAGAAGAGCACTGTGGTTAAAACCATGGGTCAGAGATACGGCTTCAAAGACTAACTGGTGCAAAATACCCTATGACGGAACAATTTTTTTCGGTTCAAAGCTAGACTTGGCCCTCTCAAAGGTCACAGGTGGTAAGTCGGGCCTCATCCCTTCTGACAGAAGAACAAAGCAGCAAAAAAATCCACCATTTACACAATCGATTTGTCAGACGCCTATTTGTATTTCCCTATACACCAGAAAAATACTTTGTTTTGCGGTAAAACAACAACGCTTTCAATTCCAGAGTCTGCCATTCAGAATATCGACTGCCCCTAGAATTTTCACAAAAAGAAGATTAAGAGTCCACCATTATCTTGACGATATCTAGCCGACAGCCTGCAGTCTCTCCTCCACCATCGGGAAACACTGATATCCAAACGACAACAATTCGGGTGTATAATAAACTGGAACAAAAGCAACTTTAAACTGAAGCCCCGTACACACGCTCGGTTTTCTCGGCAAGAACCAGCAAGAAAACTGCAGAGTAAACAAACCGTGTGTTGCCGCGTACACACGATCACTTTATGTGATGAAAAAAAATGACGTTTTTTTTAAAAACGTCAATTTCATTGACCGTGTGTAGGGGAAAACGTTGTTTTATGTCTTGTAAAAAACGACAAAAAAAAATTGAAGCATGCTTCAATTTTTTGTGTCGTTTTTCTAAACGTAGTTTTTTGTTTCACAAAAAGTCACCGTGTGTAGCAAAAAACGTTGTTTAAAACAATGTTTTTCAACCCGCGCATGCCCAGAAGCTAGTTATGAAGCGAGCTTCAATGGAAAAGAGTGGTGAACGTAACCTCGCTTTTTGTGAAAAAACGATGGTGTGTAGGCAACATCGTCTTTGAAAAGTGAAGTTTCAAAAACGTCGTTTTTTACTTCACAGAAAACGTAATTTTTTTTCATCACATAATGTGATCGTGTGTACGCGGCTTTCAGGTTTCTCGTCAAGAAAACTGGCCAAAATCTCGATGATAAAAATAGAGAACCTGCTCGTATGTATACATACCTGTCGCCGTGCAAACCCGTGTATGCTTGAAATTACTTTGACGCATGCGCGATAGCTTCCTAGGCATAGGTAGGGTATAGCAAGATGGAGGCAATGGCATTAAATGTGACGAGCGCAATCGATGACGTCACAGCGTTCCATTCAAAAGAACGGCAGTTCTTTTAAATGGAGTGACTGTACACTCAGTCGGCAAGAGATTCTTGCCAAGAATCTCATCAGGAAAAACTTTTTTCTGACGAGATTCTGGGCTGTGTGTACCTGGCTTGACTCAGAGACTTAAGCCGCGTACACACGGCAGAGAACCTCGACGGGCAGAACACATCGTTCCGCCCGTCGAGGTTCTCTGCCGGCCGTCGAAATCGGCCACCCGCCCGTCGGGAATGGCAACCAGCCATTCATCCAGGCGGGCCGTCGAGCAAAAAAAAAGCGTGCTCTCTTTTCGCTCGACGGGATTCCCGACGGGCGGGGCGAGCCAAAAGCGTACACACGGCCGAGGTCCTCGCTGGAATGCAGCTTCCAGCGAGGTTCTCGCTGGTTTCCAGCGAGAACCTCGGTCGTGTGTACGCCGCTTTACCTTTTTGGGAGCAGAAGTGAATACCAACTCCAACAGAGTGGAGCTCCCCTAGGAGAAGATAGGTCCCTTAATTCAATAGATAAAGATTTTGTTTTTTAGCAGCAGTTTACCTACCTGCCAGAACATGTCTGAGCATTTTGGGATCAATGTCATCCACTTTCCCAATTGTCCAGTGGGCCCAATGGCACATGAAAACATTAAAAAATGTGTTTTTGATGCAGTGGGATGGAGCATCAATGCTTTAACTGATCCTTATCAACGAAATGGTCAAACAATCTCTATGGTGGGCCAGGGAGTTTTTTTTCTAGTTTTTGGTTTCATAAACTTCATTTGAAAAATGCACCAGCAATATGCAAACTGCAACCTGCATAAATGTGAATCAGACCTAAAGTAGTATCTGCTTTCCACTTCAATCCAGAAATAAACCTACCAGCGTGTCTTAATAGCCAAGGTGATCCACATCCGTTGGATATAAAAACAACTATTACTGCATATTTAAAGGCTACTAGCCCGTTCAGAAAGGCCGAGAAACTTTTGGTCAACCCTCATGGCGCTAAGAGAGTCCAAGCAGCATCTTCAAGTACAATAGACTCATGGCTAATAAAAACCATCAAAAAAGCAAATGTAGCAGGGGCGGAACTACCGCCATAGCGACCCACGCGGGTGCTATGGGGCCCGCAACATAGTGGGCCCGGTCATAGTACCAATAGAATCCTTTTTCCCAATATTTAGCCACCCGCTGCCCATCGCCGCCGCTAGAGGTCCGTGGCGATGGAGATAATGTCTCCGCCGGCCGCCATTTTTTACAAGACTAGACGAGTTAGAAACGAGAAGCGGAGCTTGCCGAGTGGCTACAATAGAAACAGAGCTGTGGCGCTGCCTGCCCGCGGTCTGTCTGTCATATGGGACCTGTTGTGGCAAGGGGTGGGGAGTCAGCGGTGCCACAGCTCAATTTCAATTGTAGCGGCCAGCTCTGCCTCTATTTTGTTCCCCCTTAGCCTTCAATAATGGTGGCGGAGACACCAGTGAGGGGGGCACCTGAGATGTAAGGAAGCACTCTGCTGGCTGGGGACAGTGACACCTGAAATGTAAGGAAACACTCCGCTGGGGACACCTGAGATGTAAGGAGCCACTCTGCTGAGGACAACTGAGATGTAAGGATGTACTCCGCTGGGGACACCTGATGGCGGCAGGCGACATGACAAGTGACACGCTCAGAGCTCCCACTGATACGGTGTTATGGCAAGTTGAACTATTTCATTTTATATTACAATGTAAAAATAGAAATAATGTGCTTCAATCACCCTGACACCATAACAAGTATGGTGCCGGTATGATTGAAGCACTAACACCAGATGTTTTGAGTTTCTTTATCTGCTTATTGTTAAACTTGTTAAACTTTCTGGAATACACATATTTCTGTTGTGGTGTAGGATCTGGGCCTGCCCCTATCCCTCCATTCCTCTTTTTTTCCTTCCTTCTCTCTCTCTCTCTCTTTCTTCCTTTGTTTCTCTCTCCATCATACTCTAACCACACACCCTTTGAGTCATGCCCCCTTTAACCACTTCAATACCGGGCATTTTCACCCCCTTCCTGCCCAGACCAATTTTTAGTTTTGTCGCACTTTGAATGACAATTTTTTCTCACAAATAGAGCTTTCTTTTGGTGGTATTTGATCACCTCTGCGGTTTTTATTTTTTGCGCTATAAACAAAAGAAAGCGTCAATTTTGAAAAAGACACAATATTTTTTACTTTTAGATTTAATAAATATCATATTTTTTTTTTTTTTACTTTTTTTTTTCAGTTTGGACCAATACGTATTCTTCTACATATTTTTGGTAAAAAAAATCGCAAAAAGCGTATTTGATAGGTTTGCGCAAAAGTTCTAGCGTCTACAAAGTAGGAAATAGAATTATGGCATTTTTTATTTTATTTTTTTACTAGTAATGGTGGCAATCTGCGATTTTTTTTATTGTGACAATCTGACAGGAGTTATAAACCTCCCTTACTCTATCCAAGGTGAAAAAAAAAGTTTGACTATAGTTCCACTTTAATGCTATAGTGAGTGGGAAATACACAGTGCAGTATATTGTTCTTCTTCTCAGACAAAAGAATTCAATCCTTTATGTAGAGAAAATAAAAACATTTAAGGCACCATCAGGTAACACATAGCATAATGTGTTTTGTTAAAGTAAATTTAAAAAAGTGGTTCACCCTAAATATAATCTCTCCCATGTGATCCAGCATACTGGCGTCAGCGGCAGTATGCAGTTTTTTTTTTTTTTAAATACCCCACTTACTGTGTAATTTTCAATTTTAATTTCTTTCCCCCGTGGTGGATGGCGCCAGTATAGCACGTCACATCTTACAAAAATACCCGATTTAGGACTCGGGTAATCTCGGCGAAATGCGGCGCCTGCGCACAGACCTAGGAGCTGACTGCGCAGGCGCCGTATTTCTCCGAGTCCTGCGGCTATGGCGCGTCACGCCCTCCGAAAAAAGCCGGAATAGGACTCGGAGAAATACGGCGCCTGCGCAGTCAGCTCCTAGGTCTGTGCGCAGGCGCCGCATTGCGCCGAGAATACCCGAGTCCTAAATCGGGTATTTTCGTAAGATGTGACGGGCTGTATAGGCGCCATCCACCGTGGGGGAAAGAAATTAAAATTGAAGATTACACAGTAAGTGGGGGATTTAAAAAAAAAAAAACAGCATACTGGAGCTGACGCCAGTATGCTGGATCACATGAGAAATACTATATTTAGGGTGAACCTCCGCTTTAAAGACAAGGGCAGACTGACCATTCGGGCACTCGGGCACTGCCTAAGGGCCCCATGCCACTAGGGGGCCCCATCAGGGTTGCCAGCCTCAGTAAAACCAGGAATGTAAATAGGAATTATCCTATCAGGACAAGCCTGGCGGTTTAACCATTTCCTACTCTATCAAACAAAGAGCCGACTTTAAAACATTATCATTAGGCATGCGGATTAACACAATGTACTGCAAAACCTCTCTAATCTCTCCATCTATTTGATATGTTGTTGTCAGCAAGGCATTCTTAGATAATAACAATAATGTAAATACCAATGTAAGCTTTACTATCAGTGTAGTGCATATACAGTTGTATAAGTTTACATACCCTGGAAGAATTTATAATTTCTTGGCCATTTTTCAGAGAATATGAATGATGACATAAAAAGCCATTTATTATCAATCAACTGTGTTTACTCTTTTTAAAACATAATCACAACAGAAACTACCCAAATGACCCTGATCAAAAGTTTACATACCTCAGTTCTTAATACCGTGTATTGCCACCTTTAACATCAATGACAGCTTGAAGTCTTTTGTGGTATTTGTGGATGAGGTTCTTTATCTTCTCAGATGGTAAAGCTGCCCATTCCTCTTGGTAAAAAGCCTCCAGTTCCTGAAAATTCTTGGGTTGTCTTGCATGAACGGCACGTTTGAGATCTCCCCAGAGTGGTTCAATGATATTGAGGTCGGGAGACTGAGATAACCACCCCAGAACCTTCACTTTATTCTGCTGTAGAATGTCAAAGTATGTCCAATGCGCAGCTTCCTGGTTGATGAATGCAAATGTTCCTCCAGGAAGACTCGCGATAAGGTCCGCATGTCTCCCTCATCAAGCTTTTTTTTTAAAAACACATCTCGCCGGGAGGGGGGTGTGGGGATCACTCCCGTCCCCCCCTCTATTAAGTTCATAGTCCTGTCTAGGCATCCCCTCTAAGGGCCTGGCCTTCTGTCCAGTATTTAAAAAGGTTCCAAAGTTGCCACGTTTCTGTGTAAGTCTCATTTCTGTCTTGGCTGGAGAGGACAAGATGCTCCATTAGGTTGATCTCATCTGAGGATGGTTACCTTTAAGGCCGCGTACACACGACCAAATACATCTGTTCAAATCGGTCTGGCAGACCGATTTGAACAGATTTGTCTGCTGGGCTGTTTTGGTTTGATCGCTGTACACACGATCAAACCAAAATCCCTGCCGGCAGACAGCGCAGCGGCGTCAACGTCACCGCCACGTCACCGCACCAGGAAGTAAAACACTTCCGCGCATGCGTCGAATCCATTCGACGCATGTGCGGGCAGCTATGTCTGATGGTTAGCGTACTAACCAGCAGACATGTCGGACGGACGGATTGCCAGCAGACAGATTTTAAAGCATGCTTTAAAATCTGTCGGCTGGCCAAATCTGTCTGTCCACCCGTACACACGATCGAATCTGTCTGCTGAAACAGTCTGTCAAACCGTTTTCAGCAGATAGATTTGATCGTGTGTACGCGGCCTAATAGCCATTCAAACCCCTTTGTGTCAAGTCAACTTGTGTGCAAGTTATCTGGCCAAAATCACCAGGGTATGTAAACTTTTGATCAGTGTCATTTGGGTAGTTTCTGTTGCGATTATTATTTAAAATGAGTAAAAACAGTTGATTGATAATAAATGGCTTCAGGCAAACACTAACCATGAGTGAAAGAATTTTTTTTGTGTTATCATTCATATTCTCTGAAAAATGGCCAAGAAATCATAAATTCTGCCAGGGTATGTAAACTTACGGGCAAAACTATATGATGTGGGTCATTATGTCACTCTTGACTAGTCACTTTAACCCTTGCATTTTCTATCACTTCTTGTTCCTATGGAGTCCCTCTCTCTCTACAGCCTCGTACACAGGATCAGATTTTAGGATGTCCGTTTGTCCGTTTTTTGTTGCACGCTGGTCTTATGTCGAAAGTGAAAAGGTTACTAACCATACAAAAATTCTCCTGCGACAGAATACAACTTCAGAAGTGATGTCATGTGTTGAATAGATTTGTATGTGTTCTATCTTTTATTCGTAGTCTTGTTCTTATGATTTTTTTCGGATGAAAACCGTATTTATTGAATGAAAATCAGACGTTGAGTTCACGTACAATGAAAATTTTATAGTCTGCACATCCAGCTTTTGTCAGATGAAAAAACTGAATCGGCTGTCAGAAGCACCACACTAAAGATCTGAAAATCGTCAGATCGTTCGTCGGACTAAATTTTACTTCCACTTTTCGTATCGTGGGTACGGGAATTTACTCAATCATCAATATGTCATGGCTGCTCAATCAACATCAATAGTTTCATTGGTTTTGAAAAGCCCAGGAGCAATTTATGTAACAGAAGCTAAATTTCCATGATTCTGCTAATCGTACTAATTGTTATTTAATAATTATTTCTGGAGTTCCATTTGTAGTTACATCCCTAGAACCCAGTTATTGGCGAATTATGTTGTTTTGTTTGTTTTGTCTCTGGATGATTCTGTTGCTGGGTATAGTCTCTAATGTTTACTCTGAAAGCTTGTCTCATTTAATAATGGGCTCTGAGTCCCATGGATTACTGCAGGGATTTTGTCTTGCTGTAATCTCTAGAAAGAAATCTACAAACAGCTGGGAGGACACGACAGATCAGCATTCTTCCATTGGAACAGCACAATTCAACTTTAAAGAACGGAGTTTAACCTACATTTCAAAATGAACCTGTTCTGCTTCTCCCTGGTAAGTGGCACAATTATTTATATACTTTCAAAAGACAAAAAAACTCAACTACTAGATACAAAAAATATATATTTGGCATGGTAAAATATAGATGAATTGATACTTGTAAGAGCTATCTGTGCATGTTTTTTTGGAATCATATACCGATGTACCTATTTACCAAGTTAGCCTAACTATCCATAGTAAAACCAAAGATGGTGCTGGCAGTGAAATTGTCTCTGTGTCCCAGGAGAAAAGCATTATAGCTATCCTGTTTTATTTTCTTACATTTTGTACACAAAAAATCATAGTTTCTGTTTTTCTTCTCTTACCTGTTGATTGAGCCTTTAGTAGGCTGACAAACACTACAGGGTGTGATAAAACAGTCAACTATTTTTATATGTAAAGTTGCCAGATCAGTGTCTAATTATTCATGGAATTTTTGTTTATTGGAAACCTATCAGGACAGAAATTTGAAATTATACTATCGATCTCTCTGAATGTGCTAGCTGCCTGCCTGCCTGTTCATTCCGGTCCATTAGCTCTAGGGTTGTCCAGATACCGATACTAGTATCGGTATCAGGACCGATACCGAGTATTTGCGGGAGTACTTGTACTCGCGCAAATGCTTCCGATACCTAAATAGAATACTTTTTTTGTATTTATCAACATGTTCTGTGAAAATTCTTTGAGTTTTTTACTACTGCGTGACAAGAAAATAATTTTTTTTTATTCATTTTTACTCATTTTTATTCTTTTATAATGTCTTGAGTTAGCGTTCTTCATAATTCTAAAGAAAATATCCTTAGTCTGTATTGTGGTTTATAAACTGTCACATGACATTTAAAAAAAGTATCGGTATTCGGTATCGGCAAGTACATGAAAAAAAGTATCGGTACTTGTACTCGGTCCTAAAAAAGTGGTATCGGGACAACCCTAATTAGCTCCATTCGAAATTAAGAGTTTAAGAATTTTTATTATTTATCAGAAATGTTGGTGAAATTTATGATAAATGTTTTGGAGTTAATAGATTTTGTGTATTAATATTTATATATATATATATATATATATATATATATATATATATATATATATACATACAGACCAAAAGTTTGGACACACCTTCTCATTCAAAGAGTTTTCTTTATGTTCATGACTATGAAAATTGTAGTCATACTGAAGGCATCAAAACCATGAATTAACACATGTGGAATTATATACATAACAAAAAAGTGTGGAAACAACTGAAAATATGTCATATTCTAGGTTCTTCAAAGTAGAAACCTTTTGCAGCAGGCACATCTCTAGAACAACTGTTAAGAGGAGACTGTCTGAATCAGGCCTTCATAGTAGAATATCTGCTAGGAAACCACTGCTAAAGAAAGGCAACAAGCAGAATCATCCAGTGAAGGGAAGCAAGTAGAGCAGACAGTGTAGATAAAAACAACATAGACTTTGTTTTTTATTGAATGGGCTTTTTGAAACAATCAGTGTTGATAATTCGGCAATTTGGCCCAATTTCCATTTCATTCTGACTCTAAGCTGAATGCTGGGTGGGGCAGGAAGCCTTGGACACTTCTCAGTGCCTGAACTCCTCCAGATGAAATATATTATTATAGTGTGCCATGAAGATAGGGGGCAGGGGTAACACAAACTTAAAGCAGAGTTCCATCCAAGAATGGAACTTCCTCTTTTCGGAACCCTGCCCCCTCTGGTGTCACATTTGGCTCCTTTCAGGGGAGGGGGTTCAGATACCTGTCTAAGACAGGTATTTGCACCCACCTCTGGGCATAGGCTCCAGTGGGATTATGGTGTGGAGGTGTTTTTCGGGGTTGTTCTTGGCCCCTTAGTTCCAGTGAAGGGAGCTCTTAAGGCTTAAGGCTCATACCAAGACATTTTGGACAATTTCATGCCCCCCACTTTGTGGGAACAGTTTGGGGATGGCCCGTTCCTGTTCCAACATGACTGCGCAC
Organism: Rana kukunoris; assembly: GCA_029574335.1. Lineage (NCBI taxonomy): Eukaryota > Metazoa > Chordata > Amphibia > Anura > Ranidae > Rana > Rana kukunoris. Next base: position 559,509,431 of record CM056050.1, on the reverse strand, counting down.
CAGTGCACAGAGCAAGGTCCATAAAGACATGGATGAGTGAGTTTGGGGTGGAGGAACTTTAATTGGCCTGCACAGAGTCCTGAACTCAACCCAATAGAACTCCTAGGATGAATTAGCACTCCTCTGTTTAGAGTCCTTTAGGTGGACCAGGTTAATATGTAGGCAGGGTACAGTTTGCCCTCTGTAGGTAGTGCTGTCCACTGTACAGAGGGAATGGAGGATGATACAACTTTGTTCCTCTAAAGCCTCCATAGGTGTAGCCAGGGGAGCAGTGGTCTGATTGGACACTGCAACACTGGAGGACCTCAGTGGCCATCGTGAGGGTAATGCTAAAAAATAGCACTGCCCACTGCAGTTGGCACACACTACTGAAGAGTAGGAACAATATCCATGCTGGTTAGGAACAGCGAATCAAGTCCTAGGGAAAAGTTCCTGATGAGGAGGAACAGAGTAGGGACATTTCTGCTGGTTCCACCATCTCTGGAGCTGTGACAAGTATCTTGCCATCGGTCTGCCATGTACCGCTTACACCGTTACTCCAACCTCCCCTGCCCTCTCTAACCAGATGCTGCTACAGTAACGTAAACTTTATTAGGGTGACACTAAGTGTTGGAACTATTCCTCTGTGCCACTAACATTGCTGAGAGTTTCTGCGATGCTTGTGTCAATGAGATGCTGATACCAAATTGCTTTGAAGCCTCATACACACGATCAGACTTCCATCGGACAAATCTGTGGATTTTTGTCCAAAGGGCGTTGGCCATGAACTTGTTCTGCATACAGACGGCAGAACTTTTTCAGCCAACATACACAAAACTACATGTTTTTTATGCTCTTTAGTGCCACCCTTTGGGCAACTTCTGCTAATGTTGTCTTATGGTTAGCATTGGTTCGGAGCATGCGTGTTTGTACTTCGGATTTTAGTCCGACGGACTTGTGTACACACGATTGGATAATCCGATGGAACACATTTGTTGTCGGACAATTTGAGTGAATGATCACCCAACATTTGTTGTCGGAAAATTCTTACAACAATTGTCCAATCACACAATTGTTGTCGAAATATCCGATCCTGTGTACGGGCCTTTAGGCAAATACTTTGCTCATGTTCTCTACCTGTTATTTATTATTTTCACTTCACCAAATAATAACTGTTCCATTATCCTTGGTCTCTTTGTGTCTGTCCTCCATCCTGGGTACCAACCAACTGGCCCCGCCCACAAATACTCCACCCAATAAAGACAAATTACAACAAACGGGTCAATAATTGTTAATGGTTAGCTGAATGCTTGACATACCTGATATACTGCATGCACTGTTTTACAAGCACCTGTTGTTCATTAGTGTGTCCTTGAGTATTTAACCACTCTAGCCCCAAAAAGAATTTACCCCCTTCCTGACCACAGCACTTTTTGCAATTCAGCACTGCGTCGCTTTAACTGACAATTGTGCGGTTGTGCGCCGTTGCACCGAAACAAAATTTGGATCCTTTTTTTCCTACAAATAGAGATTTCTTTTTGATACTATAAACCAATTTTGAAAAAAAAGCAATATTTTTTACTTTTTGTTATAATAAATATCCCCAAAGAATATATAAAAAAAAATTGTCTTTGTTTTGGCCGATATGTATTCTTCTTTATATTTTTGGTAAAAAAAATCGCAATAAGCGTATATTGATTGGTTTGCGTAAAAGTTATAGCGTCTACTAAATAGGGGATAGTTTTATGCCATTTTTATTATAGTTTTTTTTTATTAGTAATGGCGGCGAACTGCGAATTTTATCGTGACTGCGACATTATGGCGGACACATTGGACACTTTTTGACACTATTTTGGGACCATTGTCATTTATACAGCAATCAGTGCTATAAATAGCCATTGATTATTATTATTATTATTATTATACAGGATTTATATAGCGCCAACAGTTTACGCAGTGCTTTACATTAGAGAAGACAGTACATTCACAATACAAATCAATACTGTATAAATAACACTGGCAGGGAATGGGTTTAACACTAGGGGGCAATCAATAGGTTAAGTATGTCCTAGGGAGTGATTCTAACTGTAGGGGGTGGTCTCACTAGAACATGACAGAGATTACTGTTCCCGATGACAGGGAGGAGTAGCTCTCTGTCATGTTGCTAGGCAGAACAGGGAAATTGCTTGTTTACATAGGCATCTCCCCGTTCTGCCGCTCCGTGACACGATCGCGGGCACCCGGGGACATAGAGCCTGCGGGGCCCACAGGCACACTTACGGAGCACGCAGCGGGCACACACGCGCGCCCACTATGTTGCAATTTAAAGGCGACGTAACGGTACGTTGCTTTGCACAGCCGTGCCATTCTCCTGACGTATATCGGCGTGAGCCGGTCGGCAAGTGGTTAAATTTGCTTCCACCATAGCTTGCCATGATCTTCTTAAGAATACATACTGTGGCCCATGTGTTATTGTCTTTATCTCTTCAAAATTGGTAACATAAGGAGTGAAGTGAAGTAGTGATTTATACAAGTTTCCTGTTTATTGTTATTTTTCAGGAAGGTTCTATGGACAATCTGTATGAGCCAGTACAGAATATTCAAGAAACCTCAGAGAACTATATTTCCAGGGCATGCAGCCCTCCTTGTACTTTTGTAAAGCCTGAGACACATGAACGATCTTTTTCAATGGTAAGAGGAATATAAACATTATCTACTTTTTTTTTTTTTTAATAGCTGCCTAAACTTGTCAGTCCACTTCACCATAAACATGTAGCTACATTCATAGTACAGTGCATTGGTGCAGTGTCTTTAGGGTTGATCTACTAAAAGCAAATAGCCTCTTCAATTTGCAAGGGAATTTTCCCTTGAGCTTAGTGAATGTGGTGGAGTTTTACTTAGCAAAGAATACTTAATCATGTTCAAGGAAAATAAAAAACAGCACATGATTGGTTGATGGACGTCGGCAGAGCGTCACCTCATTCACTAAGCTCCGGGCCACTTCCCTTGCAAAGTGAACTCCATATTAACCTGGAGTAAATCAACCCTTTTGCAAGTGATTTAAAACTCAACTCTCCCAAAACATTTTGTTTAAAGCAGGTTTATTTTTATTTTTGCAAGCTAAAATTAATCACATTAAATAGTCCCTAAAACATATTAATAGCTCCCCCAATTGTTTCCAGAAATCATTGCAAACACTTGCATTATATCCTCCAGCTCATGTTGTGGCGGTATCCATCATATGTGTGGGCATGTGAAGGCCAGTTCTTTTTTTCTTCCTGGTTTTTAGGAAGAGGTGCATGCTGGGCGATTTTTAGGCACAGTAATGCCCAGAGACTCCTGGGAAATGAGTGTCATCAATTCCCAGGAGGCAATGGGGTCTTAGGACAGGAAGTTGAACCACCTAGAACCATGAACTAGGCAGATTACAAAATGTGCCTAGTAGTAACAGCCAGATAGAAGTGAGCCAATTTGTTTGTTTTTTCTTTACATTAAAGGCAAGCTGTAAATAGAAAGTTAATCTTTAGGGTGGAAGCCTACTTATTCACTATCAATAAATTATTAACATGACATTGATTTCAGTATGCTGTAAACCATTGTAATAGCTCACACCACATACAGTGAGAGCCATGATTTTCAGGGTTCTGTGCGGCAACATCTCCTTTGCTTGGCACATCCGCCATTCATATAAGCCTTGTATTTTTTTATTTTTTTAATGAATGCAAAGCAGTCTCTGGTTGGACGATGATGTCACCATCCCTCCTCCCCATCACTTCCAATCAGAAAATGCTTTGTATTCATTAAAAAAAAGTACAAGGCATTCTATAAAAAAAAAAAAAAAAACTCATAAAAACAACAGTCTTTAGCAATCTGAATCTCTTCTATACCCTAAACTAAAATGATACAGTTCTACTAAAATAAAACCATAGATGCAAATTAGGGTTGTCCCGATACCAGTATCGGTATCGGTACCGATACCAAGCATTTCCCTGATTACTTGTACTCGGGGAAAATGCTCCGATGCTTCACCCGATACCTAACTGTCCCTGTAGCCTCCTCCAGTTCCCCCTCCATGCAGCTGCTGTCCTCCTCCATTCTTCTGCACTCCCCCACCGCGCTCCATCTCCCCTCCTTGCTTTCGTGTCCCCCTCTGTGCTGCTGCTCTCCCCCTCTGCACTCGGTTTCACCCTCCATGTCCCCCTTTGAGCTCTGTGTCACCCTCCATGTCCTCCTTTGCCCCCTCTGTCAGGATGGAGAGCGGAGTTAGGAGCCGCTAAACCCAGCTCCTACCTTTTCTGAATGAACAGAGTCAGTGATCACTGACGCTATCCATTCATATAACTAAGCATCGTTACCTGTGTTTACGATGCTTCAGTTTATGAATGGAGAGGAGCCTCTGTCTCATGTCCATTCATTTTCAGTGCAGCTGAGAAAGGGATTGGGGAATCTGTGTCCTTAGTCTCTTTCTCTGTCTCAAAGGGGAGATGTCAGAGGTCTGTTAAGACCCCTGATATCTCACCAAAGCCCCCAACAGGGCTAAAAAAATTGTAAAAAAATAATAACAAAAAAAAAACACACTGACACCATCCACTCACCCCCCCCCCCAAGAAAGAATTGTAAAAAAAATAACAAAAAATAGTAAAAAAAAAAAAAAAACACTGACACATGTGCCACTGTCACATGACATAAAAAAGTATCGGTATTCGGTATCGGCGAGTACTTAAAAAAAGTATCGGTACTTGTACTCGGTCTTAAAAAAAGTGGTATCGGGACAACCCTAATGTAAATATAGGTATGATGGATATGACTAAGTCTTCTGTTTTATGCTTATTTGTCAGATACAGTGGAACCTCTGATTATGAGCATAATCCGTTACAGGAGAATGCTCGTAATCCAAAGTACTTGCATATCAAAGCGAGTTTCCCTATTGAAGTCAATGGGAAAGCAAATAATCAGTTCCGCATTGACTTCAATGGGATGCAATACCGAATGCCGTCAGATGCGGGGGGCGCATGAGAGCCTCGGAAATGGCCATAAAGGCCTAAGGACACTTCGGCTGACCTTAACAAACCTCCGAAAAACTTCCTACCCGAGATTTTGCCAAGGTCAGCTGTGCTGTCCTCGGGCATTTCTGAACAGCGCCGATCAGCTGTGATCGGCGACGTCCAGCTCTGCTCGGCTCTGGTGCCCCCACCTCAGGCCAAAAGCTGTACTGCATACCGTTTTAGCCTGAATCGTGCTAGTTTTGCGAGACTACACTCGCGTTACTCGCAATCCGAGGTTCCACTGTACTAACAAAAAACTTATTTTTAGGACAGAACAAAAAACTTATGTCTAAGGATCCATTCACATATAACGCAGAGGCTGGTGTATTTCCGGACTTTAATAAAATGTCACACAGATGTTTCATAAAGTTCAATTGGCCACGGTACAGTGCACAGTGGTGTGTACCAGGTAAACTGGAGACAAGGCCTTGTCATGTGGTGGGAGTGCACTGGAATAACCGGTCAGCGCAGTCCCACTGCATTTGGTGTAAATGGATCCTTACTATCCTCTTTTTCGAGCAAAAGGGGAGGGAAAGGTGGTAGATGGAGAAAAGGGTTAGGGAAAGAAAACATAAAAGGGAAAATTAAAATGGGGAAAATAACTAAAAGGATAAGAGGAGGGGGAATTAAAAATGATCCATAATAATAGAAAATGCCCCATTCAAGTGTTTACCATGTGGAATCTAAGTATTCAAAATAAAAATCTTAAAAACGTCCCTCTTGCTCAGAAAATAAAAGTTATCCCCAGCTCTTTTAGATTTATTAATACATTCTATAATCTGAATTTCCAAGGAGTCTAAATCCATATTGAACACAATGATAAGCCCTTATTTGGATTCTTTAAGCCCTTATAAAATAAAAGTGGTCCCTAAAATGGGTCACACAATTTCAGTTTACTGCAGCTGCTGATTTTTAAGAAATGGGTCCTCACCAGTTCATGCAGTCCAGCACTGTCTTCCACACAGCTGACTCTTTGCAGAGTTGCAGTTCTTCCATATCCCTATCTTAGTTTTCAGAGTCGGCTGTCACTTTCCGACAGCTGGCTCCCTACCCAGATAGCAAGCAATTGTGCTGCAAGTTTGAAAATTACTTGCTAAGCTATTGCTAGACTTGCCAGGCTTCACAAGATTGTGTATCACAATTGCAGCAAGTTTGCATTGCATGACTCCAGATCAAATTTCTATGCAAGCATTCTGAAAGTCTGCTGCAAGTTCACGTTCAATTGTGTTGTGCAATAGTCATCCCACCACAGGGGTCACTGTGACTGAATAATAATGCTGTAGACTTGCAGAGCTCTTGCTGTAGACTCACCATTGCAACTTTACTCTTGCTAAAGACTTGCCATGCAAATTTGCTGTAAATTGGAAAAGTGGCAACTAGAACTTGTGCTTCAAGTGCTCTGCAAGTGTACAACTTGCCAGTAAAAAATGTGTAGCAAGTTGTCAGACTTAGAATTCAACATTGCCACAAATTAGTGGCAAGTTATCCTTGCTATCTGGGTACTGAACATGCACGGGATAGAGGAGCGCAGGGAGACTGGTCCTGCAGCCACCTAGGATGTGTGATGTTAGAGGCTGCAGGCAGGAGGGAAGTAGGAGTAATAAGGAAATGGGAGCCAGTATCACCAAAAAAAAAGGGCCCCTTAAGAAAGCTGCCATTTCCTAACAGGCTGGGGGAGAGGGAGAGCAGGACCTTACTTACTACGAATGAAAAGTGTTCCATGTTCTGGGGGCTGCTGTGTTGGGTTGAAATCTGAAGTTCTAACTATGCCTAACCTTAATACCTCCATGTTCTTTTTGTAGTACCGTATATACTTGAGTATAAGCCAAGTTTTTCAGCACCTTTTTTTTGTGCTGAAAATGCCCCCTTGGCTTATACTCGAGTCACCTTTTTGCGCCTGATCTCCCGGACTTTGGGGACATGGCACATGTAGCCCCACTCTTCCTCTACAAGTGTGCAAAGTTTGTTGTCCGGGGGACCTACGGCCGGGGAGCATCATTTTCCAAAGCCGGGCTCCCATGTTAAACGGTAATTTCTCTGGTGACTTTGGGGACCCGGTACCGGCCGGTCCCCTGGACCCGGAGCTTGGCACACTTGTAGCCCAATTTCTCCTCTACAAGTGTACAAAGTTTGTTGTCTGGGTGACCATGTTAAATGTTAATGTAGTCATGGGCATAGTGAGTCATGGGCACAGTGAGGCATGGGCACAGTGAGGCATGGGCACAGTGAGGCATCGGCATAGTGAGGCATGCATATGGACACAGTAAGGCAAAGTGAGGCATGCAGATGGACACCCTAGGCTTATACTCGAGTCAATAAGTTTCATTTTAATCCCATTTTTTTGTGGTAAAATTAGGTGCCTTGGCTTATATTCGGGTTGGCTTATACTCGACTATATATGGTAATACAATCAGTTCCTTCCATGAAAAACACTCCATGCATGGAAGGCGGGTGAATGAAAAAAAGGTCCTCCTCCTTCATTTAGCATTTTTTCTGATGGGAACCGTGAATGCGGCTTGTAAAAATGGAGTATAAAGGCGGAAAGGGCAGGCATAATAAGCATTTGATGAGTGCCTGTCACAGTTGCAGCTGTTTACAATAAAATCTGAAGACCTCTGCCCCTGGATACCCCACAGCAGTGATCTCCCAGTGCACTGGGGGTATCCAGGGGCAGAGGACTTCAGATTTCAACCTAACATAGCAGACACCAGCACAAGGAACATTGCAAGGAAGTACCGACCCCGGTGCTGTTTTTGGTTTTCATTTTCCCTAAACTTCAGCTTTAACATTTATAATTCAATAAGAAAAGATATCCAAAGTTAGTGCTTGTAGTGTCTGACTTTGTGTCTGAGAAACTCGCTTTCTTGTGGATATCAATGCAGGTGGAACTGTTCCTCAAAATAAAACCTTTTTAATTATTTTGATTCCTGTTCTTTTGGGGTTGGAATTCCTTCTATTTCCAAAAGTAAGATGTTTCAAAGTCCTCTTTGTCATGTACTGTAGAACCTCTGTCCTTTCTACTCTAGATAGGTGCTAGAGTAGGATTTTTTGTCAGTGCAGGTAAAGCGCAATATGTAATATCATTCTTTGATCTATTTAATGTTCCAGATCCAATGATTTAAAAGTTGGTGATCCTTTAAATCTTTTAAATTTTGTATGTGTTCAAAAAATATAATTGTTTAATGGAAAAGACTGTGATATCGACCAATCATATCCTTACAAATATGGCCAGCATAACAGGGTGTCACCAGGATAGGAAATGAGAAAAAGCTCCCTAGAAGGTACACAGGCATCAATAAAAACTTGCCAGATTTTCTAACCCTTTCTGAGACCAGAAAAAAAAGTTGTAACTGGAGTTGGGCTTCAATTAATACACTGTGTAACATTTGTGTTTCATGTTTATTGTTAAGTTTAAAAAAGATCCAACATTATAAAATAGATACCCTACAGGGAACAGTACATGCAGTACTTTGTCCCATGTTGCTAAGTGCTTTCTAATCCTAGGTATGAGGTCCGACTTGTTGTCCTCCCCTTCTGCTTGGGCTGATCCAGCATCATCTGGAAAGGACACGGCTTCTTCATAAGCTTGTAAGCACTTTCCCGAGACAAGCAGTGAAAAGGGAAATGCAGAGGGAAGGGGGACGTGTTAGTCTCTGCATTTCTCATGCCGTTGCTTGTCTTGGAAAAGTGCTTACTGCAAAGACAAGCCGCAGCTATGAACCAGCCGTCTCCTTCATAGCTGTTGTTGGATTGGCTATAGCAGGAGAGGAGGAGGCAGATTGAAGCGCACTGCTAGGTTTTGAATGCACCTATAAACATAGGACAAAGTACTGCATGTATTCTGTTTCATAGGGAACAGAACTCCAAAACATTTAAATGATAGTTCTTTTTAAAAGAAGGGAATATTTCTTTTTTTTTTCAAAGTAAAGTGATGCTGAAAAATTGTAGACGCATTGGTTTTCTTTTTTTGCTTTCTTTATTTTTCCCTGTTGATCTGGCCAAAAGTTTGACTTGTTTCGGTTTTGCCCCTCCATACAGAGTGGGGACACCCTAAGACAGGAAGTGAGTTATTTAAGTAAAGTAAGTAAGTAAAATCAATGGAAAAAAGTAAAAAAAATATTGCAGCAGCAACGTGTAATAATTTGTAAGCTGCTATGTATTACATTGATTTGGGGTTTAATACTGCTTTAAGGTAAACATTTGATTTTCAAAAAAAAAATCTTATTAGTGTCTGTAAATGTAAAAAAAATGTTTATGTTTTTTTTTTTGCAATTTTATATGTACCTGTGGCAGGAATATTTACTCAACTTCTATGTCGAGCGACACAATGGTTGTGCCATGTGTCTCCTACTCACAATGCAATTCTATTGAATCTCAGACTGGCTAAAAACATATCTTAAATTCTCTTACTTTAGCAGTCTTATTACTAAGATACTAATTATACTTTTCCGAAGTACAGAATTTTGTAAGCTTATGAAAATAACAAAAATTCCTTAGGGCAATATCACGAAATGTGCTAAATGTATCTTTAGTCTGAATTGTATATAATTGCTTACAACCAAATTCTTAAGGGTTTTAACAGTGCTGCAAGGTTGAACATGATTCTGTGCTGTGCATTAGAGTCCACAGGGTTCTTTCTTACAGTGTAAGGGAGAACTCTGTGGACCCTGATGTAAAGGGGAAAGCTGCAGACTGTGATGTAATGGGGAACTCTGATGTAAGGGAGTTTGTGGTCACCATTACACAAGAGTCCACAGAGCTCCTCCTTACATCAGGGTCTGCAGGATTCCCCTTTACAATGCAAGGGGAAACTCTGCAGACCCTGATGTAAAGGGAAACTCTTAAGTAAAGTGAAATGCTATGGGCCATGATGTAAGGGGGGATTGCTGCAGACTGGTGTAAAAGGGAGCACTGATGTAAAGTGGTCTGTTGACACCAGAGCCCCCCCCTTACATCAGAGTTCGCAAAGTTCCCCCTTGCATCACGGTCCACAGCATTCCCCTTTACTTCAGAGCTCCCCTTTACATCAGCATTCCCCCTTACATCACGGCCTACAGCATTCCCTTTACATCCGGGTCTACAGAGTTCCCCCTTGCAATATAAGGGTGAATCCTGCAGACTCAGATGCAAAGAGGAACTATGATGTGGGGGGACTCCGATGACTACAGTGACCACCCTAAGACTGTATGGCCTGGCTGCAGCTGTCACATTGTCCATTTTTCAGGTGTGGGGCAGGCACTAAGGTGCCGACCCTGTCAGACACAGGCCTTCACTTTGATCCATCATCCTCTTCTCCTGGCGCTCCCACTCCCCCTCCCTCTACTTGCATTCTACAATTTTTGGAAAGGGCGCCACGCTCCTGCCCCGAGCACTATTTGGCTGGCTTCAGAACAGCACATGCGCAGCCATCTTTTTTACAGGCAGCCAATGCCATTCCCAGACATTTACGGACAGTTTTACAAACTGTCCATACATTTACGGGCCATTGGCAATCCTGGTTTGGTGCTGGGAGAAAATTGTTCCCTAAATTGCTGCCTGCACTAATACGTTTTTGGCCATTGCCCTTAGCCAAGTATTGGTAAGGATAGGAATTGGGCTTATTGAGCCGCAGTCCATGGCATGAACATAGACAAGCTCACACTTCAGTTCTATTTTCTGCATTTGCTGCAGCTAAGCCAGCTCAAATAAAAATGATTTCCTCAGAAGTATATTCCCCATAGCCTTGAAATGATATTATGTTTTGAAGAGTTAGCGCCTGCCTCTGTATTATTACTTCTGGAATACAGAAGTAAGCGCTGACAATTTGATGTGGTTTCCACTATTTCACTTCCAAAATTACTAGAGATGATTTTTTTGATTTTTTTTTCATGAGTTTCTAATAACCACTTAGAGGCTAATGCAGCTTTTTGAAGGTTACAGCTATATTACAAATAAAGGTTTTTGTATGACAACCTAAAGAAATATGTCACATAATATTTGTATTTGGTATTTAGGCTGTCATATGAAAACAAGCCTCATAATGTAAGCAAAAGAACCCAATCATCCTTCATTTGTGCCTCATGTGCTCCTCCTCTCAGACACTGCAGCTGGGTGGGAGGGATGCCAATCCAGAAAGCAGTGGGCAGGGCTGGGTGTGGCCAGGTGCTGATTGATAAGCTACAGATTTATGAATCAGCAATGATAATCCTAATATTCAAGCCCCCTGCATCACCTTCCCATCCCACTGTAGTGCAAGCGGCAACTCTGCTCTAAGCTCAGGAGCAGTGCAGCATCATTGCCATACTATCAGAGGAAGATGAATTAAGTGGGCCTCAATAACAGCCTCAATAAGTATTTGTAGGACAGTGCAAAGTGTGTGTATTACGCTGTCCTGAACCCAGTGCTCTGTGTATTATGTTCTCCTGAACCCAGCACTCTGTGTATTATGTTCTCCTGAACTCAGCACTCTGAGACCTACTGCCCCATGTCCAAAAATCCGATTTTCAAATGGAAAAAAGAACTTGAACAAGTAGTACATTTGGGTCTGAAGAAGGGAGTCCTTGACAAAAAAGAGGCTAGATATCTGATCCCCGAGGCTTGCAGAACCCCCATCATCTATGCCCTACCCAAGATCCACAAAGATAAAGATAACCCTCCCTTTAGACCTATAGTGAACGGGATAGATTCCATCACAGCCAGACTTGGGCAATATGTAGACCGGTTTCTTCAACCGGCCGTCCAGAATACACGCGCTTATCTTAAGGATACGAAAGACATGCTGCAACTTCTGGACGAGACGAATGAGGCCGGACCACTTTTGATGGCAACAGCAGACGTATCGTCACTCTACACCATCATTCCCCATCATCTAGCCTGCGATTCCACCAAATGGGGGCTTCGCAACTATACAGAGCTCCCATGTGTACAGAGGAAGTACATTATCAAATGCTTGGACTTCTGTCTTAAACATAGCCACCTCTGGTACAAGAATCAATATTACCAGCAAAAGACCGGGGTGGCAATGGGGGCAAAATTCGCACCCAGCGTCGCGGGTCTCTTCATGTCTAAATGGGAAGAGGAGTCGATTTTCACCAACCAGCCTACTGACCTTTTGCTATATAAAAGGTATATCGACGATATCTTTATCTTATGGAAAGGAGACCACCAGTCCCTTGTTGCCTTTTTTGAGAGTTTGAACATCAACTCCAAAAATATCGTATTGACATGGCAGATAGGACATACCATACCCTTCCTGGACTTAGAAATTTCTAGGAATAATGGGACTTTTGACACAAGGACTTTCTTTAAAAACGTAGACCGCAATAGCTACCTCCCCATCACTAGTTGCCACCATAAAAACTGGCTCTTCAATATACCTAAGGGCCAGCTGGTACGTCTAAGACGCAACTGTACCAGGCTAGACGAGTTTCAAGTTCAGGCCAAAAAAATTGGCGACAGATTTATTGAAAAGGGATATAACGATACGTATATCAAGGAAAAAATAGATGAAGTATCTAAGTTACCAAGAAGCAACCTTCTGGAAAACAAGAAGCCGGCAATTAGGAAGGATTTGGTACCTGTGATGATGGAATACAGCGTTCAGTTTAAGAAGATAGAAAAGGTTATTCAACGTCACTGGCATATTCTGAAGGCTGACAAGGACCTTCGAGCCCTATTACCAGACAAACCGAGCTTCATCTATAAAAGGGCCCCCACTTTGCGGGACCAACTGGTCAAGAGTGTGATAGATCCCCCGAAGAAATTGTTTTCTTTCTTTACTGGCAAAGGATTTTACCCTTGTAAAAGATGTTACTCTTGCATACATACTAAACGACCAAATATTAAAGTCACTACATTCAAGTCTAATAGCAATGACACACAATATGAAGTAAGAGACTTTATTGGATGTAACACAGAGGGTGCAGTCTATGCCCTAGAATGCAGCTGTGGCCTTCAATATATTGGCCGTACTAAGCGGCTTCTGCGAATCCGCATTAAAGAACACGTTAAGAATATAGAAAGCGGGTTCACTAACCACAGTGTATCACGTCACTTTGCCAAAGTTCATCGGAAAGATCCATCACAGCTTAAATTTTGGGGGATAGTTCCTTATTCCAGACCATGGCGAGGGGGTCACAAAGTTAGGTCCCTGAGCCAGCTCGAATCCAAATATATCTTTTGTATGGATACTCTCAGGCCCAAAGGACTCAATATTGAGTTCGACCTTAACTGCTTCCTGAGTGACTTCTAGGACCCCTTCCTCTTGACTTTCCAGGTTATATTCCCTAGCTCCATTCATCCCTAGCCATGATCTGTCCTTTACCATTCCATGTAGGTCTTTGTTAGCCGTGTGTCGGGTGCAGCTGTGTACAGTGCTCTGTTCGGTTTTTTTACTCGATACATACTACTTTTCTACATCAGTAGAGGACTGTTAGAATTTTCCCTGAGCAGAGGGAGAGTGCTCCCCTCTATGTGTATATATCCATATATATATGTGTATGTCACTTGCATATATGTGTATATTCTTAATCTGATTTCACAGATTTTTTACTTTTTACCTTTTATTTTTTATCCCATATTTTACTATTATGTATTATTTTTTGTATCTCCTATCATCCCTGCCATCCATCATTACACCCAATGAGGATGTCCATTGGGGTTTTTTTTTCCCCCACAACCCTCTATTAGAGGCATTTTTACTATTTTTAGTTTGGCTCTGTTTACCATTTAGACATGCTGGGATCCCATGGAGGGTGTCTGAGCGTGTTTGTGGTTTAAATCATCCATATTTTATCATTCCGTTTTACACACCTTTTTTTTATATATTATGTTAATTCTGAGTCTGGTTTGTATTCGGGTCTGCCTAGACCAGGACGCCTCCCATTGTGAGACCCAACGACATCTCTGATTAGATGCCACCTGGGTGGGACGGTACGAGGAGGAGTGCTTGCTGTCCTTAGCTGAATTGCATGCTGACTTCAGGAAAAAGGCCGCCGGGCGTCCTATTCCGCAGACCCTATTTAAACTCAGACCAGTATCCAAGTGCTATCCCCTGATGAAGTCACGTGGTGTGACGAATACGTGTCGGGATTGGAGCACTGGACCCTTTGCACCTGACGGACGGTAGACGAGCTCGCTGCTCGTGGATGTATGACCGCCTCAGCTGACTTTATGTGAGTTTTTATTTTGTGCTTTGTTTATTAAATCTTTATTTTGCGGTATTATGCGATGTGCCCTCCTATTTTTGTTTCAAACACCATCGTTTGAGTATCGGCGGATCAACATCTAGCCAAACAGCGGCAGCAGAGCAGCACCTGACGAGCTCGCTGCTCGTGGAGATAGGCATCCCCTTTCACCACTCTGTGTAAGTGCACATCTTTTGATTGCTAGCAGGAATCCCTCCAGTGGTGACAGGACTACTCTATGTTTGTTTTTTTGTACTTTCCCCTTCCATGCACCATCGGATTTGAGGCTTCCATTCATCAAGAGTTTGATGCCCTATCTTTCTGGCTATATCAGATAGCCTTGAGGTAAGCTGATAGGGTCACTAGAGGTGTGGGCTGCACGTTTTGGAATCCTCCATTGCACCTTCACTCATTTGGCTGCTGGAACATCTCCTTTTGACTTCACACCAGATTTCACTTGCTGCACCAAGTTGCATGATTAAGTTGGACTCTCTTCTTTTATTTGGTTTTGTCTGCAGGACTGAGTTTGACCATGCATTCTATTATGTCCACCACACATCTTTATAGATGACACGGTCACTGTTATTTACTGTTACTTTGTTCACATTGTGTTTTATAGAATTTTTTCTATATATTTATACATTTTTGTCACTTATTGTATTCACCTAGTTTACTACTTCACTTCCCCTTTCCCATCACCCTTTAGGCATCACCACCACAGCGCAAACAATATCACTTGTTGTATACCTTTTATTGTCCATTTGGATAGACCTATTCTTTGTTTGCTGCAGTATACCTCCCGTGCCCCTTTCCCACGGCCCCTTTCCCACGGTCCAATCCCTTTTCACCCATTTCAGCGCAGGAGTTTCACCTATCACTTTGAGTCACTTTATCCTCTTTCACTCCAGCTGCAGTTATGGACATTTTCACGTTTATTGAACAACGAGAAGTCAATCTTGACCTGGTTTTCAATAACGATGACCCCAAAACCGATAGCAATGTTGAACATCTTATACGGAAATTAGGACATGGTTTAGAGAAAAAGATGAACCTATGGTGGGACATCAACACCTTTGACAGATACATCAAGGCTAATTTAGTGCCTAGACGTCTCAGGTGGGATGTACCCCCTAATGATGGCCTTATCGATCAGGAATCAATCGATGAGTGGTTCAGATTTTTCAATAGCAAAGGCACTGAGCTTCTGCATTTCTTGCTCAAAAGGAAGCAGAAGAAACTCAGAAAAATCGAGCAAGCCCTAGCCGAACTCAAACTACGCTTGGATATACACAAAGACACTGAAGAATTTAAACGTCTTACCACCCAATTAAATAAAGATTTGACTAAAAAGGATTCCGAGGCACAACAGAGAAAGAGTAAGAAGTATGCAAGAGACATCAATGATTATAAAAATGACTTGGTGTATAAATGGCAAGCCAAAAAGAGCCCCTCTGACCCTATCTCTACATTCTCTACACCTGAACAACCGACTCAAACCCGTTCACCATTGGTAGAGAAATTAGCAACAGAAACAGGAGAAAGATTAGAAAGTGTACGTCAAGATCCAAGGGAAGATCCCTCTAGACAGGATCAATACAGGAACGAACATTGGGATGGCAGACACAGACACCCTAGTGGCCAAACTCCACGCAACACATGGAGGAAACATCCACAGGCAGAACATACTCCTCAGCAAGCCTGGAAAAAACCTAAACATCGCAAAAATAATAATAAAAATCCACATAATAATTGGAATAAAACAAACCAGGGACAGAAAGACACTAAAGGCTTACAGAATGAACGGATGAGAAGCCCCGAATATGCGAATGGAGACCATGGAAACAAAGAATATAGGAGTGACCAACAATATGATCAGAGACCCTATAGACGGAGCCCAGATCCTGACCCTTATTATGGACAAGGAGCTAGATTCGGTCCACCACCTCCACTCCTCAGACCTAGAGAGAGGAGTCCAGGGTACACCTATAATCAATATGGTCCTCCAAGAGAACAACGGGACTACTATAGAGATGATAGAAGAATTCCAGAGTATTATCGCGAGCAAGGATACAGCAGGTCTTTTTTAGACCGGGATATGATATATCATCCACCAAGGAAAACAGAGGAGACCAAGCAAAGAAGCCCTCCAAGAAAAGAGGGTGCAGAGCAGGAAAGAGAAAACAGGAGAAAAAAAGAATACTTGGGGAAGGGATTTTTAACCTTACTGACACACCTCTGACCCAAGAAGAAATTCTGGTACTGGATAAAGGGCTTAAGTATGCACCGGTCAGAAACTTGGATAAATTCCAGACCTATATCAACTTAGAGCGATACATTAGGAAACTTAACATTAAAAAGTATCTCAAAGATATACCTGCTAAGCCCATTATAAGGGAAACCAATTCCGTGGTGCACAGTCAGTTAAGGAATAAATCCACTTTTAATCCCAAGGTAAAAGATGGTAAACACATAGAGGTATTCAGACATATGGTAACAGAAGAAATTAAAAACCTCACTTTCAAAAAAATTGAGGAACCTACATCCATGAAAATTGGGATCAAAAAACTCAGAGCAAAGAAAGACCTTGTGATTAGGCCCTCGGATAAGGGTGGAGGGATTGTTCTATTAACCACTGAACAATACCACACAGGCATGATGAAATTGCTTGATGACTCTGAGACCTACTGCCCCATGTCCAAAAATCCGATTTTCAAATGGAAAAAAGAACTTGAACAAGTAGTACATTTGGGTCTGAAGAAGGGAGTCCTTGACAAAAAAGAGGCTAGATATCTGATCCCCGAGGCTTGCAGAACCCCCATCATCTATGCCCTACCCAAGATCCACAAAGATAAAGATAACCCTCCCTTTAGACCTATAGTGAACGGTATAGATTCCATCACAGCCAGACTTGGGCAATATGTAGACCGGTTTCTTCAACCGGCCGTCCAGAATACACGCGCTTATCTTAAGGATACGAAAGACATGCTGCAACTTCTGGACGAGACGAATGAGGCCGGACCACTTTTGATGGCAACAGCAGACGTATCGTCACTCTACACCATCATTCCCCATCATCTAGCCTGCGATTCTACCAAATGGGGGCTTCGCAACTATACAGAGCTCCCATGTGTACAGAGGAAGTACATTATCAAATGCTTGGACTTCTGTCTTAAACATAGCCACCTCTGGTACAAGAATCAATATTACCAGCAAAAGACCGGGGTGGCAATGGGGGCAAAATTCGCACCCAGCGTCACGGGTCTCTTCATGTCTAAATGGGAAGAGGAGTCGATTTTCACCAACCAGCCTACTGACCTTTTGCTATATAAAAGGTATATCGACGATATCTTTATCTTATGGAAAGGAGACCACCAGTCCCTTGTTGCCTTTTTTGAGAGTTTGAACATCAACTCCAAAAATATCGTATTGACATGGCAGATAGGACATACCATACCCTTCCTGGACTTAGAAATTTCTAGGAATAATGGGACTTTTGACACAAGGACTTTCTTTAAAAACGTAGACCACAATAGCTACCTCCCCATCACTAGTTGCCACCATAAAAACTGGCTCTTCAATATACCTAAGGGCCAGCTGGTACGTCTAAGACGCAACTGTACCAGGCTAGACGAGTTTCAAGTTCAGGCCAAAAAAATTGGCGACAGATTTATTGAAAAGGGATATAACGATACGTATATCAAGGAAAAAATAGATGAAGTATCTAAGTTACCAAGAAGCAACCTTCTGGAAAACAAGAAGCCGGCAATTAGGAAGGATTTGGTACCTGTGATGATGGAATACAGCGTTCAGTTTAAGAAGATAGAAAAGGTTATTCAACGTCACTGGCATATTCTGAAGGCTGACAAGGACCTTCGAGCCCTATTACCAGACAAACCGAGCTTCATCTATAAAAGGGCCCCCACTTTGCGGGACCAACTGGTCAAGAGTGTGATAGATCCCCCGAAGAAATTGTTTTCTTTCTTTACTGGCAAAGGATTTTACCCTTGTAAAAGATGTTACTCTTGCATACATACTAAACGACCAAATATTAAAGTCACTACATTCAAGTCTAATAGCAATGACACACAATATGAAGTAAGAGACTTTATTGGATGTAACACAGAGGGTGCAGTCTATGCCCTAGAATGCAGCTGTGGCCTTCAATATATTAGACGTACTAAGCGGCTTCTGCGAATCCGCATTAAAGAACACGTTAAGAATATAGAAAGCGGGTTCACTAACCACAGTGTATCACGTCACTTTGCCAAAGTTCATCGGAAAGATCCATCACAGCTTAAATTTTGGGGGATAGTTCCTTATTCCAGACCATGGCGAGGGGGTCACAAAGTTAGGTCCCTGAGCCAGCTCGAATCCAAATATATCTTTTGTATGGATACTCTCAGGCCCAAAGGACTCAATATTGAGTTCGACCTTAACTGCTTCCTGAGTGACTTCTAGGACCCCTTCCTCTTGACTTTCCAGGTTATATTCCCTAGCTCCATTCATCCCTAGCCATGATCTGTCCTTTACCATTCCATGTAGGTCTTTGTTAGCCGTGTGTCGGGTGCAGCTGTGTACAGTGCTCTGTTCGGTTTTTTTACTCGATACATACTACTTTTCTACATCAGTAGAGGACTGTTAGAATTTTCCCTGAGCAGAGGGAGAGTGCTCCCCTCTATGTGTATATATCCATATATATATGTGTATGTCACTTGCATATATGTGTATATTCTTAATCTGATTTCACAGATTTTTTACTTTTTACCTTTTATATTTTATCCCATATTTTACTATTATGTATTATTTTTTGTATCTCCTATCATCCCTGCCATCCATCATTACACCCAATGAGGATGTCCATTGGGGTTTTTTTTCCCCCACAACCCTCTATTAGAGGCATTTTTACTATTTTTAGTTTGGCTCTGTTTACCATTTAGACATGCTGGGATCCCATGGAGGGTGTCTGAGCGTGTTTGTGGTTTAAATCATCCATATTTTATCATTCCGTTTTACACACCTTTTTTTTATATATTATGTTAATTCTGAGTCTGGTTTGTATTCGGGTCTGCCTAGACCAGGACGCCTCCCATTGTGAGACCTAACGACATCTCTGATTAGATGCCACCTGGGTGGGACGGTACGAGGAGGAGTGCTTGCTGTCCTTAGCTGAATTGCATGCTGACTTCAGGAAAAAGGCCGCCGGGCGTCCTATTCCGCAGACCCTATTTAAACTCAGACCAGTATCCAAGTGCTATCCCCTGATGAAGTCACGTGGTGTGACGAATACGCGTCGGGATTGGAGCACTGGACCCTTTGCACCTGACGGACGGTAGACGAGCTCGCTGCTCGTGGATGTATGACCGCCTCAGCTGACTTTATGTGAGTTTTTATTTTGTGCTTTGTTTATTAAATCTTTATTTTGCGGTATTATGCGATGTGCCCTCCTATTTTTGTTTCAAACACCATCGTTTGAGTATCGGCGGATCAACATCTAGCCAAACAGCGGCAGCAGAGCAGCACCTGACGAGCTCGCTGCTCGTGGAGATAGGCATCCCCTTTCACCACTCTGTGTAAGTGCACATCTTTTGATTGCTAGCAGGAATCCCTCCAGTGGTGACAGGACTACTCTATGTTTGTTTTTTTGTACTTTCCCCTTCCATGCACCATCGGATTTGAGGCTTCCATTCATCAAGAGTTTGATGCCCTATCTTTCTGGCTATATCAGATAGCCTTGAGGTAAGCTGATAGGATCACTAGAGGTGTGGGCTGCACGTTTTGGAATCCTCCATTGCACCTTCACTCATTTGGCTGCTGGAACACCTCCTTCTGACTTCACACCAGATTTCACTTGCTGCACCGAGTTGCATGATTAAGTTGGACTCTCTTCTTTTATTTGGTTTTGTCTGCAGGACTGAGTTTGACCATGCATTCTATTATGTCCACCACACATCTTTATAGATGACACGGTCACTGTTATTTACTGTTACTTTGTTCACATTGTGTTTTATAGAATTTTTTCTATATATTTATACATTTTTGTCACTTATTGTATTCACCTAGTTTACTACTTCACTTCCCCTTTCCCATCACCCTTTAGGCATCATCACCACAGCGCAAACAATATCACTTGTTGTATACCTTTTATTGTCCATTTGGATAGACCTATTCTTTGTTTGCTGCAGTATACCTCCCGTGCCCCTTTCCCACGGCCCCTTTCCCACGGTCCAATCCCTTTTCACCCATTTCAGCGCAGGAGTTTCACCTATCACTCTTAGCCTCAATAAGTATTTGTAGGACAGTGCAAAGTGTGTGTATTACGCTGTCCTGAACCCAGTGCTCTGTGTATTATGTTCTCCTGAACCCAGCACTCTGTGTATTATGTTCTCCTGAACTCAGCACTCTCTATTAAGCTCGCCTGAACCCAGCACTCTGTGTATTAAGCCCTTAACTCAGCACTCTGTGCATTACACCCTCCTGAACCCAGCAATCTGTGCATTATTCTGTCTTGAACCCAGCTGTGATAGATTTACCCAGGACAGAGGCTTTTAAAGGGGGCTGAATGTTAGCCTCTTGCCTACCGATTATGGGCCCTGGCATTTGAGGGAGCTGCAAGCATTTAGCAAGATTTTCTGTTATGTAATGCAAAAGGCCATGATTGTCTCTGCCAGTGTGGGACTCATAGCAGATGTATGTGAAAAGAATGCTGATTAATGAGATCTGGAAAGCCCTGGGTCTCCTGTTGTCTACTATTCTGGAGCGTCTTTCACCCATTGTTAATTGTGCTCATTAACACACCTTTGTCTCCTAGCAAACTATTGGGGGAGGTGATTCTACGTATGTGTATTGTAAGTTCTGAGTTAGGAGATGGCAACGCTGACCTGAAAGGTCCTATCTCTGAGTCACATAGTCTGGGTAAATGATTAGTTAATTAGATCATGTTAATTTAGGTTTCTGGTTACAGGTGTATTGTTGGAGTAATATGAGCAGGAGGCGGGAACCTTTTACTCAAATGTTTAAAAGCCTGTATTCTTCGTTCTATTAAACAGTTCATGTTCAGCAGCAAAAACGAATACTGTCTAGTTCTTGGTTATCAGCGGTTTGCAATATCTGATATCTATATTCTGACTGGAGGAAGCGGTATATGACAAAAGCACTCAAGCGGAGTGTGGGACGTTTCGTTACAGCAGTGCTCTATGTATTACATTGTCCTGAACCCAGCACTCTGTGTATTACTCTGTCCCAAACCAAGCGCTCTTTGTTTTATGCTGTCCTGAACCCAGCACTCTGTGTATTACCCTGCCCTGAACCCAGCACTCTGTTTATTATGCTCTCCTGAGCCCAGAACTTTGTGTATTACGCTCTCCTGAACCCAGCACTCTGTGTATTATGCTCTCCTGTACCCAGTGCTCTGTGTATTACGCTCTCGTGAATCCAGCACTCTGTGTATTACACTCTCCCGAACCCAGCACTCTGTGTATTATGCTGTCCTGAACAGAGCTCTCTGTGTATTACGCTCTCCTGAACCCAGTGCTCTGTGTATTGGGCTCTCCTGAACCCAGTGCTCTGTGTATTACGCTCTCCTGAACCCAGCTCTATCTGTATTACATTCTCCTGGACCCAGCACTCTGTGTATTACGTTCTCCTGGACACAGCACTCTGTGTATTATGCTCTCCTGAACTCGGTATTATGCATTCCTGGTTTTATTAAACAGTGTCTCTTTTAAGACCCTTCCACTATACAATTTGGCCACACCCACCCTATGCCGTGGTGTGCTCCACTACAAGGAGGGGGGGGGGGTTCCTGCACCTATTCTCTGAGAAGAAAAGCCCTGGGTCCAGCCGCCCATGAAGAAGAGGCCACACATGGAAAGCATTGGGCTGCAGGAAGAGATCTACCCTGGCCTGACTGGTCCTGCATTCCCCATGCGCAACCTGGGCTGGATGGTGAGATTAATAAAGGGCACCGCAGGCAGTCCTACTGGAAGCCAGGTATTCAGCTTCTTTAATGTTGTGTTAGGTCTGCACAGCTGTGCCCTTTATTTTCACCTCAGGGTGCACCACGCATGCCGAGGCAGGGCTCTTATGGAAGCCTGGGACTTCCACAGCATTGGGCCCATACCACTGCACCCTTTCACCTCAGTGCACACGCCAATGCACATCCCTTAAGGCCCATCAAAATCTTCAGAATTAGGCCCATAATGCTCTTAATTCAGCCCTGAGTGACTAAGAGAAAAGTATAGAGGAGCATGTGGCAGTGCTGGGCCAATAAGAGCTGTCACACAAGGAGTCCATAGTCCTATGTAAGCTTCTACTCAGGCAATTTGTAGTTGTAGCAGGACTTTACGTTCACTCCCAGTGGCTGAAAGGAACATCAAAACAATTAAAGGTAGGCCAGTATATGCAACTGGGGGTAAGCCATTAATAAGGACTAATTCACACCAGTAAACTATGCTGATCCCATGGCCATGGGGAGACACAGTGCCAATGTGCCAACCTCTGTAACTAAAATCTAATAGTATATGGCCAGCTTGCTTAGGAATGGAAATGAATTAAAACATGCTGTCAGATTCACTTTAAAGAGGTTGTAAAGGATAAATTCGTTTTTTTTTTTAACCAAAATAACAAACATGTTATACTTACCTGTTCTGTGCAATAATTATGTATAATTGTGTATTGCACAGAGTGGCCACCAGCAATCTTGGCTCCCCCTCTTCTGTATGTGCTTCCATAGCAAGCTGCTTGCTATGGGGCTAGACAAGCAGGCCGAGCTGGGCTGTGTGAATCCATAGACACACACAGCATGCCCACCTCCCCCACTCTCAGCTTACAAGTTTTGATTGACCTATGAATTCAGGAAGAGAGACGTTACAGACAGGCACAGCACTGGATCGAGTGTGGACTCCAAAAAGTATTTAGGGGGACGAGGGGGTGATGCTGTATACTGAGACATCTTTTACCTTAATGTAGGGAATGCATTAAAGTGACCGTAAATGTTATTTTTTTTTAAATAACAAACATGTTATACTTACCTGCTCTGTGTAAGGGTTTTGCACAGAGAAGCCCGATCCTCCTTTTCTGGGGAGCCCCCGTGGAGCTCCTGGCTCCTCCTCGTCATCGGGTGCCCAAACGGAGAGCCGCTTTCCCTGGGGGCACCCGTGTGGGCGCACTCACGAGTCCTGCTGCTGCATTCATTGACACAGATAGCAGGACATCCCCCCCCCCCCCGGCTCCTACAGTATGTCACTGGATTTGATTAACAGGAGCCGGAGCCAATGACTACTGCTGCTATCCAATGAGGACCCGAGACAGCGGCTGGAGCCACTGGGCTCATGCATGTCGATGGAACCATCAGGTTCAAGTAAGTAAAAGGGAGGCTCTGGGAGCAGCTGCAGCACAGAAGGTTTTTCATCTCAATGCTTAGATTGCTTTAAGGTGAAAAAACATAAGATTTTACAGCACTGTTAAGTTAAAATAATACGATTTTATAACCACTTTGGGCCAGATTCAGGTAGATGGGCGCATCTTTATTCTTGAGTAACGTTTCTCATTTACGTTACTCCGCCGAAACTTTAGGAGAAAGTACTGTATTTACAAAGCACTTGCTCCTAAAGTTGCGGCGGCGTAGCGAAAATGGGCCGGCGGAATTCAAATTGGGCGGGTAGGGGGCGTGTAGTTTTTAAACTAGGCGCGATTGCGCGATTGCGCATGCGCCGGCCGTCAATGTATCCCAGTGCGCATGCTCCACATTAGGATGGTGTTTTCTACGTGAACGTCAATGACGTCAATCCCCATTCATGGACGAGTTACGCAAACGACGTGAAACTTTTTCAATTCGACGCGGTCATGACGGCCATACTTAACATAGGATACGCGTGCTTTTTGTTGCTTTATCTTTACGCCAGGAAACCCCTTACGGAAACGTCGTAAAGTGACTGCGTCGGGCCCGCGTACGATCGTGAATTGGCGTATCTCGCTGATTTACATATTCTCGGCGTAAATCAGCGAGAACGCCCCTAGCGGCCATTTTAAAATTGCAGTTCCTATACGACGGAGAAATACAATTACACCGCTCGCATCTGAACTCAATCCCGGCGTATCTTGTTTTCTGAATACAGAAAACAGATA
Source organism: Rana kukunoris (assembly GCA_029574335.1). Lineage (NCBI taxonomy): Eukaryota > Metazoa > Chordata > Amphibia > Anura > Ranidae > Rana > Rana kukunoris. Next base: position 559,485,118 of record CM056050.1, on the reverse strand, counting down.
CGACGGCGTAGGTTAGAAGTTACGCGGCTTATCTACAGATAAGCCGCGTAACTTCTACCTGAATCTGGCCCTTTAAGTGCAGGTTGATGTCACTAGAGTTTTTATACTCTCCTATTAAACACCTAGCACTCTGTGTCCCAACCCAAGCTAAGTAAGACATGAACCACCAGAGGGAAGCACTGCCTGCCTTTTGGTGTCCCAACTCTGTATGTCACTTCACCCAACACCAAGAGAGACACTCATGAAATTTCAGTCTGATTTGTAATTTCAGTTGTTGCACAAGTAATATTCAAAGTGATTATTAAAGCGGAGTTCCACCCAAAAAATGGCACTTCTGCTTTAAGTGATGGTGACCCCCTGACATGCCAAAACTATTTTTTTTGGGGGGGGGGGGGGGCGGGCGCATACCCAGTTTTTATGGGCACCTAGCTCCCACTTCCGCCCTGGGCTCTGCGGCCCCAGAAGGAAGTTCACCTCTTCCCCCCTCCTCCCTGCTATCTTCTGGGACACGTCACAGGTTTCAGAAGATTGCCCGACCATTCACATCGCGCAGTGTGCAGGGTTTCCAACTTTCGGTAAATTTACAGTTTGTAAAATTCATAATTGTTGCATCTGGTTATGAATGTCAGTTACGGACATGTAGCCTACATGTCCGTAATGGACAATCAAGGACAGATGCAAAAAGTACAGATTTTACAAACTGTTCATAAATTTACTGAAAGCTGGCAACCCTGGCAGCGTGGCTCGCGCATGCGCAGTGCACACCCGGCTGGCGCATGCTCAGTGTGCGCACGGCTGTGAAGCCACAACCAGGCGCCCACAGTTACAATGTCAGCGGGGCTTAGTTCAATAGCATCGCTGGACAGTGGGACAGGTGAGTGTCTGATTATTAAAAGTCAGCAGCTACACTTTTTGCAGCTGCTGTATTTTAAATGGGTGGAACTCCACTTTAATATTTAAAACTAACTTTTTATTTGCATGGAAATCTTTTTATCTGCATGCACAGCAAGTCCTAGGCTTGGTTTATCCAGTATTTCACTCTACTGCACAAAGTTTTCTTGACCTATGAAAATCCTGAATCCTCTTCTTTTTTTTTTTTTTTTTGCTGCTCGGCTCTGTAACATCCAATAAAGAAATACAAACAGTCATGAAAAAACAAGCAAAGTCGGGATGCTGTGAAATAATGAATAACCTACTGAGTAATTAAATGAAGGCATTTGACAAGCATAATTTGTTTTTTACTGAGCTGTGCTGCTCTTATGGCAAGACTTTTAATGAGCCGCAGTAAAAAAAAGTATAGCTGCGGAAACATTACAGATAAACTGGAACTGTGAGTAATCAAATGTAAAATAAAGAAATCTTTATTAAGCCATGTCCTCACAGTTCATTGTAATTACACAATGAATCGATACACTGCACTGCAAATGACTCTGAGCACTCATCAGGGCTAGATGTGACTACAGTATATTATGTAATATATTCTGCTAAGGAATAATTGACATGTTTTGTTAATGATGTTCCTTTTCTATTGCTTAAGACATATTTATATAATTTTGTCAGAATAAAGAGTCCCTGTGTACACATACAACACTGCAAGTTAAAAATGCCACGTTTCCCCGAAAATAAGACCTACCCCGATTTTCAGAAAGGGCTGCAATATAAGCCCTACCCCAAAAATAAGACCTAGTTTAAAGTGCTGGTGAAATACCAGAGTCCACTCTATTACAGTGTTATATAGTGTAGACTGTGTGGGCCAGATTCAGGAAGCATTTACGCTGGCGTATCTCCAGATACTCCGCCGTAATTTCAAATGTGCACCGTCGCATCTTTGCGCCGATTCACAAAGCGAGATACGCTGAAAAACATGGCTTCAGCCATCCGACGTAACTTGCCTACGCCGGCGTATCGTGGGCGCATAGTTACGCTGGACGCATTCGGCGTTCCCATTATAAATATGCAAATGAGTAAGATACGCCGATTCACAAACGTAGATGCGCCTGGCCGCTTCATATACGCGCTTTGCATAAGGCTTACGTCCGGCGTAAAGTTACCCCTGCTATATGAGGCGCAGCTAATATAAAAGGTATGGGTCAGGGGACGACGCAGTCGAATTTTACGTTGTTTACGCCGTTTACGTAGTATGTGAATAGGGCTGGGCGTAGGTTACGTTCACACGTCGTAGGCATTGTGCGCCAACGTCACTTAGGCATTCTATCCAAAGTGATTCTGAACATGGGCACTGGGATACGTCCACAGACGGCGCATGCGCTGTTCGTTCGGCCCATCATTTGCATGGGGTCACGGTTCATTGTAATAAAACACGCCCATTGCTTTGCTACTTTGAATTACGCGGCTTACGCCAGGCCATTTACACTACGCCGCCGTAACTTAGGGAGCAAGTCCCACATATTGGGACTAGGAGTATTGTTTTCAATGAGTCAGGCCGCGTACACACGGCAGGGAATCTCGACGGGCAGAACACATCGTTCCGCCCGTCGAGGTTCCCTGCCGGCCGTCGAAATCGGCGACCCGCCCGTCGGGAATGGCAACCAGCCATTCTTCCGGGCGGGCCGTCGAGGAAATAGAGAGCGTGCTCTCTATTTCGGCTCGACGGGCTTCCCGACGGGAAGCTCGCCGAGACCGTACACACGGCCGAGGTCCTCGCTGGAATGTGCATTCCAGCGAGGTTCTCGCTGGTTTTCAGCAAGAACCTCGGCCGTGTGTACGGCGGCTCAAACAACTCTTAGGCCCCGTACACACGAGGAGACATGTCCGATGAAAACGGTCCGCGGACCGTTTTCATTGGACATGTCTCCTGCAGGATTTTGGTCCGGCGGTGTGTACACACCATCGGACGAAAATCCCCTCGGACAGAGAACGCGGTGACGTGGCGGTGACGTTGCGCCACCACATCACCAAACCAGGAAATAAAATGCTTCCACGCATGCGTCGAATCCATTCGACGCATGCGGGGGATTTCGGTCCGCTGGTTAGTCGTACTAACCAGCGGACATGTCCGACGGACAGGTTTCCAGCAGACAAGTTCTAAAGCATGCTTTAAAACTTTTGTCTGCTGGAAACCTGTCTGCTAGCCCGTACACATGATCGAATCTGTCCACTGAAACTGGTCTGCGGACCAGTTTCAGCAGATATGTTTGATCGTATGTACGCGGCCATAGACTTGCAATGTGAGTAGGAGTAGTAAGGCACAACCATGGTATAGCACTGCAAAGCATGAAGCAGTGCCTGAGTATATAATGAATAAATACAGTATGTTCCAGTTTTGGAGAAAGCCATGTTTGGGGTGATTCACTAAAATTAAGTAGAGTTGTTTGAATATATCTTTATAAAGAAACTGTCATCTGTGTAAAACAGTCCAGCCACTTTATACTCGACTCTCCGGTACTTGCCTGCTGCTGCTGCTTCTGCTGCCATTTCAAAATAACAGGTGCTTTTGGGTATGATGGAGCATGTGGCGTCAGGGCCGTTTGAAGGAATCTGGGGGCCCCAAGCAAAATGGACACAGAGGGCCCCCCTCCCCATGTTCTTTTTACTCCTCCCAACCCCCCTCTTTCCCTTTGTATGTTCTTTTTACTCCACCCCCCTCCGCCCCCCCTCCTGGGTCCGTACCGTGCGCCAGGAGATTCAGTTTCCTGTTCCTGGCTGGACTGAAAGAAAGTGAGCACTCCTGTCAGTCCGGGCGGGAACAGGAAACTAAATCTCCTGTACCGTGCAGTACCCAGCCGGAGCCTGGACTGACAGAAGGAAGGAAGAGGAGTTCGGCCACGCTAAAGAGAAGGGGAAGTGACGACTCGAGACAGCAGTGCTGCAGGCTCTCTATAGAGTGCTCAGGCGGCTGCAACCAGGGCTGTCTTTTCCATTGGGCACACTGGGAAGTTGCCCGGGGGCCCCACTTGCCTGGGGGGCCCCCATCGGCTGCCCAGCGACCCCAGTAAAAAATGGTGGAGAATGGCGGGTCAGAACTGTAGAACTGTATCGTGTCTACAGTCTCTGAGGAAGAGTCTGGAGAGGAGTTAAGAGTGGGAGCGCCGCTGGGATGTGGGTCACAGGAGAAGTCAGACATGAAGAGACTATAGGATAAAACCAGAGCAGCCAAGCTGGAGCCATCTGACTGAGCCTTGCATGGTGCACCTGAGAGGAGGTCAGTGATAGCACCACCAGGCCAGTCTAAGGGCAGGTGGTTGCTAAAGAAAGGTGGGAGTGAATACAAAAATATTAGTGCCCCCCCTTACCTTAGTGTATTTACTATACGGAAGGTGGTTCCCCTTTACATCAGAGTCTGCAGGATTCCCCCTTACAGTGCTAGGGGGAACTCAGTCTGAGGACCGTGATGTAAGTGGGAACTCTGATGTAAAGAGAAAGCAGTGGATTCTGATATAAGGTGGTCTCTGGTCACCAGAGCCCCCCTCCACATCAGAGTTCCCCCTTACATCATGATCTGCAGTGTTCCCCTTTACATAAGAGTTCCCTTTCACTGTAAGGGGAAATCCTGCAGACTCTGATGCAAGAGGAAACTCTGATCAGTGCCAATAAAAAATTGTGGTTCTGCCAGTAAATTTCATGATTTTTGGCAGTAAATTCTTGTGCGTGGTTGTGTAGACAGGGCCCCAGTGCACTGTATTGCCCGGGGGCCTATAATGCTCTTAAGATGGCACTGGCTGCAACATATAGGAAGTTTAGCGCAGCAAGGGCCTTGCTTGGGGCCCAAGGCCAGCTCGGGGGGACCAAGCAATTGCTTGGTTTGCCTGCCTTGCAGTGACAGGCCTGTGTGGCGTCCACCCACAATGCACTGCTTGGGCCAAATACCCCAAATACTGTCATATGAGAGAGGAGGTGATGTCATCATGAACTTTGGCAACAGTTAACACCCATTATTTTGAAGGTGTGGTGGGGGAGCGCTAAGGAGATAGGTACAAAGTGGTTGGGTAGGTGGTCTTTGCATAGACACTATCCCCTTGCCCTCAATGGGCACAGAGTCTCTTTAAAGAAAAATAATCATAATTACATAAATATGATTTAAATAGTGATAATTAAATATATGGAAAATAATTAAACTTCTGCCAGAAATATATTGGAATCTTTCTCCAATACTGAACTTCTTTTTTTTTTTTTTTTTCATTATCAAACACCGGTGAAACTAAATAGGTCATTGTTTATATTTTATCTGTTCACTAGGAAAATGACCTAGCAGCAAGTCCTGTTTGCAACCTCACTCAACAGGATGTGGTATGTGGCAGCTCTATATAGAAATGCATGCATTGCTTTCGGTAGTATGAAACTAGAGCTTGTTTGTACTGTAGTTATGGTGAACACTTTAGTGAACATCTAGCTTCACCAATTCTGGGGAAAACCGCAACTTCACTTTACTGCTGCAGTGCTGCCCTCTGTGTATGCTTATAGTTACCTTCCATTTGCTCCCTGCCTTGTCTAAGTTCTAAGTCACACATGTATACCTGTGGAGGAATTAAAAATGTAGGTCTGTGGTCATGTCAAAAAGAGTAGGTCAGGATCCAAACTTAAAATACTCAACTCCTCCTGTATACTAGAAGCTTTACCTTTTTTTGCTTTATTTTACAGTCATGATGCTGAGTAGAAACAGACAAAGCATAAAACCTTGTGAAAATAAAATAAAGCATTAAGGTCCAACTCCAGATGAAACTTAGAAATAAGAAGACACAGGCGTCACCAAGACAAGAAATGACAAGGCACAGGTATCACCAGGATAAGACATGAGAAGGTGAAGGTGTCACCAGGGCAACAAATGAGTTGTTGCAGGTCTCACCAGGACAAGAAATGACAAGGTGCAGCTGCCACCAGCACAAGAAATGAGTAGGGGCAAGTGTCATTAGGACAAGAAATGAGGCAGTACAGGTGTCACTAGGATAAGAAATTAGGCAGTACAGGTGTCACTAGGATAAGAAATGAGGCAGTACAGGTGTCACTAGGATAAGAAATGAGGCGGTACAGGTGTCACTAGGATAAGAAATTAGAAGATGCTGGTGTCACCACTCACCAGGACAAAAAATTTGAAGGTGCAGTTGCCACCAGGACAAGAACGAGAAGGTTCAGGTTTCACTTGGAAAGTAAATGAAAAGGTTCAGGTGTAACCAGAACAAGAACAGGTTTAGGTGTCATTAGGAAAAGAAAATGGCAACGAGTTACAAGATGTAGGTGCCACTAGGACAAGAAATAAGAATATGCAGGTGTCTTCAGAAATGACAAGGCACAGGTATCACCAGGATAAGACATCAGAAGGTGAAGGTGTCACCAGGACAACAAATGACAAGATGCAGTTGTCACCAGGACCAGAAATGACAAGATGCAGTTGTCACCAGGACCAGAAATGACAAGATGCAGTTGTCACCAGGACCAGAAATGATAAGATGCAGTTGTCACCAGGACCAGAAATGATAAGATGCAGTTGTCACCAGGACCAGAAATGACAAGATGCAGTTGTCACCAGGACCAGAAATGATAAGATGCAGTTGTCACCAGGACCAGAAATGACAAGATGCAGTTGTCACCAGGACCAGAAATGATAAGATGCAGTTGTCACCAGGACAAGAAATTAGTAGGTGCAGGTGTCACTAGAACAAGAAATGACAAGCTGCAGGTGTCACCAGGACAAGAACAAGAAAGTTCAGGTGCCACCAGGACAAGATATGAAAAAATGCAAATGTCTTCAGGAGAAGAAATGACAAGATGCAGGTGTCACAGGAAAAGAAATAGGAAGGTGCAGGTGTCAGCAGGACAAACAATTATAAGATGTACTGTAGGTGTCTTTGGGACAAGAAATGGGAAGGTGCATGTGTCACTAGGACAAGAAATGACAAGGTGAAGGTGTCACCAGGAAAAGAAAATGACAAGGTACAGGTGCATAAAGACTAGAATGGAGAAAGTTAGGGAGTCACTAGTATAGGAAAAGACATAATGCAGGTACCTTTTGGCTGTTTTGTTGATACTGAGAGGAATATGGAGATTGCGATTGTGGACCACCTTCTAAGTATACTAGCTGTCTGGCTGTCTCTTCTTTCTGCATACGTGTTCCAGGCCAGTGCCAGTGTATCAAAGCCATTGTAACAGCATGACAGCAAGGAAGCAACAATTTCAGAAGCAGAGGTCAGCACTGGCAGCCTCCATATTTTTTTAATTACAGTATACAGTAGTTTTAAAATGATGCCGTTGCATTGACCATTTAGTGATCATGACTCCTGATAGGTTAAAGCCCCAGGAAGTTATATTATTCTATCCATGTCCACCTTCCTCCTGCAGGGTAAACTCTGGTGTCAGATGGTGTTGGAGCTTATGCTGCTGGATGATATCACTGCCACAGCCCCCCCACTGTGACAGTGCTTGGGCCTTTTACCCCAGAGGAAACCTTGAAACAATTTTTAGGTCCCAAGGAACCTTCCAAATGCCAATTCATTGGCGGTCAGTGTGAAAATACCCCTTAGGCCTCGTGCACACGACCGGGTTTCTCGGCAAAAACCAGCAAGAAAACTGATTCTTGCCGAGAAAAAATGCTCTAGCAAAGCGCAGTGACGTAACAACACGTACGACTGCACTATAAAGGGGAAGTTCCGTTCGGATGGCGCCACCCTTGGGGCTGCTTTTCCTGATTTCATGTTAGTAAAAGTTTGGTGAGAGACGATTTGGGCTTATCAGTCTTTGTGCTTTTAAGTCTGTTACAGCGTGACGAATGTGCTATCTCCATTATAACCGCTAGTTTTACCAGAACGAGCGCTCCCGTCTCATAACTTGCTTCTGAGCATGCGTGTTTTTTTCACGTCGTTAAAGCCCACAGACCAATTATTACGACGTTAAAAAACAACAACGTTAAAAACTATGTGAAAATTTAGAGCATGTTCTAAATTTTTAATGCCCATTTTTTACATTGTGAAAAATGCTCTGGAGCCCACACACGATCGTTTTTGACATAAAAAAAAGTAATTTTTTACATCCTGAAAAACAGTTGTGTGTACGCGGCATTAGAATCAGATCTTGTTGCCTGCTATATTAATAGCATATGACAGCCATTAGTCACTTACAGTTTGAGCATCGTGCAACTATGCAAAATAAATTGCTAATGCAAGTTTCTAGTGTAGCTTACATCATAGGGAGCCTTTTCTTCAATCTGTATGGCTACTCTTAATGATTAATCACTAGAAAACTTTAATAGTATGACTGAGGTACTAAAAATTGCCCACGCAGTTCTGAACTTACTGAGCAAAATCTGCAGCTGTCCTATCTCCCCTACCACAAGTAACAATGATAGGGATACAGATTTTTCTTGTTATTTAATATGCAGCATTAGCCTCCTGGTTGAGGTTTTGCATTTCATAGCTGGCTGCGCACATGTACAAGCCATCAAACTGCAAAGCGCTTTGAGACTCGGTTGCTAAGAAGTCGCTGTATACATGTAAATGAACCTGACTCTGCACTTCACCTAGAGCTTTCCGCCTTTGTAAAGGTCTTGTATTTTACAATGATATTAGAAAGCTCAAGGACAAATCTAATAGATGCCTTGATTTTACAGAACAGCTTGAAAACACTACTTCTGAAAAGTGTAGTTATTGCCTGACAACAGAAAATTGAACTATTCTCCTGCACACATGCCACCTTCGGGCTCACTTTATTCGTTTATTTTTTATTCTATAAGCTTATTGAGCAGACGAGCAACCTAAGCTGACCGTGGACTCAGGAGCCTATTCAGGTTTATGGAGAATTCTGACCTTGTTGGTGTTTAATAGAATTTTTAAGAAAACAGCTATGTAAGCCAGTTACATATTCCGTAAAAATCACATATTTTTATATATATATATATATACTGTATATATATATACAGCTAGCATAAGTATCTGACTCTAAATGCTATCCATTCTTCTGAAGTCTTTTGTACAACAGTACAGAGAGCGGTAGGGTCAACACAGTGAGAATGTCAAAACTCTTTTGCCTACAGGAAACTTACCAGAGGAGAAAGCATGGTGATGACCTCATCAATGTGCTGCTGCTGCTTCATTGTCCAATCACTGACTGGGGGTGGGTTCTGGACCAGGCTGAATTGTTAACCTGTGTTTACGGCGATTCGGAAAGGAAGCTACGCCTGAATTTTTCCAAGATATGACCGACGTAAGTCTCTTACGCCCTCATATCTTGGGTGCATATTTACGCTGGCAGCTAGGGGCGCTTCCGTAGATTTATGCGTCGAATATGCAAATGAGCTACATACGCCGATTCAGGAACGTACTTACGCCCGGCATATTACCATACGCCGTATACGTAAGGCGTACGACCGGCGTAAAGTTACCCCTGCTATATGAGGCGCAGCCAATGTTAAATATGGACGTCGGAACAGTCGTCGAATTTTACGTTGTTTACGTAAGTCGTACGCGAATAGGGCTGTGCGTAAGTTACGTTCACGCCGTAGGCAGTGTTCGGCGTATCTTAGGCATTCTATCCGACGTGATTCTGAGCATGCGGACTGGGTTACATCCACGGACGGCGCATGCGCCGTTCGTTCAGCCATGCATCTACATGGGGTCACGCTTCATTATCATACAACACGCCCCCTACCTGCCTACTTTGAAAAACGCGGGCTTACGCTGGCCCATTTACGCTACACCACCGTAACTTAGGGCGCAAGTTGTTTCTAAATACGGTACTCGCCTCTCTAAGTTACGGCGGCGTAGCGCATATGAGATGCGCTACGCCCGCCGAAAGTTACGAAAATGTATCTGAATCCGGGCATTTGTTTTTTTTGTGTTTATTTATGCTGCATATAGTACTATTCTAATTAATTAATTAATTATTTTATCTAAAAGGAGCTGTCTGACTTGGAAACTACCGATGCAAAAAAGAAGATAAAAAAGTAAGTGTAAATACAGTCCTTGCAACTATGTTTCTAATAAATGGTGCTACAGCTGTACTATATTACTAGAAGTTGTTAACCATGGGTGGATAATATACATAAAACCACAACCAACATGTTATGTATTATTGTTAAACTGTAAAAAAAAAAGTGTCAATTCTTTTACAATGCTATGTGTCCCTTTCATAGTGTAACTTTTTTTTCATGCAGCTCTGATGAAAAAAGTGAACTGTGGGGTTTATGCCTTAGATTTGACGTAAATAACATTATTCATGTGTAGCACCCCCTAGGTTGCTAGATATGTACAGATAGTTTTTTTTTGCTTAGGAAATCTTAAAGGGGCTGTAAACCCTCAAACGAGCACACCAGCTCCGGACGATGTCTCTTGTCCTGATTGGACAGATTGATAGCAGCGCAGCCATTGGCTCCCGCTGCTGTTAATCAAATCCAATGACGCGGGTGCCGGGAGCGGGGACGAGTCCTACTGTCTGTGTCATTAGAAACAGCAACAGGACTCAGGACTGCATCTGAATTGGTGTCCTGAAGGAGAGAGCTTCTTCAATGGGACACTCGAGAAGAGGAGGAGCCACCAGCGCCGCTGAGGGACCCCATAAGAGAAGGCTCGGGGCCACTCCGTGCAAAACCAATTGCACAGAGGAGGTAAGTATGATATGTTTGTAATTTAAAAAACAAAAAAAACAAGGGTTTAGTAACCCTTTAAGCAGGCATGGCAGGCAGCCAAGCCTGTGTGTGTTTTGATCTGGGTTGGGAGTCACTCAGGCAGAGCTGGGTGACTCACAGGCAGCATCGTTGAGACCTTCCACCTCTTTCAAGAAAGTGCTGGAATCTTCTGGAAAGGAAGGAGGCGAGGAGAGGTGGAGCTGCCTGGAGTATTCTAAGAGGCCCTGACCCATCCCCAACCCAGACTGGCAGGGGGCAGGCCTCCTTAAATACTCAGGGTCAGCCTAGCTGGGGGGGAGTTGTTTGGGTGGAAGCTGGAGATGGAGTGCTAGGCTGTCGTGGAGGGAGCTCCCCAGATCCCTCCACGAAGTCCTGTGAAAAAAAAGTGTGAGAACTCATCCAAGATTCCCACCCCACCTCAACAATAAAAAAGTGTGTGTTTGTGTGTATATATAAATATATATATAGATATAGATAAAAATATAGATATATATATATATAGAGAGAGAGAGATACATAGATAGACACACACATACACACAATGTCCTCAGCCTGCCTGTGTTGATTGTGCAAAGTGAGGCCCAGGCCCCGGGCTGCTCACTCCTCAGTGCCCATCAAATTCAGCCTGATCAGTACCCATCAAATGCAGCCTTACCAGTGCCAATCAAATGAGGTGTATATACACAGACTACATAGTCTGAAGTCCCTGTTCTTTATTTCTTCAATCAAGTGGGCATCCCATATCTCCCCAGTCTTCATCCAAGTTTATTTTCCTTAATAAAAATGTAAAAAAAAGTCTGTGGAGTGGTTTTCTGCCTGAGGGTGTCTTAGGACTGTGTGCCTTGCTTTTTCCGTGTTTACCACAACACTCAGCAGCCCCTACCTACCTCTACATATGGTTTCTCAGAGCCCCTTCCCCCACACTGAGGCAAACTGTTGCACATGTGTTAAAATGTGGTATTTGATATATCATAGCCTGCATATACTTGCAACCAGGGCTTTTTTCAGCGGGAATGCGGGGGAACACGGTTCTGACACGTCGAGCACTGAATGTATGCAATGGCAAGGGGTGCTGGGGTGTGCTGGAGGGTTTATTCATGTTGACTGCTAGGGGATCTTTTGTCAATGGTGGGCAATCTATTGTTGCTGGGGGTTAATTGTTGCCTGGAGGGATCTACTGTTAAAGTTGTTGCAGGCTGTGGGGTGGGGGATCTATTTTATGGCTTTTCTAGTTATCATTAACAAATTCCATACAAATGATTTAGCATCACAAAACAATACTTGGTTCTGCAGTCTCTAAAAGGGGCAGAACTAGGAGGTAGTTAGGGGGTCGAACAAAGGGAGGTTGCTCAGAAGTGGGTAGGGGGTGTACCTGTTCCTATTCGATGAGAAAAAAAAAGCCCTGCTTGCAACAGCTGGCATAGCCTTTACTCCACTCCAGTGCAGAACAAAGCTTTGACACCTCCAGGTCGTGTTGATTTAATTACTAAAGTTCATTTATTACTAAAAAGTGTCAGAGGTTTGCATGATCAAAATGGCTCTGCCAAAATAAATATGTTATTTTATTTTGAAACAAGTCTCAAGATTTACAAAAGCAGTATGGACCATTGCGTTTGATTTACTAAAGGCAAATAGGCAGTTTACTGGGCAAGGGAAGTTATACTTTGCAAAGAAATTTGCCCCAGAGTTTAGTAAAGGCTTAACCACTTCAGCCCCGGACCATATTGCTGTCCAAAGACCAGAGCACTTTTTGAGATTCGGCGCTGCGTCGCTTTAACTGACAATTGCGCGGTCGTGCGACGTGGCTCCCAAACAAAATTGGCGTCCTTTTTTTCCCACAAATAGAGCTTTCTTTTGGTGGTATTTGATCATCTCTGCGGTTTTTATTTTTTGCGCTATAAACAAAAACAGAGCGACTATTTTGAAAAAAATGCAATATTTTTTACATTTTTCTATAATAAATATCCCCAAAAATATATTAAAAAAAAATATTTTTCCCTCAGTTTAGGCCGATACGTATTCTTCTACATATTTTTCGTAAAAAAAAATCGCAATTAGCGTTTATTGATTGGTTTGCGCAAAAGTTATAGCGTTTACAAAATAGGGGGTAGTTTTATGGCATTTTTATTATTATTTTTTTTTTACTAGTAATGGCGGCGATCAGCGTTTTTTTTCGGTACTGCGATATTATGGCGGGCACTTCGGACACTTTTGACACATTTTTGGGACCATTGGCATTTTTTTAGCGATCAATGCTATAAAAATGCATTGGATTACTATAAAAATGTTATTGGCAGTGAAGGGGTTAACACTAGGGGGCAGGGAAGGGGTTAAGTGTGTTCCTAGTGTGTTCTAACTGTATGGGGGGGGGTGGACTCACTAGGGGAATCACTGATCTTCTGTTCATACATTGTATGAACAGAAAATCAGCGTTTCCCCCGCTGACAGGAACGAGCGCTGTGTGTTTTCACACACAGCTCCCGTTCCCCGCTCTGTAACGAGCGATCGCGTGTGCCCGGCGGCGATCGCGCCCGCCGGGCACACGCACGGGACTCGGGGGCGAGCGGGGGGCGCGCGCGCGGGCCGCCGGCGGCGCGCACGCGCCCCCTAGTGGCCGCGAAAGGCGCGACGTAGAGCTACGGGCTCTCGCGCACCCGTGCCGACCTGCCGCCGTATAACTGCGGCGGCTGGTCGGCAAGCGGTTAAAAAAAAAAAAAAAAACATTTTGTATATGATTGGATGATGAAAGTAAGCACAGCTTCACCTCATTCACTAAGCTCTGGGGTAAATTCTCTTGCAAAGTGAATAGTCTATTTGTCTTTAAGTGGTTGTAAACCTCAGACATGAAATATGAGCAAAGCATATTCTTCTATAGTGTGTACTTGTCCCAATCCAGACCCCTTTTACACTGGGGCGTTTTTGAGGCGCTTTTGGGCTAAAAATAGCGCCTGAAAAACAGCTTCCCTGTAGCCCGAGTGCTTTTACACTGGGCGGTATGCTTGCAGGACGTTAGAAACTACTTTTGAAAATCGATGCAGTGCCACAAAGCCAGCAATAGGCTGCGATTTGGCAGGCAATTTAGCAAGTCAAATTGTGCCGATGTGGGCTTAAACCTGGAAGCTGATTGGCTCCCATGCACAACTGCATCAGATTCTGTGTGCTCCAGTTTTAGTAAATCCCCCCCCCTAAGGTGTCATTCACCCATTTCCTGTAAACCCAGGGCATCAAGGCTCCACTCCCTGCCCTGGATCCACAAGAGAATGTAGCAGCATTTAAGATTTTCCCACTGCCAGAGGAAATTAAAATATAAAAAGGACCCGGGATGACCATATCAAGGACACAAAAAAAAAGAAGTATGTAAAAGCATTTTTTTTCACAGGGTGTAAAAATGCTCCTAGGAGGGTGGTTGGCAATCAGCGGGTGAAGGGAGCTGAGCTTAGAGTTGGCATTTAAAGTGAACTTGCCATGACTAGCTTTATCTACTTGGGACCTGGGCCATTGTCTAATGGCAACCACAAGGTGGGTCTACAGGGCCGAGAGGCCGTCATATGACGTCCTTGGGCCTCCGGCCGCTGGGGGGTGCACGTGCCCGCCGCATCACTCAGGTGCCGATCTGTGTGCCTGGCGGCCGCGATGTCTGCCACGTACCCGCGTTTGGCAGTCAAAGAGCCAGGGACATGTGTGTAAACACAGAGATCCACATCCTGTCAGGGAGAGGAGACCGAGGGTGTGTCCCTTGTACATAGGGACATCCATCAGTCCCCTCCCCCCAAAGTAAGAATCACCTAGCAGGGTACACATTTAACTCCTTAATCGCCCCCTAGTGTTAACCCCTTCCCTGCCAGTCACATTTATACAGTAATCAGTGCAGTTTTATAGCACTGTTTGCTGTATAAATTTGAATGGTTCCAAAAATGTGTCAAAAGTGTACGATGTGTCCGCCGTAATATCGAAGTCCTGACAAAAATCTCAGATCACCGCCATTACTAGTAAAAAAAAATGATAAAAAAATGTCATAATTCTATCCCCTATTTTGTAGGCACTATAATTTTTGTGCAAACCAATCACTATGCGCTTATTATGTTTTTTTTTAACCAAAACATTTGGAAAACTGAGGATATTGGGATATTTATTATAGCAAAAAGTAAAGAATATTGAGTTTTTTTCAAAATTGTTGCTCTTTTTTTGTTTATAGCGCAAAAAAATTTAAACCGCAGAGGTAATCAAATACCACCAAAAGAAAGCTCTATTTGTGGGAAAAAAAGGACGTAAATTTTGTTTGGGAGCCACGTCGCACGACCGCGCAATTGTCATTCAAAGCGTAACAGTGCTGAAAGCTGAAACTTCGCCTGGGCAGGAAGGGGGTAATACCGTGTTTCCCCGAAAATAAGACACCGTCTTATATTTTTTTTTTCCTCAAGAAATCACACTATGGCTTATTTTCGGGGGGTGTCTTATTTTTATTACAGAAAATAAAGGTTGCCTACCTGAACCACACTTGCGCTTCTTAGCATTTCCTCTGTCCACCTGTAGACTGAGATTATCGTATTCTGCACGCCATTTTTGGACCATTCGGATATCCAACTTCTTCTCTTTGCAAAAAGCCGTAAGATTCTTGCCTCGGGAGTCCTCCACAATTCCTTTCTTGTACTCAACAGAATAACTCTTTCTTTTTGCACTCATCTTGTCTGGTTGTACCACTACAAGATATCACTACAAGATTCGACACTACATCTTATTTTCGGAGATTCGACACTACATCTTATTTTCGGAGATTCGACACTACATCTTATTTTCGGAGATTCGACACTACATCTTATTTTCGGAGATTCGACACTACATCGCTACGTCTTATTTTCGGAGGGGTGTCTTATATTTCTATCTTGCTTCGAAATCCCGCTACGGCTTATTTTCGGAGTACGTCTTATTTTCGGGGAAACACGGTATGTGCACAGTAAGCAAGTGGTTATGCAAATACAAAATGTACATCTATGTTTCATCTCTCGCATAATAATTTTTTTTGATTACTAAATCTAAAACTAAAACAGTCTCTCTGGCTTCCCACACCACCGATCACTGCTGTATTGCAGAGAAACCACCACTTGAATTATCTTCGAAATCTGCCACTCTCGGGAGTAATTTTGACACTTCTAGTTCTGACACTTCTAATCAGAAGTCTGCAGAATACATTCAGTGCACAATAAACAGATTGCTGTTGGTCGCTGAACTCTGCTTTGTATTATACAAACCTGCAAACGTAATTCAAAAAATTGATTGTTGGGGAGTTGAAGGAGCTGAGAGAATTGTATTTTTGCTCTGTCATTAGTCCTTGCATTATTCCAAGAGCTGCTAAAGAGGAAGAGCAAGTTAATTGTGCAGGAACATTTATTGCTGGATCATTGTATTAATTATGGCTGTCATAAAAACTTACAGCTGCATTTTTTTTCTTAATTTAGGTCACTCATACAGAAATCGGTGTCAGAAAATGAAGCGTTTGGTAAGGTTTTTTTTGTTACTATAATGTATTTAGATTGCATTGCTGTACAGAGCAGAACTCAACCTGAAGCTGGACAATAAAACCTGTGGCAAGTCTTCTGTACTCACCCATAGCAGAGAGACCAGTCTGGCCATAGATGGCTCAATTTTCTCTCATTGAGCCGGGATGAAGGACTATCCATTGTGCAGGCAGCCGCAGGTGTCATGAATACATTGGTCCTACCAAACAGAAACTGCAGTGTCGCTGGAGAATGGATCATAGTTGGACATTGAAAGATGGGATTACATCGCTGGATTTTATTTATTTATTTTAAATAAAGGACCTGTCCAGCTGTCTCTGTGTGTTTTTTACACTTTCTTTGTGAAATGGCAGGGGTACAATGTACCTTGTTACCAATTCACATAGAGGGGGAGCCAGGATCTGGTGTAAAAGGGGGCTTCCAGATTTTGAAAAGCCCCCCCACCCGCAGACCCCCACAACCACCGAGCAAGGGTTGTGGGGATGAGGCCCTTGTCCCATCAACATGAGGACATCCTCCCCATGTTGAGGGCATGTGGCCTGGTACGGTTCAGGAGGGGGGCGCTCTCTCGTCCCCCTGTCTTTTCCTGCAGCCTGCCAGGTTGCATGCTCAAATAAGGGTCTGGTATGGATTTTTGTAATTTTTTATGTAATTTTTTGCATGCAAACAGGCAAAAAATTTCTTCAAACGCGTGAATACCATTACAGTCTATAAGACACAAACATGAAAAATCAAAAGTGCTAATTTTATAGGTTAATATGCAAGTTATTGTCATAAAAAGTGTTTGGGGACCTGGGTCGTTTTTTCGTGAGCAGTGATTTTAATAATGCTTAAAGTGAAACAATAAAAGTGAAATATTCCTTAAAATTTCGTACTTGGGGGTTTGTATAATATGCATGTAAAGTAGCGCATGTTTACTGTGTTTAGTACTGTCCCTACACAAAATTTTATTTCTAATGGACAAAAAGTAATTTAAAACTACTCGCGGCTTTTCATGAATTGTAGGGTAACGGCAAAACAGATCAAAGTCATTTAAAAAAACGGCAGGGGTTCCCCCCTCCCCCCAGTCCATTACCCTGCCGTTTTATTTTTCAATGACTTTGATCTGTATTGCCGTTACCCAATAATGAATAGACGCGAGTAGTTTTAAATTACCTTTTTTCCTTTACAAATTAAATTTTGTGCAGGGACAGTTCTAAACATGGGAAACATGCGCTACTTTACAGGCATACTATATACACCCCCCAGGTACGAAAATTTTAAGGAATATTTCACTTTTCCCATAGACTTTAACGGTGTTCGAACAATTTTTTTGCCTGTTCGCATGTTCTGGTGCGAACCAAACAGGGGGGTGTTCGGCTCATCCCTACCAGTAATGTTCCACGTGGCTTGAGCTAGCCATATATGGATCGAAATCTGGCTGCTTCAGCAGGTACCGGCTGAATTTCAATCCATGTGTGGGCACCTTAGTCGTACACAACTCAATATATCAATCAACTTGTGTACTACGAGCCTGTTGGAAAACCTTTACTCGATCAGCGCCTCTGACAATGGTGACCGGTGCATAAAAGTGTATTCTAATGGCAGGGAAATCTCCCCACTGTCAGAATACAATAACTCAGCAGAAGGGATTCCTCCATCCACATCGAGTGTGACATTTTCTCTCTTTCAACCCACCGACAAAAAATAAAAGACTAGTGTATGGCCAGCCTTGGTCAAGTTTTACATTGACTTGTTTGGCCGGGTTGTGCTTGCAGGGCCACCCACAGCTCGGATTCCACATATTTAGCATGGAATGGTACAAAATTCAAGCTTTCTATGGCCAGCCTAAAAGCTGTTAGATTGGTCAGGAAATTATTATCCAGCTGCTGTTCTCTCCTAATCAAAGTTAAAGGGGTTGTAAAGGTACACTTGTTTTCCCTAAATAGCTTCCTTTACCTTAGTGCAGTCCTCCTTCACTTACCTCACCCTTCCATTTTGCTTTTAAATGTCTTTATTTCTTCTGAGAAATCCTCACTTCCTGTTCTTCTGTCTGAAACTCCACACAGTAATGCAAGGCTTTCTCCCTGGTGTGGAGTGTCATGCTCGCCCCCTCCCTTGGACTACAGGAGAGTCAGGACGCCCTCTAACACACAGCTCCTTTCTCTATCTGCAACGTAGGGAGTGTCCAGTCTACCAGCAGGCAAATGACTGTCAACTTCAATATTTACACGTAAAAGGTTCCAAGTGCTTCTCAAGGGCCAATAAGAGAAAGAAACAGTCCCAAGAGCAGCTGTGTGTTGCAATATGGGTTTATCCAGGATCCAGGCTTCCAAGTCAATAAAAAGTCAGAGGAATCCCAAACGTGTGCATTCAGGTTTAGGTGGCTCTATTAAAATGAAACATGTGCGATTTGTTTTGTTACTAATCGCAATTCAAACAACATTTTCATTTTTGAAGTTTTGGATGTATCTAAATCTCCGAATCACAATAGTAAAAAATGTCAATTAATTCAATTATTTGAATTTGAAATGGAAACATATTGCAATAAATACAGTAAGGTATAAAAGTGAAATAAGATGATTCCTGCTTTATAGAACAGAATTGAAAAGATTAGAATAGAATAAAACAGAATACAATTGAATACAAAAGAATAGAATAGAATAAAACTGAATAGAATAGAAAATAATAGAATAGAAGAGAAAAAATATAATAGAATAAAACAGAATAGAATGAATATAGCCATCTTCCGAAATTCGAATTTCAATTAAATAAAATTTTGAATATCCAAAATTAACTTGGAAAATTAACATAACACATATGACGAAACAAAATTATTAACTTTACGAACGAATAAGAAACGTATAAGAAACACATTTTAGAGATGTGCACATGTCTAATAGAAACACAGAAAACATTCTTCTTTCCAGGGTAGGGATTTATCAAAACTAAAGCACACAAAATCTGGAGCAGCAGTGAATAGCAACAAATCAGCCTTTATCTTCAGCTTGTTCAGTTAAGCTTTGAAAATAAAAGATAGAAACTAATTGGCTTCCATGCACGGCTGCTCCAGTTATGATACATTTTCCTACTAGTGTTCACCGGTGCCTGATATCTGGACTAATTACTGTTATTTTAGTGGATTTGTTGCTGACACTTGTTCCCTCTCTTGCATTTTTGCACGCGTATATTAGCATTTTAGGAGTATAATTCAAGTGTTTTATATGTGTATTTTATCTGTATTATTTGTATGACTATTCAGATCATTATAATTTTGGGGTCTACTAAAAATGTGTATAGCTATTGTGCCAGTGCAAACCAACCAGCATTCACTTATTAGTTTGTGGTTTAAAAGGCATTTTTTTTTTAATATGAATTATTGCATTATATGAAGTAAGGTAAAAAAACGTTATGGATGCAGATTCCTTCGCAGCCCCCCTAAATACATACCTGAGCCCGATCTCAATCCAGCAATGTGCATGAAAGCTGTGGCTCTCTCAGCTCTCTCACTGCTCTTTGACTCAGATACAGCAGCAGGAGCCATTGGCTCCCCCTGCTGTCAATCAGAGTCAGTGACGAGGGAACAGGGGGCGGTGCCGAGCAAGTGGCTTGCTATTAGGGCACTTGATAGGGGTGGAGCTCAGAGCTCTGGTGGGGGACCCCAGAAGAAGAGGATCGGGCTGCTCTATGCAAAGCCATTGCATAGAGCACGTAATTATGAAATCAATAAAAAACAAGGTTTACAATAAGTAATTTTCAAAAAGTATTTTCTCTGTTCTCCATGAGCAGGCCCCTCCTACTCCTTCTATATTGAACTGTCTTGTAATCGTGCTACTTTATATTGTAAAAGGCTGTGCAAACTGTTGGCGTTATATAAATCCTTCATTATTAGGGTTGTCCCGATACCGATACTAGTATCGGTATCGGGACCGATACCAAGCATTTGCCAAAATACTTGTACTCGGGCAAATGCTCCCGATGCTTCACTCGATACTTACGTACTGACGGCGGTGATCAGTGCATGAGGAAGTTCCAAGCACGGATCACTGCTGATTTTAAAGCAGCTGAAAGCCGCCGTGTATCCCGTGTATGCCTCCGTGTATCCCGTGCATCCCGCCGTTTATCCTGAGTATGCCGCAGTGTATCCCATGTATGCCGCTGTGTATCCCGTGTATGCCGCCGTGTATCCCCTGTGTATGCCGCCGTGTATCCCCTGTGTATGCCGCCGTGTATCCCATGTATGCCGCTGTGTATTCCATGTATGCCGCCATGTATCCTGTGCATCCCGCCATGTATCCTGTGTATACCGCCGTGTATCCTGTGTATACCGCCGTGTTTCGCTCCCCTTCCGTGCCTCTCCTCCACCCCCTGGAATTGTCAAGATGGAGAGCGGGGTAGGAGCTGATAAATCTGGCTCCTTACTGCTCCGAATGGACAGAGTCAGTGATCACTGAGTGTCCATTCACATAACTGAAACATTGTAATCTGTGATTACAAATGTTTCAGTTTATGAATGAAGAGAAGATGTTGTCCTCACTCCATTTATTTTTAGTGCAGCTGATGCTGCTGAGAAAGGGACAGGGGTACATGTGTCTCTAGTCCCTATCTCTGTCTCAAAGGGAAGATGTCAGAGGTCTGTTAAGACCCCTGATATCTCACCAAAGCCCCCCCCCCCCAACAGGGCTGAAAAAATAAATAAAAAAATAAAGAATAAAAAAACAAAAGAATAAAAAAAATGATTGTAGAAAATAAAATAAAAAAATAAGAAAAAACACACTGACATGGTCCACCCCCCCCCCCCCTTAAAAAAAAGCATTATAAATAAAAAAAAAAATAATAAAAAAAATATTTAAAATTAAAAACGAATTGTTAAAGATAAAAAAAAAAAACATACTGACACATGTGCCGCTGTCACATGAGATTAAAAAAAAGTATCGGTATTCGGTATCGGCGAATACTTGAAAAAAAGTATCGGTACTTGTACTCGGTCTTAAAAAAGTGGTATCGGGACAACCCTAAAAATAATCTAAGATGGGTCACTTTTCAGAGGGCAGCAGAACTGCGGTTGTCAGACATTGGGGTTGATTTACTAAAGGCAAAGAGATTGTGCACTTTGCAAAATGCAGTTGTCCTGGAGCTTAGTAAATGAGCAGAAGCTCTGCTGACCTCCATCATCCATTCATGCGCAAGCAAAAATTATTTTTTTTTTTCCTTGCATATGATTGGATACTCTTTGCAAAGAGAACTTTTCCCTTATTTACTAAGCTCTGGAGCAACTGCATTTGCAGAGCGCATAGTCTCTTTGCCTTTAGTAAATCAACCCCTCAGTTCTTTGTTTGTCAGCTGGAGGTGGGTGGTTTCCATATGAAATATTGCACCGCAACCACAAGCCAAGTGCTTGACTTACGGCTATGGTGCCGCCCTAATCACTAGAATGGGTTGCATTGCATGGCTCTCCGGTCTGCCAAACCTGTTGTCTGAGTTTTGCCGCTCTGAAAACCATGGCAGCATGTACTATAATGGTCGCTGGCCATGTTAACTTGCGGCTTGGTGGTTTGGGGAAGTGGATTTAAAATCTCAACTCAACAGCCTATTTTTGAAATGAACACTAATTTGGACTAGGAGATTGGACTTTAACGGCACACAAGTAGTTAATGTAATTTTCTCGTCTCGATATATATCGCCTGCAATCCGAGTATATTTACACTATTGCAATTTTTTGGAAGTGATATTATAGCATCTCTCTGGGCCATATACCAATAATTACTATACTGCTATTATTTCTGAATGTATTTTTATATAAATCTCTATAATAAAAACCCTTAGATTTTTACATTAACTACTTGTGTGATGTTAAAGTCCAATCTCCTAGTCCAAATTAGTGTTCATTTCAAATATATCGGGACATTGGCACATGTATACCTTTGCATCCACAGTGTCACCCTGTGAGGATGCACATTTAAGCATTTTGTCTAAAAACAGCCTATTTTTACTAAAACCTGGTTTAAATTCTGAAAATAACATTTTGCATATTAGAAACTTCTTCAAAAGGGTTTATTCACAACTACAGGTATACCCCACTTTTAAGTACACAATGGGGTTTATTTACTAAAGATGGAAAGCACAAAAGCAAGTTCACTTCTGCATAGTAACCAATGAGCTTCTAACCCCAGCTTCTTCAATTAAGCTTTGGTAATATAACCTGGAAACTTATTGGTTTTTATGCAGGAGTGAGCCTGATTTTGTGCTTTCCAGTTTTAGTAAATAAACCCCATTGTGTACTTAAAAGTGGGGTATGTCTGTATTGAGTGAATGCTGAGACATGTGCATAGCAAACTTTATATAACTAGACCTAAGTGTTCTATTGATGGAAAAAAAGAAACAACACAATAAGCATCCACGCGATTTCCAAAATGATTGTTGTCCTACCAACATTGATCTCCAACAACTTGCCAGTTAAAGGGGTTGTAAAGGTAAAAAAAAAAATTCCCTAAATAGCTTCCTTTACCTTAGTGCAGTCCTCCTTCTCTTACCTCATCCTTTGATTTTGCTTTTAAATGTCCTTATTTCTTCTGAGAAATCCTCACTTCCTGCTATTCTGTGTTTGATATTCTTTTATTTTCTAATAGATAGGCAGTTACATGTTTACACCAGTCACAATCATCACAACTTAATATATATATATATATATATATATATATATATATATATATATATATATATACTGTATATATATATATATATATATATTAACATATACTTCGTACCCCTATGTTAATCAATAGCAAATAAAAGAAGAAATCCATAATATATTCTTCCATATTTAGGCCTTTAACTCATTACCCATATTCCTTCCACTCCTGTTCTCTTGCAGTCAGGGTTTCCTTAACACTGGTTATACCTTAAAAAAATGCATCTCCTACCTATTATCTTATCCCATAGGATCCCCCTACCCCAAACAGAAACAACAATTAATAAAAAAAAAAAGGGAAACCCCCCCCCCAAACCAACCCCCCCTTCCCTAACAAACAACCTTACTGGAGGTCTACCCCATGCCCATTTTATACTGGACCCTTTCCATATCTCCTAAATTACTTTGACTTCGAGGAAAGTCCCCCCCTCCTCTGACATCAGAAAAGAGTTCCAGGGTGCCTAGGTCTCTAGATACTTTTCCTGTTGTTGGCGTGAGGCGAGGACGAGGTCCTCTAACCTGCTAATCTCCTTCACCTTACGGGCCCACATTTGT
This sequence comes from Rana kukunoris, assembly GCA_029574335.1. Taxonomy (NCBI): domain Eukaryota; kingdom Metazoa; phylum Chordata; class Amphibia; order Anura; family Ranidae; genus Rana; species Rana kukunoris. The sequence goes on along the minus strand of CM056050.1, from coordinate 559,461,807 downwards.
ATTGTTGGAGATGCTGTCGATTTCCACTTCAATGGTATGCAGGCTTTTGCAGCATCCAACAAATGACAAATGAGGGACTCTTTATATTTTTTCTCTGGCATACCATTCATATGTAGAAGGCATAATGCTGGGTTTAAATCTGTAAAACGTTGAGTAATTCGTAAAATCTCTACCCAGAAGCTTTTCAACACGGGACAGTCCCAGAAGATGTGTAACATAGTACCTCCTTCCCTCTGACATCTCCAGCATGTATCTGGAACGTCTGGGAAGATTGTATTCAATTTTTCTGGTGTTTTGTACCATCTAGAGAAAATCTTAAAATTCGTTTCTTGTAGCTTAAGGGAGTATATACTGGCAATGTTTGAAACAAATAAAGAAATTTAGGGAGTATACTCATCTTTATGATGTTACTTCGCCCTAACCACATATGATACCCCGGGTTCCATTTTTCTAATAAATACTTTACTTTTTGTAATAGAGGTGGAAAATTTAGATCAAAAATCGTTGCTACATTTGTTGGGATTAAGGTGACTAAATAGGTGAGAGCTCTGTATGTCCATTTAAACTTAAAGCCTTTTTTGAGCTGTGTTATCGCTATTTGTGGAAGATTTACCGACATTGCTTCTGATTTATTAAAATTAATCCGTAAGTTTGAAATCGAGCCATATCGTTCAAACTCTCTCATCAGTTCCGGGATTGTAGACATCGGATTACTAAGTGTAAATAACATGTCGTCTGCGTATGCTGAGATTTTGCACTGTATATTCTTTGTTTGTATTCCTCCTATATCTTGATTTAAACGTACCATGCACAAAAAAGGTTCCAGTGACAGGGCAAAAAGGAGTGGGGACAGGTGGCATCCCTGTCTGTCCCATTAGAGATATTAAGGGTTTCTGAAAGTATTCCATTAACCCTTACTTGGGCTGATGGACAGGAGTAGATAGCAGATATCCATTGCAGTGCTTTACTACCAAAACCTATATATTGTAATACCGCCTGCATGTACCTCCAGTTCACCCTGTCAAAGGCCTTTTCGGCATCCATGTTCAAGAATACCGAGTGTGTCTTTGTTCTATTTGCTATCTGGAGTAGATTAATAATTTTTGTAGTGTTATCTCGTGCTTCACGTGCAGAGATAAATCCCACCTGATCTAGATGTATGAGGTTCGGTAAATATACTTGGATCCTATTTGCCAGGATTTTTGCGAATATTTTAAGATCCTGATTTAGAAGGGAACTTGGGCGATAGCTTCCACAGAGTCCCGGATCTTTCGCTTTTTTCGGTATCAATCCTATATATGCTAACAAGGTTTCTTTTGCTAACGATGCTGAAGACCCCAGTGCGTTAAAGAGCTTGGTCATATAGTCCACTAGTACGGGGAGTAATATTCTATAATATTGTACTGTTAGTCCATCCGGACTCGGCGCTTTCCCCAGTTTCATCGCTCCCACCGCTTTCTCTACTTCTTCTTTAGTAATAGGTTCCTCTAGTTTTTCCCTAGCTCCTTCCGGGAGTTTAGGCATTAGTGAGTCCGATAGGTATCGTTCTATTTGGTTTACCGTGGGGGAACTGTTCTGAAGGTTGTACAAAGCGTGAAAGTATTTTTGAAATTCTTGAGCTATGTCCCTTGGTTTTGTCACCTTTAAATTATTAGATATAGTAATCTGAGGGATATAGTTACTTAGCTTCTGGTCTCTCAGGGCTCTGGCTAATAGCTTCCCACATTTTCCTCCTGATTCATATGAGATTTTCTTACATCTTTGTATATCCGCCTTTGCTTTATAATAGAGGATTTCTGTGATTTGTATTATTTTTCTAGCTAGTTCTCTTTCTACTGATATAGAGCATATCTGTTTATGCTTCTCCTCTAGTAAAGTTATCTCTTCCAATAGGCCTTTAAGCTGTTTGATCTTTCTTTCTTAATCCTGGACCCGTGTTTTATCAACACACCCCTGATGACCACCTTATGCGCCTCCCATATTATTCCTGGATCACAGTCTGGGGTGTCATTAGTATCAAAATAAAAATGTATCTCTTTGGTCACGTCTTCCAGGACCTCTTTATTTCTTAAAAGGCTTTCGTTTAACTTCCATTGGTTAGATCTAGATTTAGAAAAGTCCTGTAGATCATATGTCAGAAAAATAGGTGCATGATCTGACCAGGTAATGGACCCTATTTTAGATTCTTTCACAGAGTGGAGTTGGGCATGCGGCACCAGAAAAGGGTCTATCCGAGAGTAAGATTTATGGGGGGTAGAAAACAATGTATAATCCCTTTCTTTGGGGTGTAATAATCGCCATATGTCGATTAATTGGTTCTTATGGAGGGTTTGCGTGTACGTAATATGGGAGATAGATGATATCCGTGTCCTCCTTTATGTCTAACGAAAGGTTCAGGTCCCTCCCTATAATCAGATTCCCTTCTGCAAAGGGTCCCCAAGATCTTGTTCAAAAAAGTCACTTGATTTTCGTTTGGGGCATACATAGGGCCAGATTCAGGTAGAGTTAGGCTGGAGTATCCATTGATCCGCCAGCCTAACTGTCACTTTAAGCCGGCGTTTTTGTTTTCTGTAAGCAGAAAACAAGAAACGCCGGGTTGGAGTTCTGATGCGATCGGCGCAATTGAATTTCGCCATCGCATCGTTACTTCAACTTAAAAATGGCGCCGGGGCGTTCCCGCTGATTGACGCTGAAAAAATATGTTAATCAGCGGGAGTCAGAAATTCACGATCTTTTTCGGGCGCGACGCAGTGACTTTACGACGTTTCCGGAAGCGATACGCGACCTAAAGATAAAGCAGCCCCCTAGTGAGTATCCTATGTTAAGTATAGGCGTCGTCATCGCGTCGGAAAAAATAATAATCGCGTTGCTTGCGTAAAACGTTCATGAATGGGGATGTGATGTTATTGACGTTCACTGACAGAATTTGGAGCATGCGCACTGGGATGCATTGACACTCGACACATGCGCAGTACGTTCGCCGCGGGATCGCGCATAGTTTAAATAATACACGCCCCGTACCCGCCCAATTTGTATTCCGCCGGCTCATTTGCGATGCGCTGCCGCAACTTTAGGAGCAAGTGCTTCATGAATAACAGCACTTGCTCCTAAAATTTCGGCAGAGTAACGTAAATGAGAAGCGTTACTCCAGAGCAAAGATGCTCTCATCTACCTGAATCTGGCCCATAGTGGCTAATGTTACCCTTGTGTTACCAATTTCCCCTTTTATAAATAGAAAGAGCGCTGCTACATCATGTCTGGCATCTATATATTTCCATGGTATTCTCTCCGATACCATAATATATACTCCTCTCGATTTTGCCGTTTGTTTTGTGGAGTGATAAACTTCCTGTTATTCTGTCTGTAACTACACACAGTAATTCAAGGCTTTCTTCCTGGTGTGGAGAAAGCCTCTTGAAGGGGGTGGGGGGCAAGCAGGCAAGTCAGGACACTCTCTACTTTGCAGATAGAGAAAGGAGCTGTGTGTTAGTGGGCGTCCTGACACACCTGCTCACCCCCTCAAGAGGCTTTCTCCACACCAGGAAGAAAGCCTTGCATTACAGTGGTGAGTTACAGACAGAAGAACAGGAAGTGAGCATTTCTCAGAAAAAATAAGGACATTTAAAAGTAAAATCGAAGGATGAGGTAAGTAAAGGTGGACTGCACTAAAGTAAAGAAAGCTTTTTAGGGAATATTTTTTTTTTTTACCTTTACAACCCCTTTAAATATTCTATTCCCTCCATGCTTCAACATAGCAGTGTATCACCAAGGAGCCTATAGTCTAGTATTTGTCACAATCTGAGTAAATCGATGACATTGCTGTATCATATTTGTAAATTCCAAGCTAAAAAGGGTTTAGCGACAATTAAATATTGACCATCAGACTGCTGCTGTTCAGGATTATATGAGATTAGTTTAGAGGGGAATTGAACTGCTGAAAACATTTGCAATCTACTCTTTCTGCATGTTTCAAACACAGAAAGATCTATTGCTTGATATAAAGCTATTCCTGACAGTCTCCTTGTAATCTCCGTATGGCCGAGGCCTTCAAGGATTCTCTCTAATGGAGAACAAATTTGATTCCTGAGTTGACCATCTGCTGCTAGTAACCCATCTTTCCGATGTTTGATGTTAGACAGGAGAGTCTGGAACACGGCATACTGGCAGAACTCCAGGAGCCCTGACAACGAGTCCTACCTCCGAAGGCACTGTCACATTGAAGGTAATACGATCATATGTTTCAGGCTTTTTCAACAAGATCCCTAAAGACTTAGTAATGGCACTTTGACATTCATTTGTGCACTTCCAAGTATTAAAGATACATTACCCTTAAAAAAAGTTCCTATACTCAGCTATGTCTAATGTAAGTTTGTAAAGTGTTGGCACTATATAAATCCAGTATAATGATAATAATAAGACAGTGAACATAAAAGATTACTTTTGAACAACTTTGAACCGTTTATAAATAACTGTAGGTCTTATAAATGTCACATTTTTATTTCTGCTACATTTTACAGCAAAACTGTCAGACATTTTAGATGCAGTCAGCTCATTATTTCCTGTAGTCCAGCAGCAGGGGAGAACTGAGAAAGGGCTGAAAACACTACTTAGGATTTTAGCATAGTAGAGGCAGTGATGTCAACTGACTACAGCAAGTTAAAGGTTACAGCTGGCCATACATTGTATATTATAAAAAAAAAATTTACATTTCCTTTAAATTTACCTTTAATTATTTAGTGCAAGGGCCTGACTGATTGCTTACAAATTAAACGTGTTTAGGTTTCACCTCATATTATATGGTTTTGGTAAATCTAAAGGAAAACTGTATAGTGTGTGGCCAGCCTAATGCCGCGTACACACGATCGGTTAAACCAATTAGGATGGTCTGATGGACCATTTTCATCAGTCCAAACCGATCGTGTGTGGGCGCCATCGGTTATTTAACAATCGGTTAAAAAAAAGTCAACTTGTTTTAAATTTAATAGATGGATTCCTAACGGATAGGTCAAAACCGATCGTTAGTAGGCACGACCATCGGTTAAAAATCCACGCATACTCAGAATCAAGTCGACGCATGCTTGGAAGCACTGAACTTCATTTTTTTCTGCACGTCGTTGGGTTTTACGTCACCGCGTTTTGACACGATCGGCTATTTAACCAATGGTTTGTAGGCGCGACGGACCATCAGTCAGTTTCATTGGTTAACCGAAGAAAATGGTCCATCAGACCGTTCTCATCGGATGGACTGATCGCGTGTACGTGGCATTAGTCCACCTTCAAAGAAACAATAATTGCCATATTTTTGCAAGAACAAAAAATGCATTTCTTTACACTGGCGTAGCGGGGGGGGGCAGGGGGGGCTCCTGCACCGGGCGGAAGATTGCGGGGGGCGAAATCCTGGCGTCCGCGGAATGCGCCGCCGCGTTTGGAAAGGCCGCGGCTTTGGCCTAGCTCTGGAACTGTCGGCCATCTTGGTACACCCGGCGGCGGCGCGCCTGGTTGGCTGGTGGAACTGTCTGTCTCCCTTGATGTGGGAGTGGCGGGAAACACCAGCCAACCAGACAGAAGGGCGCGCTGATTGGCCTGGAACATGTGATTACAGCGCGGCAGGAAGTTTCTCCATCTCCAGCAAGGTAAGGGGGGGGTGGTGTAAATCTAAAGGGGTGCTCTGCCTGATCCCCACCTATCCATCTCACAGTCATTTTAGTAAGACTGCTGGGACTTGTAGTTCTTCATCTTCTCCTGGGGCTCATGGAGATTGGAGAACTACAAGTCCCAGCAGGTTATACATACAATAAGGCTCTGAGGTGGCTGTCCGGACACCCATCCACCTAGGAGCCTTATATTATAACCTGCTGGGACTTGTAGTTCTCCATCTTCTCCTGGGGCTCAGGTGCATGCAATCCACCATCTATGGGACTACAAGTCCCAGCAGTAAGAAAAACTGAACAAAGATGGTGGATTGCATGCACCTGAGCCCCAGGAGACGATGGAGAACTACAAGTCCCAGCAGGTTATAATATAAAGCTCCGAGGTGGATAGATGTCTGGACAGTGACAATTGGTGGCACAGTGGTGACGATTGGTGGCACAGTGGTGACGATTGATGGCACAGTGGTGACAATTGGTGGCACAGTGGTGACAATTGGTGGCACAGTGGTGACAATTGGTGGCACAGTGGTGACGATTGATGGTACAGTGGTGACGATTGATGGCACAGTGGTGACAATTGGTGGCACAGTGGTGACGATTGATGGCACAGTGGTGACGATTGATGGCACAGTGGTGACAATTGGTGGCACAGTGGTGACGATTGATGGCACAGTGGTGACAATTGGTGGCACAGTGGTGACGATTGATGGCACAGTGGTGACAATTGATGGCACAGTGGCTGCATTTGATGGCATGGCGCCCTGTGATTGGGCGTATGTGGTCATGCGCTAGCGCCCGGGGGGGGGGGAAGTTCTGCCCCGGGCGCCCATAACTCTGGTTACGCCACTGTTTCTTTATTTTTTTGGATAGGAGCCTGCAAAGCATTGCATCCACGACCATTAGAAGGTAGTTGCTATAACAGGCTTGTAGTTCCTTCAGCTCTCTATCTGTACTGACTTTAAGTTGGAGAGCTTGAGAAAGTGTCAATGGAATAGGAGCAGTGGTGGAACTACCAGGGTCGCAGCTGTTGCACTAACGATTGGGCCCTGGTGTTCCGCCACTGGAAGTGGGCCCCATGACAGCAGGAAAGACTTCCGCACCACTGCAAGGTCAGTGGCGAGTTTCTGGTTCTCTTGTCAAGTCACTTGCCCCACATCTCAAGACTGTTGCTTCCCTGCACACTGCAGCTAAACGAGAGAGGCAGAGCGGGGAGTGTGCTGGCCACTGCCTACTAGAGCCGTGTCGGCTGCTATGAGGAGGAGGGCAGTGAACTTTAGAAAGGCTAGAGTGCTAGAGTGCGGAGTGACTACAGGTGGATGCGGATGGGTGGTCACAGTGCTGGGCACAAAAGGAAAAGGTATGTATAGGCCAAGTACTGAGATAAAAACTATAGATGGCTGGGTTCAGTAGTGTAAAAAAATTGAAATCTGCAAATAAAGGTGGGTGGGGTCTAGCTGTCGGCAGAACCCAATGATTACTACAGACAGTAATTGCATGCAAAAAATCTGACAGGCTAGTTGTCCTGAAATCAATCGATGGATCGACTTCAGTACTACCAGCCTGCCTATAAAAGGATTGAATCTTGGTCGGTCCCTGCTGAACTGGTCAAGGTATGATCCATCTATGCCCAGCATTAGCCTTTAAGAGCTAACAGCACCTCTTGCAGATCGAAAAGTATTTTTCCGTATTTGCACCATTTCTAAAGAGACTTTGGGGAAATGTGTATATATTGGAGAACTGTGCTAAATATACAGTAACATTTTAAGACCAGCAGTCATTTAGGCATCACCCACCAGTACCTTATAATGCCACACTTTATAGCATGTGTTGGGAGGATTAGTAGGTCCCTGGAACACAGACAGCAGGTCTCTGGGAGAAGAAAACTGTCTTCACAAAGCGCACTATGGTGATCGTATCGTATGATGCCATCAACATGTATCATATAATGCAGCTAATATACACTTGGTAATATAAGAGTTGCAGAAATTTAAAGTCCAGCTTCTTCTTTATAGAAAATATTGTGAGGCTGACATAGTGCTGAAACTGTGTTTTAACAATTGGTGCATTATCTTTTAAACTTTTAAATGCGCTGTAAATGTGCTGGTGAACCATTTATAAATATGCCCCTAAGAGAAAGCCCTAAAGCACCAAAAAAAAGTTATACACTTATACTTTTTCTCAAACCAGACAAATTTCATTACAAAATAAAAAAAGGGTTTCTTGTCTTGTAATGCTGCTGAGATAAATAATTAATTGGATTTGTATATAAAAATGAAAGACATGCAGTTTGAATACAAAGAAGATGATAGAACTCCCATGACAAAATACATGTTTTATTCTCTTATGATAGTAATAAAAGTTTTTTTGCAACTATTAAAGCCAAGTTGAAGTCATGGAGATAAATGCTGTAAGCCAGGGGTGCCCAACCAGCGGCCCGGGGGCCACATGTGGCCCACATAGCCCTTTGATGTGACCCGCGACTTCCTGCTCTGGAATGGCGCATTGGCAAGCCCAGATCGCAGGTTGCCGACCCGCCATACCACAGCATCAGTGTTGTGACTGAAGCTGGTGGTAGAGGAAGAAAGTGGTTGCGGAGCAGAGCCCCATATGCTTCCTCTACAGCGCCGGCTTTTGCCTAAGGCAAGGTCAGCCCGACCAAATAGGACTCTCAAGTCACCTCTATAGAGCGACTTGTGTCTGTTTATGCTTGCATACCTCTAATCTGAAAAATAGAAGGGAATTCGTCCCCTTTCATCTGGGCGGATCGGAGGGCCTATAGGGTAGCTGTGACCTGTCATCTGCCTGCTCCGCTCATTGTGGCCCTTGACTGGTTACCAAGTTGCTTGAGTGGCCCTCACTCTTCAAAAGGTTGGGCACCCCTGCTGTAAGCCATCAAATAGACATTGCATTAACAGCCCCCATTCTGTGACATCAGATATGTGGGATCTTCATATAAATGTGCAGTCCAATGAGCACCAGTGTTAGATCTAGTGCACACATGAATCAGCACTCAGCCATTTAAATCTGTTTGAGGTTACATGTTAAGGGGTGTGGCTATTACTCTGCTATGCCCGCAGAGCAGCAAGCAGTATTTTCACTGAGGCCTCGTACACACGACCGTTTTCCTCGACAGAATCCATCAAGAAACTTGGTGGCAGAGCTATTTTGCAGAGGAAACCGGTCGTGTGTATGCTTTTCATTGAGAAAACTGTTGTCGAACTCGATGAGGAAAAAAGAGAACAAGTTCTCCTTTTCCTCGTCGGGAGTCTCAATTTCCTCCTCGTGTTCCTCGTCGGGCTGGTTTTCGACAAGAAACACGTTCGTGTGTATGCTTAGAAACCCGCACATGCTCAGAAGGGTGGCGCCAGTGGAATCAAACTTCCCCTTTATAGTGCCGTCATAAGTGTTTTATGTCAGAAAAACCCCAACAAGATTCATTTTGTTCCAGCAGGGAAAAAAATATCCTTCCTGATCCCCCGAGAGGCAATTTTTTCGGATTTTCCTTGGATCAACTTTACCTATAAATGTCAGTACACAGTCTCCCCCAGATCAGGGACATAAACAGTGAAAAGAAAAGTGTAATTTGTGTGGCACTACAATACGCCCTATTAAACCATTCAAAAGAGTAAAAAAATCTAAAAAAATAAAGTATTCAATCGTGCAATTGTGGTGCCTTCTCAATAAAGTGGACGAGATGCAAAAATCCAATGCAGACTTACGAAGTCAACAGTCTTCCATGACCCCTAATGCTAATAAGAGAGTCTGATGCACTTTTTCAAAGTAATGCTTCTTCCTGGATGTGTGCGCTTTCCCCTTTATGGATCCCCCTCCAGACAGTGGAATATCTCCTTCTCCTCCACTCCAGGTCATATGAAAGGTCATATGAAAGGGAATCAGAGCACAGCCTCCAATAGTGTTATACCACTTTATTTGTTAAAATCACAAAAGGACAATAAAATGCACTTACAACAATTGTTATAATGTACAAGCTAATAGTCTCACCGGAAGTGACGTAAGAAGCTCCTCCCAATGTGTTTTGTCATTTTTACATCATCAGAAGCTGCGTCAATTGACTCCACTTATAGCCATATATGCCCTCCTGTATGTTAATGATTACTCTTAACCCTTCATAATACACGCTGAAAAATTGGGTTTTTGGAGTCTCATACACTTCAGGAGGTAGCACAATTGCATGGTTAAATACTTTATTTTTTTAAATTGTTATATTAAATCTAATGGTTTAATAGGGAAGTGTATTGTAGCATCATACCAATAACACGTTACAAATCCTAAAATAATCATTAGATATGTGCATTCCCGTTCGTACGAAAATGTTCATAATGTGTGCATATACGAAAAAATTAAAGCACCAAAATACGAAAACGACGGGATTACGAATGAGTCGCATAATGAACAACCGCATATACGAACGAACGAACGATCCAACGAAAATACGACAAAACGAAAACGGCAAAAGAACGGAAATGACATCTATAACAAAATATTTGCATTCTGTATTTTGTTTGAATCCTTTTTCTGTTTGTATTTTCAGTCGTATGTTCATTGTTCATATGACGTCTATAACAAAAGATTTGCATTTTGTATTTTGAATTCCTTTTTTCTGTTCATATTTTGGATTCAAAATTCAGAATGCAAATCTTTTGTTATAGATGTCATATGAACATACGACTGAAATTAACAAAAGAAATAGGATTCAAGATACAGAATGCAAATCTTTTGTTATAGATGTAATTTTCGTTTTTTTTTTTTTGAATGGGCAGTGAGTGAGTGTAGTTAGTGAAGCAGCTTCTCTTTTGTGCTGAGTACACTAGTACAGTGAGTAGTACAGTAAAGCCAAATAAACTTTTCTGTGGATTTTCATCTGAAGGGAGATCAGTTGGCCAGACTTTTGAACCCAAAAATTGTTTTTAAACTCCATCAGAAAACCAACAAATTTTCTGAGAACGAACGGAAAACTATCATTTTTATGTTTGTTGTTAAAAAAGTCTGACCAAGTGTATGGGGCTTAACAATAGTTAATATGGATGAGCCGCATGTTAAAAGTGCCGAAAATGCTTTTTCTGTTCGTATTTTCAGTCGCATGTTCATATGACATCTATAACAAAAGGTTTGCATTCTGTATTTTGAATGCAAAATACTAACAGAAAAAAGGAATTCAAAATACAGAATGCAAATCTTTTGTTATAGATGTCATATGAACATACGACTGAAAATACGAACAGAAAAAGGAATTCAAAATACAGAATGCAAATCATTGACGAAAATTATTGTCTAACAAGTAACGAACATGAATTAAACAGAATAACGAACCATCCCGCATGAACGAAAATAATACGGTAATGAAAATACGAAACGATTGGAATACGAAAAAACAAATGGGAACGAACAGGAAAACGGGCGTCTTACGAAAAAAGAATGGAAACGAACCTACGGAACGATACGAAACAAAAAAAAAATTCTGTGCACATGTCTAATAATCATAATATGTGGAAGTTTTATGTGGAAAATTGGGGTTTTACTTATTTAGAGAGTGAATTTGCAACATTTTCGTCACTGAAATAGAAAAGAAGGGTAAACTGCAATATAGCTATAGGTGTGACTTTAAGAAAGTAGGCAATAAGGCCCATCTGCCTTGCTGTCTACATTTACATTAGGACATGCTAGCTTCATCAAGTGTCAATTTAAGGCTTTCTATATAATTACATCCTGATTGTATCACAATTGTTGTTAAAGCCCAGAAGAAGGGGAAGTCCTTATCTCCCAAACTGCATTGGCTATATCTGATGTTGCAAACTAATTTCAATTGAAATATAAGTTTGTACTAAAAAAAAAAAGTTTGTACTAGGCATGCTTATCCTCACACTCAAAAGTTATTCATGTGTATTTCATTAGAATACACGAGGATTCTGCTTCTGACCTTTTAAAGTGCATGATAGAGAAGTCTGGATGTTTATATTATGTGTTGCAGACCTCAGTGAAGAAGAATATATTATGGGAGAAAGAACGAACTTGCTGACAAGATTAAAGGAAGAAAATATTTCTCAGGTAACTATCTACACATAAGGCAAAGTCTCTGGGCTTGTTCACGCTAGTGTTTGGGGGGAGGGGGGTCAGTAAAACCCAATGGTTGAGACATGATTTTACCACCCCCAATCTGCTACTCCCCCTTTAGCTGTAGAGATAGTTACCAGGGGCCAGATTCAGAAAGGAATTACGCCGGTGTATCTACAAATACACCGGCGTAATTCGAATTTCCCACCGGCGTATCATTGTTTTCTATTCAGAAAACATGATACGCCGGATTTACGCTAAGATCCGACTGGCGTAAGTCACTTACACCGTCGGATCTTAACCACCTGTCCACCGCCCACCGGCGGGCGGAGGACTCCATTGTTCTGACATCACGTCATATGACGTGATGTCTTTTTAAAGCCGCGGGCGCGCACGCGCCGCCGCCGGCGCGCACCCGCCGCTCTGCGGGGATCCCGTGCGAGTGCCCAGCGGCAACGATCGCCGCCGGGCACACGCGATTGCCCAGTAACTGAGCGGGGACGTGGAGCTCTGTGTGTAAACACAGAGCTGCACGTCCCTGTCAGGGAGAGAGGAGAGCGGTTGTGTTCCTTGTACATAGGGACACAATCGGTCACCTCCCCCAGTCACCTCCCCTCCCCCCACAGTTAGAACACTCATAGGACACACATCTAACCCCTTCCCCGCCCCCTAGTGGTTAACCCCTTCACTTCCAGTCACATTTATACAGTAATCAATGCATATTTATAGCATTGTTCACTGTATAAATGTAAATGGTCCCAAAAATGTCACAAAAGTGTCCGAAGTGTGCGCCATAACGTCGCAGTCCCAATAAAAAAATAAATTGCAGATCGCCGCCATTAATAATAAAAAAAAAATATGCCATAAACTATCCCCTATTTTGTAAACACTATAAATTTTGCGCAAACCAATCGATAAATGCCTATTGTATTTTTTTTTTACCAAAAATATGTAGAAGAATACGTATCTGCCTAAACTGAGGAAAAAAATATTTTTTTATATATTTTTGGGGTTATTTATTATAGCAAAAAGTAAAAAATATTGATTTTTTTTCAAAATTGACGCTCTATTTTTGTTTATAGCGCAAAAAAATAAAACCGCAGAGGTGATCAAATACCACCAAAAGAAAGCTCTATTTGTGGGAAAAAAAGGACGCCAATTTTGTTTGGGAGCCACGTCGCACGACTGCGCAATTGTCAGTTAAAGCGACGCAGTGCCGGAAGCTTAAATTTCATCTGGGCAGGAAGGGGGTGTAGGTGCACAGTAGGCAAGTGGTTAAATGTAATGTTCCGCCGGCCGCTAAGTGGCGTTTACATCGATTTCTCATTTGACTATGCAAATGAGACAGATACGCCGATTCACAAAAGTTTTTGCGCCACCTCGTTGTCGTTTACGTTGTTTCCGTAAGCGTAAACTTACCCCTGCTATATGAGAGGTACGTTTACGAAGATCCATCGTATGCCATGTTAAGTATGGCGTCGGGACATCGTCGTCTTTTTCCATCGTTAACGTCGTTTTACTAAGTCGTTCGCGAATAGTTATTTGCATAAATGACGCTCACGTCGGATTCAACAACGTTTTCCGACGTGAGTTGGAGCATGCGCACTGGGCTATTTTTACAGACGGCGCATGCGCAGTTAGATCGGTGCGGGGGCGTGCTTAATTTAAATACAAGCCACCCCCTTTGAATTACGCGGCCTTACGCCTGGCCATTTACACTACGCCGCCGCAAATTACGGAGCAAGTGCTTTGTGAATACGGCACTTGCTCCAGTAAATTGCGGCGGCGTAGAGTAAATGGCATATGCTACGCTGTTGCCGATTCTTTCTGAATCTGGCCCCTGGTGTGCACGCATGCTGCGGATGCTTTGCTCCCTATCGGGAGTCTTTCAAGTGAGCACGTACAATGTACATGGTTGTGGCGTGCTAGCCTGGGATTCAAGTTGTGAAAGCAAGAGGTGAGGACGCAATACAGTGCCTCCTCACTGCCTTTCAAATGTGTTTATATCGCTTTTCAGAGAGCAAGCTCGTATAAATGAACCCTTTTGGGTATTTAGCCCTGGTCATGCAAAATCCAGGTGCATCGGCTTCTAGTAGACCCCTGAGAATTCCTCCCACACCTAAAAGCTGGAGCCTCCTGAACCAGGGCTAAATGCCCAGTGTGCATTGAGCCTAAAGCGGCGTACACACGACCGAGGTTCTTGCTGGAAACCTCGATGGGCAGAACACATCGTTCCGCCCGTCGAGGTTCTCTGCCGGCCGTCGAAATCGGCGACCCGCCCGTCGGGAATGGCAACCAGCCATTCATCCAGGCGGGCCGTCGAGCAAAAAGAGAGCGTGCTCTCTTTTCGCTCGACGGGATTCCCGACGGGCGGGGCGAGCGCTCTGTGTACACACGGCCGAGGTCCTCGCTGGAATGCAGCTTCCAGCGAGGACCACGGCCGTGTGTACACAGAGCGCTCGCCCCGCCCGTCGGGAATCCCGTCGAGCGAAAAGAGAGCATGCGCTCTTTTTGCTCGACGGCCCGCCTGGATGAATGGCTGGTTGCCATTCCCGACGGCCGGCAGAGAACCTCGACGGGCGGAACGAGGTGTTCGGCCTGTCGAGGTTCTCTGCCGTGTGTACGCGGCTTTAGACATGAAGCAGGATCTAAGAATGGAGGATGGGCAAATGGTTGAAAGGTTTGGCTTCTCCATTCATAGATTGTGTTTCATTTATGAAAGCTGTAGTACAAATTTCTATGGATGGAGGATTCAGGCGGAAAGTTTGGGCATAGTTAAGTACTCTTGATGACACTCCTGTGACAGCTCCTTAGTTTTATTAAACCCCACCACATCAGAAGATTACAGGGGCAGGGGCATGGATAGAGGAGGATATCTACTAACACAAGAGACATCAGCACAAGGGACACATCCTACTTATTGTAAAGTATCCCTTGTGCTGATTTTTAAGTTTTTTATATGGGCTGCAGTTAGACTTTTTTTACTCTGTTCAAAAGAAGATTCTATCAAGTGTAAAGAGAAGCCCAGAGTGAGACGAAGGCTAGGCGCAGGGCTGGCATGACAGCGCAGCAGGGCAGGAAACCAGTATAGGGGTTAATTTATGGGAGGGTAGCAGGCCATGGTAGGGGGTGGTGTTGTAGGTTATTTCCTGGGGGTAGGAGGGGCCAGGGTCCGGTGGTCAGACTCTGGCCATCAGATGAAGAAGGAGCTCCCACCCCCCACCCTAATTTTGGTGTGCTATGTGTATTTTGTGATTGTGGGGTTGGGAGTATCGGTTGGGGATCTTCAGAGGCAGTTGAAATTAAGACCAATAATGGCAAAGTGAGGAATGGGTATCAGTGTTGGAAGGTAGTCCTCGAGTCGGCGTGCTGCGACTGTGGACCTTGTTTAGCCACGCTGATACATAGATAAAGTTTGGTCAGTGCCTTTGATGATCCTCAACATTGGTTGTGAAGTATCTGGGTTAATAATTGTAAATAATGTTATGGTTAAAATGGCCGGTACAGTGCAATTTAATCCAAAATGGGTGTCGTTTGCTTATTTAATAAGGTATGCAGGGTTATGGTAGTTGGGAATAAGTTGCTTGCATCTGCTTGCAATAGTCAAGTGCACACACCTAGCAGTACCTGCACATATTGTACCCACAGCATCTTCAAAATCCCACCCGCTACTCCTAAATTCCCCAGAAACTTCTGATTAGCAAAGCTCTAACATCTCTGGGGGTGTTGAAACTTGATGCTCTGTCCTGTCTCCCATGTTGCTATTGGTTCATTTTAATGATGAGCTTACCAATATGAAAGTACGTGAAGTAGGAAGAGGTGGGCGCTCTTCGACACTATTTGTGTAGCGCTACCCCCGAAGGAGCCGCTGGTAAGATTTGGGACCGGCGTGTTACCTCTGTAGCTTGTCTAGGGGTATGATGAAAGGCAGATGGTGTGAGCAATGATAGAATGTCCAAACAGCAAGATGTCGTTTTCTGTGCTTTTATTCTTGTGCCCAACATGGCAACAGGTAACTTCAGGTGAATAGAGGAAAAGTGATGAAAGGAGAAGTTGTAGGTGCAGGCCTTAACTATGTAGAGAAGCATTCATGCTTCAATGATACCTTTGCTTCGTCGCCACTCCAGCCGGAGTGGGTGTAGTGTACCCGGACAGTCTCCCTCACAGAACTGGCAGCCGGAGCATCACTCGGAACCCTGAGAAGGAAGCAAGCCTCTGCCACAGACTTGGCTCAATAGGATAGGAGAGGTACCTCTGCCACAGGCCCTTGCTCTGGAACGTAACTTGGTGGAGCGATTCCTTCTCAGTAAAGTAGTTTGCCTGAATTGTCTTCAGGTAGGTCTTGATATTGGGTGATTGACTCACAGGTTGCCATAGAACAAACTCCCAGTGTCCGGTCACCTTGATCCTGATGGCTTGTCTGGGCCCTATTGGATCGCCTGCCTCCGGGCTCTCCTCAGACTGACTCCCCACCGATCAGCGCAACTCGCTTGGGATCTTCTCTTAGAAGTGAGGACCCAGTAAGTCACTGGGGCCTCTCTGCAGCTTTAGTTGCTCCGGGCCATGAGGGCCCAGGGTTATGGTAGATCATAACCCCGAGGCCTGTGATGTGCGCACACCTTAAAGGTGGGTGCCGCACCCGGATCCAACCTCGATCTCCCGACGCCAAGATGGCGCCCTCAAGAAGTTCCTTCCCAAGCATGCCCTGCAAGGGAAAACATCCTCTGATTGGCTGCTGGCAAGAAGGCGCTCTCGCTGGTCTCCACTGCTGCCACCTGTCGTTCCAAGATGGTAAGGTATCTCTGGAACACAGGATGAAACAACAGCACAGCACTAAACGAACATAAATCATATGGATGAGAGCTGTGTAGCTCTCTTATCCCCCTCTAAATTTGAACAGCTTTGCCATGTAGAATGACCTTGGGGTTTAGACATAAATGATAAAATCACTTTATAGAAACACTTTATAATGAAAGTAAAATAAAGTTACAGTGGAAAATGGTCCATAATATCTTATAGCATGTTATATTATCATCAACACATTTTTCCTACAATGACCACCATGTGCCTGCTTATTAAATTATATACATTTGTTCTGTTTACTCTAGATTCCACCGTATGAGCCCTGGAACCCAGCACATAACCAGTGTTCAAATTCTAATGGATGCACTAATGAGATGGTGAGCACACGTGAAAGGCCTATGATGGCTGTACAAATGTAAAATGTAAAAGTGGAAATTAATAATTGTTCTTTTGATTAACTGTAAACATATGTGAGTCTATGTTGAAATCCTATAAATAATGACTAACTGCACAAAATAAAATGAGGTAAATGATAGGCATGGATGATAATGTGGCCATTTAAAGTAGATTTATGAGAGGAAATCTCTTATAATTTAGGGAAATCCTTGGGGACCCCCAGGTCACCAGAAATAGTGTCCCCATTGTAAGATTTCAACTCTATTACTTTTCTGGGGACAACCCAAAATATGGGATTTTCTTTTACTTTCACTTTCAATGATAATAGTAAAGAGGACAAATAGAGAGGGAGAATCTCCCTAAGGGCTCTTTCACAGGGAGCGGTCCGTTTTTCGGTCCGCTCCGTGTGTCCGTCGGCTCAGCGGGGGGTCTCCGCTGAGCTGTCGGGCGGACAGGGCGGTCCCCGCACACTGTGCAGGGACCGCCCTGTCTCTCCTCCGCTATCCCCTATGGGGAATCGGATGGAAACGGACCGTCTGTCCGTTTGCATCCGATTCGTTCGGCCGGACGGAAGAAAAATAGGACATTCTTCCGTCCGAAAAAACGGATGCGGATCTGGCGGACGTTAGCGGATGCATCATCCGCTAATGGATCCGCTCCCATAGGGGTTCATTACAAGTTCGTAAACGGACTTGTAATGAACGGACAGGCGGAGCGGACGTGAGAAAGGGCCCTAACAGGGGCACAAACAGCAATAGAAACCTGACAGATGTTCTAATTCATCTCCCCTCTATCCAAAACTACAAAAAAAGTTTTGCCTTTAGTTATGATTTGATTTGTGTCCTTTATATCTGTATAGACTAAAAGTGGATGTGAAACCTGATTCATGAAATTTGACCTGGGCACATATATCTGTAGTGTTTCTCTTCAAAGCACTATGTCCTATGTGTTTCTGCTACTGATTTTAAAGGGGTTGTAAAAGTAAAAGTTTTTTTACCTTAATGCATCCTATGCATTAAGGTAAAAAAACATCTGACAGCTCTTTCACAGGGAGCGGTCCGTTTTTCGGTCTGCTCCGTGTGTCCGTCGGCTCAGCGGGGGGTCTCCGCTGAGCTGTCGGGCGGACAGGGCGGTCCCCGCACACTGTGCAGGGACCGCCCTGTCTCTCCTCCGCTATCCCCTATGGGGAATCGGATGGAAACGGAACGTCTGTCCGTTTGCATCCGATTCGTTCGGCCGGACGGAAGAAAAATAGGACATTCTTCCGTCCGAAAAAACGGATGCGGATCTGGCGGACGTTAGCGGATGCATCATCCGCTAATGGATCCGCTCCCATAGGGGTTCATTACAAGTCCGTAAACGGACTTGTAATGAACGGACAGGCGGAGCGGACGTGAGAAAGGGCCCTAACAGGGGCACAAACAGCAATAGAAACCTGACAGATGTTCTAATTCATCTCCCCTCTATCCAAAACTACAAAAAAGTTTTGCCTTTAGTTATGATTTGATTTGTGTCTTTTATATCTGTATAGACTAAAAGTGGATGTGAAACCTGATTCATGAAATTTGACCTGGGCACATATATCTGTAGTGTTTCTCTTCAAAGCACTATGCCCTATGTGTTTCTGCTACTGATTTTAAAGGGGTTGTAAAAGTAAAAGTTTTTTTACCTTAATGCATCCTATGCATTAAGGTAAAAAAACATCTGACAGCACCGCCCCCGAGCCCCCGTTTTACTTACCTCACCCCTCGAAAGTCCGGTGCACGTGCTGGTTGTCCTGTTCGGTTCCCAGCCTGGCCGTTGATTGGCTAGGCTGGGCGGATTGATAGCAGCGCAGCCATTGTCTGGCGCTGCTGTCAATCACAGCGGATGACCGGGCGGGGCCGAGTGATACAGTCGGCGGCTATGGCCGCCGCTGTATCACGGGAGCGCGCTTGCAAAAGCTTTCCACCGTGCTCACTCGCTCGCATGAAGGTAGAAAGCTTTTGCGAGAAGGAGCTGAGACAGCCGCCGAGGGACCGCAGAAGACAGCTTTCGGGACACTCTGTGCAAAATGAACTGCACAGTGGAGGTAAGTATAACATGTTTGTTATTTAAAATAAATAAAAACAATTTAGTGTCCCTTTAAGGCCATTGCCTAGTGGGTTGTAAATAGGGTGACTGACCACGTGTCCCGGATTGCCGGGGACAGTCCCGCATTTTGCAGGTCTGTCCCAGGCATCTTCATTCCAGGACAATACTAATGCCCCCAAAAAAGGCCGCCACATCACCGCTTTACTCACTGACAGTACTTGTTCTGGCCGGGAATGCCTAAAGGAGCACAGTCCCCGCCCCCTGCTTGTGATTGGAGAAATCATAAATCCCGCCTCTTGTGTCCAGTCACTGTGCTGTGATTCGTTACACCACAAGCTGATTTTTGGGAAGGGGGGGGGGGTGTCCCTGAATGGTAGTTTGGAAATATGGTCACCCTAGTTGAAAATTGCTTTCCAGTTACAAGAAAACTCAGCAATATTGTAATTGGTCATATTAGTGTTGTCATGACTTCCTCCTTTCAGCCATGTAGTAGTCTTTTGAAGTGCGTAACTCTTTTTTTTTATTAAAATAAATGAGCCCCCTATAAAGCAAGCAATTAATACTATTCTGTTCAGCTGGGCCGGCTGCATTACTGAATGCCTCTGTAGTAAAAAGAAAAATTTGCTAAAAAATCTTAAACATTTGACACTCCCAGGAGTCAGAAGTTGGCATCCCCCACTGTGCTCTGTGGTTCTTTTCACCAATCCCTACATCACCATAGCACACAGGGGTCAGTAGAATAAACCATAAAGTACAACAGGGACCAGGCATCCAACAGACAGTTGAGTAAGCTTCTCTTCAATTCAGTGGCGGCTAGTGCTGAACATTTTGAGGGGGGGCACAAACGGAAAAAAAAAACAATTGCAGCCTCACTGTGCCCATCAAATGCAACCACTGTGCCCATCAGATGCAGCCACTGGGCCCATCAAATGCAGCCACTGTGCCATCACTTCTCACCACTGTGCCATGCCATCAAACGCAGCCACTGTGCCATGCCATCAAACACAGCCACTGTGCCATCAATTGTCACCACTGTGCCATGCCCTCAAACGCAGCCACTGCGCCATCAATTCTCACCACTGTGCCATGCCATCAAACACAGCCACTGTGCCATCAATTGTCACCACTGTGCCATGCCATCAAATGCAGCCACTGTGCCATCAATTGCCCCCCTTGTGCCATGCCATCAAACGCAGCCACTGTGCCCATCAACTGTTGCCACTGTGCTAGTTGTCGCCACTGTGCCCTTTAATTGTCGCCACTGTGCCAATTGATGCCACTGTGCCCTTTAATTGTCGTCACTGTGCCCATTGTTGCCACTGTGCCCATTGATGCCACTGTGCCCATTGTCGCCACTGTGCCCATTGTCGCCACTGTGCCCATTAATGCCACTGTGCCCATTGTCGCCACTGTGCCCATTGATGCCACTGTGCCCATTGTCGCTGCTGTGCCCTGTAAAATGCCCCTCTCCCCGCCCGGCACTTACCTTTCTGGGGGTCAGCCATCCTCCTTCCACGTCCCTCGATGTCTTCTCCCGCCCTCGATGATGCTTCAGCCAATCAGGTTACCGGTTACCAGAAACGGTGAACCTGATTGGCTGAGACTCTGGCTCTGATAGGCACTTTCACACAGCCAACCAGCTGCCGTTATTCAGGTGGCCAGCGCTCACCATCCGGCCATCTGAATAGTCGGCGGCAGCGGCAACAATAACATAGATTCATGCAATGCATGAATCTATGTCATTGTAATCAGTGGCGGTGCGAGAGCCAGAGGTGGCGGCGCTCCGGCGCCCTCTATAGGTTCACCACCACTGCTTCAATTCAAGATGGCGTGAGCAGTGGGACAGGTAAATTGCATGCTTTACATACTGCTTTTTTACTTATTTCATTTTTAAAAATCAACAAGGACACTTTAACATTTAAGAATTTAACAACTCGGGTCTCTGTAGTTTATGCCTTTACTTGTAGCTTCCAGGGTCATTGATCCTTCCATATATTTTATTAGGATACTCAGTTTGTTACAGGTTTTATCATCAGAAAGCTTATCTCAGTCTGGTTTATTTTTTATCAGGAACTGGATGACAATAAATCAGAATCAATGGGAACATTAAAAAGATTGCAAAAAATGGTCAGAACAAAGAAAACCAATGACGATGTTAGACATTCTTTGTTGCAGTGTAAGTATCTGACATGTCTCTGAAGCAAAAGGACATCTGGGTTAAAGGGGTTGTAAAGGTTTGTTTTTTATTTTATAAATAGGTTCCTTTAAGCTAGTGCATTGTTGGTTCACTTCCCTTTTCCTTCCATTTCCCTTCTAAATGTTTTTTTTCTTTGTCTGAATTTCTCACTTCCTGTTCCTCCTCAGTAAGCTTGCCCCATTATCCAAGACGTTCTGGCTGGGGGTTAGTCAGCGTGCTCGCCCCCTCCCTTGGGACTACATCCCTGTGGTGAGACGCTGTGTTCAGATACCCAAAGCCAGATACAAGTCCAAAGGAGAAAGAAGATTTACGGTCCAAGGCCCCAGACTATGGAACGCTTTACCAACCAGCATTCGGTTGGAGGAGAACCACTTGGCCTTCAGAAGAAAGATCAAAACTCATCTCTTTAAGGGCCCTTTCACACGTGCGGACCGTTTGTCCGTTTTTTTACGGATGAAAAACGGACCGCAATGCATCCCTATGGGATAGCGGACGTTAGCGGATGAGCATCCGCTAACGGCCGTTTACATCCGTCTCCGTTAAGCTCCGTTTTTTTTAACGGAAGAAAACCCTAATTTTTCTTCCGTCAAAAAAACGGAACGGACGAAAAAATGTTAGCGGACGATCCGTTTAACATCCGATCCGCTAACATCCGTTTTTCATCAAAATATGTAATATAAAAAAAGTTCTAAAAAAAAAAAAAAACGGATGAAAAAACGGATGGAAAAACGGATGGAAAAACGGATGAAAAACGGATGAAAAACGGACGAAAAAACTGATCAACTGATGAAAAAAAACGGACCTAAAAAACGGTACGCACGTGTGAAAGGACCCTTAATGTCAAAGGAGACAGGAACAATGAGTGCCCAGAGGCGATTTAATTTGCATGTGCTGCGTTATATAAGTTTTTCACTCACTCACATTTAGAAAATAAGAAACAAACCTTTACAACCCCTTTAAAGTTTATTTCTGGGCAAAAGAGAAAAACAAACATAATCAGTGCATCCATCCAATACATGCATATTTTCATATGTTTTCTCTTTAAAGTGAAACATATGTTGATCCTGCCAGACATGCAGTGAGCTCATTAAATAGGAACTGCTCACATAATTTGTATTAAAAACATCTTTGCCATTCTGAAGCTTCCCTCCGACAACTTTGCATAATATTTTAAATCTACTGTGATTCAAATTGCCAAATATGCTGCAGAAATCTCCCAGCACTAAGTCTGGCTGCATCCATGTTAACTGTGGGCAGCTGAAGCTGCTGCCTGTTCACTTCCTGGATTTACACAGACATACTGAGGTACACCTCCAGGTCTACAGCTCTCATTGGCCCTCTTATGACCCACCCCTCTCCCTTCCTGGCAAACTCTCATGAGAGTGAGAGAGAGAGAGAGCTTTACACGATGTCATAAGCCTACACTGATGACCAGACAAGAAAGAGGAAGTGGGCTGTATACAGTATTTACTGTCAGAAAACAAATGTTTTACTATCCAAAGTTAAAACAACAAGGACTGAAGATTTAGTAGATGGAAAGTTGAAAAAATTACTTGACCAGTGTAGATAAGATGTCCCAACCTTCTTATGACTGCCAGACCATAATATATACTCTAGCCCTAATCTTTTTAACGATTAAAGAGACCACTATTGGAATGGAGTATAAATGGCCACAGCAGCCTTTTTTTGACAAAATATTAAATATAACATTCTTTAACCCATAAACAACTAACCCCAACTATCAGTCGCCCAGCCTGGTGGTCTTTGATGGCACCCCCCAAATTTAGACTTTGTTCCACTTCTACACTGCAGGACCTTTTACCCTGATAGGCCTCCAGCCGTAACACACCAGCTCGGAGACAACCCACTACCCGCAGTGCAACTATTACCATATACAGCCAAACCATGTCAACTGGAATCCACCAGAGGGGCACATACCACCAATGAGTCCCCCACACTTCCATCTCATAGGTTTTCTTGCCAGCATCAAAGACCACCCATAGCCAAACTCTCTGCTGCCATGACGTGTCCAGCTCGCACTGCACCTGCAAATACAGAAAAACTGACCACACAAACCAGGAGGGTGAGTGGGAAACTGTTCCTGTCTCAGCTCCCCTCCTTTGCTGCCCGTGGCACTCCACATCCCTTTACATAAGTTAAACCCCTCCCTCTCCTTCTGTTCTCCTCCAATCCTGATTCCACTTTTCCATTATTATCCTTAACCCCTTTGTTGTCTCCCTTATCACCCTGTCATGCCGGCCCTTTGCTAGAACTCTTTTCTCCTCTGAGGCCGCGTACACACGACCGAGAACCTCGGCAGAATCCAGCGAGAAGCTTGCTGGGATCCATATTCTGCCGAGATACTCGGTCGTGTGTACGTTTTCGCCGAGCATCCCGTCGAGAAAGCCGTCGAGCCAAAATAGAGAGCAGGAGTTGGTGCTGCTAAGGAGGGAATACTATGTTTGTGAGCCAGATAAATAGTAACTTTGTTCTGATGTGTGAATATTCTTCCTGCACCCTTTTTTGACAAATCTTTTTCTGCATGCCTTACCCAATAAACCCATTAACCAGTGTCGGCTGGTGGGTCGGCGGGTCTTCTCCACCAGCCGTGCTCTACACTCTTCTCCTCCTCCTTCCTCCTATGCATCCAATAGGATCACCTGGCATTTTGGCAAATCAGGAAACAGGTCTCATAACCCACTTACTGATTGGCCGGAAGGAGGATTAGTGTGAGAATAGTGGATATTCATTTGCTGTTGTCATACAACTGGTTGACTCCGAGCTCATCCTTTTTTGAAGCCTACTGGAGCCTCTGGCTTTAATCACATGCTTAAAAAAAAAAACCCTATTGGAATCCATGGGCAGACGATTGGATGGGGGATGGTGGCGGCACCTGTGCGCCCTCTATGGATGGTCCGCCACTGCCATTAACAGTACTTAATATTGGTCATCTGTCAATCCAACAATGAGCAAGCAGGAAAGCTGCAGACGTAACTGCCAATGTTACTTTAGGAAGCTAACATAGGTTTTCCTCGGTTGCACAACGGTGCTGTTGCAGTAACTGGATAATATCTGATGGAGCCACCTTGCAAACTGACACGTAGGACCGAGAGCAGGGGGAGGGAGAAGCTGGAGCCACCCTTCAAGTTGATGAAAGTGATAACTTGGAGCAGAAAGGAGGAAGTTTCAATGGTTTCATCTTAGGATACAGCAGATCATAGACAATGAGAATGGCAAGGGAACAACCAGAGGATTGGCTGTAATAGCATTTCCACAGACAATAGAGAAATGGCAGGATTAACCAGGTATTTACTAAAAATGCCAAGATGCATTAAGGCTAGAAAACACTTTTAAACACATACTGTAGGGGTAGATTCAGGTAGAATAGCCTATCTTTAGGCGTGCCTAGCGTCTGGTATTTACACTGAGCCGCCGCAACTTTTTCAGGCAAGTGCTTTATTCTCAAAGCACTTGCCTGTAAAGTTGAGGCGGCGTAGCGTAAATGACCCGGCCGAATTCAAATTCGGCGGGTAGGGGGTGTGTATTATTTAAATGAAGCGCGTCCCCGCGTCAAACGAACTGCGCATGCGCAAGCCGTAAATTGATCCCAGTGCGCATGCTCCAAATCTCGACGTCAATATGACGTGTAAACGACGTGAACGGCACTTTCACAAAGCCCTATTTGCGAACGTTTTACGTAGACGATGTAAACGACGTGAAAAAAACGCCGGCATGCCGTCCATACTTAACATTGGCTGCGCCTCATAAAGCAGGAATAACATTACGACGGTACTACTCTAACGCAAACGACGTAAAAACAATAGCGCCGGCCGGGCGTACGTTCGGGAAATCGGCGTATAGGCTCATTTACATATTTTAGACGGGAACGCTACCTAGCGTCCAGCATAAAATATGAAAATAAGATTCAACAGCGTAAAGACTTATGCCTGTTGGATCTTATGGAAATCTATGTGTAACTGATTCGATGAATCAGGTGCATAGATAGGAGGGCCAGACGCTTAAATAAGACGGCTTATCTGGAGATAAGCCGGCTTATTTCTTTCCTGAATCTGGCCCATATACACTTTGGGCAATTTTGAGTTTAATGACATTCTAATACTTTTGTTGCTCTATAATCAGTTGGATTTTCTTAGCTCTTCCTATACAGATATTAGCTTGAACGCTTCAACAGAAGCCTCACCTGGCCACACCAGAATATCCCAAGCATGTCGTGTAAAGCGTTTGTATATTTAGTAAGGGTTTTCATTATTCACTTGAGTACTAACTTGTATATGCAGGGGCGGACTGACAACTCATGGGGCCCCCGGGCAATAGAAGACCATGGGGCCCCCAGGCAATAGAAGACCAATAGAAGACCACTGTAACTTGCGGTCACCTGTTAGTCTGTGTCCACTTGGGAGGGGAGAGGGGCTTGGTGTGGGTGAGAGAGGGTGGATGAGAGAGAGAGAGGGTGGATGAGAGAGAGAGAGGGTGGATAAGAGAGAGAGAGAGAGAGAGGGGGGGTGGATGAGAGCGTGAGAGAGAGAGGGGGGTGGATGAGAGCGTGAGAGAGAGAGGGGGGTGGACGAGAGCGAGAGAGAGAGAGAGGGGGGGGGTGGGTGAGAGAGAGAGAGAGAGGGGGGGGTGGGTGAGAGAGAGAGGTGGAAGAGAGAGAGAGAGAGGTGGAAGAGAGAGAGAGGTGGAAGAGAGAGAGAGGTGGAAGAGAGAGAGAGAGAGAGAGGTGGAAGAGAGAGAGAGAGGTGGAAGAGAGAGAGAGAGAGAGGTGGAAGAGAGAGAGAGAGGTGGAAGAGAGAGAGAGAGAGAGAGAGAGAGGTGGAAGAGAGAGAGAGAGGTGGAAGAGAGAGAGAGAGAGGTGGAAGAGAGAGAGAGAGAGAGAGAGGTGGAAGAGAGAGAGAGAGAGAGAGTGAGAGAGAGAGAGGTGGATGAGAGAGAGAGAGAGGTGGATGAGAGAGAGAGAGGTGAATGAGAGAGAGAGGGTGAATGAGAGAGAGAGAGAGAGAGACAGAGAGAGAGAGAGGGGGTGAATGAGAGAGCGAGAGGGGGTGGATGAGAGAGAGCGAGGGGGGTGGATGAGAGAGAACGAGGGGGGTGGATGAGAGAGAGCGAGGGGGGTGGATGAGAGAGAGCGAGGGGGGTGAATGAGAGAGAGCGAGGGGGTGAATGAGAGAGAGTGGGGTATGGATGAGAGAAAGAGAGGGATGGATGAGAGAAAGAGAGGGATGGGTGAGAGAAAGAGGGGGATAGGGGGATGGAAGGGAGAGATGGGGGTGGATGAGAGAGAGCGAGGGGTGGATGAGAGAGAGCGAGGGGGGTGAATGAGAGAGAGCGAGGGGGTGAATGAGAGAGAGCGAGGGGGGTGAATGAGAGAGAGCGAGGGGGGTGAATGAGAGAGAGCGAGGGGGGTGGATGAGAGAGAGCGAGGGGGGTGGATGAGAGAGAGCGAGGGGGGTGGATGAGAGAGAGAGGGGGATGGATGAGAGAAAGAGAGGGATGGATGAGAGAAAGAGAGGGATGGGTGAGAGAAAGAGGGGGATAGGGGGATGGAAGGGAGAGAGGGGGGTGGATGAGAGAGAGAGCGAGGGGTGGATGAGAGAGAGCGAGGGGGGTGAATGAGAGAGAGCGAGGGGGGTGAATGAGAGAGAGCGAGGGGGGTGAATGAGAGAGAGCGAGGGGGTGAATGAGAGAGAGCGAGGGGGTGAATGAGAGAGAGCGAGGGGGGTGGATGAGAGAGAGAGAGAGAGAGAGGGGGATGGATGAGAGAAAGAGAGGGATGGATGAGAGAAAGAGAGGGATGGATGAGAGAAAGAGAGGGATGGGTGAGAGAAAGAGGGGGATGGGTGAGAGAAAGAGGGGGATGGAAGGGAGAGAGGGGGGTGGATGAGAGAGAGCGAGGGGTGGATGAGAGTGAGGGATGGATAAGAGAGAGAGAGGGGTGGGTGAAATTGACCCCCTGGCCTGGCCTGCGGTCTTTCCTGTCCCAGCCCCTGTCTGTGGTGGGTAGGTATGTGTGATGCACCTACCTCCCGCCCATCCTCGTCCCCTGGGCACTCGGCCAGATCATCTTGCTTCTTGACGGGCTGTCACAGCTGGGACTGGGAGCCGACGTTGGAGGTGGTGTACATGCTCTGGGAGATGCCGGAGATGCCGGGGATGCCGCGCTTACTGCTGCTCAGCCTCAGGTCAGGGTGGCGATTCTCCCACTCCCTCTCGCGCTGTTTCTTCAAGCCAGCCTCACACTTGACCCGGAGCTCAGCTGCGTTTGACCCCAGCCTCCCAGGAGCAGTAGCGCGGAGGAGGAGGAGGAAGTAAAATCCTTCATGTGATGTGCCTCGCTTTCAACGCTGACCATGTAGGGGATTGCAGCCGTGACGTCACTGGTTGCTACACGCCAAGCGGCTCAGGCGTTAGCAACCAGGGCAGGGGAAGACCAGCCAGCAGCGCAGCTCCACCCACCTCCTCCCTCCAGCGCGGCGTAATGACCAGAGTCGGTCGGGACTGCAGTAAGATTTTCGGGGGGGAACCTCCAGGGGCAGACTGAGCCGACCGGGCCCCCCCCCACCACGGGCCCTCGGGCAGTGCCCGACTGACCGAATGGTCAGTCCGCCCCTGTGTATATGTATACCCCTTCTTTATCAGGCCAATTTGTCTTTCAGTTTTAAGTACTGTGATAGTTTGACTGACAATTACTTGGTCATGCAACAATGTAACCAAATTAATTTTCTATCATTGTTTTGAGAGAGATGAAGTTTAGTTTTGGAGGTATGTAACTGCTTCCTGTCCTGCCTTACTCACAAAGTCTGTGCTCAGAGAAGATTAGCTTCATCCCTAAGATGGCAAAGGGCCTTCTGGTACAGGGCTTGTCTCATAGGAAAACAAGTGTATATGTGCTGCAACCTTCCCACAAAAAGCTCCGCCCGGTGCTTAGACCTTGAGGCTGCTGACACCTCCAACATACCAGAATAAGGGAAGGGATGGTCGGCACTCAGGATGACATCCAAAATAGTATTCCTTTATTAAATACATGACTAAGGACTAATGTCCGAAACTCGTTGGGTATTTTACAGCTCTGTACATGTATTTATTAAAGGAATACTATTTTGGATCTCATCCTGATTGCCGACCATCCCTTTCCTTATTCAAGGCTTGCCTCATACCTTCCTGTGCCAGACCATAAGTATTGGACATTACTATGATGGGTTGCCTCACTGGCCAGTTGAATGAGTGTACTTAGTGCATTTTTTTGTTCAATTCTGCACAGAAGGAGCACACCCATGATGAAGACAAAGGACCCCATGTCTTCATTAAGGCATCACCTCTTCTATATAGTGCTACTACGCATTAAAATTGGCCTGTCGCCAGCCTTTGTACAAGCTGGCCTATGCGTTTGGGGCTCTGATTTAGGGGGAGGGCGCTACTGTACAGGCATACCCCACTTTAAGTACACAATGGGGTTTATTTACTATCGCTAGAAAGCGCAAAATGAGGCTCACTTCTGCATATAAACCAATGAGCTTCTAATCCAAGCTTGTTCAATAAAGCCTGGAAGTTCATTGGTTTCTTTGTAGAGATGAGCCTGATTTTGCACTCTCCCGTGGTAGTAAATCCCATTGTGTACTTTAAAGTGGGGTATGCCTGTATTGCATTTTGAAGTACTTGGGTGAGCTATTTAAAAAGCGCACCCATTCATTAAAGACTAAGGAAAACCACAAAATGAATCAGCTACTGTTATGATTTTAGATAAAAAAGTACTGATCAATACAAAATTTAATTTTAAGCTCCCACCCAAGACATTGAAGAGGAAGAAGAAACATTAGTGACGTGTATGAAATTGGGTAAATCTCAGGAGAAAAAGACCACCAAGGACATTGCCAGGAAAAGACAAGAAGCAGAACGTTCTGTTGAGGTGAATTGTGCTTCCTTGGACAGATCTGGAAACCTAAAGCGGAACACTTCGCGAGGCATGGTCACATGTCAGGATAACCCCACCCAGTTCATGACAAACTGGAAAACCTTTCCTGACAGCTTTGACCCATTCTCAGCATCACAGATGGAAGGATGGGAACACTGCGTATGCTGCAACCATTACTCTCAACTCCCACCTTCCTTCACCGACATGGCCCTCCCGTATGCTTGGGTAAGCTTTTTTGACTTGTTATAAATGTATTCTTTTTTATATCTTCTGGATTTCAGGGAAGCCAGATTTTGATATTCCTACACTTTATACAAAAGTCTGTACCATTGATTGTACATTTAATGGAATATAGAGACTCAGAGCCAGATTCAGGTAGAGTTAGGCTGGAGTATCAGTGATACTCCAGCCTAACTTTCACTTTGAGCCGGCGTTTCTGTTTTCTTTAGTCAGAAAACAAGAAACGCCGGGTTGGAGTTCCTATACGAGCGGCGTAATTGTATTTCGCCATCATATCGTAACTTCAATTTTAAAAATGGCGCACGGGGCGTTCCCGCTGATTAACGCCGAGAATATGTTAATCAGCGGGAATTGGAAATTCACGATCGTATTCGGGCGCGACGCAGTGACTTTCCGACGTTTCCGTAAGAGATACGCGGCGTAAAGATAAAGCAGCCCCCTAGTGGAGTATCCTATGTTAAGTATGGCCGTCGTCATCGCGTCGAAAATAAAAAAATTTGAGTCGTTTGCGTAAAACGTCCGTGAATGGGGATTGACGTCATTGACATTCAGTGACAGAATTTGGAGCATGCGCACTGACAGTCGACGCATGCGCAGTACGTTCGCCGCGGGATCGCGCCTAGTTATAATAATACACGCCCCCTACCCGCCCAATTTGAATTCCGCCGGCTCATTTTCGATACGCCGCCGCAACTTTAGGAGCAAGTGCTATGTGAATAACAGTACTTGCTGCTAAAGTTTTGCGGGAGTAACGTAAATGAGAAACGTTACTCCACAGTAAAGAAGCGCCCATCTACCTGAATCTGGCCCTCAATGTTTAACCTTTATGATAACAATACAACTTTTTAAATCCATACATAAAATGCCTCTTGGTTTGAGAACATTAAAGTGTTACTAAAGTAAAAATAAATAAAATAAAATAACAAACATGTTTTACTTACCTGCTCTGTGCAGTGGTATTACACAGAGTGGCCCAATCCTCCTCTTCTGGGGTCACTGGTGGTGATCTTGGCTCCTCCTCCTCTTCTTCTTGGGACAACCATAGCCAGCAAATTGGTATGGGGAGAGCATAGTATGCATGCTCCTGACATGTGTGTTTATGGAGCGGTGCTCCAAAGACTTACACAACGGAACTTAAGCCCACCCCCCACTTCCTCTTCACTGCATCTGATTGACAGCAGCAAGAGCCAATGGCTCCTGCTGTTGCTCAAATGATGTCTAAAGAGGAAAAGAGGGGTGAATAGATGCAGCGCTGATGAACAGCTCTGATCTCTTCTCCCCTTTGTTCCCCTTTAGGGGGCACAGAGAAACTGAAAACTTTTTTTACCTTAACCCCCCTGGCAGTATTCCCGAGTCTGGCTCGGGGTAAGATTTCAGTACCATAAGCGGTATCCCCGAGCCAGACTCGGGATAGCCTCGCCGCATCCACAGGCATGGTTTACCTACCTTGTCCCTGGATCCTGCGATGCCTCCCCTTACTCGATTCACACAGTGCCGCCGATCTCTGTTCCCTGCGACGTTACGACGCACGGGGGCGGAGAACGGTGCCAAATTCAAAAAAGTAAATAAACACATTACATACAGTATACTGTAATCTTACAGATTGCAGTACTGTATGTACAAAATACACACCTCCTTTGTCCCTCGTGGTCTGCCCAGTGCCCTACATGTACTTTTGTATAATAAAAACTGTTCTTTCTGCCTGCAAACTGTAGATTGTCCATAGTAACCAAAAAGTGTCCCTTTATGTCAAAAGTGGTTTTAGAGCAGCTAGAAAACAGTGATTCTAAATTATAATCACTTGCAGAATTGAGCGATAGCGATTTGTGGGGAAATTCGTCATAAAAAAATAAAAGTAATGACATCGACAATTCTGCAACTGAGCAAATTTCAGTGATTTTGATTTCATTGCATTATTGAATAATTTTTATTATAATTATTATTTGTTATAATTATTTATAGTTATTTATTATATTATAATTTATGATTTTGTTTTTCAAACTTTATCATACCTGAGATGTCTACTAGACTCTTGTTTGGACAGATTTAAGGGAGTTATTCCTAAGAATTACAGGCCTACAATGTAAAACGCCAAATTTTCATGCAAAATACTTGTACTGCTTTCAGCACCTAAAACCAGAAAGAATCATACCGCCAGGGAGGTTAATAGCCTTTCAGCAATGAACTAGGAAAGCAACTTTTTGCTTTCCTAGTTCTCAGTCCTTATGACAATCAAAAAAATTAGTTATAGAGTTATTGTCAAGTTTGAGTAGTATTAAACCTTCAGTGCTTTTTAACTTAACACATTGAGCATAATAACTTAAACAGATTTTCTCCCAAAAGGGGAAGTTTCACTTGTTTGCATCCTCCACTGCCACATTTGTCACTTTTAGGGGGGGAAGGGGGAGCGGGTACTTGGTTTTGGTAGGTACCCGTTCTCACTTCCGACGTGGGGATGTGAGCAGAAGTTCGGCCCCTTCCTTCTCGCTGTGGCCTTCTGGGACACACACAAGTCCCAGAAGACTGTGGGCCATTCACAAAGCATTCTCTCAAGATACAGGCATTCTCTGGCGGAAATCTCAAAACATGATCTATCGGTCCCATTTCCAGGATAGTTAAACTTTTGTTAGCTTTTTTATCCCCTCAACAAACTCAACGTGCTCCCTGGCCTTTTCTGATATCTTCAGATTCTGTACTTTTACTCCGCATATTACCCCTTTAAAAAGGGTTTCTCCTTGTAAGGGGCAAAGGTCTAATTCCGGCCTTTTAGAACTATATGGCTGGTGCAGATTCCCAGATAAAATTGCCCTGCTCTGGAGAAATGGGAAGTAGACTGTGAATCCCATTTCACAGCAGAGGAATGGAACGGATGTTTGACCAACCTCCATAAATGTACTAGGTCCCTTACGGTCAGAGTTGCTTACAAGGTGGCATTTAACCCCTGTAAAACCACATGCTATAGTTCCTGTTGTACCACTTACTTGTTTTGGGGGGTTTACCTCCCCTAGTTCTCTAATGTTGTGTTTTTTGGTCCTCGGTGACAGTGGGCAGGCCTATTAGGCCAACAATGGTCAATTGCCTACTCTTTGCTCCCATTTCAGATATACCTCACTTCACAAAAAGCCTCATCCATACAATGTGTGTAGCTATTCATTAGGTCGTGGAACTCATTGGAAGACCCTTGATATCCCTCACCCACAGATTAAAGCCAGAACAGATTCTATAATGCTTATAGAGAGAATCTTTCATATCCTACACACTTCAATGTTATGTCTTGATAACAAATGGGAACCTGGGTTCGAGCACAGACATCTTTTTCTTTGAGGAGGCACTCCTCATTTATCAACCATCTATTATCTATCATGTTGTATACTCTAGACAGGCATAAGATCACATTATATATTACTGACACTTTATATGTTGGGATGTATATTATGTTTTAGATGTTCCCAAGTACATTAGATTCATGTATAGTGCTTCCGATTTTGGATCTCTGTGTTTAATGGTTTCATCACTTAGGTTGTATTTTTTATTCTTCACTCTGTTAACGCACTCATTCTGGCACTATTGCTGACTTTTGTACAAGTTAATAGAAGTTTGTAAAAAAATAAACAGAAAAACAAACACTATAAACTAGGGTTGTCCCGATACCGATACTAGTACTCCCGCAAATACCACCGATGCCTAATCCGGATACTTTTTTTTTTTTTTTTTCCGGAGTGGGGGCGGAGTGGGGGCAGAGAGAGAGCAGAGAGCGGGCGGAGAGCGGGCGGGAACCGATCGCAGAGGAGACTGAGGGGGCAGCGAGGAAGGTGGAGTGGAGGCGGAGAGGAAGTCGGAGAGGAAGCGAAGAAGAAAGCGGAGAGCAGAGCAGTCCCCAGGTATGTATAAAATCACACTGGATCATTGGAGAGCTGCTGCTGCTGCTGCCGCTGCCGCTGCCGCCGTCTAGCTGTTCAGCGCTTAAGCCAGGGAACATAACAGCTTTCATTTGAATAGCTGCTGTTCCCTGCCGCGCGTCGTCATGGCCCCTCCCCCTTGTCGGGCACTTTTCCCAGGATTGGACAGGTGATCTGTCTATCAAAGTGCCCGGACAAGGGGGAGGGGCCATGACGACGTGCGGCAGGGAACAGCAGCTATTCAAATGAAAGCTGTTATGTTCTGCTGAGCGGCGATCAACTAGATGGCGGGGGAGACATAACTGCATATATGGGGGGAGACATGGCTTCATATGGGGGGAGACATGACTGCATATGAGGGGAGGACATGGCTTCATATGAGGGGGAGACATGACTGCATATGAGGGGGGAGTTATGGCTGCATTTGGGGGGAGACATGGCTGCATATGGTGGGGGGAGTCATGACTGCATATGAGGGGGAGACATGGCTTCATATGGGGGGGAGACATGACTGCATATGAGGGGGGAGTTATGGCTGCATTTGGGGGGGAGACATGGCTGCATTTGGGGGGGGAGACATGGCTGCATATGGGGGGGGACACAAGGCTGCATTTGGGGCGCATGGCTGCATTTAAAAAAAAGTATCGGTATTCGGAATCGGCGAGTACATAAAAAAAAGTATCGGTACTTGTACTCGGTCCTAAAAAAGAGGCATCGGGACAACCCTACTATAAACGTGTCAGTCCATTAAACAGCGCTGTGAGAATAGTGAAATTCTCCTAAGGTGTTAGAGAAGTTCACAGTGCATGAAAATATATATAAATATGAATCAAGCCGTGAATATATACGTATATATATATATATATATATATATATATATATATATATAAACAAAAAGTCCATAAAGAGTGATCAAAAAGTTCTTCAAAGGTCTTCCACCACACCAAAAGTGAACGGTGCTTCCACCACACGTCAGAATGGTCACTCACCAGAACTAATTGCCTCAGCACTCGCGTACTTAGGCAGATCAGCTTATAATCACCATAAGGAATCTTCCGAAGATCAAGTGGAATCCTATGTAGTGCTCCAAATTTTTTCAACGTGTAAGGAAAAAGAAATGCACAATAGTGTGATACCGTAAAAGCAGTTTTAATAGCACACCAAAAAGCAAGTCCAAAGGTTAAACTCACAAACAAACTCAAAAACTGAGCAATGTATCACAGCAGTCACCGTCATCCTACAAACATCTTTGCATGGTTTAGCACTCGGCCACGGCGGACCCACGATCAAACAAAAACAATCTCACCACTTGACAGCTAGGTGATCGAATCGGCTGAAGACTGGCTCTCCTAGTTGGTGAATGGCTCCAAACACTGTACAGCACGTCAAGCGAAACAGTCAATCAATCACTGACTATGTAGCCACGCCCCGACATGTTTCATCAATGATGATTTAATCATGGGGTTGGCCACATAGTGCAAAACCCTCCCTTTTAAGTCAGTGACTCGTTTGAACTCCCCACCTCCCATGATGTTCGAAGCGTGCGCGTTCCCAAATTGTTGCGTGACAGGCAGAAATAACTTTCCATCACTGCCCATATTTACAGACAGCGCGCCTCCGTTCCGATGACGTTATACGTAACGTTTGGGCCGTCCCGCCTCCCACGGCGTACGGCGCATGCGCGCTCTCATCCCCCTGAATGGGAGATGAAAAAAGTTGACCAATCACCACATGCTCCCGGAAATCCCTCCTATGATCATGTGACATAGAACGTCAGACATAGGATCTAGGGCGGAAGCGCAAATGCCAATAGAAGATGCCCGCCGCCATTGCTAAGGGCGGAAGTGTTGGAAAAAATTGCGGAAACGCTAATCGAAGGTAAAGAAAAAACTAGTAAAGTGATCGGGTGTCCCCGTGGCCAAGAACTAACCAGATTACAATTAAAAGTTTCACACATGCCTCTCATAACGAAAAAGGCATATAGTGAATCTAATGGTAAAATAATGGGCCAACCCCATGATTAAATCATCATTGATGAAACATGTCGGGGCGTGGCTACATAGTCAGTGATTAATTTACTGTCACGCTTGCTGTGCTGTGCAATGTTTGGAGCCATTCACCAACTAGGAGAGCCAGTCTTCAGCCGATTCGATCACCTAGCTGTCAAGTGGTGAGATCGTTTTTGTTTGATCGTGGGTCCGCCGTGGCCGAGTGCTAAACCATGCAAAGATGTTTGTAGGATGACGGTGACTGCTGTGATGCTCAGTTTTTGAGTTTGTTTGTGAGTTTAACCTTTGGACTTGCTTTTTGGTGTGCTATTAAAACTGCTTTTACGGTATCACACTATTGTGCATTTCTTTTTCCTTACACGTTGAAAAAATTTGGAGCACTACATAGGATTCCACTTGATCTTCGGAAGATTCATTATGGTGATTATAAGCTGATCTGCCTAAGTACGCGAGTGCTGAGGCAATTAGTTCTGGTGAGTGACCATTCTGACGGGTGGTGGAAGCACCGTTCACTTTTGGTGTGGTGGAAGACCTTTGAAGAACTTTTTGATCACTCTTTATGGACTTTTTGTTATATATTCACGGCTTGATTCATATTTATATATATTTTCATGGACTGTGAACTTCTCTAACACCTT
The DNA here is from genome assembly GCA_029574335.1 of Rana kukunoris. Lineage (NCBI taxonomy): Eukaryota > Metazoa > Chordata > Amphibia > Anura > Ranidae > Rana > Rana kukunoris. The sequence continues at coordinate 559,425,899 of CM056050.1, read as the reverse complement.
AGGAGAATTTCACTATTCTCACAGCGCTGTTTAATGGACTGACACGTTATATGTTTATAGTGTTTGTTTTTTCACATTGATTTATTATTTAAACGGCAGCTAGGTTTTTGTACTACTCATCTCTTTGTGCGCGGCGGTGGATGATCAGAAGGGGAGCGTTTTTTTTAGATCATTCAATTTTCTTTAAAATAGAAGTTTGTACACAAAAAAAGATAGTAATTTGTAAATATTTACCTCTGACATTGTGACACTATTATAGGTTCACCATCACCCCGCGTGGTTTCTTCGTGTTACAGCATCCACACATTTCACCCTGCTGCCAGACATCTATTAGACTCACTTATTAGTCAATGAACAGTCTCTTGCTTGTTTTTTTTTTTGGGATTGAACTTGGTTGGGGAAAAGGGACATGGGATGCCCATAGGATAAATTAGTACTTTGTAGAATAAAGTAAAGGCGTCACACTTCTCAGCAGAACAAGATGACGGACCCTAAACATGACAGACTTTTACCTCAGAACAGGTCTTCCTCAGCACACTTCCTCCAGCACACTACTTCACTGTCCAATTTTAGTAATCCTGTCACACCATTAGAACATGACTAAGTCTCACTCTGAATAAGTCCCAGTGTATTTACTTGGTTGCCCTTTGTAGGCCGGGGCATGCAGTAACCCTTTGTGGTAGCAACCGATTTACTTGAGAAAAATAAATGAAGATGGACGACTGATCCCAGCAAGTCTGACTTGCAAATCCTGCCCGTCCTCCTGGCTGCAGCGACTTGACACAAACATCCACAGTCTCTCCCTCTGGCTCTACATCCAGCTCCCCCGGCATGTCTCTTCCAGATGTCTTCACTGTACTTTCCACTCACCGACACATGCCCTGGATCTTTCCTAAATGACTTTACTCTGGACATGCGGACCAACTGTCTCCTCTAGCTCCTGTTCCAAGACACCTCTCCATGACCGTGTAAGGAGAGGCTTCCTTCCAGCTCCTGAGCTCCCGCCTGGGGTACACCCCCCCCCCCCAGAAAGGGGTTTCCTCAGGCATGACACAAAATCCTACAGTATCTCCCTCTGGCTCTACATCCAGCTCCCCGGTCCCGTCTCTTCCAGATGTCTCCACTGTACTTTCCACTCACCAACACATGCCCTGGATCCTTCCTGAATGACTTTACTCTGGGCATGCGGACCAAATGTCTCCTCCACCTCCTGTTCCAAGCACCTCTCCATGACCGTGTAAGGAGAGGCTTCCTCCCAGCTCCCTAGCTACCCGCTTGAGGCACACCCCCCGCCCCAGAAAGGGGTTCCCTCAGGCAAGACAATTTGACACACCATCATCCAGTTCACCCAGCTGACCACTCCTCCCCCAGCAGGCTGACCATGGGTATATGTAGGAGGCCTGTCCCCTGCCAATCCTAGTTGGGGATTGGTCAGAGCTCTTCACATGCACCCCATGTCATCCCAGCTCTCTGCCCTGCCCCTTTTCCAGAACATTCTCCCTGGAAACAGGGGAGGCGCCCAAGAGCTGAAGTACATGTCAGTCACATGTCAGATCAAAACAAACAGGCCTAGTGCCCAGCATAGGCCTGCTTAAATTTACCTGCACTGACAGTTTACACAAAACCAATATCTAGCACCTACCTACCTAGGGTATATATATATATTCTGTATATAGTATATACTTTTTTTCATCTAAAAAGGGGGATAAAGGCAAATGGTTAAAAGATTCAGAGTTAGGAAGTACAGTACTATAAAAGCACAAATATATGACTTCAAAAAATGTTACAGGTTCTAAATTTTGAAAAGTATTAATGTCAGTGTGGCCGGGTTCTGGCTATCTTAGGTAATCTCACACATCTTGATCAGTCATCAGTGCAGGAAAACATGAATATTCAGCTTCTTTACAGACAGAAATGACTGTAACCTAGTGAGATATGGCCGCACATGATAATTCTATTTCCTGAGAAGAAACGATAAGAATTCTGTGACAGGAAATGTCGTACAGCTGCAGTGCTTAGAAACACCAAACCTTTTTCAAATGTTTTCCATGTAGTCAGCTGTTCCTATAACTAGTTAAATGATGCCATAGACTGGAATGATGTAGGTATAAAGTCATTTATAATGACAATGCGGTTAAAAATGTTTGCGCACTGTAATGAAAAAGTAGAAGCAACAATATAGCTGAAACATAATTTCTGGCTAGGTTTTGAGTGCATGCTTTTAATGTGAACCTGTCACTACTAGTAGATTAAATTAATTCATGCAGAATGCTGGGATAGTAAAGCTCCATACACACAGGCCAAAACCAGCTCAGCAGGAACCAGCCAACTTTTTAGGTCTGTATGTACTGCTGTCTGTTCAACCTGAATCTGGTCTAACGATCAGCTTCTGTCAAACGATCATGTTGGAATACCAGCATTCAATCAGCACTTGCAGCCAATCTGTCAGGTTTTTTTTGCAGATCTGCTCCCATTGCTGTGGGAGACGGATCACGTCTGAAAGAGGCTATCTGACCTGCCACATGTACATGCTTAGCGACAGACTGCTACAGAAACCTTTGTTACCCTTACTAACCACTTGTATCTTCACACATATCATTATCCTCATACCCCAATTTGCTTAGTGACCTGAGCTGTAGACTATTTGTGTCAGTTACTTGAATTACACCCCTTGAGTAAATTCAGACCAGACAGAGGCCAGGTTTCAAATGCTTTACTTGAATAAATTAGCATGATGACATATACAAACAGTCCGAAATAAGGTGCAGTAATTTCCCTAACATTCTGAGTCCTTAACTCAGGCTTGTGGTTGCCCCAGCATACCTGCATATGAAATAGTACATCTTTGGTAGAGTCCATGGGTGGCATGTTCAGCCAATTGACTGCAAGCTGCTGATCAAAAAAAGGCTTTCCAACAAGACTGTTCAACAGAAGCCGATCTAAAATAATTTTTGGCAGATGAGACATGCAAGCCTTCCACTTTCTCCTGGCAATTATTTTATTTTCTATGTAATCTGTATGGCATATGCTCTATACCAGCCTTTCTAAACCTTTTCAACACAAAGAAACCCTTGAAAACCCTTCTAAAAATGACAATATCTACAAATGATATTACATTAGTGTGATGGTCAGTGGGAAGAATACTTCTAATGCCGCGTACACACGATCACTTTTTGTGATGAAAAAAAACTACGTTTTAAAAAACATCATTTAAAATGATCGTGTGTGGGCAAAACGTCGTTTTATGTCTTCAAAAAAACGACCAAAAAAAAATTCCAACATGCTTGAATTTTTTGTGTCGTTTTTCAAAATGTCGTTTTTTGTGTCATAAAAAGTGATCGTGTGTGGGCAAAACGTTGTTTAAAACGACGTTTTTAAACCCGCGCATGCTTAGAAGCAAGTTATGAGACGGAGCTTCAATGGAACAGAGTGCCGTCGAAAGTGTCTTGCGTCACCACGCTTTGCTAGAGCATTGTGGAAAAACGATGGTGTGTATGCAATGTCATTTTTGAAAATGAAGTTTGAAAAACGTCGTTTTGTTTCGTCACATAAAATGAAGTTTTTTTTCATCACAAAAAGTGATCGTGTGTACGCGGCATTACACTTCTGGTCATTGGAAAGAATTACTCCCTTACAGATATCTAAAAAGACCAATGGTGTCAGTGGGAATTTATCTGAGATGCAGAAATTGCTGATTGCTGAAAGAACCCCTAGCAATTCTCTGGAGGAACCCTAAGGTTCCACGGATCCCTGGTTGAGAAACCCTGCTCTATACAATGTACACGACCAGCTCATTTCGACCATTTGCATAGCTTCCAACTGTCCCTGATTTAGAACTAAGTCCCTCTGTCCCTCTTTTCTCCTCATTTGTGTCTGATCTATATAGTTCTATAGAAAAAGCACTATCTATCTTTCAAAAAGTGTTTTACAGTGCTAAACTTTTCATCCAATATCTAAATTGCTGCATTTGTACATTTCAAAAGCCAATATAAAGGAATAGTAGTGGTAACAAAGCACTTCTGGGTTTAGCCAATCATTTTTTTGTGTACAATTCTCCTTTAAGGGAGGCGTGGCAGTGGGTGTGTCCTATGCCTACATACGTTTGGTAATAGGTGTCCCTCATTTCCATCTCAGAAAGTTGGGAGGTATGCATTCGTCACTTGCTGAGAATGGAGCCAGGGTTGATTTAAAGCTCAACTCCAGTAATTAGATAAAATGTTTCACTGCAAGGTTTAAAGTGGCTGTTACACCACTTTTACCTACAGGTAAGCCTATAATAAGGCCTATCTGTAGGTACCGTGAATATCTTCTAAACTAAGTTTAGGAGATATTCACTGTATCCGCATGTGCCGATGATGTCACTAAAGAACACATTTAAAAAAGGGCCGCTTGTGCCGTTTCATCAATAGCCATGCCGTGACTGGCCGCTCACGCATGCACAGGGATGGACTGGCCATTGGGACTACAGGGAGTTTCCTGGTGGGCCGATGGCTCAGTGGGCCGGCTTCAGTGACAGCGGACCGACGCTCCCCTCGAATCCTCTGTCTCTCCCTTCCCGCAGCGCCAGTGGCGTAACCAGAGTTATGGGCGCCCGGGGCAGAATTTTTTTTCGCCCCCCCCCCCCCTTGTATAATCATCCACTCTGGTTATAAGGATCTGTAATGTATCCCTCTCAGGGCTTTCAGCATGTAAGGGGTAAATTATTGCAGGATTAATCATTTAACCCCTTACTGTAAGGGATTAACAGACTGACCCCCCCCCCCCCACAACCACAGATCCCCCATCACACACGATCACTTTTTGTGATGAAAAAAAACGACGTTTTAAAAAACGTCATTTAAAATGATCGTGTGTGGGCAAAACGTTGTTTTATGTCTTCAAAAAAACGACCAAAAAAAAATTCCAACATGCTTGAATTTTTTGTGTCGTTTTTCAAAATGTGTTTTTTTGTGTCATAAAAAGTGATCGCGTGTGGGCAAAACGTTGTTTAAAACGACGTTTTTAAACCCGCGCATGCTTAGAAGCAAGTTATGAGACGGAGCTTCAATGGAACAGAGTGCCGTCGAAAGTGTCTTGCGTCACCACGCTTTCTCCTGGCAATTATTTTATTTTCTATGTAATCTGTATGGCATATGCTCTATACCAGCCTTTCTAAACCTTGTGGAAAAACGATGGTGTGTATGCAATGTCATTTTTGTCACAGATCCCCCATCATAGACTGAACCCCCCCCCCCCCCACAATCACAGATCCCCCATCACAGACTGACCCCCTAAATAACAGACCTCTCATCACAGATGGATCCCCCCAATCACAGATAGACCCCCCACAATCACAGACCCCCTATTTAACAGACCTCAGACAGTAACCCCCACCATAGTGCAGACCTCAGACAGTAACCCCCAGTAGTGCAGACCTCAGACAGTAACCCCCACAATAGTGCAGACCTCAGACAGTAACCCCTATAATAGTGCAGACCTCAGACAGTATACCCCAGCATAGTGCAGACCTCAGACAGTAACCCCCATAATAGTGCAGACCTCAGACAGTAACCCCCATACTAGTGCAGACCTCAGACAGTAACCCCCATAATAGTGCAGACCTCAGACAGTAACCCCCAGTAGTGCAGACCTCAGACAGTAACCCCCAGTAGTGCAGACCTCAGACAGTAACCCCCACAATAGTGCAGACCTCAGACAGTAACCCCCAGTAGTGCAGACCTCAGACAGTAACCCCCAGTAGTGCAGACCTCAGACAGTAACCCCCACAATAGTGCAGACCTCAGACAGTAACCCCCAGTAGTGCAGACCTCAGACAGTAACCCCCAGTAGTGCAGACCTCAGACAGTAACCCCCAGTAGTGCAGACCTCAGACAGTAACCCCCAGTAGTGCAGACCTCAGACAGTAACCCCCCATAATAGTGCAGACCTCAGACAGTAACCCCCATAATAGTGCAGACCTCAGACAGTAACCCCCATAATAGTGCAGACCTCAGACAGTAACCCCCATAATAGTGCAGACCTCAGACAGTAACCCCCATAATAGTGCAGACCTCAGACAGTAACCCCCATAATAGTGCAGACCTCAGACAGTAACCCCCAGTAGTGCAGACCTCAGACAGTAACCCCCAATAGTGCAGACCTCAGACAGTAACCCCCAATAGTGCAGACCTCAGACATTAACCCCCAATAGTGCAGACCTCAGACATTAACCCCCAGTAGTGCAGACCTCAGACAATAACCCCCAGTAGTGCAGACCTCAGACAGTAACCCCCAGTAGTGCAGACCTCAGACAGTAACCCCCAGTAGTGCAGACCTCAGACCTCAGACAGCGGCGTGTGTGGTTTCCCTCAAGCGCGGGCTCCTCCTCCTCTGTGGGTGTGAACAGAGAGGAGGGCCGCCGCCGGGTGTACCAAGATGGCCGCCGCTCCGGAGCTAGGCCGAAGCCGGGGACTTTCCTAGGCCGAGGCTCCGGAGCGCTCCGCGGAGCCGGTGGATGGATTCGCCCCCCCCCCCCATTTTTCGCCCGGTGCGACAGCCCCCCCTGCCCCCCCCCCGCTACGCCAGTGCGCAGCGCTCACCTCCTCTTCCTCCCCGCAACGCTCACCTGGGGGGAACAGAGAAGCAGGGGGAGGACCAGAGGAGCAGAAGGGACGGCAGAGGAGCATGGGGGAGGGGACAGGAAGCTGACTCAACAGCTATGGCCTGAGAGTTTCTCACTTCTGCCTAATCTTGTCCCATAAGGGGGGCACTGAACTGATTCTTTGCCTCGGGTGAAATAATGTATAGCTTCCCTACTGGTAATGCCTATAAGAGTACCAGTACCAGCTGTTCTACTCTAATAAAGTAGAATGGCTAGTAAAGGGGGAGATGGGGTGCGGGGGGTGCGGGAGTTGTCCTTCCGCCATGGAAGAGACCTGTCAAAGTGGGATAGGTCTGGATGAAGTCCAGGGCCAACTTTTTGTCCCAGTCCAGTCCTGCGCATGCACGGGAGTGACGTCATTGCAGCTCCGTCCAATCACAGTGCAGGAGCCTGCGAACCTGCAAATAACTCCAGAGACATGCCGCCGGTCACTGCGGTGTACAGGGACCGCGGCAAGAGCTTTGATCTAAGGCAAGTATTTCATAATGTGCTAGTACGCGATGCATACGAGCTCATCATGCCCTTGTCTTGCAGTTTACAATTACTTGAAATGCTTGTTCGGTCTGGGGGGTGCAGGGATCTGGTGTAGTACTTACCTTACTCCGGGCTCTGGCATGCTTCTTCCATTTTCCATCAACAACATTTTTCCATCCTTCAATTTTTTGCACACTTTGGTCAAAACCAATTGAATCCCCTTTAGATCTTTGAACAAACGTTGTTAACAAAATCATTTTCTGATGAAATTCTACAGATGTAAGGCCAACAGAAAATAAACAATTCTCCAGTTACACCTAAAAATAACATACTGTAAAAAATATTTGTTGCCACAATGGAATGTAGTATTTATGTGAATTCCCTGTAGCTATTGATAGCTGTAGGCTGCTGTAGACAAACCCAGGAGGCAATGGGCACAATCTGAACTTTTCAAGTCAGGTATAATTCATATTTTAAAGGTTGTTACCAGAAAAAGCAAAAGCAGTATAAACCATTATTTACAAACTTGATTATTTCACTTCCATGGCTCGCTATATTAAAATTGTCAGAAAGGAGGCCTTATGCTTTAAATCATTCGCGGGGCGATCACGAGAAGTTAACTTGATAACTGTATCCAGTAATGGTTTCTGCTTCGCTGCTAATTTGTGTCATAATATTTCAGAAAGGAACACAGCGTAAAACATTCATTTATTATAGGAGTGTTTGTTATTTATAAAGAATATGGAAATTTCCCGCTACCTGCTTCAGGCTCCATTGGATAGATTGATGCGGCCCTTTGCAATGGGATGAGTGATTTCAGACACGTGTGGGTTGGGAATTTCTCTATTTTGGATGAACTGCTGATGTAGAAAGAAAATGTACGAATTCTCCCCGGAGTTCTGCTATTTTTTCCTCTTACTGGATTAGCACTAGCTAAAATGTTTCTGGTTTTAGTTGAAGAAGTTTCATTTTATTAAGTTATGAGAAATGAAACATCTGACCGAATCTGAACTCTTCTTTTTTTTTATTTATACTTGAACCTTTTTAAATGTATTTATTTAAAGTGTTACTAAATAGTGAACTTTATAGTGGTAGTTTATTCATTAATAATTAATAATCTCTGATTGTGCTGATTATAAATGTGAGAGCAGCTGCAGGGGAGAGGAAACCCCACATGCTGTCACTGGGAGGTCTCTGGAGGTGAGAGGCCGGTGCTTAAGAACATGTTACACTCTAAATACGCCTGATGGTTAATTTAGGCTTTAAAGAGAAACTGCAGGCTGCTCACATAATTTGCCATTCTGTACATTCCCTCCAACCACTTTTATATATACTGGGATTCTGTACTTGCCAAATATGCTGCAGATCTCTCTCCACTGAGTCTGACTGCATCCATTTTAACTGTGGGCCAGGCCCGGACTGGCCATAGGGCACACCGGGCACTTGCCCGGTGGGCCGCGGGCTGCCGGGCCGCATGTTTTTTTGGGGGCCATAGCAGCTGAGCCCCCACCGCTCACCTGGCCTCTCCGCGGCTGGCTGGCTGGCCAGCCGGCCGCCATTACAGTTCGGCCGTCGAGCTGGAGGGTCACATTAACTGTGAGGTGCCGTACACACGGCAGAGAACCTCGACGGGCAGAACACATCGTTCCGCCCGTCGAGGTTCTCTCCCGGCCGTCGAATTCGGCGACCCGCCCGTCGGGAATGGCAACCAGCCATTCTTTCAGGCGGGCCGTCGAGGAAATAGAGAGCGTGCTCTCTATTTCGGCTCGACGGGCTTCCCGACGGGAAGCTCGCTGAGACCGTACACACGGCCGAGGTCCTCGCTGGAATGTGCATTCCAGCGAGGTTCTCGCTGATTTTCAGCGAGAACCTCGGCCGTGTGTACGGCGCCTGACTGTGAAGAGGGAGGGAAAGTGAGTGTTTCTCTCCATGCGCGCGCCTGGATAGGATAGGAGAAGCAGCTGCATACATAAAGTAAAATAATCCATCTCTTTATTTTTCTCCTACAGCCTCTGAATGCCTGCTTCTCACTCTCTCCCTTCCGTAGGCATTCAGAGGCTGTAGGAGAAAAATAAAGAGATGGATTATTTTACTGTGTGTATGCAGCTGCTTCTCCTATCCAGCTTCTTTCTACTGCCCCCTAGTGCTCTTAGTCTCCCAGGTCCCCCCCATTCTCAGGCTCCCCCACTGCACTCCACCCCTCCTGTGATCTCCAGCCCCTGTTCACCTCATCCCCCCAGAGCTTTCCAGCCCCACTCAGTGCTCTCAGGCCCCCCAGTGCTCTCAGGCCCCCTGTGCTCATCAGCCCCCCTGTGCTCTCTGGCCCGCCCCCCACCGTGCTCTCCAGCCCCCCATAGGCTCTCCAGTCCCCCCTTCAGTGCTCTCGGGCCCTCTGTGCTCCCCAGGCCCCCCCAGTGCTCTCCAGCCCCTCCCAGTGCTCTCAGGACCCCTGTGATCATCAGCCCCCCTTTACTCTCTGGCCCCCAGTGCTCTCCAGACCCTCCCTTTGATCTCAGGCCCCCCTATGCTCTCTGCCCACCCCTGTGCTCTCCTCACCCCCCAGTGCTCTCCAGCCCCCCTGTGCTGTTCACCTTCCATGTTCCCTGCCCCTACTTGTGCTCTCCAGCCCCCCCCTGGTCCCGGCCCCTCAGTGCTCTTTGACCCCCCCAGTGCTCTTGAGCCCCTCTGTGCTCTGCACCCCCACTGTGCTCTTCGCCTCCCGTGTTTTCTGCCCCTGCTTGTGCTCTCCACCCCCATGTGCTCTCCGGCACCCCCTAGTGCTCCTTGCTCTTCACCCCCTGTGCTCTCTGGCCCCCTTAGTGCTCTCCACACTCCCCTGTGTTCTCCCCCACCCCCCCATGCTTTCATGCCTCCCGATAAATTAGCCATGAGCTGCTCAGACTAAAATGCCCGGGCCTAATTTTTGTCCCAGTCCGGGCCTGCTGTGGGCAGCTGAAGCTGCTGCTTGTTCACTTCCTAGATTTACACAGACACAAACAGAGACACACATCCAGCTCCGCAGATCTCATAGGCCCTCTTATAACTTATCCCCTCCCTTCCTGATAAACTCTCATGAGAATGAGAGAGAGAGAGAGCTGTACACGATGTCATAAGCCTAGACTAATGACCAGACAAGAAACAGAAAGTGAGCTGTATAAGGTATTGATTGGCAGAAAAAAAAATGTTTTACTATCCAAAGTTCAAAAAACAGGGGGAAGGGGATTTGATAGATAGAAGGTTGAAAAAATGACTGACGGTCCGCTTTAAGAACTTCCTGACGGCCATATGCATATGCGGCCTCTCAGCAGGTGGGCTTTTTTACCAAGAGGCCACATATATGTGTCCCACTCCCTATGTAAACACATTACTGTGCTGAGAGCATGTTCCCAGCACAGTAACCAGTGGATGCCGGAAAGCTCCCAATGCATACTAGCGATCGAGAACTTTCCAATCATGTGACCACTATGACTGCCAATCACAGCGTTCACATGATTGGAATGCCTGCATCCGCCTCTCAGCATTGAGAACTTCTTAAAGGGCCAGGAGGCGATGGCGGGAAGGGGTTAAGGGAGTATGTTTAGATTCAGGACCCGTTAAGAAGCACTTCACTACAGTGTATTAAGAAATGTGTGTTAATGCACATTATGGGCCAGATCGCAGGAAACACCGTCATATCTCTGTTTTTTTCCCTGGGTATCTATGCGTCTGATTCCTAGAATCATTTACGCATAGATACGGCGAAGATCCGACAGGTGTAAGACACTTACACCGTCGGATCTTAGATGTAATTCCTTCGCTGGCCGCTAGGTGGCCTTTACGTTGATTTCTCATTTGCCTATGCAAATGAGCCTAATACACCGATTCCCGAATGTTTTTACGCCGCCTCGTCGTCGTTTACGTCGTTTAACTAACTCGTTCGCGAATAGGGCATTGTGTAAGTGACGATCACGTCGTTTTCACGTCGGTTTCATCAACGTTTTCCGACGTGAGCTGGAGCATGCGCACTGGCCTTTTTTTCCGGCCGGCGCATGCGCAGTTCGATCGACGCGGGGGCGCGCTTAATTTAAATACAAGCCGCCCCCTTTGAATTACGCGGCCTTACGCCGGGCCATTTACACTAATGCCGCGTACACACGGTCGTTTTTTGCGATGAAAAAAAACGACGTTTTTTGTGAAGTAAAAAACGACGTTTTTGAAACGTCACTTTCAAAGACGATGTTGCATACACACCATCGTTTTTTTCACAAAAAACGAGGTTACGTTCACCACACTTTTCCATTGAAGCTCGCTTCATAACTAGCTTCTGGGCATGCGCGGGTTGAAAAACGTCGTTTGAAACGACGTTTTTGCTACACACGGTGACTTTTTGTGAAACAAAAAACGACGTTTTGAAAAACGACACAAAAAATTCAAGCATGTTGGAATTTTTTTTTGGTAGTTTTTTTTAAGACAAAAAACGACGTTTTGCCCACACACGATCAATTTAAATGACGTTTTAAAAAACGTCGTTTTTTTTCATCGCAAAAAACGACCGTGTGTACGCGGCATAAGCAGCCGCAACTTACGGAGCAAGTGCTTGGAGAATACGGCACTTGCTCCAGTAAGTTGCGGCGGCGTAGTGTAAATGGCTTACGCTACGCCGCTGCGGATTCTACGAGAATCTGGCCCTATGTTGCTTGTTAACGTGCATCGCGTTAAGGCTTCTAATACCACAATGCAGTAAAAATCAGACCTGGACTTTTTTTTTCAACATGCATAACAAGAAATGATAGAGTGTTACCATATGTTATGTTGCATTAAATTAGTGTGTTGGGGTGCCATTTAAAATTCAAGGCAGCGCAATGCATAGCAGTATGTGCATTGTTGTGCATTACCGCAATGCAGCAATGTGTATGGGCGCTAGGTTGTTTGTATAAGTGTTAGATGGTAGATGGTAGATGGTGGGGTACCGCAAGTGGCGTGGGTGCTTAGTGTGAAATTCACATGTGTTTTTGTCACCAAGAAACTTGTTGCTTAAACATCTTGAGGTGATCTTATAGAAACAGAACATGTTCTCTTATAAAAGTGTAAAAGTGTTGGTAGTCACAGAAATGTTCCAACAATGACCTATTATAGACTGTTGTCTCCATCCCACAAAAAAGGGAAGAATCCTTACACTGAGCATATGGCATACTTAAATGTCACTTGAAGTAAAAAAAAAAATTGTGGCGAGCTTCGTGATGTGACAACAACAGCAAGAAGGGCAGACCAATCAGTCGTCTCTTGAGGAGCGTGATGTAAGATCTGCCTGTAAGAAAGACCTAAGAGATTCAGAGACAGAGAGAGAAAAAACACAGGTTTAGCTGGAGAGGAGCAGCGTCTACAGAGGGGACATTTCTCATGCATGAACAAAGAACATCATGAGATGAAAGAGGTGCACCTTCCCTTTGTTCACTGTGATGAAAATATTACCGGCAAGGACATTCTGCATTTCAGAAGAGTTATTTGTTTTCTTTACATTGTGTGAGAAAAAGAAAAGTCATGAGTTTCGTACGCTTCTCAGCACATCTAGAGAAAACATTTGGATAAGGGCCAGAACATTTCTTATTGCCGTTCAAACAATTTAAAAGAGACGTATGGCGAACGCCTTTTTGGCCGTACTTGTCTTGTGGGTTAAAGGAGTGCACTTACCATAGCTTCCAACTGTCCCTGATTTGGAGGGACTGTCCCTGATGTGGAATAATGTCCCTCTGTCCCTCATTCCTCTTAGTTGTCCCTCATTTTGGTCTGATCCATATAGATGTATATAAAATGCACTATTTATCTATCAAAAAAGTGTTTTTCAGCACTAATCCTTTAATCCATTTTCTAAATTGCTGCATTTGTAACCTCCAAAAGCCAATATAAAGGAATAGTAGTGGTAAAAAAGCACTTGTGGGTTTAACCAATCTTGTTTTTTTTTGTACAATTCTCCTTTAAGGGGGCGTGGCCAGGGGTGTGTCCTATGCCTGCATACTTTTTCTGATAGATGTCTCTCATTCCTATCTAAAAGTTGGGAGGTATGCATTTACTTTTGCTCTACTTTGACTCTACTTTGACCCATAATCGCTTAGTCGGCTGTCAGCCACTCCAGTCGCTGGAAAGATCCCAACCATATTGTTGTGATCCACCCAGATGCCTGATTGGCAGATGGCTCAGACTCTTAGCGCACCTCTGATACCCTGAGCCAGCCTCTCCTTCCCCCTTCTCCAGACCGGCGCTCCAATGAGAGCTGGAGGGACAGAGCAGAGAGCGATGACTTAGGCCTCGTACACACGATCGGACATGTCTGATGAAACTGGTCTGCAGACCGGTTTCATCTGACTAGTTTGATGGTGTGTACGGCCTATCGGACCGTTTTCCATCGGACCAAAGTTTTAAAACATGCTTTAAAACCTGTCTGATGGAACATGTCCGTCGGACAGATTCGATGGTTAGTACGCAAAAGCATTGGACCAAAAACCCGCGCATGCTCGGAATCAAGTCGACGCATGCTTGGAAGCATTGAACTTCCTTTTTTCATCACGTCGTGTTCTACGTCACCGCGTTCTGGTCTGATCGGATTTTGGTCCGATGGTGTGTAAGCACATCAGACCATCAGACAAGTTCAGAGTTGTCTGATGAAAACGGTCCGTCAGACAAGTCTCATCAGACATGTCTGATCGTGTGTACAGGGCCTTACAGTCACCACTTTCTGCTCTGGGGGGAGCAAGAACTGAGCAATCAGCAGTCATGTGATCGCTCAGTTCTCAGGCTTAGAGCCAGTGGGGGACAAAGTTCTCCTTTAAAGAAAACATATAAAAAAAACAAAGGTGAGCACACCTATTAAAGAGGAAGTAAACCCTGATGGGTTTTACTTCCTCGTTTTTTCCCCTGCTTTTCCCTGCAAAATAAAAGCATAATGGGCTAGAATTCCTTGTATACTAGCCCATTATGTGGCATCTACCTGCAAACGAAGCTCGCACTGTCCCCACTGGTGGCCACATACATCTTTGCCCCTATTCCTTCCGGGGCTGTGGATTTCGACTCTGTGATTTCACTCCAGCGCATGGCACAGAGGTCCGTTTCTTCACAGCTTATGCTCCCATGACATCATTGGTGCACTATAAGGTAAATGTCTTCTAAACGGCGCACATTTAGGCTTACCTATAGGTAAAAGTGACATTCAGGGATTTACAGCCACTTTAAAGTCCATAATATACTAACAGTTATTTTTCCAAAAACAGAAATATTTGTAAAGCTTAGTATAAATGATAGGACCTGCCATTTACCGCAGTGTATTATTGGCATTTAGCTTTGTCCTGGGCCTATCATTTGGGCAGAAGTTTAAATTCTTGTGGGGATATGTGTACTAGAGTCACACAATAAGCTGCACTAGTACTTAAAGTGGAGTTCCACCCAAAAGTGGAACTTCCGCTTAACCCACTCCTCACCCCCTTACATGCCACGTTTGGCATGTCATTTTTTGGGGAGGGGAGTGGGGGCTTCAAGAGGAGTGGGACTTCCTGTCCCACTTCCTCCTTCCGCCTAGGGACCGTAAAGGCGATACGTCCTATCGCCTTTTGGTGGCCCCTCCCTGTAGGCAATCGCCTGGGACACGTGACAGGTCCCAGGCGATCGCCTGCCCAATCAGGTAGCGCAGCGCCACTCGCGCATGCGCAGTAAGTGCCCGGCCATGAAGCCGAATGCTGTCAAGGCCGGGTGCCCACAGTTAGGATGGAGGCGCCAGGGGAGAGGGGGGGAGAGGAGAAGAGCTCCGTGCGGCGCGGCGCTGGACAGTGGAGCAGGTAAGTGCATGTTTATTAAAAGCCAGCAGCTATGCTTTTTGTAGCTGCTGACTTTTAATAAACATCAAAAAAGGCTGGAACTCAGAATTTACACAGAATCTCTCAGCTCTGAAAAGCACAGGGCAGAGAGCTCACGTTACACTCTGCAGAGTTCTGTAAGGAGAGCTCTGAGAGCTAATTGGAGGAAAGGGACACACCTCCTTCACACAGCACACATGAACAGAACTGGAGCTGTCAATTAGCTGGAGATCCCTCCCCTGTCACCATTTTTCTCTTGGTGTCAGGAAAACTTATCAGAAGTGACTTATGCTTATAGCAGAGGAGGGAGGCAGCGGACAGAAATGACACTTGCTGTAGTGAGACAAGTGCACACTATAGAGGGATACGCTTTGTTCATATTACATGCTTGAGTTTTTTTGTTTGTTTTTTAACAAAAAAAAACATGCCTGAGTTTTACTACCACTTTAATGCAGAACTACATGGCATCTGAGGGCCACAAGCCAAAAATGCAATTTAATACATTTTTAATATTCAAAACAAACTCACCTATCCATCCATGCCCCCATGTTTTATTTTGCCGAGTGATCACTGAAAAATACCCCCTAGCATTTCTGCCATCTTGAGTAAGGGCAAATGATTCATGTAACATTTACTTTCTGGAATGCATCTATCCTTAGCTAAGGCATGCAGACAAGAGGGTGTGTTTAGCTGAGAAAACCCCTCCTCCCCTCCTGAAGACTCCAGGGATGTATGGCATAATTTGTCTAGACCTGTAAACCAGGAAGTAACTGAAGAAATGTAACAAAACAAAGTTACAAACAAGTAAACATAGGGCCAGATTCAGGTAGTCCAGAGCATCTTTGCTCTGGAGTAACGCTTCTCATTTGCGTTGCGCTGCCGAAATTTTAGGAGCAAGTGCTGTCATTCACGAAGCACTTGCTCCTAAAGTTGCGGCAGCGCATCACAAATGAGCCGGCGGAATTCAAATTTAGCGGGTACGGGGCGTGTAGTATGCTAACTACGCGCGATCCCGCCGCCAACGTACTGCGCATGCGTCGAGTGTCAAAACATCCCCGTGCGCATGCTCCAAAATCTGTGAATGAACGTCAATGACGTCACATTCCCATTCATGACCGTTTTACGCAAGCGACGTTTTTTTTTTTTTCCCGACGCGATGACGACGCCTATACCTAACATAGGATACTCCAACCCCATGTAGGTATATCTATGCGCCGCGTATCCCGTCCGGAAACGTCGTATCGTCATTGCGTCGCGCCGGATTTCGATCGTGAATTGCCGATTTCCGCTCATTAACATATTTTTTGAGCGTAAATCGGCGGGAACGCCCCCGGCGCCATTTTTAAGTTGAAGTAACGATGCGATGGCGAAACTCAGTTACGCTGCTCGCATCGGAACTTCAACCCGGCGTTTCTTGTTTTCTGGTTACAGAAAACAGAAACGCCGGCTCAAAGTCACAGTTAGGCTGGCGGATCACTCGATCCGCCAGCGTAACTGTTCCTGAATCTGGCCCATAATGTCCTTTCCTGTCTTTCTACTAACACTAGCAGTATAAGGATTAAAAATAGTCACTGCTGATTGAGAGAGAAAAGTTCCGCTTTAAAGCTTCTAAAATATTCTTAAAGTGAAACTGTGACCAGGCTACAAAAATACAAGTATTTACATATTTTTAGCAAGCAGTAAATGAGGTTTAAAGCACATCCGCCTTAAAGGGTCATTAAAGGAAAAACATTTTTGGGCTGAAATGACTGTTTACAGGGTATAGAGACATAAAAGTTAACTGATTCCTTTTAAAAATGTTAAAAAATAGATAAAAATCAATCATATAATCAACCTACAGTTCTAGTTTCGTTTTTGCTGTTATTTCCTGTTTATCTGATGTACAGAGCCAGAGAACCAATAGAGGGCAGTGATGGTTTGTCTAAAACCCCTCAGCACCAACCGAGTTTCAGTTTACACACAGTAATCACCCGGCCCCCTTGATTAGTGACCACAGGGAGAAAGCTCCCAGCACTGTGGTTATAAGCAAACAGACAACCAGGAAGTGTGGAGATCAGAGCAGAATTACAGCAACATCAAAGCAAAAACGAACAATGAGGACATGAAAACAGCACTGCAGTAAGGTAAAGGAAGCTATTTAGCTAAAAAAAAAAATCCTTTAGTGACCCTTTAACTTCTGTAGCAGCAGGTACTTTGGAGCAGTGTTTGGTTCACAGTTGTGGCACAGCCCATTCACTTGAATGGGTCACGCGGCTATACTGGTGAACACAGCCTGTTGTATAAATTTTGCCTCACTGCCACAATGTGTAACATGATCAGGCCCGGACTGGGACAAAAAATAGGCCGGGTCATTTTAGACTGAGCAGCCCGGGATCTGGTGTTTGTGTTCGTGGGGGCGGTTAATGATGGGAAATTGGGGTTGCAGAATGTGTGGATTTGATTACAGTACCTTTTTTAGCTTAATCTGACAGATTGGGGGCAATTTAGATCAGAGCTGCCATACAATGCTGTTTTTTGTCATACTTTAACTCAGGTTTTGATAGTGGAGTTCTGAAAATAGTATGAAGCAGCACAAGATGAGGGTTGCTCCAATTCAGGGGCAACCTTTTGGGCATAGTGTGCCAAAAAATGTTTTCAAAGAAAGATTATCAAAGTGGGTGGTAATTGGGACATATGATGCTGAGGACATAGATGAGCTATCAGATTCAGCAATGTAAAAAAAAAAAACTGTCACATGAAAAGGAATCTTTATGAAGTACCGTAAATGCTGTAAACCACTTGAATATTAGTAAGAAATTAAATGACCTTTGCACCATCACACCCCAGTTCAGCCCCAATTCCTGCACCATCACACCCCAGATCAGCCCCAATTCCTGCACCATCACACCCCAGATCAGCCCCAATTCCTGCACCATCACACCCCAGATTAGCCCCAATTCCTGCACCATCACACCCCAGATCAGCCCCAATTCCTGCACCATCACACCCCAGATCAGCCCCAATTCCTGCACCATCACACCCCAGATCAGCCCCAATTCCTGCACCATCACACCCCAGATCAGCCCCAATTCCTGCACCATCACACTCCAGATCAGCCCCAATTCCTGCACCATCACACCCCAGATCAGCCCCAATTCCTGCACCATCACACCCCAGATCAGCCCCAATTCCTGCACCATCACACCCCAGATCAGCCCCAATTCCTGCACCATCACACCCCAGATCAGCCCCAATTCCTGCACCATCACACCCCAGATCAGCCCCAATTCCTGCACCATCACACCCCAGATCAGCCCCAATTCCTGCACCATCACACCCCAGATCAGCCCCAATTCCTGCACCATCACACCCCAGATCAGCCCCAATTCCTGCACCATCACACCCCAGATCAGCCCCAATTCCTGCACCATCACACCCCAGATCAGCCCCAATTCCTGCACCATCACACCCCAGATCAGCCCCAATTCCTGCACCATCACACCCCAGATCAGCCCCAATTCCTGCACCATCACACCCCAGATCAGCCCCAATTCCTGCACCATCACACCCCAGATCAGCCCCAATTCCTGCACCATCACACCCCAGATCAGCCCCAATTCCTGCACCATCACACCCCAGATCAGCCCCAATTCCTGCACCATCACACCCCAGATCAGCCCCAATTCCTGCACCATCACACCCCAGATCAGCCCCAATTCCTGCACCATCACACCCCAGATCAGCCCCAATTCCTGCACCATCACACCCCAGATCAGCCCCAATTCCTGCACCATCACACCCCAGATCAGCCCCAATTCCTGCACCATCACACCCCAGATCAGCCCCAATTCCTGCACCATCACACCCCAGATCAGCCCCAATTCCTGCACCATCACACCCCAGATCAGCCCCAATTCCTGCATCATCACACTCCAGATCAGCCCCAATTCCTGCACCATCACACCCCAGATCAGCCCCAATTCCTGCACCATAACACCCCAGATCAGCCCCAATTCCTGCATCATCACACCCCAGATCAGCCCCAATTCCTGCACCATCACACCCCAGATCAGCCCCAATGCCTGCACCATCACACCCCAGATCAGCCCCAATTCTTGCACCATCACACCCCAGATCAGCTCCAATTCCTGCACCATCACACCCCAGATCAGCCCCAATTCTTGCACCATCACACCCCAGATCAGCCCCAATTCCTGCACCATCACACCCCAGATCAGCTCCAATTCCTGCACCATCACACCCCAGATCAGCCCCAATTCTTGCACCATCACACCCCAGATCAGCCCCAATTCCTGCACCATCACACCCCAGATCAGCCCCAATTCCTGCACCATCACACCCCAGATCAGCCCCAATTCCTGCACCATCACACCCCAGATCAGCCCCAATGCCTGCACCATCACACCCCAGATCAGCCCCAATTCTTGCACCATCACACCCCAGATCAGCCCCAATTCCTGCACCATCACACCCCAGATCAGCTCCAATTCCTGCACCATAACAACCTCAAATCAGCCCCAATTCCTGCACCATCACACCCCAGATCAGCCCCAATTCCTGTACCATCACACCCCAGATCAGACCCTGCACATGAAAGCCAGCAATATAGTGGTGGTGTGGTGCAGTGCATAATGTGCTATAGAGGCCTCATATAGTGTAGTGATGGAGCCTCTGCTTCTCTGTTCCTCTTTTTGTCCTGGTTGCCAGGTGCCTGACTGATGTGCATGCGCGAACGGGGACTTTCAGCGTCAGCCTCGGTTGCCATGGAACGGCTTGGTGGGAGGGGATGAAGTTACTTCCTTTTCCGCTCCTCCCACCACCACCCTGCATATGCGAGCAGTGGCGTAGCGTGGGTTGTCAGCGCCCGGGGCAAGGCAAGTTATTTGCACCCCCCTAACTTGCGGACTTTAAGCACTCCCCTGAGTCCTGTCCCTTGCCTTCCTACAATAGTACTGACCAGCCTGATTCCTACACTGACCACTATACTGACCACTACACTAACCTACCTGATTCCTATACTGACCACTACACTACACTGCCCACTATACTACACTGTCCTACCTGATTCCTATACTGACCACTACACTACACTGACCACTATACTGACCACTACACTACACTGACCAACCTGATTCCTATACTGACCACTATACTACACTGTCCAACCTGACTCCTATTCTGACCACTACACTACACTGACCACTATACGACACTGACCTACCTGATTCCTATACTGACCACTACACTATACTGACCACTATACTGACCTACCTGATTTCTAAACTGACCACTACACTACACTGACCACTATACTACACTGGCTTCTCCATCTCCCCAGACCGTGTGCGAATTACTCCTGATTCCTGCTGCTGTTTCAGCCACCTGTGAGTGGCTAGCTGTGGCTGTCGAGCCCTGTACACTTCAATAACAGGTTTTTCAATAATAGCTATCAGAGGCTGTTCGAACAGCTATTGTTTACCTGCACTGATCATTGCATGAGCAGTGATCACCACAGATCATTCAAAAATACAGGGAATGGGGAAACATAAAAGCACTCACATGTAGCCGACATCCGAAGTAATTGAATCAAAAATAGAAAAATACTACATAGGGTAGTAGAAAGGCGGACTTTTTCAGGCAATCACAAGGACATAAAAGTTAAGAAAAAATATTTAATTATATATCATAAAATCCAAAAACAAAGAATAAAATATACAAAAACAGGGTATGCAGAATATACATCAGCAATGTTAGCTTGCATCTCGCCACAGATCATTGTAGGCTATTCGGACAGCCACGGATAGTTGAATGTTCAGGGCTCAACAGCCTCAACTAGCCATTTATAGGTGCCTAAAACAGTCATTCAACTAACTCAGAGTTCAGTGAGGTAGTGAGGCAGGTGGATTAGCTACAGGAGCTCCCACGGCGCACGTCTCCTAGGAGTAGGAGCGTGTGTTCTTTAGCTCCAGGAAGGCTTAGGAGGCAGACAGGCAGAGTCCCTCTCAGCCCGGCCAGCTCAGTCCACACTCCAGTTCCAGCCCAGCCCTGGAAAGTCCTGCGCCCCTGATCTCTCCGCTCCTCCAGCTCAGCTCCCTGGCTCTCCACAGGTAAGAGCCCTCTACCAAAGCTGCTGACGGCCGTCCTTTTCAGGATAAAGCCGCAGCAACACAGATCTCCATTGCTCCATTCTTTGTCCCCCTGCACTCCCACACCTCCATCATCCTCAAGGGCCCCCTCCCGCCACCTCCCGCCACCTCCTCGCGGAAATTTCCGCCGTTCTGGTGCTTTTTTGGGTGCACCGCGCCAGGACGTCCTGAATCGCGGGGCCGCGGTCTAGGAAAGACCGCGGCTTCACTTGCGGCCTAACGGCGCGCTGCTCCCCACGTCTCAGTTGTCCTTACCCAGCTCCCAGGAAACCCCCCTTATCCCAGAAGGACAGTTACCCGGCCCTGTTTTTCACCCTTTCACCCTTTCAGCCCCCAGGTTATTAGAGAAGCCCCCTGTCAGCCCTCATCCCTGAGCAGGCAGCCACCAGACCAGCAACAGGCTCTCCCTCTCAGTTACTTCCTTTTCCGCTCCTCCCACCACCACCCTGCATATGCGAGCAGTGGCGTAGCGTGGGTTGTCAGCGCCCGGGGCAAGGCAAGTTATTTGCACCCCCCTAACTTGCGGACTTTAAGCACTCCCCTGAGTCCTGTCCCTTGCCTTCCTACAATAGTACTGACCAGCCTGATTCCTACACTGACCACTATACTGACCACTACACTAACCTACCTGATTCCTATACTGACCACTACACTACACTGACCACTATACTGACCACTACACTACACTGACCAACCTGATTCCTATACTGACCACTATACTACACTGTCCAACCTGACTCCTATTCTGACCACTACACTACACTGACCACTATACGACACTGACCTACCTGATTCCTATACTGACCACTACACTATACTGACCACTATACTGACCTACCTGATTTCTAAACTGACCACTACACTACACTGACCACTATACTACACTGGCTTCTCCATCTCCCCAGACCGTGTGCGAATTACTCCTGATTCCTGCTGCTGTTTCAGCCACCTGTGAGTGGCTAGCTGTGGCTGTCGAGCCCTGTACACTTCAATAACAGGTTTTTCAATAATAGCTATCAGAGGCTGTTCGAACAGCTATTGTTTACCTGCACTGATCATTGCATGAGCAGTGATCACCACAGATCATTCAAAAATACAGGGAATGGGGAAACATAAAAGCACTCACATGTAGCCGACATCCGAAGTAATTGAATCAAAAATAGAAAAATACTACATAGGGTAGTAGAAAGGCGGACTTTTTCAGGCAATCACAAGGACATAAAAGTTAAGAAAAAATATTTAATTATATATCATAAAATCCAAAAACAAAGAATAAAATATACAAAAACAGGGTATGCAGAATATACATCAGCAATGTTAGCTTGCATCTCGCCACAGATCATTGTAGGCTATTCGGACAGCCACGGATAGTTGAATGTTCAGGGCTCAACAGCCTCAACTAGCCATTTATAGGTGCCTAAAACAGTCATTCAACTAACTCAGAGTTCAGTGAGGTAGTGAGGCAGGTGGATTAGCTACAGGAGCTCCCACGGCGCACGTCTCCTAGGAGTAGGAGCGTGTGTTCTTTAGCTCCAGGAAGGCTTAGGAGGCAGACAGGCAGAGTCCCTCTCAGCCCGGCCAGCTCAGTCCACACTCCAGTTCCAGCCCAGCCCTGGAAAGTCCTGCGCCCCTGATCTCTCCGCTCCTCCAGCTCAGCTCCCTGGCTCTCCACAGGTAAGAGCCCTCTACCAAAGCTGCTGACGGCCGTCCTTTTCAGGATAAAGCCGCAGCAACACAGATCTCCATTGCTCCATTCTTTGTCCCCCTGCACTCCCACACCTCCATCATCCTCAAGGGCCCCCTCCCGCCACCTCCCGCCACCTCCTCGCGGAAATTTCCGCCGTTCTGGTGCTTTTTTGGGTGCACCGCGCCAGGACGTCCTGAATCGCGGGGCCGCGGTCTAGGAAAGACCGCGGCTTCACTTGCGGCCTAACGGCGCGCTGCTCCCCACGTCTCAGTTGTCCTTACCCAGCTCCCAGGAAACCCCCCTTATCCCAGAAGGACAGTTACCCGGCCCTGTTTTTCACCCTTTCACCCTTTCAGCCCCCAGGTTATTAGAGAAGCCCCCTGTCAGCCCTCATCCCTGAGCAGGCAGCCACCAGACCAGCAACAGGCTCTCCCTCTCAGTTACTTCCTTTTCCGCTCCTCCCACCACCACCCTGCATATGCGAGCAGTGGCGTAGCGTGGGTTGTCAGCGCCCGGGGCAAGGCAAGTTATTTGCACCCCCCTAACTTGCGGACTTTAAGCACTCCCCTGAGTCCTGTCCCTTGCCTTCCTACAATAGTACTGACCAGCCTGATTCCTACACTGACCACTATACTGACCACTACACTAACCTACCCGATTCCTATACTGACCACTACACTACACTGCCCACTATACTACACTGTCCTACCTGATTCCTATACTGACCACTACACTACACTGACCACTATACTGACCACTACACTACACTGACCAACCTGATTCCTATACTGACCACTATACTACACTGTCCAACCTGACTCCTATTCTGACCACTACACTACACTGACCACTATACGACACTGACCTACCTGATTCCTATACTGACCACTACACTATACTGACCACTATACTGACCTACCTGATTTCTAAACTGACCACTACACTACACTGACCACTATACTACACTGGCTTCTCCATCTCCCCAGACCGTGTGCGAATTACTCCTGATTCCTGCTGCTGTTTCAGCCACCTGTGAGTGGCTAGCTGTGGCTGTCGAGCCCTGTACACTTCAATAACAGGTTTTTCAATAATAGCTATCAGAGGCTGTTCGAACAGCTATTGTTTACCTGCACTGATCATTGCATGAGCAGTGATCACCACAGATCATTCAAAAATACAGGGAATGGGGAAACATAAAAGCACTCACATGTAGCCGACATCCGAAGTAATTGAATCAAAAATAGAAAAATACTACATAGGGTAGTAGAAAGGCGGACTTTTTCAGGCAATCACAAGGACATAAAAGTTAAGAAAAAATATTTAATTATATATCATAAAATCCAAAAACAAAGAATAAAATATACAAAAACAGGGTATGCAGAATATACATCAGCAATGTTAGCTTGCATCTCGCCACAGATCATTGTAGGCTATTCGGACAGCCACGGATAGTTGAATGTTCAGGGCTCAACAGCCTCAACTAGCCATTTATAGGTGCCTAAAACAGTCATTCAACTAACTCAGAGTTCAGTGAGGTAGTGAGGCAGGTGGATTAGCTACAGGAGCTCCCACGGCGCACGTCTCCTAGGAGTAGGAGCGTGTGTTCTTTAGCTCCAGGAAGGCTTAGGAGGCAGACAGGCAGAGTCCCTCTCAGCCCGGCCAGCTCAGTCCACACTCCAGTTCCAGCCCAGCCCTGGAAAGTCCTGCGCCCCTGATCTCTCCGCTCCTCCAGCTCAGCTCCCTGGCTCTCCACAGGTAAGAGCCCTCTACCAAAGCTGCTGACGGCCGTCCTTTTCAGGATAAAGCCGCAGCAACACAGATCTCCATTGCTCCATTCTTTGTCCCCCTGCACTCCCACACCTCCATCATCCTCAAGGGCCCCCTCCCGCCACCTCCCGCCACCTCCTCGCGGAAATTTCCGCCGTTCTGGTGCTTTTTTGGGTGCACCGCGCCAGGACGTCCTGAATCGCGGGGCCGCGGTCTAGGGAAGACCGCGGCTTCACTTGCGGCCTAACGGCGCGCTGCTCCCCACGTCTCAGTTGTCCTTACCCAGCTCCCAGGAAACCCCCCTTATCCCAGAAGGACAGTTACCCGGCCCTGTTTTTCACCCTTTCACCCTTTCAGCCCCCAGGTTATTAGAGAAGCCCCCTGTCAGCCCTCATCCCTGAGCAGGCAGCCACCAGACCAGCAACAGGCTCTCCCTCTCAGTTACTTCCTTTTCCGCTCCTCCCACCACCACCCTGCATATGCGAGCAGTGGCGTAGCGTGGGTTGTCAGCGCCCGGGGCAAGGCAAGTTATTTGCACCCCCCTAACTTGCGGACTTTAAGCACTCCCCTGAGTCCTGTCCCTTGCCTTCCTACAATAGTACTGACCAGCCTGATTCCTACACTGACCACTATACTGACCACTACACTAACCTACCCGATTCCTATACTGACCACTACACTACACTGCCCACTATACTACACTGTCCTACCTGATTCCTATACTGACCACTACACTACACTGACCACTATACTGACCACTACACTACACTGACCAACCTGATTCCTATACTGACCACTATACTACACTGTCCAACCTGACTCCTATTCTGACCACTACACTACACTGACCACTATACGACACTGACCTACCTGATTCCTATACTGACCACTACACTATACTGACCACTATACTGACCTACCTGATTTCTAAACTGACCACTACACTACACTGACCACTATACTACACTGGCTTCTCCATCTCCCCAGACCGTGTGCGAATTACTCCTGATTCCTGCTGCTGTTTCAGCCACCTGTGAGTGGCTAGCTGTGGCTGTCGAGCCCTGTACACTTCAATAACAGGTTTTTCAATAATAGCTATCAGAGGCTGTTCGAACAGCTATTGTTTACCTGCACTGATCATTGCATGAGCAGTGATCACCACAGATCATTCAAAAATACAGGGAATGGGGAAACATAAAAGCACTCACATGTAGCCGACATCCGAAGTAATTGAATCAAAAATAGAAAAATACTACATAGGGTAGTAGAAAGGCAGACTTTTTCAGGCAATCACAAGGACATAAAAGTTAAGAAAAAATATTTAATTATATATCATAAAATCCAAAAACAAAGAATAAAATATACAAAAACAGGGTATGCAGAATATACATCAGCAATGTTAGCTTGCATCTCGCCACAGATCATTGTAGGCTATTCGGACAGCCACGGATAGTTGAATGTTCAGGGCTCAACAGCCTCAACTAGCCATTTATAGGTGCCTAAAACAGTCATTCAACTAACTCAGAGTTCAGTGAGGTAGTGAGGCAGGTGGATTAGCTACAGGAGCTCCCACGGCGCACGTCTCCTAGGAGTAGGAGCGTGTGTTCTTTAGCTCCAGGAAGGCTTAGGAGGCAGACAGGCAGAGTCCCTCTCAGCCCGGCCAGCTCAGTCCACACTCCAGTTCCAGCCCAGCCCTGGAAAGTCCTGCGCCCCTGATCTCTCCGCTCCTCCAGCTCAGCTCCCTGGCTCTCCACAGGTAAGAGCCCTCTACCAAAGCTGCTGACGGCCGTCCTTTTCAGGATAAAGCCGCAGCAACACAGATCTCCATTGCTCCATTCTTTGTCCCCCTGCACTCCCACACCTCCATCATCCTCAAGGGCCCCCTCCCGCCACCTCCCGCCACCTCCTCGCGGAAATTTCCGCCGTTCTGGTGCTTTTTTGGGTGCACCGCGCCAGGACGTCCTGAATCGCGGGGCCGCGGTCTAGGAAAGACCGCGGCTTCACTTGCGGCCTAACGGCGCGCTGCTCCCCACGTCTCAGTTGTCCTTACCCAGCTCCCAGGAAACCCCCCTTATCCCAGAAGGACAGTTACCCGGCCCTGTTTTTCACCCTTTCACCCTTTCAGCCCCCAGGTTATTAGAGAAGCCCCCTGTCAGCCCTCATCCCTGAGCAGGCAGCCACCAGACCAGCAACAGGCTCTCCCTCTCAGCCCTAGCCCCCCCCCCCCCCCCCCCGTCGCTCCAACACACAGAAGCTTGATCCAGGGGTTACCCGATCGCCTCTTACAGGGGTCAGGAAGGAATTTTTTTCCCTACCGGAGCATATTGGCCGAGCTCTGACAGAGTTTTTTTGCCTTCCTCTGGACCAAGCCAGGAGAGAGGAGTCAGTCAATTCCTCTCCCCACTGCCCCAACCCCCCCCCCCCCCCCCCGGTGCATTGGCGATCATGGCATGTCGGCAATATTCTGCCGATACCATTTGGAGTTTGAGGCAATGCGCCGCAATACTGCCAGCCATCACCAAAAAGGCCCTAAGAACTGAGCGACTATTGAGAATCGATCATAGATCGACGGTCAGACATTTCAACCATTTACCCCAGCTCAGGCACATATCATGTGCTCTGATCAACACAAGATCGGCAGTAAACCACGGACTAGAAATCCGCGACTTCATTCAACAAAAGGATCTAGACTGCCTCTTTATTACAGAGAGCTGGCTCACAGCCGACTGTAACACCATTCTAGGAGAATTGGTGCCAGAAAACTACCGTATTATAACGGAAAACAGAATAGGGCAAAGAGGAGGCGGCCTGGCGGTGATCCACAAGACTCATCTTACGATCACCAAACCAGTCCGCCAAAACCCTCTTCCATTCATGGAAACCCTTACTCTGCAACTGCAAGTAAATTCAAAGGAGATCGTCCACGTTCTGCTCTGCTATAGGCCGCCCGGCCCAAAATCGCAGCTGCTATCATCATGGACGGATTTCTTCTCCACTTACACCCTCATCAGCAAACATCTTTTGCTGCTCGGGGATTTCAATCTCTGGGCCAACTCCTCACAAGACCCCATTGCCGACGCCTGTATTGACCACCTGGAAGGATTAGGATTGCAGCAATTAGTATGTGGGCCCACACATGCTTCAGGTCACACACTTGATCTTATTTTCAGACAAGCTCTGGAAATAAAGATTTGGGAAAATGAAAAGTTGCCATGGACAGACCACCATGCAATTATATTCAGTATTTCCACCATTCCCCCTGCAACAAAAACATCAAATCCAGTGACAACACACTGGACTAGATGTCAGAAGAAGCTCCACTCGGAACTCTTCAAAACTACTTTAAGGAAAAAAATAGAAACAACTCAGCCGCATCAAACGGCCGTTGAAACATTGGAAGCCATAAACTCGGCCATGCTACAGTCAGCCGACTTGGTAGCGCCGAAACGAAGTACCCGGATTCGGAAAAACAACCGCAGCTGGTTTAACAACCAGCTGTCGTTACTGAAGCAAGAACGCAGAAGGGCAGAATCTGCCTGGAAAAGATGTTCTTCAGAGCTAAACCTATCCATCTACAAGGCGGCGACAAGAAAATACCACAAAGGAATTTTCCAAGCCAAGAAAAATTATTTTTCAGAGGCTATCAACAACGCCATAAACCGCCCCCGCGAACTCTTCAAGATGGTCACCCAGACCATGGAACCAGAATGCATTGAAGCCCCCAGTTCGGACACACAAGAATTTTGCAATGAACTATCGGATTACTTCATTAATAAAATCGAGGCAATCCGTGAAAGCATTCAGCAAAACAATTCCCCCCTCAGCCCCCCCTGCAGCCTCTCACACAGCACCCATAGTAATTCTCCTATATCAGGTAAGTTTACCCTGGAACCCATCTCCATCGAGACCACTAAAAATGTCATTGGCGCTCTGCGTAATGGCACAGCGCCAAATGACATTATCCCCACAAAACTGCTGAAGGAATGCGCCTACATCCTGGCTCCTCCCATCACGCAGTTTATCAACCAGTCTTTTCTGGAGGGCATAGTGCCCTCACAGTTGAAAGAGGGTATAATCCAACCCATCCTGAAGAAACCCTCCCTGGACCCCAAGGACCCACTCCACCGCCGTCCCATAACAAGCCTCAACGTACTCTCTAAGATAATGGAGAAAGTAGTGGTACAACAGCTGCAACAGCATCTAGATACCTACAAGCTACTTGATCCATTGCAATCAGGCTTCCGTCCCGGACACGGGACGGAAACAGCATTGCTGAATGTATGGGACGATGTTCTCAAGTCCGCAGACGAAGGAGAATCTTGTCTTCTAGTTCTGTTGGACCTAAGTGCAGCTTTCGACACTGTAGACCACAATCTGTTACTGACTCGGCTTGCTGAAGTAGCCAGAGTCGCAGAAGGCGATTTATCTTGGTTCTCCTCTTTTCTGGAAAACCGATCGCAAACAGTAAAGTTAGGACCTTTTACGTCTGAAAAACACACAGTAACATGCGGAGTCCCTCAAGGATCGCCTCTGTCACCAGTGCTGTTTAACATCTATCTTCGTCCTCTTTTTGAGATTATCAGCAGCCAAAAACTGCTCTATCACTCATACGCAGACGACACGCAACTGTATTTCCGCATCTGCAACAGACAGGATCACCACCTCAATCTAGAGACATGTCTCTCTTTGATAGAGGACTGGATGACAAAGAGTTATCTTAAACTCAATGGAGCGAAAACAGAACTTCTTCTGTTTCACGCCAAGCGCAGAAATCAACTTTCAACAGTGTGGACCCCCCCGCCTATTTTGGGCAAGCTCATCACCCCTAGCGCCAAAGTCAAAAGCCTAGGGGTCATTTTTGACTCCTTTATGACAATGGACGCACAAATAGGGTCAGTAGTCAGCGGATCTCACCATCTACTGCGCCTACTACGTAGACTCACTCCGTTCATCCCTAAAGAAGACTTAGCGGTCGTGGTGGGAGCAATTGTAAACTCCAGGCTGGATTATGCAAATGCCCTTTACCTCGGCCTCCCCAAGTACCAAATCGCTCGTCTGCAAGTCGTTCAGAATACGGCCGCCAGACTTGTGACTGGGAAAAAACCCTGGGAATCCATCGCACCTTCACTGAGAGCCCTTCATTGGCTGCCAGTTAAAGACAGAATTGCTTTTAAAGCTCTCTGTCTTACGCATAGATGTGTCCATGGGAATGCCCCCCTTTATTTATGCGAAATAATAAAAGCGCATAATCCCAATCGCGTTTTGCGGTCCACGAATCAGAACCTGCTCCAGGTTCCGAAAGCCAACTTCAAGTCCAAAGGAGAAAGAAGATTCGCGATCCAAGGTCCCAGAATATGGAACGCTTTACTAACCAGCATTCGGTTGGAGGAGAACCACCTAGCATTTAGAAAAAAGGTCAAGACTTTTCTGTTTTGATATCAAAGGAGACAGGAACAACAAGCGCCCAGAGGCGATTCAGTTCGCATGTGCCGCGCTATATAAGTTTTCATTCATTCAAACTGGTGCTAGTTGCCCATGTGAAAGTAGCCTAAGGCCCCTTTCACATGGGGCAGTGGAGGTGCTCTGGCGGTATAGCGCCGCTAAAAATAGCGGCGCTATACCGCTATACCGCCTCAGTGTGAAAGCCCTCGGGCAGGAGTTTTTCAGGCGGTATAGCAGCGATATTTTTAGCGCTATACCACCTGAAAAACTCCTCAGTGTGAAAGGTGTCTGGGGCCTCCAAGTTGCCCAAATCCTCTTGTAAAAGCAGTCCCATCATAAAGCACAATGCCATTTAAAAAAAATAACATAGTACCATTATACATTAATTTCACTCGATAAATACTCATGGATAAATGTAAGTCCTTGTATCCCGCTATCAAAAAGTTAATCATGGTTAAAAGTCCCCTAGGACACAATACTACAGAGGGCGAGTTATGGACTGACAGTGTGATCTGGCCTAGGAAGTTACAGTGTCCAAATTCAAACTCTATTAAATCGTACTCCTTGTTGAAATATAAATATAAACCGTGTCCAACAACCCCCCCCCCCCCCTGCAGCAACACGACTCTCACGATCACGAGGGAGTCTTACCTTCTATTCTTTGGAGGAGAGGAGAGGAGAAAGAGAAGACAGCGACATCTCAAAATCTCAATTTCTTATGTCCCCGGCCCCGCGCTTCGCCATGTTCAGATTCCAGACCGGCACCCTGTGATTGGGCGTATATGGGGTCATGTCCGGCGGCGGGGCGGGGCTGGCCTATTATCGATCGCAGTTGCTCATGAAGTCCCACCTTTGCCCAATTACAGGGTGCAGGAGGCTGAACATGGGCGAAGGTGGGACTCCAGGATCTAACACGATCGTGGATAGGCCGGCCCCGCCGCCGTACATGACCCCTTAGGCCCTATCAGGGCGCCTGAGACTTAACATGGCGGCACAGCACAGGGACATGGGAAAGCACATTTAGGAGGAGGAAGCCACTGACATATACTGGCAGGCACCCCCCTAAATGTTGCACCCGGTGCCACGACCCCCGCACACCTCCCACGCACGCTACACCACAGTATGCAAGGCATCCGATGATCCACGGCCGGCCCTGCATGTCGGAGCCCCGGCCCTGCCCTGTCACAGCCCCAGACCGGCCCTGTCACAGCCCTGGACCGGCCCTGTCACAGCCCCGCCCCGGCCCTGTCACAGCCCACGCCCTGGCCCTGTCACAGCCCAGGCCCACTGGGCATTTGCCCGGTGTTCCCTATGGCCAGTCCGGGCCTGAACATGATGATAACTAGCCATGCTAACTTGTGGCTGGGTGTTTAGGGGCTGGTAAAACCGTGACTCATATGCCTATTTTTACTGCCCTCCCCTGCTGGCAATCTTGTCTCCTCCTCTTCTCCAAGTGTAGACACACACAGCATGGCTTGCCCCACCCCCTTCCTCTTCTGGGGTCCCCTGCCGGAAATCTTGTCTCCTCCTCTTTTCCAAGTGTAGACACACACAGCGTAGCTTGCCACACCCCCTTCCTCTTCTGGGGTCCCCCACCAGCAATCTTGTCTCCTCCTCTTTTCCAGGTGCCCACAAAGGAAGCTTCTTGCTATTTGGGCACTCATGTGAGTTTGATCCGGAGACAGGCTGTGTGCGTGTATAGGTCCCGCCCCTTCCTTTTCTGGGGTCACCCACAGGCGATGTTGTCTCCTCTTCTCCAAGTGTCCACAAAGCAAGCCTCTTGCTATGGGGACACTCATGTGGGCTTGATCCTGAGCTGGATTGTGTGCGTCTGTAGATACACACATCTGGGCTTGTCCCCGCCCCCCTTCCTCATGGGATTTGACTGACAGCAGCAGGAACCAATGGCTACCGCTACTACTGAGTCTCCTGTGAGAAGAGAGGGAAGTGCTGTTGACAGGCATAGAGCTGGACTGAGATCGGGCTCAGGTAAGTGTTTGAGGGGGGCAACTTTTGAAAGTTTCTTACCTTAAAGCGGAAAAATACTGAAGCTGCTGACTTTTAATTTATGGACACTTACCTGTCCAAGGCGCCCGCGATGTCGACAGCCAAAGCCAATCTGTCTGTCGGCTCTCAGCTGCTGCCACCGCCATCTTTGACAGGGGAATCCTTGCGGCTTCACTTTCTAGTTTACTTTCTATTTCCGAGGTAATCTATGCCCGGAAGTGGGAGCAAATACCTGTATTACACAGGTATCTGCTCCTTCCTCCCCCTGAAAGGTGCCAAATGTGACACCGGAGGGGAGGAGGATACCAAAAAGCGGAAGTTCCATTTTTGGGCGGAACTCCGCTTAAAAGAGGAACTGCAGTCTGCTCACATAATTTGTAATAAAAACATCTTTTCCATTCTGAAGCTTCCCTCCAACTACTTTGCAATTATTTTATATATAGTCATTCTGTACTTGCCAAATATGCTGCAGAAATTAGGGTTGCCACTTTTTCTTCAAGCCAAGCCCGAACACACAGTAATTTTTAGTATACACTATGGGATTGTAACAGACCTGGGACACCTTTGGGCACTCCAAAGAGAATAGTAATGTGGCGCACAAAGTGCCCCTCACCCTTCTGTCAGGCCCTGTTCCGAGCCACATTCTTGTCAGAAAAATGTGTCTGAAACCCGGACACATTATTCATAACCCAGACTGTTCGGTTGGCAACCCTAGCCGAAATCTCCGAAGTCTGGCTGCAACCATTTTAACTGTGGGCAGCTGAAGCTGCTGCCTGTTCACTTCCTGGATTTACACAGACACACAGTGGCAGACCTCCAGCTCTCATTGGCACTCGTATTACTCGTATTACAGAGAGCTGTGCATAATGTCAAAAGCCTAGGCTTATTTTTTACTATCCAATATAAAAAACAAGGACAGGGGATTTAATAAATAGGAAGGTGAAAAAATTATCGAAGTTCCGCTTTAATTTAGAGAATGTATTAAAGTGGAAGTTAACTGTGCCATCACTTTGCCACCACTGTGCCTTCACTTTGCCACCACTGTGCCACCACTTGCCCCCATTGTGCCATCACTTTTCCCCCCTTGTGCCACCGCTTGCCCCCACTTGCCACCACTGTGCCGGCCAAGAGGATCGCCCTACCTTATTCTGGCTTCCAGGCTGTGGATATCCATGATTTAAAAGCCGCGCTGATGATTTAAAAGCCGCGCCGCTGCTTCAAAAACCACGCCTTCCCCTCAGAATGTTCCGTGATAGGCGGAACACAAATTTTCCCAGCAGGGCCTCTGTTCAGTGTTCCGCCTATCATGGATGCCTTCTCATCCTCGGACGAGAGGACGCCCGTGATAGGCGGAACACTGAACAGAGGCCCTGCTGGGAAAATTTGTGTTCCGCCTATCACGGAACATTCTGAGGAGAAGGCGCGGTTTTTGAAGCGGCGGCGCGGCGTGGCTTTTAAATCATCAGCCTGACGGAAACTATCATCGGGATGGGAAAACACCATAGATTTCCCGCGGAACCCCTGGGGACTTCCCGCGGAACCCCGGTTGAGAAACACTGGGTTAGAGTATAAAAAGGCTTAGGAGATATGTAAATATCTCCTAAACGTGCGCTGTTTGGGAGATATTTAGTGTACATGCAGCCAGTGACATCTCTGGTGCATGCGCTCTGAACGAACAGCCACCCATGCAGTTTTTTCAGAGCCCCGTGCTGTGACCGGCTGCGATGCCAGTCACAGATCTGGAGTGTGAACCCGGAAGCAAGACGGGTGAAGATGAAAGATCTGGACTTCTCGCGTGGGAGAGCTTTGTTTTAAGGTATGTTTAACATAATGTGCTGGTATGCAGGGTAAAAAAAAAACTCCAGCGGTTTACAACCACTTTAAGGTACAAAAAAAATATATTTTTTGCTTTTCAACTACTTTAAGGCAATCCATTCATTATGAAAGGGGGACACGAGATAAAACAACACACGTGGCCCTTTATTTTAGCATAGTAGAACACCAAAATGCAAAGATACTGTATGTGCGCGGTGATGGTGTGCATTGTACAGTGCGCTAGGGTGCCATTTACAAGGAATGAAACTGCAATGCACTGCACAACTGTTGCCATGCCTTGTGTCTACATGTGTTAACCACTTTAGCCCCTTAAAATGTTACCCCCTTCCTGACCAGAGCACTTTTTACAATTTGGCACTGCGTCGCTCTAACTGTAATTTTCTCAATCGTGCAACGTTGTACCCAAACAAAAGTTGTGTCCTTCTTTTCCCACAAATAGAACCTTATTTTGGTGGTATTTTATCACCTCTGCGGTTTTTATTTTTTGCGCTATAAACAAAAATATATACAAAATATATTACTAAGTTTAGGCCGATGTGTATTCTTCTACATATTTTTGGTAAAACAAAATCACAATAAGTGTATATTGATTGGTTTGCGCAAAAGTTATAGCATCTACAAATAGGGGAAAGTTTTATGGCATTTTTATTATTAATTATTTTTTATTAGTAACCACGGCGATCTGCGACAGGTACGTCACGTTACGCAGGCGTGCCATTTTGCCAACGTATATCGGTGTGAGACGATTGGCTAGCGGTTAAAGCTGAGTTCCACCCAAAAATTTTACTTCCGCTTTTCAGAACCCCCCTCCAGTGTTGCATTTGACACCTTTCAGGGGGTAGGGGGGAGGAGATACCTGGGAAATACAGGTATTTTGCTCCCACTTCCGGGCATAGATACTCATGCCACCCGCGGGTATCTACGCCCCTTCCCGTCCTAGTCTACTATAAGAATGTCAGTCACCCACCATCACCAGTTTCAGCTCTGCCTTGTGGTTTTAGATGGTGAGATTCTTCTGGGGTAATGTAACAGTTTTCATGAACGGAATAGTACACTGACAGGAAAAGCGTGCATTGCAAAACACTCGCTGGTGTACGTGGTGTCACATCCTCCGACAATGAGGAAGCCTGAGGTAAAACAGACAGCTATAGAGAATCAGGCAGCTAGTGTGCTCCGTCCAGCCTGGGCCACCTATCGATAAAAAAATGCTGAAAAGAAAGCCGTCCAATGTCTCCGACAAGGAGAAAAGCCAGAAACCAAAGGTAAGAAGAAAACATTGTTTGCCAGGTTAGGCCTGCACTGAGATTGCTCCTTGTTTTTAGGCTGGTGTATGAAAGACAAATTAATAATGAACAGCTGGCCATAGCAACAACTAATTCTTATTTCTCAATGTAAAGTAAAAAGTCATGGACATCCCTGTTATTACAGAGATCTTATCTGATTGGTTGTTTTTTATGTCTATAGTGATTGCACGTAGCAGCTCTACTTATCTCGTTATGGTGTGATATATTTTCTGTCTTTTGTATTATTTAATAGCACAGGGATTTTTTATTATTTATTTTAGTGGAAAATAAAAAGTAATTTGGTGTGTATGGGACCCAGCCTTGTGTTTGTGTTGTGCTTCTATGGGTTTTTTTAATAAAGGGATTGAAAGGTAAGAATTGTCTGTGGTGCCGATTTGATCACATTCTCAGTTTCAAGTCATACTACAAATACAGATGTTTAGTTGGTTATTGTGGGCAAGGATAGTGGCACCCAAAGCAATCCCCCCCATGTAATTGTCATATACGGTATGTGTAATTTATTAAGCAACACATTTATACAAGATGTTGCTACACTGCTTTACACATCTGGATAAAGCTACATCCTATAGGGGGGAAGTGCAGAGCGCTGTAAGCTATTTTAAGCAGTATTAAAGAGATGTATGGCCAAAGCCTTTTTTTTTGGGCCATACTTCACTTCTGGGTTACAGGACTGCAGTTACTTCAAGTCAAGTCAAGCTTTATTATCCTTCCACTACACATGAGGAAATATGGTAGAACAAAATGTCGTATCTCACAGGGCCACGGTGCTACATACTAATTCAACATAATTAAATATATACAAAGAATTAAAAACAGCGAAGAACTTATAATAAAACAAAAATTAATGAACCTATACACATCTGGGAACTATGTAACTGTACATATACTGTGTATTTCTAAGAGTCTTTGTAGCAGCAAGTGTTTATAACATTGTCTAGTACATATTAAAGGGTAAAAAGGAGGGTAAGTGAGATGTTCCTGGTCACAATATATATGTAGCCCCCTGTTCCTAAAAATGGGGCTATAGTGTAAATTTAGTTGATTGTATATAGTTTATTTGGCTCTGCATTGGCTGAGTTGTGCAATTCTCACTATTGACAGTAGGTATCACTTGTACCACAGGCCAGTATGAGATTTACAACACGGTTGAGCTATAATGAGCTGTGCATTCTGGGAAAGGGTATTTATTGGACAGATGCCATGTGCTCTAGTCAGTCCTTACCTCATGGTCCTTCTGGCCAGAAGCTACGTTGCTGCAAGCTCTGCAAGTAGGCCCAGAAGCCTGTCTGGGGCCTACTAATCCTGAGGTGGTCCTAGGCTGTCTTGACCTTTTGGAAGAAGCCAAGCCAAACTGAGGAGATCCAGGGGAGGGCCCTTGCTGGAGAGAGCCAGAATGAAGGCTGGTTTCTCAGGAGGGCCTGGTGACTCGGTTGGAGGATGCACCTACATTTAAACTATCCTCATAGTACCGCCGATGGCTTAAAGGTTTTGGTACTGTGAACCTGCTCTACAAATCTAAATCAAGGTAACTAGCTCCTGGTTTCTAAGTCTGTAAAAGAGACTTGTTCAGGAGTTCTACTGTCTGCTAAGTCTGTGAGAGAGAGGAAGCCAGGTGGATAACGCATAGAGGGAGTGTTTTTGACCTGTGGAACCACAGTGAAGCAGGAGCCAGGCACGCACCCCAAAACAAGCTGGTGAGCGGCTGTTCATGCCCGATACTGCCAAAGATACTAGGTGCTGGTTCAAAGCACCTCCCTTGTGAGTAGTCTGATTTTATCTTTTTAAATAAACAAAACCTTTTAAACGTACTACACCATGATTAGCCCCTTGTTTTTTGAGGCACTAAGGAACACTGTGTGAAAGGAGCAAGGAGCACATATCCACTGACAGGAACGGAATAAGTTTGGGGCCCATTACCAGCTGGAGTCTGGTGAGTGCGCATTTCAGCAGTTGGTGGTGGTAGCACTTATTTCTGTCGGGTGGAAGAAGTAGAAACACAACACCAGGATTAATTATCATATTTATTCCCTTATTGGACTCTAACTGTGAAGTTGTGACTTCCACGTCAATCGGGATGTGTTATGAACATTTATGAAATTTCATGCACATATATATTTTTTGCACATATGGTTTATGACATTGATATGCATATTTATTTATTTACATTTGGTTGCTGGTATAATAGCTGCAATTAGTATCACACACTCGAGAGAGTAGGACATTGGTATATAGATAAAAAAAAAAAAAAAAATTGTATATGCTCGAGAGAGCTGAACACTGTTACTCATATATATATATATATATATATATATATATATATATATATATACATTTATGTATTTTGTTTGTTGGCACAGTAGTCGCACATAGTAGTACACAATTGCACATGCTCGAAAGAGCTGGACATTGTCATTTAGTCAGATAATCACCTATTGTGGTTTATCACGCACAGTACTGCACTGAATTCAGCACCTTATAAACTAAGATTATTTTGTGTCATCACCTATTCAGACCAGCGCAGTAACAATATTTTTCCGCTCTACTATCTAGGCCTTCCTAAAGGCTTACACAGTACTGCAGCAGGTCAACATAAATAATTATTTTGCGCCGGTGACAACCATCACACTTCCCTGTGAGAGAGACTTGTCCAGGAGTTCTATTGGCTGCTAAGTCTGTGAGAGAGACTTGTCCAGGAGTTCTATTGGCTTCTAAGTCTGTAAGAAAGAGACTTGTTCAGGAGTTCTACTGGCTGCTAAGTCTGTGAGAGAGACTTGTCCAGGAGTTCTACTGGCTTCTAAGTCTGTGAGAGAGACTTGTTCAGGAGTTCTACTGGCTGCTAAGTCTGTGAGAGAGACTTGTCCAGGAGTTCTACTGGCTTCTAAGTCTGTGAGAGAGACTTGTCCAGGAGTTCTACTGGCTTCTAAGTCTGTGAGAGAGACTTGTCCAGGAGTTCTACTGGCTTCTAAGTCTGTGAGAGAGACTTGTCCAGGAGTTCTACTGGCTTCTAAGTCTGTGAGAGAGACTTGTTCAGGAGTTCTACTGGCTGCTAAGTCTGTGAGAGAGACTTGTCCAGGAGTTCTACTGGCTTCTAAGTCTGTGAGAGAGACTTGTCCAGGAGTTCTACTGGCTTCTAAGTCTGTGAGAGAGACTTGTCCAGGAGTTCTACTGGCTTCTAAGTCTGTGAGAGAGACTTGTCCAGGAGTTCTACTGGCTTCTAAGTCTGTGAGAGAGACTTGTCCAGGAGTTCTATTGGCTGCTAAGTCTGTGAGAGAGACTTGTCCAGGAGTTCTACTGGCTTCTAAGTCTGTGAGAGAGACTTGTCCAGGAGTTCTACTGGCTTCTAAGTCTGTGAGAGAGACTTGTCCAGGAGTTCTATTGGCTGCTAAGTCTGTGAGAGAGACTTGTCCAGGAGTTCTACTGGCTGCTAAGTCTGTGAGAGAGACTTGTCCAGGAGTTCTATTGGCTGCTAAGTCTGTGAGAGAGACTTGTCCAGGAGTTCTACTGGCTGCTAAGTCTGTGACAGAGACTTGTCCAAGAGTTATATTGGCTGCTAAGTCCTGTGAGAGAGGATTATCCAGAAATAATACTGGTTGCTATTTCTGTGTGAGGGACCTATCCAAGATCTTCTAAAAGAAAGCTGGTTTTGTCTTTGGATTCAAGTATTCTGTAAGCGATCTGCTAAAAGGTATTTGAAACCTCCCCTAAACCTCTATCCTATTACTACTTTCAAGTTCTCCATTAAAGGATTGAAAATATACAAAGTGACTGGCACCCAAATTCTGTTCCTACTTCCGATTATAGCCATGGACTCAGCCCTGGGGTGAATGTAAGCTCACTCCCTGCCTCTGGAGGTACCTCTTTGCTCCCAGTAGACCCAGGAGTTGACTGGGTTGTAGAAAAGTTGTAGAACAGGTTTCAGAGAGAAATGTCCAGGATTCGTCTTCACTAGCAGGGACTTGCGGTCAGCAGAACTGCCGTTCCCATATCAGACACTGATGCAGCTGGTCAGCACTAGACATGTGCAAAAGTGAAAAATTTGTTTTGTTTAGTTTAGTTTCAATTCGTCATTTAATACATTTCGTTAAGTTAGGTTCATTACATGTGTTGAATTCGTTTTCGGAATTCGTTCGTTTTCGACCGAATTTCGAAAAATGCGGTCGAAATCGAAAATACTTCGCCCGTTTTTCGAATTCGTTCGAAATCGAAAATATTTCAACCAGATTAGAAAACAAATAGTCTCTTTTCGAATAGAATTTTTTTCGAATTAAATCCGAAATTTTTTTTTTTTTTTTTTTTTATTTTTTTTCGAATTCCGATCGAATTTAGTCCGCGGGTATTCAATTCAGGATTCGAAAAAAAAATTATTTTCGAATTTAATTCGAAAAAAATTCTATTCGAAAAGAGACTTCTAATCTGGTTGAAATATTTTCGATTTCGACCATTTTTTTCGAAATTCGGTCGAAAACGAACGAATTCCGAAAACGGTCGAAATATTTCGCTAATATAGCAATTCGGGAATTCGTATGCATCCGAATGTCCGAATAATGGAAAATTTGTCCGAATTTCGATTCGGAACGAAACGAAATGCACATGCCTAGTCAGCACGCTCTCAATGGTTCCCCTATAAAATGTAGTAAGGATAGGTGGAGGGAGACTGGCTTTTTTAAGGCGGCGGAGAAAATATAGGTGTTGTTGTGCCTTCTTGGTTAGCGACGTGATGTTTGTTGTCCAGGTAAGATCTTCTGAGATGTGCACTCCCAGGAACTTGGTACTGATGGCTCTCTCCACAGTCAAGCTGTTGATGGTCAGTGGGGGGGGGGGGGGGGCGATCAACAGAATTTCTCCTAAAATCCATCACAACCTCCTTTGTTTTGCTTACATTAAGGGACAGGTTGTTTGTACTACACCATTTAACCAGTTGTGCCATTTCCTCTCTGTAGAGCGTTTCATCATTGTTGGCGATGAGACCAACCACAGTTGTGTCATCTGCAAACTTGATGATATGGTTGGAGCTAAACTTTGCAGTACAGTTGTGGGTCAACCGTGTGAGGAGCAGCAGGCTGAGCACACATCCCTATGGGGCACCCGTGTGTTAGTGCTCAAGGTGCTGCAGCCAACACGGAATGACTGAGATCTTCTGGTTAAAAAGTCCAGGATCCAATTACAGTGGGGCAGGTTGAGGCCCAGCGAGTTAAATTTAGTGATAGGTTGCGAAGGAATTATTGTATCAAATGCTGAGCTATGTGAAGTCAATGAACAGCATTTTAACATAAGAGTATTTCTGGGTAAGGGCCAGGTGGAGGGTAGGGATGAGCTTCGTGTTCGAGTCAAAATACGAACAAAACGGGTCGTTCACACCAAATTTGAGTGACGCGCCACGGCCCATAATTCACTGCGGCATTGCGCGCTGATGATTGGCCAAGCATGCACCATGACCCGCATTCTTTGCCAATCAAAGCGCAGTCAGTACAGAGAGCTGTAATTGGCCAAAGCCAGGGTGGCTTTGGCCAATTATGGCTCAGGGGGTTTAGTACACGCCCCACACTATAAAAGGCCGCCTGCAGGTCGGCCTTGTGTAGTGTGTTCAGGCACTGGTTAGAGATCAGTCAGAGAGAGAGAGAGTGAGTGAGTGTCATTTTTTCTAGGTAGATAGAGCAGGCAGGCAGGCAGGTTAGTCAGTTAATGTTACAGTGTGTGGAGGATATATGTACATCCCAGGTGTTGTACATATATTTATACACTGTATAGCTTAGCTAAATCAGTTCTTCCTAATTTACTGGCAGGTAGTTGATAGTGCTAGCTGCAGTATTCTCACGTGGTGTATTGCCTGTGTCCTCTGCAGTGTGCACCATAAAGCTACACAAGCATACTATAGACACCCAGCAGGTACAATATTTAAAGGAATTTTTCATTTTTATTTTTTTTATTTTTGTTAAAAAGTGAAGTTCCACTTTAAATATAAATATTTGTATAGAGCTTTGTATTTTACTGCAATCATTTTGCCCCCTAGCCTAACAACTGGTGGCCTAATATCAGACACATAGGTAGTTTGTGGTCTGTGGTGGGTCAGCAGCCCCAAAGGGTCTTATCTTATCCATTAAAAGATAGAACATGGCCATAGAATTTGAATTGTTGCCAATACCTTTTGACCTTTTCCTAATATGGAAATGCCTACCTCCAATTCAATTCGCAAAAAAAATAAAAATAGAGTGGGCTCTATAGAGTAGAGTGGGCTGCCATCCACCCGCTCCGCTCATTGTGGCCCGCGACCGGTTACCATGTCGCTTAGGTGGCCCTTGCTCTTCAAAAGGTTGGGCACCCCTGAGTTAGACTGTGCCATTACCGGCGACTCCTGCGTGCATGCACAGGAGTGATGTCATGGCGGCTCCGGCCAATTACAAGTCCGGAGCCCGCGATACCCGGAAGTAACTCAGGGAGTGATGTCGGCAGCTGGTGCTGTGTACGGGCACCGCAGCAAAGGCTTCGATCTTAGGTAAGTATTACATTATGTCTTTGTCTTGCAGGTGTTTTTTTTGTCACTAAAGGTTTACAACCACTTTAAGTAATGCTTGTTTTTGAGAAGCACCAGTAAAGGACAACCAGTTTGTAGCACTGCAAAGCAGAAAGCAGAACCTCATACCTCCCAACATTTTAAGATGGGAATGAGGGACACCCACTAGCAAGTAGATAACACACCCTGACACACACCCCTTAAAGGAGAATTAACCAAAAAAAAAGGTTAATTGAATCAACAAGGGACTTTTTATTTACCAATATTATCCCTTTATTTTAGCTTTTAAAATTTATAAATACAGCAATTTATCATTTGGATGAAAGGCTTAGCACTGGGAAACTCCTTTTGAAAGATAAAAAGTGCATTTTATACACAACTATAATGATCAGACTAGAATGAGGGACAAGTGAGGGGGAAAGAGGTACAGAGGGACGCCGCTCCAAGCAGATGCACCCGACGGACGCTATAAGAAGGCAGCTGACAGTGGGAATATATAGCGGGGAATCTGAACACAGTGCTCCTTAAAGAGCGCTACCATCTGTTAGCCTCAGGCCTCCTCCAGCTTCAGGCCTTAAATATCTATATATTCACTTATCTTGGGGGTATCATCTATGTGGAATACCATCTATTAAACTAGCAGACCCTGTCAACCACATATTCCTAGAAGTGTCAATAGGGTCCAGCAGCTCCACAGCAATCTGATGGGTCTGACGCCCATCAGTGGTACGTTCTTTTTTGAATGATTGTCACTGCTTTTGATGTCCACGGGTCGCCCTATGCAGTCTCTATAAAAATCAGACAGAATAAATGAAGATAGATGGATGCGGCGCCCTGACGACGCTTAATTGTAAAACATGTTGGCGACCAGCACTATCTCCATCTAATAATTCTGTCATCAATATTCTATCAGCGCAAAGTTGATTTTATTATCATATTTAAATGTATTCAATAAATTTGTATTTTTGTATAAAACCTTGGTGTTATCTCTGCTCATCTATAATAGACACTATCTCCAATAAAGTCCTAATTAATCTGAGTTGACTAATACCCGCTCAGTTTTTTCTCCTCAATTTTCTTTTTGAACACCGCTCCAAATCAGAGACAGTCCCTCAAAATCAGGGACAGTTGGGAGCTATGGAACCTGCATATGTAATGAGCACCTACTGTTTAGCTTCTACCAGGTACATATAAAATTACAAATTATACATAGGGCCAGATTCCGGTAGATGGGCGCTTCTTTACTTTGGAGTAACGTTTCTCATTTACGTTACTCCGCCGACACTTTTGGCGCAAGTACTGTTATTCACATAGCAGTTGCGCGTAAACTTGCGCCAGAGCAACGATAATGCGCTGGCGTAACCAGACGCAAGTGGAAGTGGGTGTGATCATATGTAAATGATGGGCGGAGCCCAGCGCAGAGGATTACGTTCAGCGCATCATCCACAGAGCATGCGCAGTAAGTGAGGCTCCACTCGCCCCCTTGTGCGCATGCTCACAACTTCCGTCGGCACCACTCCACGGGAAACGCCAGCGCAATGTGTTCCGTTGCGCGTATAAAAGCGCTAGCGGAAACGCCATTCCGGCGCAAAAGTATATCCGTTTCCCCCCACCCCAGGGAAGATACTTTTGCACTGTCATGGCTGCTCGCGCTACCCCTAAAGAGAGGAGGAACCTCAACTTTAATGCCCAGGAGGTCTCTGTGATCATCTCGGCTATGGAGACGTTTAATGATTTCCTCCACGGCAAAAAAAGTAGGAAGACCAGCCGGGAGAGGAAGCAGGGCATTCTGGAGACCATTGCTGCCAGGGTCAATGTGTTGGGGTATTCCACCCGGACTGCTGGGGATATTCAAAAAAAATAAACGACCTGCGGCGCAAGGTCCGTGGCAAGGTGGCCACCATTAGGAGCCATGAGAGGGGCACAGGTGGTGGTCCACCATGTCCGGTCAGCCTGACCACGGAGGAGGAGGTGGTCGCCCGCTGCCTGGACAGGGAGCAGTTGGAGGGGGTCCCTGGCTATGACTCCATGGAGGAAGGCTCCAGGACAGGTAAGTGCTTTTTATCCCCTATTTGGTGTGTTGCATGTGGGGGGGGGGGGTACATGTGCCAAGTGTGTGGGACCACCAACATGTGTCTGCTTTGTGTCATCCACAGATGACGGAGCTGGGCCATCATCTCGTACCGGCCAGTCCACCCAAACCTCCCAACGGGATGCTGATGACGAGGCCCTGGGTGCTGGAGACACCGAGGTGGAGGAGGAGAGTGCCCACACCACTTCAGCAGAGGTGGTTGTGGAGGAGCCTGTCCCAGAGCAGGACTTTATTTTATTGTTGGAGGAGTCCTCCTCCTCTGCAGGGCCCTCTGTCATCCCCTCCCCCATCCTAGGTAGCCCCTCAAGGGCGACTCCATCCCCACGGGGACAACCTTCTTCTGCCCCCAGGAAGGCGACCCGGAAGACCAGGGGGGTGTCTGATCTGGTCCAGGACCAGGTAGTGTTGGACCACGCAAGGCAGACCCAGCAGATGGGGGAGATTGCTGGCCACTTAGACAGGGTCGCTGACAGCCTGGGCTCCATGTCACAGATGCCCAGTCGTGTGCAGGACGTTGTCACCAGCCTGGGGGAGGTGCAGGCTGATGTACGGCACCTGACAGCAGCCGTCCAAGCCAACACAGCTGCCATCCGGGAAGAGGGGAGGCAGCGGCAACGTGACCAGCGGCATCAGATCACCCGCCAGCTGAGGATGCAGGCCCAGACAAACCTGTATCTTAGCCGTATTGCCGTGG
The DNA here is from genome assembly GCA_029574335.1 of Rana kukunoris. NCBI lineage: Eukaryota > Metazoa > Chordata > Amphibia > Anura > Ranidae > Rana > Rana kukunoris. The sequence continues at coordinate 559,381,476 of CM056050.1, read as the reverse complement.
CCTTGGAGGGCAGGCAGCCAACAGCTCCCAGGAGTGGCCCACCCGGGGATCAGCCTCCTCCAGATGCCCCCCCACCCACTCCCTCCAGGCAGCTGAGGAGCCCAAGAGTGCCCCCAAGGAGGAGCCCCCGTCATCCCAGATGAGGTTTTTTTTTTTGTTTTGGTTTATAATTTTTTGTTTATATACTCAGGTTATGAGTTTTTGTTTATTTTTGAATATTTATTTTATACTCAGGTTATGAGTTTTTGTTTATTTTTGTTCTCATGTTATGAGATATTTATTTTATTTTTAACTGCACACGGTCAGGAGTGTGTGAATGGTGTGTGAATGTGAGGGGGTGGCACTCCTGACAGTAAGGGGTGTCACCCTCGGCCGTGGTGGTGAAGTTAACCCCACGGCTGTATGAATGACGTGTGAAAGGTGTATGAATGGACAGTGACATCATTGGGGCCTTGACGCTGGCGTTGCTGCTCCCAAGTCCTACATGCTGGACTTGGGCTAATCCAATGCGATGTGCATGTGGTGTGTGTGATCTAGGGACATCAGTGGTGTGCATGCATGCATTGTCTGTGTGATTAATGTTTTGGTTTATTGTCCAAAGATGCCTACAGCGAGGACCCTCCTGACTGCTCTTCCATCAGCAGACTGGGTCTCCTCTGGCAGGTGGGGACTGTGTGGGTCGGGGGTCAGGTCATCACGTATGTCAATCTGCAGGCCTTTTCTCATAGCAAAGTTGTGCAGAATGCAACATGCACCGATGATCTGACACACAAAGGTAGGGGAATACAATAGGGTCCCCCCGGACTTATCCAGGCAGCGGAAACGGGACTTCAGGAGCCCAAATGTTTGCTCCACCACTGCACGGGTTTTGATGTGGGCTTCATTGTATTTTCTCTCTCCTCTGGTTTGGGGGTTCCGGAAAGGAGTCATGAGATGGGGTCCCAGTGCATATGCAGAGTCACCTGTAAGGGAAAAGACAGGAGGATGTTAGTCATGCATGTGCCACTTTTGATGTGCATCACGGGAGGGGATAGTCATGCCTGCCACCCATGTCACTCACCAACCAGCCAGCTGTCCCCATACATGTTCTGCTCGAATTCTGCTGGGATTAGGCTCTGACGGTATATGAAGCTGTCATGGCTGGACCCGGGGTGTTTGGCACGGACGTGCCATATGAGGCGTTGGGCATCGGCTATCACCTGTACGTTGATGGAATGCCAATGCTTCCGATTGCGGTATATGTGCTCTGTGGCACTGGGGGGCTGTAGGGCCACATGTGTGCAATCAATGGCCCCGATGGTGCGTGGGAATCTGGCAATGCTGTAGAAATCTGTCATTGCCTTCAGCCGCAGCTCCTCAGTGGTGGGTCTGATGAACTGGTTGGACATGCGTCTGAGGATTGCAGGGACAACCTGGTGCACACATCTGCTTATGGTGGACTGTGACATCCCAGCCACAACTCCACTTGTACGCTGGAATGATCCACTTGCAAGGAAATGAAGTGTTGCCAGTACCTTCACCAGTGGCTGCACTGCTTGTGAGCGGTGTGTCTTGCGGGTGATGTCACCCTGCAGGGTTGTGGTTAGTTCAAGTATTGCATCAGGGCTGAATCTGAAGAGGCGATACACCTCCTCATCCCCCATGCCAAAGAGGCTCATGCGCGTGCGGTATATCCTCTCACGTGCCCGCCTCCTTCGTTCCGGGGGACCCAGTACTAGTGCTAGGACCACGACTGCCCCTGGCATGTTGGCACACAGAGGTGTTGTCCTTGCACGTGTGGTTGTTCAGCTTGCTAGTTTCGTCGGTAACTCTGCTGCTGTAGCTGCTCTCCTGCTGACCTGTGGCCATCTGGAGTAAAGATAAAGCAGCTATTTGTAGAAATAACTTTGCGCCGGACGGACGAGATACGCGCGGCGCATGTAGCCAGCGTATGGTGCTAATCCGTTCGCGAATCGGGAAATCTCCCTCATTTGCATATTTGCAGGGGAAATCAATAGGCGCGACTGATGCGCCAAGCGAAATTATGCGCTGACGATACTCTGGCGTCGGAAAGTTAAGCCGATCGTTTTCTGTCGCATCTAGTTTGGTGGGTACGGCCACATAGAAACAACGGCGCATAATCACAGTTACGCGGCACATATCGAATTACTCCAGCGCAAGTCTTGCTGAATCTGGCCCATAGAGACCAGGATTATAGGAAACACATTCTTCTAAATATACATCTTAACATTGAGGCCAATGCATTTCATTTAGGAATTTAATAGGTGGAAAACGAAATGTCCTAGTAATCGTTATTCACAGCTCTTCCTCATACCCGTGGATCTGCCATTCTGCTCCCTATTTTTCTTTGTGTTCTGTGTCTCTCCTGTTATGTAACATGACAGAATGAGCGTTCCTGGCCCATACAACATTAATATTGCAGCACAGCTGTCACTGTGGAATTTGTTAAGGAACCAGACAGTGAAAATCCACTGAGACGGGAGATCAATTTTCTCACTGACATCTCCTGAGACTCGTTGTCTGTTCCGGAGGCTTCTCAGTGCTGTGTTCCCATTACAGGGTATAGGATGGCACTAATGGTATTTCATAAATACTGTGTGGTTAGATCATTACACTTTAGAATAATGCACAGGGCGCACCTCACTTCCAATAAAATTCACTAACGTGTCATTTATTCTGCACATTATATTTAAAAGCACTATAGTATGTATATTGTCACATCACTCTCCTTTCTCTTGTAAAGTATATTGACAGAGGTATTTCCTGTTCAAGGGAAACCTATTGTTCTACCGCTTATCTGCTGCATGGGGGCCCTGAATGTAAAGAGGGCCCATTAACATGGTGGTGGCAGCATCATGTGGTGGGGATGCTTTTCTTCAGCAGGAACAGGGAAGCTGGTCAGAGTTGATGGGAAGATGGATGGAGCCAAATACAGGGCAATTTTAGAAGAAAACCTATTAAGCCTCATACACTCGATAGGATAGCCAGAGGACAACAGTCTGATGGACCGTTTTCATCGGTCAAAACCGATCGTGTGTGGGCCCCATAGGTTATTTAACCTAAGGCCGCGTACACACGACCGAGAAACTCGTCGGAAAAGACACATCGTTTTCCTCGACGAGTTCCTTGTTAGGCTTGTCAAGAAACTTGACAATCTGTCTTTGCGTACACACAGTCAAGACCAAATCTCCTCGTTCTCAAACGCGGTGACTTCAACCCATACGACAGCAGGGGAAGTTCGATTCCACTGGCACAACCCTTGGGGCTGCTTTTCTAATGTTACTGCGTGTTAGGTAAAAGTTTGGTAAGAGACATTTGCACTTTTCAGTCTGTTACAGCGTGACAAATGTGCTATTTCCATTACAAACGCTACTTTTACCAAAGGTGCGCGGGTTTCTAAGCATACACACCAACGTGTTTCTCGTCGAAAACCAGCCCGACGAGGAGCACGAGGAAATTGAGACTTCCGTCGAGGAAAAAGAGAACTTGCTCTCTTTTTTCCTCGTCAAGTTCCTCAACAGTTTTCTCGATGAAAAGCATACACACGACCGTTTTCCTTAGCTCTCCCACCAAGTTTCTTGATGAGTTCTGTCGAGTTTCTCGGTCGTGTGTACGCGGCCTTAGGTTAAAAAAAAGCCAACTTGCTTTAAAATTAACCTATGGACTCCTAACCGATAGGTCAAAACCGATCGTTAGTAGGCACGACCATAGGTTAAATATCCACGCATGCTCAGAATCAAGTCAACGCATGCTTGGAAGCATTGAACTTCATTTTTTTCAGCACGTAGTTGTGTTTTACGTCACCGCGCTCTGATATGATCGGTTTTTTAACTGATGGTGTGTAGGCACATCAGACCATCAGTCAGCTTCATCGGTTAACCTATGACAATGGTCCTTTAGACCGTTATCATCGGATGGACTGATCGTGTGTATAAGGCTTTAGAGTCTGCAAAAGACTTGAGACTGGGGCAGAGGTTCATCTTCCAGCAGGACAACGACCCTCAACATACAGCCAGAGCTACAACGGAATGGTTTAGATCAAAGCATATTCATATGTTAGAATGGCCCAGTAAAAGTCCATACCTAAATCAAATTCAGGATCTGTGGCAAGACTTGTAAATTGCTGCTCACAGACACTCTCAGTCTAATCTGACAGAGCTTGAGCTATTTTGCAAAAGAAGAATGGGCAAAAATTGCTGTAATGGGCTGTAATTGCAGCAAAAGGTGGTTTTACAATATATGGACAACATGACAAAATTTGGAAAATTTCAAGGGTTATGAAAACTTTTACAAGGCACTGTATATACAAGCTAGTACTCAAGTGGCTAAGAAGATGTTTATTTTATTTACTCCACACAACCATAGTACAGCAAGTCCTAGGGAGCATATAAAACTTACAAATTAAACATGTGTGCTGTCTGGCAGCTTCTTCTGATTCCAAGCTGGCAAACGTCGGATTATTGTATTATAAGACATAGTAACAGTTTTTTCCAGACTGAAGTTAAAAAAAGGGTCAAGTTTTGCTGATAAGTAATAAAAGTGCAATAGATTTTTTTTGTAAGCAATTTTAAAAATAAATAGGTTTACTACTGACGTGTCACAGAGTTATACAACACTCCAAATGTTTATTTGTTTGCAGTATTACAGTGACTCTATACTGATCCATGAGTAACCTTCTTCAGAACCAATACCATTTGCTGTTTGCGCACATTTTCCACCACTTCTCTCTAAAGTTCAAAACTTGCTCCTCCTGCCTTCATGTTATAGTACTGTGTTTATTGGCATATAACATTCACTTTTTTACCCTGAAAATAGAGGGTAAACTGTGCCCGCGTGTTATATGCAGGGGGCTGTGGAAAGTTTTTTTCCTGAAACTTCCCCCTTAAAGTTAGGGTGCGTGTTATACGCCTGTGTGTGTTATACGCCGATAAATATGGTACTTAAGTCTCATAGAACTGAATTAACATTAAGCGATGAATTATTAAAGGCAGTGTAGGGTGCCCCATAATTAGAAGGTGTTTTTTGGGGGCTTGTTAGCGCTAGACTGAGCAGCCAGGAAGGTATGGGGATGGTCGGTGCAAGCACTTATATAGTCAGGTGCTGGGCCACCTAGCACCTTATACCACACTTTTTCCAAACCTAGACTGCCCCTAGACCAACCCTACACCGCATTATACCAAACCTTTAGTGCATCTAAACCACATTTAGCTAGCACCTGTGCAAGACTATACCATACCTATACTGTACCTATACCGCATTCAGGTTAACTGGGACTGTTGCTAATTGCATCGACGCTCCTAAAGGGCCCCAATGATAGCCAGCAAAATTACATCTCAAAGGACTGCTTCTCCTGTAATAATTATTCTGCTACCATCCTCCTTTTCTTTTGGTCAGTGCATGCTCAGTCGGTCTAGGACTAGCATCGTCACTATAAATGCTCTCTGGCCGTATAGTTCCAGCACTCGGTACATTAAACTTTACTACTGCTCACTGCTGCACTTGAGTTGGCATTGCTGATATAGACGCCAAATTCATCTTAAGCCTAGTCCTTACTGTTCTATTGTTATTAAATTGTGTTATTACCATTGTTAATCCATGTTATGCTTGCCTAGTTGGCAACCAGAGTGGGTGGTGATGCCTTTACTACCTTGTGTGGTCTGTGTTTTCTTTGATATAGTGCTACTACTGGGTACTAAGTATTATTAAGTATTACTTTTAGTGATTTCTGTGATATTATAGGTTAATACACTCAACCTGGTGTGTTCATGGCCAAGGTTTTTTGGGCAAGGTCGCAGCAAAGAACATAGGACCCATCCTAATCAGCAGCTCCTATGGGGGGTTAGCGCTCTTCTTATTTTAAAACTTTGCATTCATTTTTTGAATTTATATTCAATACAGAATCACCTTAAAACTTAAACACAGCAGGATTGCAACCGTCTTCTACTCTCTTGCAATGTAGCTAATGGGAATTGCACATAGTCAATACCTGCTGCAGCCACTATCCTCTCTACATCTATTGAAAGGCCAGCCTGTTCCTGTATGATGGGTTTTTAGATAGATGCTCATTTACTTCACCCCTGCTGATTGTGTTCTGCAGACAGCAGGGGAGATGTATCTTGGATCAAACTAATAATAGAGTAGCCTGCCAACATTCAAATAAAGGTAACACAAATCCCTTTTTAGAGTGGTTCGGCTAATGAGGCCAATTGAGGCAGCCACCTATGGCGGTACTCATGAAGGCACAGTGGAGGCAGCACCAAGGCCAAATTATTCATGCCAGGGACTAGGCAAGTGTTCGGTAATGGCTGCCTCAGGCAGCATCAGCCCCTGATACATCCCTGTCCCCTATAGTCCACAAGCATCTGCGTCAACTGGACTCATTTGCTCATTTTGAGTAAGATGATTGTCCGCAAATATTTTTTTGTGATTTCTTCCACATGCTGCATATGACTCAATAAAAAAGTATTTTCTTCTCTAAGGCCTCATGCACCCTGGTAAAATGTGTTTCTTCCAACAGGAGAAAATTATCATTAAAAACTCACCTAAGCTGAGTCTTTTGAAACCAGTTTAGGCAAGTTTAGCAGCATTTGGTGTTTGGGTGTTTATTTTATTGGCCACACTTTTTATTTATTATGGCCATTGAAATAAATAAACACTGAAGTGCTAAACCCACCTAGCGTTTAGGCACGTTTAGGTGCGTTTAGACGTGTTTAGCAGCCTTTGCTTATTCTGCCTTCTTCTTAGGAGCAGCAGTATACATGAAGCCTCAAACAAGGGTTCGTTCACACGGGTGGTGGTTAACCACTTTCCTAATGGGCACTTTTACCTCCTTCCTGCCAGGGCTCATTTTCAGCTTTCAGTGCTGTCACATTCTGAAGTGCGCAGTCAGGTAACAAGGTACCCAAACAAAATGTTTCAATTAGATTTAAACTTTCTTTTGGTTGTATCTAATCACCACTGTTTATTTTTTATTTTTTGCTAAACAAATGAAAAAAGATTGAAAACTTTGAAAAAAAAAAAGGTTTTCTTTATTTCTTTTATAACATTTTTTATAAATAAGTAATTTTTCTCCTTTACTGATGAGCCTGCACTGTTTGGCACTGATGAGGAAGCACTGATAGGTGCCACCGATGGGGACTGATAATTGCCACTGATGGGCACTGATAGGTGGAACTGATGGGCAATAATGATAGGCATCACTGATAGGTACTGACAGGCAGCGCTGATGGGCACTAATTGGCAACACTGGTGGGCACTGTTGGCATCTACACTGATAACCAGGGCACTGCTGATTAATGCCCTGATTATCAGTGTAGATGTCCCTTGTGTGGATTTGCCGGTTATCAGCTCTCCTCTCCTCATGTGCTGTCAGCGTGAGGAGAGGAATGCCGATTAATGTCAAATCCTGTTTACACTGTGATCATCTGTAATTGGTCACAGCTGATTCGCTTTTTACCGCAATCTCTGATCAGCTGTGTATTAAGGAAACATTGATCACAGATGCCTGGGCATGTTAGAAGTGTAATTACGGGAGGATGCCATATGACACCATCCCAGCAATGTGCGACCATGCTGTAGCTGTCATTCGGCTATAGAGCAGTCGTGATGAAGTTAAAGCAGGTGGTTAAGCTGCAGTTTTAACATCCCCTGACCGCTCAGCTGCACATAGAAATGCAACTGCTCAAGGTTGCACCCATGCTCTGGCCATAATGCTTTGTTTCATGGCTGCGGCAAAAATTAAATGGAATGTTATATTTGGCAGGTGGTGACCCATTCAAGTGAATAGGGCCATGCTGCAACTGCCCTGGAACTGCATGAAAAGCATGCAGTTGCAGCATGGTTGGTAGGCATTTTAAGGGTTAAAGCATATGTGAACTAGCCCTGGAAGGGTTTTTTCTCCTAAATCTGCACAGGGTCATGTAATGTGGACTTCTTCGATCAGAGGCGTAGCTTGAAGCTTGTGGGCCCGATGCAATTGTTGACCTGACCCCTGGGCTGTTCTCACCCTGTGCTCCTCTCCATTCAGGAAATGGCTCACAACTCACGGAGAGGTGTGGACCGTGGGAGGCAAAGTGGAAGCCCAGTACTGAAGCGTGGCTGTGGGGCCCTTGGGCAGATCAGAGCTGGACTTTGTGGAGGACATGATAATATGACAGGGAGGCTGCAGGGGCCCCTTGGAGCTAGGGGTGGGGTTGCGATTGTGACCCCTGCAACCCCTTATGCTACGCCCATAGTTTTGATACATATAACAAAGAAGATGCCGGACAGCGTCTTTCCTAGCAGTAAAAAAAAAAGCATGATACAGTAGAACACACAAGTAAACAATTTACTAACTTCAATCTGCAAGGGCAGCAAACTGCTATTTTTTTTTTTAAAGAAAAGACATCTTGCATTTCAATACTGCTGCAGATTACATATTTCTTAGGAAGATTGCATAAATCTGTCACTATTTTATCTTCAAAAACTGTATCATCCAAAAACGAAAAAAAAAAACAATCTTGAAGCATAAAGATCACAAACTCTATAAGCTCACTGATATTAACTGCTACCGTTGAACTCCAGAAACATAAAGCATGCAAAAAAAAAAAAAAGAACTTTCTGTCAGTTTTATTATGTCTCCAAAGGTTCCCCTTGAAAGACAAGAGTGACCTTGATATGCTGAGTTGGCACATGCCAGTGAATTAATGGCAGGACGTCGCTGGAGGGAGGCTCGCAGAAACAAAACAGCGCCATGGGCTCTGTTCTGCTCTGATCATTAACTAGATGAATCAAAGTGATACATCAAATAAACTAATCTGGTGCTGGCCTTTTTACTTTGTGTAGGACCTCGGATACAGGGAGCTGTACTGTTTTCGGTATTTTAAAACACAAAAGTGTTGCAAAATAAGGCTAGGGCGCGAGTCGAATCCCAACACTCGCAGGGAATTTTTCTTCCCCTCCTCTGCCCTGTTTCTTGCAATGTTTGCCAAGTTTGATAGCTTGCTGACACATCAAAAGCTACTTCTGTCTTTTTAGAGGCCAGCAGGAATAGAGATGGAAGCGAGTCTGACAGTGGTAAAGATAATGAGGGCAGATTAGCCCCTTCTGCCTGTGCGTGTCATGTCTAAGCGTTGCTGGCACACGGGTGGGAGGCATTGGAAGGATGGGCAGGGTGGGTAATCTGACATACAGCAATTTCAAAATATGACCGGAGACGCACTTCAAGAGACAATAGCATTGCACAGCTCAGTAAAAGCAAGTCTGCTAAAGTACAACTTAAAGCGGAGGTTCACCTCGCTGTACTTGCTGTTAAATGAAGAATTTTCATTTCTGTCCACCACATGTTAATGGCGCGGCTATGTCACGTCACACATTCCGAAAAAAGCCAATTTAGGACTCAGCTCTTTCCGGCGCTATACGGCGCCTGCGCACAGACCTAGGAGCTGACTGCGCAGGCGCCGTATATAGCCGAGTTCTATGGCTATGGTGCGTCACGCCCTCCGAAAAAAAGCCGAAATGGGACTCGGATATATACGGCGCCTGCGCAGTAAGCTCCTAGGTCTGTGCGCAGGCGCCGTATAGCGCCGGAGAGAGCCGAGTCCTAAATCGTCTATTTTCGGAAGGCGTGACATAGCCGCGCCATTAACACGCGGTGGACAGAAATGAAAATTCTTCATTTAACAGTAAGTTCAGCGATAAAAATAAAAAAAACAGCATACTGGCGCTGACACCAGTATGCTGGATGCTATGGGACAGAGTAGTTTTAGGGTGAGCCTCTGCTTTAAAGCCCAACTAAAGTCACAGACATGATATTTATTTATTTATTACAAGAACTTATAAAGCGTCAACAATGTACGCAGCACTTTACATATATTGTACATCCGCTTCAGTCCCTGCCCTCAAGAAGCTTACAATCTAAAGTCACTAACTCACATCCATACATACACATACTTTGGCCAATTTAGATAGGATCAAATTAACCTACCAGCATGTCTTTGGAGTGTAGGAGGAAACCAGAGACCCGAAGGAAACCCAGACAGGCACAAGAAGAATATACACTATATTGTCAAAAATATTAGAAGGCCTGCCTTTACACACGCATGAACTTTAATGGCATCCCAGTCTCAGTCCATAGGGTTCAATATTAAGTTGGCCTACCCTTTGCAGCTATAACAGCTTCAACTCCTCTGGGATGGGCGTCCACAAGGTTTTGAAGTGTGTCTATGGGAATGTTTCACCATTCTTCCAGAAGAGCATTTGTGAGGTCAGGCACTGATATGGATAAGAAGGCCTGGCTCGCAGTCTCCGTTCTTTTTCATCCCAAAGGTGAACTATTGTGTTAAGGTCAGTGCAGGCAAGTCATATTTCTCCACCCCAAACATGCTCATTCATGTCTTTATGGACCTTGCTTTATGCACAGGTTTAAATCATTTGGTGGAGAAAGGGATAATGGTGTGGGTTTTTTTTCATGGATTGTGCTGGGCCCCTAAGTTCCAGTGAAGGAAACACTTAAGGCGTCAACACACCAAGACATTTTGGACAATTTCTACCTCCCAACTTTGTGGGAAAAGTTTCAGGATGGCTCCTTCCTGTACCAACATGACTACACACCAGTGCACAAAGCAAGTTCCATAAAAACATGGATGAGCGAGTTTGGGGTGGAAGTAATAGGCACCAGAATGCACTCTATAATGGTGTGTCTCAGCCAGGGTACCGTGGCACCCTGGAGTGCCTTTTGTGTTCCAAAGGGATGTCGGACGCACGAGGACTGGTTCAGAGATTGACAAAGGCACTCTGTGATCCAAGGAGGACTATGTGGTGTGGTGCACTGTAATGTTATTGGAAGACTCTGATGATTGGGGCTGTGTCATTGGAGTACTCGGATGTGTTTGGGGCTCTCATGTATAATCACTTTGATGTGATGTGGGGCCTTTGACTCTGTGATAACGGAACTATGTGATGATGGGGGGGTCTGATGTATTGTCAAGACTTTGACATGATGGGGGACTGTGAGTTGTAGGGGGACCTCTGGCATGAAGGGAGGACTCAGGTGGGAAGGGTGGTCTCTGATGTGATGGCAGGATCTCTGATGTGAAAGGGAGTTTCTGATGTGAAGTTCATTTCATCAAGGTGGTTGTGTACATCTCCCTAACTTAGGTTTCCCATTGATAAGTAACATTTGCATTTTTTAAACTGAGTGCCTTGAGAGTTTGCATACCGCTACGGTAAAGGTTGAAAAACACTTCTCTATAACGTAAAAGAACTGGTTAGACACTTCCCCTTTCCCTTGTATGCAATACAGGTCTGTGGACAAGGGGTGTGGATATTAGTCAGCTCTGTGTGCACAGGGCATTGCAATGTCAGAGCTGGAAACAACATTTTCACATTAAGCAAAGGATATTTTAAGGTATTTCTAAGCAAAAAATTATCATAACAGAGGTCTTTTTAAAAAAAAGGGCCAGTTTATTGTCCTTTTAGAATTTACGAAGGCCAGATTGTGGCCAGTGGGTGCAGAAAATGTCCCAGGCCCAGCATCAGTGAGAATAAATATGACCTCAGGGATGGTGGTCAGTAGAAGGAATAGTATCCCATCATTGGTATCAGTGAAAGAAATAGTGCCCCTTGTTGGTGTTAGTGGGAGGAATGGTGCCTCATATCAGTGGAATCAAGGGGTGAATAAAGGCTAGCAAAGGGACACATCTGGCTCTCGGGCCGCAGTTTGGAAACCCCTGATTTATAGGATAGAGGGCTACAGGACTAGGTATAAAAAGATGCAAGTTTTCAAATGACTTTAACTGCTTGCCAACCAGCTGCCGTTTTACGGCAGCAGGTCGGCTCTGCTGGTCGAGAGCACGTAGCTATACGTCATCTCGCCCAGCAGCCATTAGGGACGCGCCCCCCGCTCGTCCCTGACTCCTGTGCGCGTACCTGGGAGTCAGGGACGAGCGGGGGGCGAGCGGGTGTAAACACACAGCTCCCGGTCCTGTCAGGGGAGAATAGCCTGACCGTCTGTTCATACAATGTATGAACAGCGATTAGTGATTTCCCCTAGTGAGGCCACCCCCCCTACAGTTAGAACACACCCAGGGAACATGATTAACCCCTTCCCCGCCCCTAGTGTTAACCCCTTCCCTGTCAGTGGCATTTTTATAGTAATCAATGCATTTTTATAGCACTTATCGCTATAACAATGACAATGGTCCCAAAAATGTGTCAAAAGTCTTTGACCAGCAATATGTTCCGGGAGTTAAGTGGTTAAAGTATATTTGGCATTCAAGTGTATGTAAAGCTAATCACTAAAATCTCATATGATGTATAACATGCATATTTCAAACAATACAACAGTGATCCTGCTGTAAAGGTTTTTGTGAAGGCTTTTCCTGTTCGACGCTCAGTCTCTGTCTCTCTGTTGTGTTTTTGCATCTCATTGCATGAGCATCTCTATGAGACTAATAGTGGCTATTTCAACACACATTACACAGGCTGATCTACTGTTGTCACCAGCTGGAATCCTGCCCTCAGAAATGGCATGCAGCCCTTGCTGGAGAGCATGTAGATAGAAAGTGGCTGAAAAAGTGGCAACAGAGAGACTAAATATCATTTAGATGAGGTTCAGAAGTGGAATTTCAGGCAATACTTTTCGTCTAGTTTTAGCTAAAGTGGGGAAAGATCTGTTTTTTACTGCCAATTACCATTTTTTTTTATTTATTTTTTGGATTTTATTACTAAAGTCTGGATTTTATTGCTCTTATGTCTCTATTATTGAAATCTTTAGTGATTTTCACCCATAAAGAAGTAGGGGGGGGGGGGGGGGGTCTTGCACGTACAATTGCCAAAGATAGGATTCTTCTTTGAGAATTTCCACTCACTTTCACGTTCATGTCTGGTGGAGGAGGTCACTGATTGATTAGAAGTAGAATGTATTTAGGAAATGAGATGGGACAATCGGTCTCAGTTTTGTCAAAGATTTGTCAATTAACTTAGAAGAAAAATAAATGCCCCAATCCTTCTATTTTGGTAATTAATTTGCACTGATTTTTTTTATTACTTTTCTCCACCTAGCGTACCAGCAGTTTTGGAACTTTTGATCGCTTCAAGAAACCTTCCATTTCCAAAGCAGAAGACTTAAATGAGGTTGGTGACTTATGGTATTTTCACCACACTACCCTGTTATACATGGACAGTTATTAAATAAATAAAATATTGTTGTAAATGTTTTTTTTTAAACTATTTTAGATTTTATTGTATATATGTGTAGCACCCCCTAGATAGGCTGCTAGTTAGGTTATGCAAATATAGTTTTTTTGGCTCTCCTGTATTCAGTTGTGCAGCCTGTGATTTCTTTGGGCTGTTATGGGCTTTACTAGCTGCAGTTGGGCTGGATGGATAAAACATAATAGGCTGGATGAATCACCTGCTGAATATTTATGTTGTCTCAGCCAATCCCCTGGGGTAGGGTGCCCAGATGGTTGTTGGAAGTAAGCATAAATAGTCTGTAGCCTGGATCTGTTCTTATTTAGGGGGAGACGTTCCCAGGGCAGATATGGCAGAGCTGGGGGGCCTATTTTGCTAGATTCCATGAAGCTAACAGTGGGATTACGCTAGGGATCCAGTGTGGAAGATTCACTAAGAAATTGTCTACCTAAACCTGGAGGGTGGCATCCAGGTACCCTGGGACACTATGAGTACAGGCCGGTGTGAAAGATCCTAGTGCCTGGCCTAGGTAATGGTATCCCTATGTATATAAGAAGATATAATATATGCATTTCATCCCCCTCAAAGCATTTATATTATACTGTAAATCATGCACTTAAATTAAAGTATGGTATATATTTATCTTGTGGTTTGCATTATGGTCAATAGGAAGGGATGATAAAATTATCAATGTTTGATTTTGGAAATTGCAATGCAGTTTTATAATTATGCTTTAGCAGGAAAGACTGGAAGATCATACTTTAATTTCTTAATCACTGAAAAAACGACATTGTACTAGAATTTTAAACATTTATTTATAAAGGTGGTAATATAAATTAAATTGTATAGCGCATTCTAAACAAATTTGAAATTTTGACCTTGAACGTATTTAAAAGACAATTCCTATCATGGCATTTAGATGGTGCGATTGATTGGCCTACAGTAAATCACTATGGTTAGCAGTATTTCCTTATCTGAAGGACCCCTGAATCTCAGCCTGTGGAAATTCAGGTTTGTGCGTTCCCTGGTTCATGCAGCTCCCTGGTTCATGCAGTTCTCTGGTTCATGCAGCAGTTACATGGCAGCCTCATCCCTACACCTTAGAGTGGTGTTTTTTTAACCCTAGGGTGTCTCCTGAGGTTGCTAAGCGTTGCTTGACCAATGGTGGGTTGAGCGCCCACTTACACTGAACACCAATACAAGGGAGCAGTTTTCTACTAACTACCATGGGCAGCACAATGGCTAAGTGGTTAGAATTTCTGCCTGGCGGTATTAGGTTTGTTGATTTGAATCCCAATCCCAACCATAGCATTAACTGCCTGGATGTCATGGATATGTAGTATGTCTGGCAGCTTACCTTCTCTCCATGTGTTCATTAGAGGCCAGATGTCCTTATCTGGCTGGCTTTATCATCTCTCCTCCCTGCATGGCCCCACCCCAGGCCATCCCAGGAACTCTATATTAACCACTGCACTGCAGATCTGCTTTGCTGTTCAACATTGTTTGTTAGCATTGTGTGTTTGGGTTCCTGTTTGCCGTGTGCTACGTTAATTCTGTGTACCGACTTTGGCTTGTCTCCGACTTCTCCTGTTTGAATATGATCCTGACCCTTGGCCTGTCCCTTGGTTAATCTACGTCTGCTTGTTGGCCCGACCTCGGCTTACCCTCCACTATCACTTGTGTCCTGTGTGCTGCTTCCCCTTTTTACCTACGGAGCGTGAACTAGGGGACTCCAGAGGCCGTGACCTGGATCCAGCTGCAGCGAAGGCCATCCTCACCACTAGTGGCTGTGGTGAACACCAAGCTGGGACTTAGACTCCGCGCCCTGGGGAATCTTGGGCTCAAGCTGCCTGTAGGATCCCTGTTTGTGCCCCAGCGAACCTCCATATCCACTCTGTGGTCCGTCCGCAGCAGTCAGCTATAAGGTTCACTACCCTGTGTTGCACCCCTGACCCCAATGGGGTGCACTTGTCTCCTGGCCACAGGTTACCTGACACTGGACTTTGCATGTTCTCTCTGTGTCTGTGTCAGTTTTTTCTGGACATTCTGCTTTCCTCCCACACTCCAAAAAACATGCTGCTAGGTTAATTGACCCTAGGATGTGTATGTATGAATGTGAGTTAGGGATCTTAGATTGTAACTCCTTGAATTCAGGGACTGATAAGATTGTACAATATACTGTATATGTAAAGTACTGTGTAAATTGTTGGCGTTATATAAATACCTGTAATTGAAATCTAAAGACTAATTCCACATACACACGATCGGAAATTTCGTGGATTTTTTTCCGACTGAATCTTGGCTCAAATTTATGTTGCACACACACGATCACACAAAATTCCGATCGTCAAGAACGCGGTGACGTACAACACTACTACGAGCCGAGAAAAATGAAGTTCAATGTTTCAGAGCCTGCGTTCACTTGATTCCGAGCATGCATGGTTTTTGGTGCGTCGGAATTGCATACAGACAATCGGAATTTCCTCCAAGAACTTTTCTTGTTGGAAAATTTGAGAACCAACTCTCTAATTTTACTTGCCGGAAATTCCGACAGAAAAATTCTGATGGAGCCTACACAAGTTCTGAATTTCCGGCCAAAAGCTCACATCGGACTTTTCTTGTCGGAGTTTCCGATTGTGTGTATGTGGCATTACTCCTTCACCAACCACTAACTGCCAGTTTTACTGTCTTGGAAGTACGCTTAGTAGTTCACAAAAATGTATATTTTTGTTAAACTTTCTTTAAATTATTAATCATTCTTTTGCACCATGAGCTGTAGGTGTATTTTTTTTTTAGCAGGGGTTCCCTGAGAACATGAACAATATTTGAAGCATTCCTTATAGCTAAAAAGTTTGAGAAAGGTTGCAGTAGAATGCGACGGGGAAGTTGCACAACAGAACGAAAGATAACAAGGCTGGAGTCCCAACCAAAAAAAACCTGCATTGGGCTTTAAATCTTTTCTGCCGGTGGGTGGTCCTTAAAGATACAGATCAAGGTGTGGATAAAATAATATCAGTGAGGTTCTCTGCATCATTGTATGTGAGTGCAGGGTACCAAAGTGCCTATGCCCCATCATGAGAGGGGCCCATGATGTCTTACACTCATGGGATGTTCCTGGTCTCCTAGGTTGAATGATGCTGGTTGTCATTTAACTTGGAAGGATAAGGATATCTAGTGGCAGACAGGAATTGCTGTGCTATGGTCTCCACTGCAGTTGCGCTTATCCACAGCAGCAATGCAGATGGGGAGGAAGTGGAGAGGAACTTAGTTCCATGGCATGGGTCTTCAAACTACGGCCCTACAGTTGTTCAGGAACTACAATTCCCATCATGCCTAGTCATGTCTGTAAATGTCAGAGTTTTACAATGCCTCATGGGATGTGTAGTTCCACAACAGCTGGAGGGCCGTAGTTTGAGGATCCCTGCTCTATGGTTTCCCCAGTTACATTGAGACAGCTATCCGATTGGATGTTGGCACCCATGTGACTTTGGTGGCCATCCTGGGTAAGGCAGAGTCTATTTAAGATCCTAGCTCCCAGGTTTGGCACTCATTTTACAAGTGGTTAGTGCAGGGACAGGTTACCCATCTGTCAGGGACCATACTTATTAAGATTATGTAGGGGTAGGGAAAGTACAGGCACCAAGACAACCTTCCAAGAAAGCCTTTCCTTTGGGTACGAAATGGCCAGGCCACATTCCACTCCTCATGGTGGACACTGTCAGCATTTCAAGGTCTACAGTCTACTGTCCTATTACTGTTGCACTTTATAAGTGTCCCTATCGGGTTGCCTCCCTGATAAGCTTGTTGTGAACTGCTGAACTTTTGTTACAACATGTTACTGCACTTGGATTTTGTGTGCTCACTGCCTGTGGCATCACCCCTTGCCTATCCACAAGTGCCTTAAAGGAGGTAAGTATTGCAGCCAGAGCTGCTTATTTTTTGTTTTGACGCCTCCTGGGGGACCCTTTTAAGAAATAAAAAATGCACGGAGTTAGTATAGTCGCAATGGATAGCATTAGTAGGTCACTGGCTGATTTCATGTATTGCCTTGAATTTATCAAGTGCCTCGTAAAGTTCCTATAAGAGAAAATGTGTGGTGATCTTATTCTGCCCTAAACTTTGCCTGCTAATGTGCATTTGTTCTATAAACAGGTGGGTGATTCTGACAGTATATTTGAAGGAGGAGGACCTCCAGATGGTGACAAGGCTTCCAATCATGGGGGAAGTCTGACTAAAAAGATGAAAGCCATCTCTCTGACCATGAGGAAAAAGATGGGCAAAAAGTACATCAAGGCTCTGTCTGAGGTGAACATGATTAAATAGTACAAATAAATCTTAAAGGGTTTGTAATGGACATTTTTTTTTTTTTTATCTTAATAGCTTTCTTTACTATAATGCAGTGCTCTTTTCATGTCCTCATTGTTCGTTTTTGCTCTCAAGTTGCTGTAATTCTTCTCTGATCTCCACACTTCCTGGTTGTCTATTTCCTGATCACCGCAGTCCTGTGAGCTTTCTCGCTGTGGTCACTAATCAATGAGGTGTGATTACTGTGTGTCTAAAACCCCTCAGCACCAATCACTTTCGTTTTCCAAACCATCACTGCCCTCTATTGGCTCTGTATGCTCTGTACGGCAGAGAGGCAGGAAACATGCAAAAATGAAACTGAAACTGCAGGTACATTATATTATTGATCTTTATCTATTTTTAATCATTTTAAAAGGAATCAGTTAACTATTATGTCTCTATACCCTGTAAACAGTCATTTCATTAAAAAATATTTTTTCCTTTACAACTCCTTTAAGCAGTTCTTTATACACAACACTATGGAAGAAAAAAAATATTAAGAAAGGTCTATTTCCGGGTTATAACTGTGTAAATAGTCCTCTCCAAGAGGAGAAATTACTTCTGATTAAAGCAGATTTTTTCATGGGAGTCCTACACATTTTGCATAAACTAGATTTTATTTTGCAGGGGCAAGATTAATAAGACAATATGATTTTTTTTTTAAACATAAGGCAATTAACCACTTGAGCTCCGGAGGGTTTATCCCCCTTCATGACCAGGCCATTTTTTTGTGATACGGCACTGTGTTACTTTAACTGACAATTCTGCGGTCGTTTGACGCAATACCCAAATAAAATGTTTGTCCTCTTTTTCCACACAAATAGAGCTTCCCTTTGGTGGTATGTGATCACCTCTGCTGTTTTTATTTTTTGCACTAGAAACAAAAAAAGACAGATAATTCTGGAAAAAAAATATATTTCTCTTTTGTCCATGGGCGGACACAGCTTCTTTATATTCTTGACTGTAGGCTTATGTTCTGTCTATCAGGGGAGGGCTACATAACTCTACAGGCAAGAATATAAGGATGCTGTGTCCGTCTATGAACTTCAGAGAAAAGGATTTTACGGTGAGTACAAAAATCCCATTTTCTCTTATGTCCATGGACGGACACAGCATCCTTATATTCTTGACTGTAGGGTTTTGTAGCCCTCTCCTGATAGACGGAACATAACCCTACAATCAAGAATATAAAGAAGCTGTGTCCGTCCATGGACTTAAAAAAAAAGGATTTTACAGTGAGTACAAAAAAAAAAAAAAATGTACCTTCTGCTGTACAACATACCTAATAATTTTTATTTTTCTTCATCACTTTAGGCCAATATGTATTCTGCTACATGTTATTTATCCTTAAAGTGATTGTAAACTCTTACCTTGTAAAACAACCCATTCAGTTTAAAATAGAAATGAAAGGGAACACATTTTTGTATAGATATAAAAAACATGATTAATACCTTTTTTTTTTATAGGTGATCATATTCCCTCTGTTCTCAGCTGCATACGATCTGGGGGGAGGAAAAACTGCAGCACACTGAGCTTCCCAGTGAATGGCTGTAAAGTGGGGGCATGTCAGGAAAAGTCTGATCATTAGAGAAGAGTACACAGAGTTCCTAGCTGACCACTGTTTATTCACTTGCTTAGCGTGGTCAGTTTTAAATAGGAAAGCAAGGGGACTGACAGGAACACCAGGGATTTCACACAAAGGAAGCATTACAAAGAGAACAGAAGACTGTCTCATACAAGTACATGATACAGCAGGCACAGGAATATGAAATGCTGGGGTAACATCGTTTTAACCTCAGCCTAATCTCTAACTGTGAATCTCAGTCTAACCCCAAAACTTAACGTTTTTATAGTACAGTGGAACCTTGGATTATGAGCATAATCCATTCCAGGAGAATGCTTGTAATCCAAAACACTCGCATATCTAAGCGAGTTTCTCCATAGAAGTCAATGGAAACTTTACCTTGTGGTTTGCATTAGGGGCAATAGGAAGGGATGAGAAAACTATTATCTGATTTTGGATATTGCAATGCAGTTTTATAATTATGCTTCTATTGCATGCAATTCAGCACGTGGCCAGAGGCAAGGGGGGCGCCTGATCCAATCCAATAATCAGACTTGTCCTGACACCCCCCCGAACAGTGGCAAGATCAGTGTTGCTTCTCCGCCCCCAGCTCTTATGCAGCTGAGAACAGAAGGAATGTGATCACTTATAAAAAAAATGGGAAAAAAAGGTATTTATAATGTTTTTTTTAATATATCTATACACAAATGTTTTGCCTTTCATTTATATTTTCAAATTGAATGGGTTGTTTTACAAGGTGAATGTTTACAATCACTTTAAAAGGCTAAGTAATCCCATATCCTATGAATGAAAGTATCGGGAACGTCGGGTAAAATAATAAAAATTGTTGTTTCCTGTTTATTTACCTTTTTGCACCATGGCAGCTTCTCTATAATCATTTAAATTGAGTTTACAGTGTGATTGGTCTGTAATCCAATGAGTTATAAAGTGTTTGATCTTCCTGCTCTGTCAGAGCCCAGCTTAGATATCCCTCTGGTGTGTTACAGTATCTGACCAATTAATACTTTAACACTCTCTATGTATAAATTTTATAGCTCCCATCAAGGTTAAATTCTATAATGACTTACAAAATAAATCTCTTGATAAACTGTTATTTTATTACCCTCAATTAAGCAGAGGTGTTTTCCTCTTCAGAGTGAAGATGGAGATGGGGCTTTTGCGGTGCGAGACAGTGACCCTACAGGTGGGCACGCTGCTGAGAAGTGCACTCTGCAAGCCAGTGAATCCGTAGAAAGTCTTTACAGTCTGAATAGCGGTCAGAGTTCATCGAGTAAGTATTAATAAAAACAGCATCAGATGGGGAGCCATCTAGTAAATGACCTTTAGGTACAATTCCACCAGTGTCATCTTACTAATGTCTTGTGAGATACCAGCAATGACAGATTGCATATCTTGATATCCTTCCAAATAACATAATTCAGTTGCAAATTGGCAGAAACTGTTTTGATATCTAATTTCTCATACAATGCCAGCCAAACATACAACTGAATCAAATATAGTAAAAGTTTTATCTGCCAAAAAGATGTGTCTTGTGATCCCCCCACTCGGGTCTTTGGCTGCACAGAGTGGCAAGTCTGAAGTTCTGCATTCTCGGGATGATTTACTAAAGTCAAATAGACTGTGCACGTTGCAAAGTGCAGTTGCTCCAGAGATTAGTAAGTGAGGTAAAGAATACCCAATCACATGCAAGATAACTTAAAAAAAAAATAGCATTTTTTTTTGCATATGATTGGATGATAGAAGTCAGCAGAGCTTCTGCTCATTTACTAAACTCTGGAGCAACTGCTCTTTGGAAAGTGCACAGTCTATAGGGGTTATTTACTAAAGGCAACTCCACTTTGCACTACAATTGCAAAGTGCACTTGAAATTGCACTGAAAGTGCACTTGGAAGTGCAGTCGCTGTAAATCTGAGGCCGCGTACACACGATCAAATCTATCTGCTGGAAACGGTCGGCCCGACCTTCCCAGCAGACAGATTTGATCGTGTGTACAGGCGAGCCGACTGATTTGGCCACCCGACAGATTTCAAAGCATGCTTTGAAATCTGTCGGCTGGGAACCCGTCGGCCCGATATGTCTGCTGGTTAGTACGCTAACCAGCAGACATATCTTCTCGGACATGCGTCGAATGGATTCGACGCATGTGCGGAAGTAATTCACTTCCTGGTGCGGTGACGTGGCGGCGTCAACGTCACCGACACGTCAGCGCGCCGTCTGCCGGCGGGGATTTTGGTTTGATCGTGTGTACACGCGAGAAAACCAATACATCCCAGCAGACAGATTTGTTTGCTCGTGTGTACGGGGCCTGAGGGGTAGATCTGAAATGAGGGGAAGCTCTGCTGATTTTATTATCCATTCATGTTCAAGCTAAAATGCTGTTTTTTATTTTCCTTGCATGCCCCCCCCCCCCCCCCCTCGGCTCTACAGTGACTGCACTTCCAAGTGCACTTTGCACTTGTAGTAAAAGTGGATTTGCCTTTAGTAAATAACCCCCTATGTATGTGTAGCACTACCCCCCAAGGAGCTGCTGGTTTGTTTTGGGTGGCACGTTACCTTGTGGCTCCTCCGCCGTCCTAGGGGTGTATGGTGCATATAGCAGTAACGGAATGTCCATGACAGGTGTCTTTTTCTGTGCTCTTTATTACCCAGCCGGGTAAAAACATTGAAACTTGTGATGAAGAGTAGAGGTGAAGCAAAAGTAGAAATAGCAGATTCAGGCGTAACAACAGGGAAACAGTCCTGCTCCCAACAATAGTTTGTATTCTTTGCCACTCTAGCCAGAATGGGTATTGCGTACCTGGACAGGCCTCTCTCACTGACTTGGCAGCCAGAGTATCACTCAAACTTGAAGGAAAAGTCTCTGCCACAGACCCTCCTGAATATGGACTCAGGGAAAAGCTCTGTGATTGTGATTACGGAGATGACCCTCATGGATAGAATTGCGTTTTGATCACCTTCAGATAGTTTCAGGTACCGACTGACAGGTGACCAGCCTCTCAGTGTCCGGCTACCTTGATCTCTGATGGTTTGTCGAGACCCTATTGGATCGCCAGCCTCTCATTGGCTCTCCTCAGATGGACTCCCCACCGAACAGCTATCTCGCTTGGGATCTTCAGGATTGGGAACCCAGTCGACCACTGGGCTCCCTGCCACAACTCAGTTGTCCCGGACCAACATGGTCCCGGAATCAGGAACACCGCATGGCATGCGCACCCCGGCCTGGAAGGCCATTACGCCGAGGCACCGCGATGCAGTCATCCTAAAGGTGGGTGCCGCACTCCAAAGAAGAACCCAGACTAATGGTGTCTGTCCCATAAATACCCTCCCCCAGCACGCACAGCGAGGCTGAACCCTCCTGATAGGCTGCTGGGGAAGAGTACCCAAACCTCAACTCCACTGCTGCCACCCATCGCCCTGGGGTAGGAACTACACCCCAGCAACAATAGACAGCCCACAGCACAGCCAAGCTGAGACAGAGACCCAGTTTTGAACATAATAATTGAATCAGAGTCAGTTAACACTCTGATCCCTCTCTAAATTTAACTAGCACTGGTACTTTTTAAGTAACCTGGCGCTACATATGTATTGCACTTTTACCCATATTGCAATGTAAACTATACGTGTAATGTACTTCTGCAAACTAAATAAATATTTTGTTGGAAAAAAAAAAAAAAAGATGCAATAAAGCTGGACCAATGAACGTTTAAAAAGAAAAGATAACTCTCATTCAAAGTTAATATAATGTAAAATAATACATAAAACAATGTTTATCTATAGGCGGTGTAACAAGTTGCTCTGATGGGACTAGCAACAGAGACAGTTTCAGACTTGATGACGATGTTCCTTTTACCGGTCCGTTTTGTGGTCGAGCGAGAGTTCATACCGACTCTACTCCTAGCCCGTATGACACCGATTCCCTAAAAATCAAGGTAACGTACTTTGCTGCTTTTTATAAACACATACACTCAGCTCATTCATTATATCCTAATGCCCATTTTCTACACGTTTTTTCCAGAAAGGAGACATTATAGACATTATATATAAAACCCCCATGGGCATTTGGACTGGCATGCTGAATAACAAAATTGGGACTTTCAAATTCATATACGTTGACATCATTTCTGAAGAGGAAACGCCTGTCCCAAGGAAGATAGTGAGAAGGAAAAGTAAGCGGCCAAGGCCCAAGACATTACAAGAACTTCTGGAAAGGTTCAATCTACAGGTGAGTAATATCACAGAATCACTATGTAATGCCTTGAGGACCTCTGGAATTAACAGGGTTCATCCTGTGTATGCAGCCAGACAGGAGGCATTCTGACCCCCTGACAGCCAAGCAACCAGCAGTATTTTCAATCACTCGCAGTCCAGGGCCATCTTAATAGCATGATGGGCCCCTGGGCAAATTAATCCTATGGGGCCCCTACAAGCCCCAATTTACGCACTTTAGTGTGTCACTTGTGTCAGTCACTTGCCACTGTCACCTGCCTCCAGATTCAGCGTGTCACTTACCACTATCACCTGCCTGATAGGCAGAGAAGAGGGATCTAAGAGGCAGAGGATGGGGGGTCTGAAAAAGGCAGAGGATGGGGGTCTGAAAAAGGCAGAGGATGGAGGGTCTGAAAAAGGCAGAGGATAGGGGGTCTGAGAGGCAGGGGATGAGGGGGTCTGAGAGGCAGGGGATGAGGGGGTCTGAGAGGCAGGGGATGGGGGGGTCTGAGAGGCAGAGGATAGGGGGGTCTGAGAGGCAGAAGATGAGGGGGTCTGAGAGGCAGAGGATGAGGGGGTCTGGGAGGCAGAGGAGGGGATCTGAGACAGACCACATAGCGCTGTCCCTCCTTTGCTCCTCTGCTCACCCCAGTGTGTGGGCATGTATGTACTGCTAGGTACCTGATGGCCAGCAGTGGCAGCGCCGAGTCTCCCTCTAGATCCAGGGGGTGCTACTTGGCAGCCTCCGCCTCCCGCATGTTCTTTTCTTTCCGGGCTCCCAGCCAGGCCGCACGGCGCACGGTTCCTGGAGCAGAGAGAGGAGGACCGTGGACTCGTGGAGGAATCCAAGTTCTGGGAGCGGGGGGAGGGGCCCGCTCAGTAAGACAGCCCTGCTGCTCCTCGCTGGCCAATGTCCCGATGTCTGCAGCGAGAGCGGCGGATTACAGGAAACAAAAGCTGAGAGTTGAAGCCGCACGGGAGGGAGTGAGTCAGACGTTGCTTGAAATGTCTGGCCCTGATTGGGCCCCAGCAAACGTCAGGCCCCCGGGCTGTGCCCAGGTGTGCCCGCTCAGTAAGACGGCCCTGTCGCAGTCAAAGAACAGTCACTGGAATTGTTTTTTTTTTTTACAACTTGGATAGGGTTTGGGAAAAGTCCAGGATGCCATTAATCCATAAACTTTGAACATTGAGGACTCTGTCACTTTAGGTAATCTTCAGACTGTCCAAGAGAAACCTCTCTTATGTGGTGCAGTCTCTTTCACGGCAAACTTCACATACAATGCAACAACTGTATCTCCACTCCTCTTCTCACCCCACAGCCCACGTGCAGCACAACACAGCTCTTCTATAGCAAAGGGTTTGACCCCCCCCCCCCCCCCCGGGATCTCTGGAAACTAGCTGGGCTCTGTGCCTGGCTGCTTCTATCCCCTCTTCTGGCTATAAAGGTTCAAATGAACAGATGCCCCACTTCCAGTGATCCTTTTTTGTAAGGGGAATGGTTGGTCACAGTGCAGCTCGCTGGGGTGCCTGCTTTTTACCAGCCTTAGAAATGCCAGCAGCCAGTGGCACAGGAACAGCCATGGTCAACTCAACCAGACATCCAGTCAGTGGCAGCACCCTCCTCCATCCGAGGGACCCCCTCCTGGCTCAACACTTCATCTCTCCACCGGACTCCCAGGTGGCAGGCCCCAGTGCCCGCTTCATCAAACTCTCAGCTTTGGATTGGCCAGGGCTCTATAGTGCAGCACTTTCGGTTTATATTTTTATCTGTACACAATTTATATCAATTGTTGTGCCAGCTGCTTTTATGTTTTTCAGGGCGATTTCACCTTTCTGTCTATTAGTATATAAATGCACATTTTTGCTTTGTGTAATATGGGTGCATTTTTTTATTTTTTGCAAAATGTAACCTTTAAAGCGGATCGTTCACCAAAAAAAAATATTAAAAGCCAGCAGCAACAAATACTGCAGCTGCTGACTTTTAATATTAGGACACTTACCTGTCCTGGAGTCCAGCGGCGTCCACAGCAGAGGACGAGCGATCGCTCGTCTCCCTGCTGCTCCCCCCTCCATCCACGGTGAGGGAACCAGGAAGTGAAGCGCTCCGGCTTCACTGCCCGGTTCCCTTACGGCGCATGCGCGAGTCGCGCTGCGCCCGCCGTTTGGCTCCCGCTGTGTGCTGGGAGCCGAGAGTTCCCAGCACACAACGGGAAAAGCCCGTCTTTTGCCCGAGACTGCGGGCCGGAAGTGGGTGCAGATACCTGTCTTTAGACAGGTATCTGCACCCCCCTCCCCCCTGAAAGGTGTCAAATGTGACGCCGGAGAGGGGGAGGGTTCCGATCAGCGGATCTTCACTTTAGGGTGGAGATCCGCTTTAAATTCAAATTGCCAATATGGAATTGTGGCAGAAAAAAGGACCTTCTTTAATTAAAGTGAAACATAACTGAACTATCCAAATCAACCAGCCAGACTCATTTCTATATTATTGGACTAAAGTGTTACTAAACCCAGGACCCTGCATTCACTATATCTGGTCTTCCACAGTACACAGAACATGGAAATGTGATTATTTTAATAAATATAAACTGCTAAATGCCCTTTCTCATTAGCAGTATATAGCGTATGACTTCTAGCAGTGTCTGGTTAAAGTTTGTAGGACGTGTTTTCATTCTCCTCCAACTGTCCTATGAGGCTGCATGACTCTGTCTGGACAGTGTTGATTGGCCCTGTGCTGATCACATGCACCCTCTCAATAAAAATAAAATAAAAATCTCTAGCAATACACACCAAACTGAGCATGTGCAGCTTGCCCCCAAGGTTACTATCAGGGGCTGGATTTGGCACAGTGGAGGGATAAGAGGATCAGATAAGACAGGATCAAACAGCCTTTTTACAAAATGCAGAGGATTAACCCCTTAGGTTCGACAGTTAGTATAACAATCGTGCTTTTCTGCATATACAGACTGATTTTACTGTTGTGGGTTTAGTAACACTTTAGAATATGAAAGCTCTCTGCAAATATTTGTCTTCAAATTATGGATGTTTGTCTTGTTGCCCCGTTTTCCAGGAATACATGTCTAGCCTGCTGCTGAATGGATATGAGTCACTAGAAGATCTGAAGGACATAAATGAGAGCCAACTCTGTGAGCTGAACATCACAAACCCTGAAGAAAGGATGAGGTTTCTGGTGGCCATAGATAACCTACAAGATCCTGACGGTGAGTGTTGCTTCCTACACTGTCATTGCACAACATATTTTTGCTTAAAAAAAATGTAGTTAAAATTAAGACACCAATTATATTCAGGCACACAATCGGGCTAGGTTTGGCCTAGGATTACCACATTGTAGTAAAGCCAAATCAGACAACTACACCCACATGAAAGCTTCTGCTAACCCTCTTTATAAATAGATGATCATATGAGCTTGTAAAGGACACAATGACAATATCATCACATGCCTGGAGCTTATTATTCCCTCCTAAGTCTTTCATTGGGAACATTTTCCTTCTTTTGATATGGTGTGTGTGGCTACTTAGAGCAAATCTGAATCAAATCACAAAAATATCCTATCTTTACCATAATAATGTCATTTCAAAAGTGGTTTTCAATACCTTGAATTTCCATGTGCTTACATCTTTTTGTACTTCATAAAGCTTTATCATTCAAACTGGTCATAATTGCATTATTGGATGCCTGGTATATAGTGTGTTCACAGCTGCAACTTAGAAAATACACACTGGGACCGTATGTATGTGACATAATTAAATTCTTCTTTGCTAAATATTATTTGGTGATCCAATCATCAAGGTCCTTGTTCAGGCACTTCTTATGTTGGGGGGGGGGGGGGGGACAACAGTCTCCCAGCTGTACTTTACCTTGGTGACATGTTCCTTTGGTAGAGACAACAAGCATGCCAACATGCATCGTGCAAGCATGATCCACTATTGTCATTATTAAACGCAGTTCCACACAAAAGTGAAACCTCCACTTGACTGACTCCTCCCCCCTGCGGTGCCACATTTGGCACCTTTCAGGGGGAGGGGGAATAGGTACCTGTTTTTGACAGTTACCTTTCCCCACTTCTGGGAGACGGCGCCATGGCGCTGTCCTTCGGAAGTTTGGCCCCTCTCCTCTGCCGTCAGATTATTTAGGAAGCGCAGCGAGCTTCGCACATGCGCAGTAGGGAACCGGACGCGCAGCCAAAAGGCTTCACGCCCGGGTTCCCTTACTACGAATGGTGGCAGCACCCCAGAGCCCTTCCAAAGATTGGAAACTCCGACAAGAAAAGTCCGATGTGAGCTTTTGGTCGGAACTTCCGCCAACAAAAGATTTAGAGCAGGCTCTCTATTTTGCAGACGGAAAAATTCCTATCGGAAAATACGCTCGCCTGTATGCAATTCCGACATGCAAAAAAAACATGCATGCTCAGAATCAAGCAGAAGAGCCGAACTGCCTATTGAGCTTCATCGATCTAGGCTCGTCGTACGTGTTGTATGTCACCGCGTTCTTGGCGGTCGGAATTTCCGACAAGATTTGTTTGACCGTGTGTATGCAAGTTTGAGCCAACATTCGGTCATAAAAAAATAAACTTTTTTTTTGTCGGAATTTCCAATCACGTGGCATAACAGGTTTTCTTCTAAGATTGATCTGTATTTGGCTCCATCCATCTTCCCATCAACTCTGACCAGCTTCCATGTCCCTGCTAGAGATTAAATTACACACAGGTGGACTCGATTTATTAATTAGGGGACTTCTGAAGGCAATCGGTTCCACTAGATTTTAGTTAGGGGTATCAGAGTAAAGGGGGCTGAATACAGATGCACGCCACACTTTTCACCTATTTATTGGTAAAAAAAAAAAAAAAATTGAAAACCATTTATCATTTTCCTTCCACTTCACAATTATGTGCCACTTTGTGTTGGTCTATCACATAAGATTCCAATAAAATACCTATTACGTTTTTGGTTGTAACATGACAAAATATGGAAAATTTCAAGGGTTATGAATACTTTTTCAAGGTACGGAATGCAGCTCTCTTTCACAGCAAAATTTGGAAAACAAACTGGCACTTGAGATTGAAAATATAAACTGGATTAGTACTTTATAGGTCAGTGCTGCCTGGTTGACTCAGGTAATCCTGTAGAAGTGGATGTAAGGACAGGCAGCTACAATTTTACGTTTCCATATCCTCTTAGAGTAGTCATTTATTGCTTTGATTGCTCACTTTTATAGAAAGTAAATAAATATCTTTTTAGCTGAGTTCCAAGTGCCTTGCTTGCCTTTATCCAACTCTTGTGCACTATTAGGCCGCGTACACACGATCAAATATATCTGCTGAAACTGGTCCAGACCAGTTTCAGCGGACAGATTCGATCGTGTGTACGGGCTAGGAGACAGGTTTCCAGCAGATAAAAGTTTTAAAGCATGATTTAAAACTTGTCTGCTGCAAACCCGTCTGTCGGATATGTCCGCTGGTTAGTATGCCTAACCAGCGGAAAAAAATCCCCCGCATGCGTCGAATGGATTCGACGCATGCGTGGAAGTATTTTACTTCCTGGTTCGGTGACGTGGCAGCGTCAACGTCACGTCACCGCGATGTCTGTCCGCAGGGATTTTGGTTTGATCGTGTGTACACTGATCAAACCAAAATAGCCCAGCAGACATGTCCGATGAAAATGGTCTGTCGGACCACTTTCATCGGATTTGTTTCCTCTTGTGTACGTGGCCAAACATTCACTGACACCAAAAATGGGGCACATTTCCTCCTTCTGACACCAACAAAGGGGCATTATTCCCCCCACTGACACTGATGGGGCACTATTCCTTCCAGTGACACCAATGATGGGTAACAATTCCTTCCACTAAAATAAAAAAGGGGGCACTATTCCTCTCAACGACACAGGACACTATTTCTCCCAATAACACCGAAAATGGGTTACAATTCATTCTATTAACACCAACAAAGGGATACAATTCCTTCCAACGATGGGGCACTCCCAATGACACCAAAAATGGGATGGTGTTCATCCCAATGACACCAAGGATGGGGCAATAATCCTCCCAATGACACCAATGATGACACTATTCCTCCCAATGACACCAACACTTTTGGGAGCATTATTTTTTCCAATGTTATCAATGATACCAAGGATGAGGCACAATTCCTTCACCTGACACTAACGATGGGGCACTACTCCTTCTAATGACATCAATGATAGTAGAGAAAAGGGGGAGAGTGGGGGCAAGGGAATAGTAGCTGGGGCTAAACCCAAAGCTACCCACTCAGCTGGTTTGGGGGACTATCTCGGTACTGGTGAAATACAATAAACATAATAGTATAAAAAGTTTATTTGTATATAAAATTGCAAAACTTACCCTTGAGTTACTATTATTTTTCCTGAATTCTATACTTTATTGCTGATTTATATTACATGTTTTTATTGTATTATTTATTCTATAGAATGGCTTTCCTGATGAAGCGGTATTTCCCCGCGAAACTAGTCGACCTTGACCAATCGTTGACTTGTACAATTGTTTGTTTTGCAATTTTATATACAAATAAACTTTTTTATACTATTTGTATACTATTCTTCCAAACCAACTGAGTGGGTAGCTTTGGGTTAAGCCCCAGCTACTATTCCCTTGCCCCCACTCTCCCCCTTTTCTTTACTATAACTGGGATGATGGTACTTTATTATTTATTATACATTTTTACATGAGGCTATACTCCCCTTTTTGGACATCAATGATAGGGCACTATTCCTTCCACTGACCCCAATGATGAGACATTTTCTACTCCCACTGGCCACAGTCTCACCCCCCTAAATAGTAAAGGACAATGAACTGGTCCTTTGTTTAGAAAGTTTGAGGACCTCTGGTATGGGGCATTACAAGAAGCTGATACAAATCTAAAAGCAGGTACTTACACTAGCTGCCCCTAAAAATGTATATTGTTATTGTTTAATGAATACATAACTGTTTTAATGGTGTTTCTTTAAATCCTCTTGGCGTTCAGCTTTAAAGGGTTTGTAAAGGAATTTTTTTTTTATCTTCATAGCTTCCTTTACCTTAATGCAGTGCTGTTTTCATGTCCTCATTGTTCATTTTTGCTCTCAAGTTGCTGTTATTCTTCTCTGATCTCCACACATTTTCTGGTTGTCTGTTTTCTTATAACCACAGTACTGGGAGCTTTCTCTCTGTGGTCACTAAGCAAGGAGGTGTGATTACTGTGTGTCTAAAACATCTCAGCATCAATCATTTTCGTTTTCCAAACCATCACTGCCCTGTATTGGCTCTGTGGCTCTGTACATCACAGAAGCAGGAAACAGCATGCAAAAACGAAACTAGAAACTGTAGGTACATTATATGATTGATTTTTATCTATTTTTAATCGTTTTTATCAAAAGTTAACTTTTATGTCTCTATACCCTGTAAACAGTCATTTTTAGCAAAAAAAAAATCCTTCACAACTCCTTTAAGAGATTTTTAAAAACTCAAAAGTAATTATTTTCTTCCCTCCATAAGCACAATGTGAAGACCTGACACTGAAAGTCTCCTATTGATCTCTTCCCTTACTGTTTGTGCTGCCTTTGCCTGTGGCTGTGTTGAAAGATTAAATCTACAGGGTCCTGCATGTCTCTAAAAACCAGTCAGGGTGAGGAAAGAGTGGGGAAAGTTCAGTACAAGAGTTCTTCATGCAGGCTCTGTGGAGGTTTTGCCAACCAAAACGTCATTTATAGAATGTCTGTAAGGTTTTGTTTACAATTTTGGCTAAGGCGGTTGCACGCGATTTTACTGCTTCTCGACTGACCACCTTAACCTTACATGCCAATCGCATGGGATGGTACACATGCCGCAGCAAAAAAAAAATATTCCATGTCCCATTCAGGGGGCAGTACTGCCACCAAATGGGACCCATCTAAGTGAATAGAGCCACGCTACAAACGCCCTAAAACTTCATGCAATGCTGCAGGCTTAGAAGGGCCAAAGTAACAATCATGAAATGGAATAATAAAGGCCAGAAAAGAAACACCAACAGTGACATTTTTTAGTGTCCCTTACACTGGAGATGAGTGGCACAGTGCCCATTTATATTGGTAGTTGGTTTATTAGTCCGAAACATTGGCGGCCAATGGAAGAAGGACCCGTTTATGTTAATGCTCAGTGAGAGATGGACACTCAAATTGACACTTTACAGACAGCTAAAAAGGTGTAGCACTACCCCCTTAGGAGTCTCTGGATTTTGGGCCTTCCCTCACATGCAAGCTACAGGTATTTTTCAGTACTTATCAGACTTCAAGAACCAGTCCAGGGTGTTTTAGTTTATTAGGGAATGAACTTAGAGAGAGAAGGGAAGGTATGGGATGTCCAGAACTGTAATTTTAATGCAAACTGAGGATTTAAAGCTATCTTCTGGCTACTAAAGCTCACCATGCTGTCCTCCTATAGGAAAAATGGATCAGCTCAACAAATAGCAATAAAAATGTGCTCTTTCTGTAGAAAATGCTGATACACCTGGCTGTTCCTTAGATCCCCACGCAAGAGGTATAACGTAGCTGTATTGGCTTTAAAGGGTGTTGTAAAGGTTTGTCTTTTATTTACTAAATAGGTTCCTGCATTGTTGGTTCACTTACAATTTCCTTTGATTTTCCTTCTAAATTAGGTTTTTCTTTGTTTGAATTTCTCACTTCCTGTTTCTCCTTAGTAAGCTTTCCACCATCATCCCAGCTTACTGAACACCTTACTGAGAAGGAACAGGAAGTGAGAAATTCAGACAAAGAAAACAAAAAAAAAACATTTATAAGGGAAATTGAAGGAAAAGGTAAGTGAACCAACAATGCATTAGCTTAAATGAACTTATTTAGAAAATAAAAAACTAACCTTTACAACCCCTTTAAGTGGCTCTAAACTGTCCCTTGATAGTAGGCAAGCTTGGTATTGCACCTTGCTGCCTCTCCTCTATCAGGCTCTCGGTTGTAGTCATTGAAGCTACTCACTCAGTCTCTTACGTGATTCCTGAAGCTCAAGCAACTGCTGCACAGACCTCCTGCTGAACAGGTCCTGGCCTTGGCTTCCAGGATGGCTTCAGTTAAGCAAAGCTGAGGCTAAAAGAGTGTGAGGCTTCTGCTGCTCCTGGCCTCTCTCTCTCTCCTTCCTTCTTCGCAGGGGCAGAACCCCCCATCCCAGGGGTTCCCTCTAGGCAACTGGACCCTGCTGCCATATGACCAGGCTCCAGAATATTTGTGGTCTATTTCTCCAACTTCTGGGCTGTCCTCACCCAGGGACTGGAGGAGACTCCTTAAATATTCAGGTCTCTGCCCCTCTGCCCTCTAAATTCTAGAACCCTCTAGCAGTTCTAGAAGCCAGGGGAAGGTAACAGGGACTCTGCCAGCTAACAAAACAAATTAACCCCCTGCTCCGCTGGCCACAGAGGAGCCCAACTAAAATAACAACATTTTCCTACAAAGAGGGTGCTTCAAAGGTAATAGATATTACTAGGAGTTAGAAACTCTTTGGGCCAGATCCACAGAGAATTACGAGAAAACAAGATACGCCGGACTTACGCTAAGATACGACTGGCCTAAGTTTCTTACACCGTCATATCTTAGATGCATATTTACGCTGAACGCTAGGGGCGCTTACGTCTATTTCCAGCGTAAAATATGCAAATGAGCAAGTTACGCCAATCCACGAACGAATGAGCGGCCGGCGCATTCCCTTTACGTCGTTTGCGTAAGCGTATCTCCGGCGTAATGTTACCCCTGCTATATAGTGGCGCAGCCAATGTTAAGCATGGACGTCGGGACCGCGCCGTATTGGACGTCGTTTACGTCGCTTGCGTACGCCGATACAGAATGGGCCTGGGCGTAAATTACGTTCACGTAATTTTCATTGACTATTTGCCGCGTGATTTCACGCATGCGCACTAGGATACGTCCATGGCCGGCACATGCGCAGTGTAAAAGAAGCGTTGTTTGCGTCGGGTCATTCATAATTATAATAAAACACGCCCCCCACTAGTACATTTGAATCATACCCGCGTACGCCGGCCCATTTACGCTACGCCGCCGTAACTTACATTGAGGATTAGTAATACGCCGCTGTGACTTACAGCGGCGTAGCGTATATGGGACACGCCGCGCGGGCGGCTGGTGTCTGTGGATCTGGCCCTTTATTTCTCAAGGAACCCCTAGCAAGCTCTGGAGGAACCCTGGTTGAGACACCCTGGTCTGGACAAAGGCTTTTCCATTATAGGTTTTTGGAGTTTCTTTGGTAAAATTATACTCTTGCTTTGACGTGTCAGGCATGATGAGCAACGTTTGTCCCCAATCTTCCCAGAGTACAGAGTCACATTAATATTCCCTCAGCCTTGCTTCTTCAGGAAAATTTATCAGAAGATCATTGATTTGTCTGTTTTGACAGGTGGACAAGAACCGGATAAAGAAGCAGCGCCCTCGACACTCAGCCCTGACATTTCCAAAAACAAAAGTGAACTTGATTGTCCTCGAGATTCAGGATGCTACATCACGTTGGATAATTCAGAAAACAACAAAGAGGATACTGACTCAGAGAAATTATGTGAAGATGTACAGAAAATCACCATTACAGAATGCCCCTAACTCAAGTGGAGAAGACCATCCAAACTTGCTACACAAAGCATTCAGTGTGTCACAAACCTTCAAAGTGTACATTACCCGGAAAAGATCTTCATGTATTACAGTATTTATTAACAATGTAGCAATATCCATGGACATTCCACAATTTAGAGAACTTTACCTTTGGTATTTCAGTAGAAGATTGAAACAATTGGTCTGGTTGAACTTGATGGACTGGTATTTTTATTTAAACTTGCCAACTATGCAACGATGTAACAACGAAGAGGCTTTGACACTGGCAGTCCACATTTTCAGTTCAATTTGAAGAAAGTTTTTTTATTTTATATTGCGCTACTTTTTATGCCAACAGAAACAATTCACAGTGTGAGCTTGTCGAGTTTGTCATCTTACGTTGTCCTGTGCAATCATTGTAAATGACCCTATGAATTAGATCTGTCTTGATCACTGCAGGATACAAAAGCAGTGTACCTCATTTAAATGTCACTTTGTGAGCACAGTTCCAAGACTCACATCTGCTAGGACACATTCTCTGATGCTCCCTCCCCTTGTAAAAGTTGCTGCTTCATAGCACTGCAAAATCTACCTGTAAATAAAAAAAATAGATTTTATAGTTAGCGTACTTAAGCATCTCTGGGAGGGATGTCACAATGCTTACAGGGAGAATCCCGGGGAACAATGAGTACCCCAAATCCCACAAGAAGACACTCCAGTCCAGAGATTCAGGCTTCTCTGTATGCTTCAGGGTCTTGACTTCTGGAGCTTGGCATCACTCACGAAGGCGCCGCTGGAGGAAGATGGTGGCCAGGTAAGTACGAGGCCCGGAAAGACCAATTTTACCGGTACGGCCACTCTGATCTCAGTTCTGCTTCGGCTGTACCTCCATGGGGGGGGGGGGGGGGCATTCCCTCAATTAGCCCCATGGATAATACAGCCTTGGGTGAGTATGTGATTTTTTTTTCTGTATTGATAATTTTGCAATAATAACAGGCAGAAATGTTGGGGGGTTAGGACCTTGCACTTTGCACTTTAAGAACAACTAAGAAATAGGGGTTGGAATACTAATTTTGTATGCTTGTAGTACAGAAGAGTGCTAAGTGGCTATTAGGTCAACTAACTAACTAACCAGTTCTGTGTTGTTTTAAAGTGCAACTTTAGGCAAAACGTTTCCGTCGTGTCAGTCCTGACATCGGATGTGCAAATGCTTGTTCCTGGTTAGTTACTAAGCAGGTAGGTGTATAAAGGTTGCAAAGGGCCAATTAAGGCCAATTTAAGCATTCCTTACATTGGAAGACAGGCAACAAACCTAAGCAAAAAGCAGAGCTTGCATGTGTAATGAGCAGATATGGCTGCCTCCAGATGCAGTTATAATTACAGAATATACACAGAAACAAGGTTTTTCACGCTGTATGGCAGAAAGCTTTGGTCCCATGGTTCGAAAGTGGAATTTGGGGAAAGACAGCAATTTTGTGCCAATCATAAATGTGAAAAAGTGTGAAGCTGTACCAGATCTTTCAAGTAGCTATACCTTATGATGTTTAGTGCTGTAAAGTAGCCCAACCTTGAGTCTAGGTTCACATTGGAGAAATTTGTCATGCGATTTAAGAGATCAAATTGCATAAGTCGCAGCCTATTGGAGGCAATGGCACTGTTCCAATCGGTGCGACACCGATTTTGTGGTGCTGCACCGATTTGCAAAAGTAGTTCCTGCACTACTTTCGCTGATTTCAGGTGCGATTTCAATAGATATCTGTGTATGAAGACACACAGATGTCTATCAAGTAGCAGCTGAAATCGCGCTGACCTTGCTACATTGAAATCGCGCTACTTCAAGTAAAGTTGCACGATTTCAAAGTAGCATTAATGTGAACCAGGGCTAAAAGTGATTCAACTGACTCAATGAAAGTGAGTCAATCAACAAAGCTGAGAATTGGCAATTATTCTGGCTGCCATATTTTGTACAAGCAATAGGTAGTATAGATCTCTATTTGTCAGGCGTATATATAGGCAAGTAAACATATGGATATATATATGTATATACACACATAGGGCCAGATTCTCAGAGGCGCTACGACGGGGTATCTCAGATACCCCGTCGTATCGCCTTTTTTTTAGCATTGTATCTATGCGAGTGATGCTTAGCATCACTTTGGCATAGATACGCTTCTACATCCGACAAGTGTAATACAATTACTCTTGCGGATCGTAGTTGTAATGACAACTCCGGCCACTATGTGGCCTTTACGTTGTTTTATCATTTGCCTATGCAAATGAGGCTAGTACGCTGATTCCCGATCGCTTTTACGCTGCCCCGTCGTCGCGTACGTCGTTTTCGTTCGCGTAAGGTTACCCCAGCTTCTATGTGGAGTAACCTTACGAAGTTCCGTCGGATGCCATGTTAAGTATGGCGTCAGGTCAGCGTCGGCTTTTTCCGTCGCTTACGTCGTTTTACTAACTCGTTCGCGAATAGGGAGTTGTGTAAATGACGTTCACGTCGTTTTGACGTCGGTTTCAACTACGCTTTCCGACGTGAGCTGGAGCATGCGCACTGGGCTTTTTCCCCGGCCGGCGCATGCGCAGTTCATTCGACGCGGGGGCGCGCTTAATTTAAATACAAGCCGCCCCATTTGAATTGCGCGGGTTTACGCTGCGCAAATTAACGCGACGCAGGCGAAACCTACGGAGCAAGTGCTTTGAGAATAAAGCACTTGCTCTAGTACGATGCGGCGGCGTAGTGTAACTGGCTTACGCTACGCCGCCGGAATTCTTAGAGAATCTGGCCCAGTGTCTCACAAAAGCGATGACACCCCTCACATTTTTGAAAATATTTATTATATATTTTTAAGTGACAACGCTGAAGAAATGACACTTTGTACAACATAAAGTAGTGAGTGTACAGCTTGCATACCAGTGTAAATTTGCTGTCTCCTCAAACGGACACTGTTATACAAGTTG
Organism: Rana kukunoris; assembly: GCA_029574335.1. NCBI lineage: Eukaryota > Metazoa > Chordata > Amphibia > Anura > Ranidae > Rana > Rana kukunoris. The sequence continues at coordinate 559,344,600 of CM056050.1, read as the reverse complement.
TATAAAAAAGTTGTTAAAAAAGGAAGAGAAGGGCACACCGACCTTGTGCATTACCTTTGGCAATGTTTAATTATTAAAATGTACAAAGATCATGGCAACGCACAAAACAAGTTAAAATGCAAGAGTATTCACAACTTTGTCAACAGGTGCGCCCTTCTCTTCCTTTTTTACATTTTAGTCTCAAAAATACCCATTATTCTGAAGAGGGCAGCAAGACATTTGGCCATTCCCTATTCCAACGGAAGACTCTGGTTGTACCATTAAGTGATCGAGCTCCCAAGCGCAAGAGATTGTCTGTGTTTCTGTGAATACAAGCTGTACACTCACTACTTTACATTGTAGCAAAATGTGAGGGGTGTACTCACTTTTGTGAGATACTGTATGTATATATACACACACACACACACAACTTTATAGGTAAATCCAACATAATAAAGAAATAAAGAACAAGTCTCTTATCTCCAAACATGGAACAGCATTTGAAAATATCAAAGGCCTTAAAGCAAGTGCAATTTTTTCCTTTTTTTTCCCCTTTTGGTTTATGACTACAGAAAAATGAACTCAGCATTCCCAATTTTTTTTATTATTACTTTATGTCATCTACATTTTGGTACAATGTTTTGGGTAATTTTCTGGCAGTTCATGGTGGTGTTCATTTGGGAAGGTAGGTCGGGCTGGAGCTGTAAATACTGCTTCATATTTGGCATTTTGTAAATATTTTTTATTGTTTGTATGTGGCAATAACCATTTTGAATACTTTTTATACATTATTTAGTGTGTTATTTTGTAGAATAAAAATTCTCTGTATGTGTAATTTTAGAATAAAAAGCACTGACTAGTTCTACATCTTTGTTTTAACATACTGTAATGTTTTCTGGACACTGCAGAATAAAAGTTGACAAAGCCTGTAGGCAGAGCCCTAGCTGTCCCACCTAGTTTTTGATCCGCTATGGACCTAGAGATTTACAACGGGGTCCAGTGGCCTCCGTTTCATTCTAGAACTGCCCTACAGCCCACACAGACCCAAGCTGTCATCCAACAAGGGTATGGATGATGCGCTACACCTGTGATGGCGTACCTTGGCACCCCAGATGTTTTGGAACTACATTTCCCATGATGCTCAGCTACACTGCAGAGTGCATGAGCATCATGGAAAATGTAGTTCCAAAACATCTGGGGTGCCAAAGTTTGCCATCACTACACAATCCCCCTGGTCCTTAAGCAATATTTACCCATTACCAGTTCGGAAAACCCACTTGAATTTCATCCGTGGTTCCAGGTTAGGACTGTGACAGCCCAGGTGAATACCTGGGGCCCATAAAACATGGGGGACCCAGGTCTCCTGATGCGTGTTCCATAGAGGAGTCCACTTTTCATTGCCAGGAGGGTAAATTATTTCCTTAAAGGGGTTGTAAAGGTTTATTTTTTATTTTCTAAATTGGTTCCTTTAAACTAGTGCATTGTTGGTTCACTTCCCTTTTCTTTCGATTTCCTTTCTAAATGTTTTTTTCTTAGTCTGAATTTCTCACTTCCTGTTGCTCCTCAGTCAGCTTGCCTCCATCATCCGAGCCATTCTGGTTGGGGGTTAGTCAGTGTGCTCGCCCCCTCTCTTATGACTACATCCCTGCGGGGAGACACTGTGTTCACAGCGTCTCCCCGCAGGGATCATAGTTCCAAGGGAGGGGGCGATCACGCTGAATCAGGCCCGGACTGGCCAAAGGGCACACCGGGCAGATGCCCTGGGGAGCCGCGGCGGCCCGGTTATGGTCCGCAAACGGCCCTTGCGGCCTGGGGGCCGATTGCGGCCCGCGAACGGCCTCCGCGGCCCACAAACGGCCCCCGGCGGCTATTAAGCCTCACTGTGCCCATCAAATGCAGCCACTGGGCCCATCAAATGCTGCTACTGGGCCATCAATTGTCACCACTGTGCCATGCCAAACGCAGCCACTGTGCCATGCCATCAAACACAGCCACTGTGCCACCAATTGTCACCACTGTGCCATGCCAACAAACTCAGCCACTGTTGTCACCACTGTGCCATGCCATCAAACGCAGCCACTGTGCCCTTTAATTATCGCCACTGTGCCAATTGATGCAACTGTGCCCTTTAATTGTTGCCACTGTGCCCATTGTCGCCACTGTGCCCATTGTCGCGGCTGAGCCAGAGGGAGCGGCGCTCCGGCGCCCTCTATAGATGCACTGCCACTGTCTATCTTCTTTCTTTCTATCTTTATCTATCTTCCTTCCTTTCTATCTATCTATCTATTTGTATCTATCTACCTATCTTCCTTCCTTTTCTTTTTTTCTATCTTCCTTCCTTACCATCTTCTCTTTATCTATCTACCTTCCTTTCTTTATCTACCTTTCTTTCTGTATCTATCTCCCTTCCTTCCCTTCTTTCTTTCTATCTTTATATTTCTTTCTTTATCTATCTATCCATCTTCCCTTCTTGCTTTCTATCTTTCTCCATCTATCTTCCTTTCCATATTATTCATTCTTTTATCCATCTTCCTTCCTTTCTATCAATCCATCTTCCTTCCTTCCCTTCTTTCTTTTTATCTTTATTTCTTTATATATCTTCCTTCCTATCTATCCATCTTCCTTCCCTTCTTTCTATATTTATCTATCTTTATTTCTTTATCAATCTTCCTTCCCTTCTTTCTATCTATCTATCTATATCTATCTATCTATCTATCTATCTATCTATCTGTCTGTCTGTCTGTCTGTCTGTCTGTCTGTCTGTCTGTCTGTCTGTCTGTCTATCTATCTATCTATCTATCTATCTATCTATCTTTATCTATCTTCCCTTCTTGCTTTCTATAACCAAAATGGCTCGGATGATGGGGGCAAGCTAACTGAGGAGGAACAGGAAGTGAGAAATTCAGACTAAGAAAAAAACATTTAGAAAGGAAATCGAAGGAAAAGGTAAGTAACCCAACAATGCACTAGTTTAACCACTTGACTACTGGGCACTTAAACCCCCTTCCTAACCAGACCAATTTTCAGCTTTCGGTGCTCTCACAATATGAATGACAATTACTCAGTCATACAACATTCTACCCATTTGAAATTTTTGTCCTTTTTTTCACACAAATAGAGCTTTCTTTTGGTGGTATTTGATCACTTCTGGGTTTTTTATTTTTTGCGCTATAAAAGAAAAACGACTGAAAATTCTGTAAAAAAAAAAAACAAAAAACTTGTTTCTGTCATATTAGCAGGTTATTTCTCAGACACAGCATATGCATACCACAAATTACACCCCAAAACACATTCTGCTATTCCTCCCGAGTATGGCGATACCCCATGTGTGAGACTTTTACACAGCGTGGCCACATACAGAGGCCCAACATGCAGGGAGCGCCATCAGGCGTTCTGGAAACCCAGGCCAATTCTGACATTTCTCGCCTACATGGAAAAATCATCATTTATTTGCTAGAAAATTACATAGAACCCCAAAACATTATATATGCTTTTTTTAGCAAAGACCCTAGAGAATACAATGGCGGCCGTTACAACGTTTTATCTCGCACGGTTATTTTCGCAGAAATTTATTGAACGCGTGTTTTTTTAAAAAACTGTTTTGTGCTTAAAACAAAACAAAACAGTAAAGTTAGCCCAAATTTTTTTCATAATGTGAAAGATGAAGTTACGTACGCCGAGTAAATAGATACCCAACATGTCACACTTCAAAATTGCGCACACTCGTGGAATGGCGCCAAACCTCGCTACTTAAAAATCCCCATAGGCGGTATTGCAGAGTATTGGGGTATTGCAAAGTATCATGCAGGGTATTGGGGTATTATTGAGTATTGGGGTGTTGTTGCGCGGGTATTGGGTATTGCCGAGTATTGGGTATTGCAAAGTATTGTGTATTGCAGAGTATTGGGTATTGCCGAAGTATTATGGATTGTTGGGTATTGGGGTATTGTTGAGTATTGGGGTATTGTTGAGTATTGGGGTATTGTTGAGTATTGGGGTATTGCCGAGTATTGGGGTATTGCAAAGTATCATGCAGAGTATTGGGGTATTGCCGAGTATTGGGGTATTGCCGAGTATTGGGGTATTGCAAAGTATCATGCAGAGTATTGGGGTATTGCCGAGTATTGGGTATTGCCGAGTATTGGGGTATTGCCGAGTATTGGGTATTGTTGAGTACTGGGGTATTGTTGAGTACTGGGGTATTGTTGAGTATTGTTGAGTATTGGGTATTGTTTTGAGTATTGGGGTATTGTTGAGTACTGGGGCATTGCCAGGTACTGGGGTATTGCCGGGTACTGGGTATTGTGGGGTACTGGGGTATTGGGGGTACTGGGTATTGGGTACTGGGTTATTGTTGGGTACTGGGGTATTGTTGGGGTACTGGGGGTATTGTTGGTACTGGGGTATTGTGGGTTACTGGGGTATTGTGGGTACTGGGGTATTGTGGGTATTGTTGGGTACTGGGGTATTGTGGGGTATTGTTGGGTACTGGGTATTGTTGGGTACTGGGGTATTGTTGGGTACTGGGGTATTGTGGGGTACTGGGGTATTGTGGGGTATTGTTGGGTACTGGGGTATTGTGGGGTATTGGGGTATTGTGGGGTACTGTATTGTGGGGTATTGTTGGGTACTGGGTATTGTGGGTATGTTGGGTACTGGGGATTGCTGGGTACTGGGGATTGCAGGGTACTAGATTGCAGAGCTGGGATGTTTTGAGGGATGGCTGGATCTGTGACTGCATTTGTCACAGATCCAGCCACAGCTCAGCTGCTGACACCCCCGCTCCCCCCCCCCCCTCTCCCTCGCACACTGTACAGAGAGGAGAGCGAGGAGAGGGAGGAACCGGCGTCATCAAATGACGCCGTTTGTTTACAATATGGATTCAATGGGCCGATCATTCAACAAGCGATCACTCGTGTAAACACGGCTACCAGCGGTACCATTATACCTTGATTGCATCACGTGATCCTGCCGGGTCTTCAAAGTCGCAGGCAGCTGGACAACTTTCGCGTGCTACCAGCGCAATTCCTTGAGGTGATGCGCCGATTCTAACGAGCGGACACTTTCGCGAGCGCGTCCCAGGGGACGCGCATCGCGGAAGTGGAGACGTCCCAGTGTCAAAGCAACTCCACCGCGCCGTAGCAGTAAAATGCTTATGGCGCGGTGGGGAAGTGGTTAAAGGAACCAATTTAGAAAATAAAAAAATGAACCTTTACAACCCCTTTAACCACTTAAGACCGGGACCTTTAGGCAGCTAAAGGACCCAGCCAGGTTTTGCGATTCGGCACTGAGTCGCTTTAACTGACAATTGCGCGGTCGTTCAACGTGGCTCCCAAACAAAATTGGCGTCCTTTTTTCCCCACAAATAGAGCTTTCTTTTGGTGGTATTTAATCACCTCTGCGGTTTTTATTTTTGGCGCTATAATCAAAAATAGAGCGACAATTTTTTTAAAAATTCAATATTTGTTACTTTTTGCTATAATAAATATCCCTCAGTTTAGGCCGATACGTATTCTTCTACCTATTTTTGGTATAAAAAAAAAAAAATATATCGCAATAAGCATATATCGGTTGGTTTTTACTACCAATGGCGGCGATCAGCGATTTTTTTTTTGTGACTGCGACATTATGGCGGACACTTCGGACAATTTTGACACATTTTTGGGACCATTGTCATTTTCACAGCAAAAATTGCATTTAAAATGCATTGTTTTCTGTGAAAATTACAATTGCATTTGGGAGTTAACCACAAGGGAGCGCTGAAGGGGTTATGTGTGACCTCATTTGTGTTACTAACTGTAGGGGGGTGTGGCTGTAGGTGTGACATCATTGATTGTGCTTCCCTATGTAAGGGATCACACAATCAATGCGGGCGCCACAGTGAAGAATGGAGAAGCTGTGTTTACACACAGCTCTCCCCGTTCTTCAACTCCGGAGACCGATCTTAGGACTCCAGCGGCAATCAGGTTCGCGAGTCCCGTGGTCCCGGAGCTTAAAACCGGGTCGCGAGCACGCGCCCGCGAACCCACGACTGGGCTTAAAGGGCCACGTACAGGTTAGTGGATGTGCCCAGCTGTGCCATTCTGCCGACGTATATCGGCGTGAAGGGGTCCTTAAGTGGTTAACTACCATCACTTCCAACCTAAATAGGTACCCATGTAGCACATTATGAGTCACACCTGTCCAGCCACCTGTGCCCAAATTGTGTACTAGCCCACTTTCCTTCCACTCAGGCATTCTCTTTAAATAACCCAATTTCAGCCAGCAGAAAATTGATTTACTTAACAATAAAAGAGTACAACTTCCAATCATTGCAAAGGCAATAAATGTTCTTCTAATTTCAATCCAGTAAACACATATATCTTCTGGTACGGTGTGAAAGGGGTTGTAAAGGAAAACATTTTTTTCCCTAAAGAGCTTTCATTACCTTCAAAGGAGAAAGAAGATTTGCTTTCCAAGGTCCCAGACTATGGAACGCTTTACCAACCAGCATTCGGTTGGAGGAAAACCACCTGAGCTTCAGAAGACAGATAAAAACTCTTCTCTTTTGATGACCAGAGAGACAGAAACAACGAGCGCCCAGAGGCGATTCAGTTCGCATGTGCCGCGCTATATAAGTTTTTCATTCATTCATTTACCTCAGTGCAGTCCTCCTTCACTTACCTCATCCTTCCATTTTGCTTTTAAATGTCCTTATTTTTTCTGAAAAATCCTCACTTCCTGTTCTTCTGTCTGTAACTACACACCGTAATGCAAGGATTTCTTCCTGGTGTGGGGAAAACCTCTTTAGGGGGTGAGCAGGAGTGTCAGGACACCCACTTATACACAGCTCCTTTCTCTATCTGCAAATTAGAGTGTCCTGATTTGCCTGCTCGCCCCTCAAGATGCTTTCTGCACACCAGGGAGAACGCCTTACATTACGGTGTGGAGTTACAGACAGAAGAACAGGAAGTGAGGATTTCTCATAATAAATAAGGACATTTAAAAAGCAAAATGGAAGGATGAGGTAAGTGAAGGAGGACTGCACTAAGGTAAAGGAAGCTATTTAGGGAAAACATTTTTTTCCTTTACAACCCCTTTAAGTCTATGTTCCCTTTAGATCAGTGCTGGATAGCTGGTATCTCAATGCCCATAACTAGAGAAGCCCATATGGGGGAACACAACAAGGTTCCACTTAATTCTTTGCTACACCTGTCTTCGGTTAGATACACAATTCTCTTCTTTCTCCTAGACTTCACCGCCCTATACCTGGGGTTGTGCCAGAAGGACAGGAACAACAGGTCACATCCTGTAAAGAAGGGGCCCATAGCTAGATAATACCTTAAAAGGGGTTGTAAAAGGTTGGTTTTTTATTTTCTAAATAGGTTCCTTTAACCACTTAAAGACCCCCGCACGCACATATACGGCCACAACATGGCTCGTACAGGCACAAGGGCGTAAATTTACGTCCCCGCCTGAGTGCGGTTCGGGGGTCCCATCGGGACCCCCTCCGCGGCGTGCGGGGGTCTCCCTACCTCTGGGAGCGATCCGGGATCTGCGGGCGGATGTCCGTGTTTTCCGCCCCCCGCCGCGATCGCTCCCAGCCAATGGGAGCGCGCTCCCAGCCTGTCACTTCCTCCTCCTGTGTTTACACAGGAAGGAGGAAATGATGTATTCTCTCATCGCAGCGCTGTTTCCCAGCGCTGCTGATGAGAGAAGACATCACAAGTAAGTGTGCACCAACACAACACTGACACACACTCACATAGGCATATTAACCCCTTGTGATTTAATCACTGCATTTAGTGTCAGTGTGACAGGCACTGTAAAAAACAGTTAGTGTTAGGTTCAGGATAGCCCCCCCACCCCCCCTAATAAAGTTTTTAACCCCCTGATCACCGCCCTAGTTAACCCTTTCACTCCCTATTGCCAGCGTCACTAAGCGATCATTTTTCTGATCGCTGTATTAGTGTCGCTGTTCCCGCTAGGTAGCTATTTTTTTTTATTGCGATTTTTTTTTTTACTAAAGACATGTGGCTAAATAAATTTTGGCCTAAATGTTTGACTAAAATTTAGTTTATTTGATTTTTTTTAAACAAAAAGTAAAAAATAGTGTTTTTTTTTCAAAAATGTCGCTCTATTTTTGTATATAGCGCAAAAAATAAAAATCGCAGAGGTGATCAAATACCACCAAAAGAAAGCTCTATTTGTGGGAAGAAAAGGACGCAAATTTTGTTTGGGAGCCACGTCGCACGACCGCGCAATTGTCTGTTAAAGCGACGCAGTGCCGAATCGCAAAAACACCTTGGGTCATTTACCAGCGTATTGGTCCGGGTCTTAAGTGGTTAAGCTAGTGCATTGTTGGTTCACTTACCTTTTCCTTCTAAATGTTTTTTTTCTGTGTGTTTGTCTGAATTTCTCACTTCCTGTTTCTCCTCAGTAAGCTGTTCTAAATGACTTTCCACTGCTCAGATGATGGTGGAAAGCTTACTGAGGAATAACAGGAAGTGAGAAATGTAGACAAAGAAAAAAAAAATTTTAGAAGGGAAATCGAAGAAGGTAAGTGAACCAACAATGCACTAGCTTAAAGGAACCTATTTAGAAAATAAAAGACAAACCATTACAACCCCTTCGAGTCCTTCCTACAAGCTACCTCAACCTTGTTTGTTTTCCAGGGTGTCAACCAGCTAATGTTTGTTAGTTCTGTAGTCCAATGCGCCTCAAACCTGAAAATCACTCTAGTAGACATCACCACTTCGGTGGTCTCTGTGGCAGACGCAGCACTATGAAGTGCCTCATGCACTGTGGCATTAGAAGAATTGTGATATCTCTGACTTTTCAGTCCAACAAGACTGTCTATTACTCTGAAAATTCCTCTAGCGCCGTTCTATGGAAGCAGTGGCCCAGATTCACGTACATCGGCGCATTATTGGACCGGCGTAGCGCACCGCCTTTAGGTTAGACTTGTGCCATCTAGCCGCGTAATCCCCCGATTCACGTAGCTTTTGCGCAGGAAATTGCGCAAGCGTAAGGTTTTTTCCAGAGGCGTAAGGAGGAGTAATACAAATTGGGAGGGACGTGGGCGTGTTACATTGAAATGAGCCGTGACCCCATGCAAATGAAGGGCCGGCCGGCTCGCGCATGCGCGCGTGAAGGAGACCATGTCAGCTCCGCTGTGCGCATGCTCACAACTCGGGAGCGGCGCAATCAGTGAAATTGGAAATGGACTAGGGCAACGTTGTGAACTACGCAGACAGCATAAATAGACACACACAAACGCACTTGCATTGCAAAAGTACATCCCTTTGTGTCCTTCCCATTGAACCTAGTGCTTTTGTTCCTGTTGTTCGTTGCAGTGTGTCTTGTAGTTTGTCAGATTAGTGGTTCTGTGTGATCAAGTTCTTGTTGGTATATTTGTGAAAGTGTTTTTGATAAGTGTTTGAGAGACTGTTTGTTTGATTGATATATTTTTGTTCGTTTGTTTTCTTGCTTTATTTATTTATTTATTTATTTTTGTGACTGTTTCTTGCTGAGTGCTAGTGTGATTTGTGGGTGTTCGTTTTCTCTTGTGTGTGTTCTTGCCTGATTGGTTGTGCTTGTATTTGTGACTGATTTTGGAGACTGGTAGTGAGTTTGTTTGGAAGTATGACTGAGAGAAAAAGAAAGCTTAATTTTACTGTGGGGAAAAAAGAATTCTTGCCCGGGCCATTAGCGAGTATGGGCGTTTTCTCCACGGCCCGCAGAGTGCCACCACCACCCCAGCCAGGAGGAGGGAGATATTGGATAGGATCACGGAGCAGGTGAATTCATCGGGAGGGGGGAGACACGGACCCGTCTGGGATCGAAAAAAAAAAAAATGATCTCCGGCGTCTGGTGAAAAAAAAAACTGGCCGCAATGCATGCCCATGCCAGGGGCACAGGAGGGGCCCACCATGCCGTATTAGGCTTACAGCGACGGAGCATGTGGTGGCCCTGACCTTTCACCGGCATGAAGTGGAGGGCCTGCCAGGCTTTGACACAAGTCCGGTCCCCGCGGTGCCAGGTAAGGTTTTTTGTTCTATCAGGTGTGTAGCATGTGTGGGGGGGAGGTGAAAGGGAATATGTGCCAAGTGTGTGGATCCTCCAACCTGTGAATGGTTGTGTCATCCACAGATGTGCAGGAGGGTGCAGGGCCATCTGGCCTGACCGCTCCAACACCAGGACAGCAGCCTAATGAGGCCCCCCCAACAAGGCCACAGTCCGCGGAGGAGGTTCGAGAGGAGGAGGACGATCATGAGGAGGAGGACGATCATGAGGAGGAGGACGATCATGAGGAGGAGGAGTCAGGCACTGGACGAGTGGTTTGTGCGGACTCTTCCCCTCTGGCTGGCAGAAGCCTGCCCTCCCTAAGGGGAGCCCCCCCTCCTCCCCCAACATGGCTCCCCTCACAAGGGCCTCCCCTTCTCCCCGCCCACAACCATCAGCTGGAGGCAGGATGTCATCCCAGAGCACCAGGGGGCGCCCAATCTCCTGCCCGCCAGTCTGCGAAGGGACCAGGCCCTCCAGACCCGCCATCTGGGACAGCTCTGCCAGACTTTTGGGCGGGTGGAGGAGAGCCTGTCCTCCATGAAGGATACGCTGGGTAACCTGGACTCCCACTCCCGGGCTTTCACAACCTGCCTAAATGAACTGCAGACTACAGCAGCAGGCGTTGGGCAGGATGTGAGGGCCCTTACCCAGGCTATCCAGGCCAACACGGCAACACTTGGTGCTTCCCTGGACAGAATTGCCGTGGCCTTGGAGGGCAGGCCGCCAGGTGGGCAGAGATCGGGGGCTGCTCCTCCTTCCCCGGGTTTGCCCCTCCCCCATGAGTCTCCCCTGAGGGGCCGGGGCCGTGGCCGGGGGCGCCCCAGGCGTGGCTCACGCAGAGGGCAATATTTTTTTTTTTCCCCCTTTTTTTTTTTTGCTGACATTTTTTGCCTTTTTTTTTTGCTGACATTTTTTGCCTTTTTTTTTTTTTTTTTGCTGACATTTTTTGTAAATTTTGGGTTGTGCATGCTGTTTGAATGTGGGGGTGACATTCCTGCTGGAAAAGGGGTGTCATGCTCAATTTTGGTGGAGAAGGGTTCCCCAGGACCAGGGAGAAGTGATCCTCAGGTCTGTGTGATTGGTGTATGAATGTTCAGTGACATAATTGGAGCCTTGACGTGGCGTTACTGCTCACCAGTCCTGCATGGTGGACTGGTGCCAATCCAATTTGATGAGGATGTGGGGTGTGTGTGCTAGGGACCACAGTGGTGTGCATGCATGCATTCTCATTGTGCCATGATTAATGTGTGTGTTTAACGTGCAAAGATGCCCAATATGAGCTGCCTCCTGACTGCTCTTCCCTCAGAAGACGGGGTATCCTCGGTTAGGGGTTGATTGTCTGGTTGGGGGGTCAGGTCATCATGTAGCTCAACCTGCAGGCCCTTCCTCACTGCGAGATTGTGCAGCATGCAACATGCAACGATGATATGGCACACAAAGTTTGGGGAATACAACAGTGTACCCCCAGACTTATCCAGGCATCGGAAACGTGACTTCAGGAGGCCAAAGGTGCGCTCCACCACTGCACGGTTTTGATGTGTGCTTGATTGTATCTTTCCTCCCCTGGGGTTTGGGGGTTCCGGATAGGAGTCATGAGATGGGGTCCCAGTGCATATGCAGAGTCACCTGGAAGGGAAAAGACAGGAGAATGTTAGTCATGCATGTGCCACTTGTGAGGTGTGCATCACGAGAGGGGATAGTCATGCCTGACTCCCATGTCACTCACCAACCAGCCAGGTGTTCCTATACACGTTCTGATCGAATTCCATTCGGATGTGGCATTGATTGTAGATGTAGCTGTCATTGGTGGATCCGGGGTGTTTGGCACGGACGTGCCATATGAGGCCTTGGGCATCAACTATCACCTGTACGTTGATGGAGTGCCAATTCTTCCGATTGCGGTACATGTGCTCTGTCTCATGGGGGGGCTGGAGTGCCACATGTGTGCAATCAATGGCCCCGATGGTGCGTGGGAATCTGGCAATTCTGTAGAAATCTGTCATTGCCTTCAGCCGCAGTCCTCAGTGGTGGGTTTGATGATTTGGTTGGCCAAGCGTGTGAGGATTGCAGGGACAACCTGGTGCACACATCTGCTCACGGAGGATTGTGACATCCCAGCCACCACTCCACTTGTACGCTGAAAAGAGCCACTGGCAAGGACATGGAGTGTTGCCAGGACCTTCACCAGTGCTGCACTGCATGTGAGCGTTGTGTTGGCTGGTGATGTCCTCCTGCAGTGTTTGGTTAATTCCAGATGGATGAGGGGGGAATCTGAAGATGCGATACACCTCAGAATCACTCATGCCAAAGAGGTCTATGTGTGTGCGGTATACCCTCTCCCGTGCCATCCTCCGTGCCATCCTCTGTGCCCTCCTCCTTCTTTGGTCATCTAAATTCACTAGTGCAGCTATGAGCGACGATGCCCCTGGCATGTTGGCAGTCAAATTGTAGTGCAACACTTGTGTGGTCCTGCTCCTCAGTAACGGTGTTGCTTTTCTGTGAGATGTAGACGTTTTTTTCAAAATTTAGACCAGCTTTTAGGTGCTCTAACTTTAGACAGGACATTTTGCTGTTGCGCACATCGCGTAGCCTGCGCAGCAACTGCGTTTTTTTGTGGATCCCCGCAACTCCCTCATTAGCATATTTGACTAGCAAATCAATGGTGTGTCTAGCTCATTTTTGCGCGGACGGATGCGTCTGTCTAACGAAATTACGCCGGACAAAAAAAAGTAGATTTCTGGCGTAATTCGTTTTCTGAATCGCGCGCATCTAAACGCACGCGCACATTTAGACTTACGCACGCGCAACACCAGTTGCGCAGGCGTAATCGCTCTGTGAATCTGGGCCAGTGGGTTTAAAGAGCCCACCAAATGCTTAAAATAACTTCTTTATTAACTTTATTAGCAGACAGTCCATGTACAAAAACACGTGATGAATAAGTATAACAAAATAGTGGTTCAAATATTCAATCTTGTCATTTAACATTAAGATGGTGGATATAGTTCTTTCTTCAGTATTTACTCTCTCTCTATTAAAGCATTTTCTGATTTCTCTGAAAAGTATAACTGTGGTTTGCAACTTGGTTTGCATGGTTGCTTTGGCAGGGTTAGCTTAGTTGGGTTTGGTATGAGTTTGTTTGAAGGTATGGTTCGGTATGGTTTGAAGGTATGTTATGGTGGAACTACAAGTGAACACACAACTAGATCAGTATACAGTTCTAACCACACTATTTACAATAAGAACATATATATAACGGTGTCACATACCTATTTTTATCCCCTGGCTTCCATAAAAACAAATTTGGCCTTGTGTCTGTTCTGCTGTGTCTCTGTGGTGGAATAATCTAGTAGCACATGAAGTATTAGGAACCTACCAGACAGAGTGTTTGTAAAGCTGTCTGTGACTGGTCAAGACTCTGCTCAATGTGAGATTGGCTGTGATTGGGCCAAGGCTTCTGATTAGTCACAAAAGCTTAACTCTATGCTTCCTGGCATGAATTCAGCCGTGTTATTCCTTACCTCCTGCTGCCATACGAACAAATGACTCTTAAAGGCATATATTTTCTTTTCCTTCTGTGAACACAACATACAACTGTTATATGACATCCAAGCACAAAATCACAGTGAATAACTCTGCATTTGTCTCTCACATATAAACATGTGCTCTACATTAGGTTCTTAGCCGGTCTAGCTGTATATACATGTAGGTTATATTAGCTACCTAGGACAGGTTCTCTACTTGCACCTTCGACTCTGCTGCTCTAGTGATCTACACTTGCTTCCGGGTCCCATGCTAAGATGCTGTCCTCCTGCATTCTGAATACAGGATGTCCGCCACTCAGCAATTGTGCCATTCAGAGAAAATGTAGCATCTTCTCAATGACAAAAGGGAGAAAAACACAGCGCCATCTAAGTGTAGCATAAGAAGACCAACAGGTTAACGTACTAAAAAATAGGCAACTCACAATGTTAATGTTAAAAAGCACATATTAAGCTCCAATAGCCACCAAGTTCAGGTGCGATTTCAGGTAAAAATTTGCACATGAATCTCAGCTGAGCCAGTGAACAGAACCGCACCAGACTGCCGCACTGAAACCACGGTCGCATATGTGTGAACCCAGCCTACAAACTCTAAAACAAAAGTTTTCCTCTGTTAAACAGTGGGGGGGGGGGGGGCTGGGCATTTAAATTTTAAAGCTTGCCATAAATAACCCCCTGTGTGTACTTTGCTGGCAGATATCATTAACAGTTGTAAAATAGATTTGACCACTCGCTGTCCTAACAAAGGGTCACAGAGCTCAGTGTCAGGATTCTGCATACTTTATTAATGAGGGAAAACTCAGTGTTTGTTAATGGAGTTGCCTATCATTTAAAATGATTAGAGTAGCGTACAGTCTGCGAAAAAGCCTGCTCCAAACAAACACCTGAAAAGGTAAGAATATTCTTTTAAATATATTTTAAGTATAGTGTGTGACTAAGTACAAAGAACAAACATGGGGTTTCTCATACTGCAAATGTAGAAATACACTTTAAAACATAAATCCACTTTTGTAGGAAAAAACAAAAACATTCCCCTCTGGGTAATCAATGTACTTTGTATGGATTTTAACAAGCTTTGTTGCAGATTCCTACCTTTTGTTATTCTGAAGAAATAACGGTTTGTTCTCTGTGCCAAGTGAGTCCAATGGGAGTGGTGTCATAATTATCAACCAGCTGCTGCACCTGCAGGGCTCCAATGAGGAAAATTGCAGGGTCTGCGTCTGTTTAGATGTGATTTCCTATTGGGAGTATCTCACCCACAATTAAATTTTTGTTGGAGGGGGATGCCAAAAATCTACTTGTATCTTAGACCCCTTTCCCACTGAGCCGCCTATAGCGCCGGCAGTAGAACTCCACTATTTTTACCGCCGATGCTATGGGCGGATTTGCGTCAGGTGGTATAGCCGCGCTGTCCCATTGATTTAAATGGGCAGCAGCGGTGGAGGAGCGGTAAACACACAGATCCTTCACCGCTCCAAAGATGCGGCTAGCAGGACTTTTTTTTACCGTCCTGTTAGCGCAATGCTCCAGTGTGAAAGCCTTCAGGCTTTCACACTGGAGTGAATGGGACAGCTTTTTAAGGCCGGATTTCAGGCGCTATTTTTAACGCTATAGCACCTGCAATATGCTCCAGTGTGAAAGGGGTCTTAGTGCAGACTTCTGGGATAATCAGTGAGCCAATCACACAAGCAGGAAATTATGTTTCTAGGGGGCGTTGTGTACACATCCTGTGTACAGAACACCTCCAGGTAGCCATATTGCACTTTAACCTCTTAAGGACCGCCGCATGTACATTTACATTGGCAGAATGGCACAGACAGGCACATCAACGTATATATACGTTGCTGCCTAGACGTGGGTCAGGTGTCCAATCGGGACCCCCCCGGTACATGCGACAGCCCGGTGGCTGTGCGAGCGATCCCTGCTGAGGGGGCGGCGGTTCGTTTTTGTCTGCCCCCAGCCAATCCGCCTGCTCCCCCTGCAGTGCACTTCCTCCTCCTGTGTAAACACAGGAAGAGGGAAGTGATGTGATCTCTGCTCTCGGCGTTTTTTTCAACCGCCTGAGTCTGCACAACACTACACTGACAACAGTACACGCAGGCACATTAACCCCTTGCGATCACCCCCCCCCTTCCCCCTGTCACTGAATGCAGTGTACTGATCACTGCATTTAGTGTCAGTGTGACAGGCAGTTAGTGTTAGGTCCAGGGTAGCCCCGTAGCACCCCTAATAAAATTTAACCCCTTGATCACCGCCCTAGTTAACCCTTTCACTCTATTGCCAGTGTCACCAAGCGATAATTTTTCTGATCGCTGTATTAGTGTCGCTGTTCCCGCTAGGTAGCTATTTTTTTATTGTGATTTTTTTTTTTTTTTTTTTAATTGTGATTTTTTTTACTAAAGACATGTGGCTAAATAAATTTTGGCCTAAATGTTTGACTAAAATTTAGTTTGATTTTTCTTATAACAAAAAGTAAAATTTTTTTTTTTTTCAAAAATGTCGCTCTATTTTTGTATATAGCGCAAAAAATAAAAAAAATCGCAGAGGCAATACCACCAAAAGAAAGCTCTATTTGTGGGAAGAAAAGGACGCAAATATTGTTTGGGAGCCACGTCGCACGACTGCGCAATTGTCTGTTAAAGCGGCGCAGTGCCGAATTGTAAAAACCCCTTGGGTCATTTACCAGCGTATTGGTCCGGTCCTTAAGTGGTTAAAGAAAATGACAGCTGCTGCAGATTGAAAAGGAAATGTAATTTTTATTAACATTCAATTAAAACATGCCTTGTGTCGCAATTTTTTTTTTTTTTATTATTTGCTCCCCCCCCCCCCTCATGAAAGTGGAGTTACCCTTTATGCAATGGATGAAGGTGGAGGGGGGTTGGGGCATTACCAACATTAGGACTTATGAAGGAAATAGTGATCAGACAAGGTGTTCTATGACATCTTAGCCTTGGGTGCCAGAAGACCTTGTTCCATTTTTGTCTTGAACTTGCACAAACAAAAAAGATATTATGGATTTTTTTCTTTAAAAGCTTTTCACATTTCTTTAACAACGTCTTAGAAGTGTTCCTGCAGAAATCTCAGAAATACAAAACACAATGGGCCAGATTCAGGAACAGTTAGGCTGGCGGATCCAGTGATCCGCCAGCCTAACTGTCACTTTAAGCCGGCGTTTCTGTTTTCTGTAACCAGAAAACAAGAAACGCCGGGTTGAAGCTCCGATGCGAGCAGCGTAACTGAGTTTCGCCATCGCATCGTTACTTCAACTTAAAAATGGCGCCGGGGGCGTTCCCGCCGATTTACGCTCAAAAAATATGTTAATGAGCGGAAATCGGCAATTCACGATCGAATTCCGGCGCGACGCAATGACGGTACGACATTTCCGGACGGGATACGCGGCGCGAAGATATACCTACATGGGGTTGGAGTATCCTATGTTAGGTATAGGCGTCGTCATCGCGTCGGGGAAAAAAAAAAAAACGTCGCTTGCGTAAAAAGTTCATGAATGGGAATGTGACGTCATTGACGTTCATTCACATAATTTGGAGCATGCGCACGGGGATGTTTTGACACTCGACGCATGCGCAGTACGTTGGCGGCGGGAACGCGCTTCGTTTAAATACTACACGCCCTGTACTCGCCCAATTTGAATTCCGCCGGCTCATTTGCGATGCGCTGCCGCAACTTTAGGAGCAAGTGCTTCCTGAATAACAGCACTTGCTCCTAAAATTTCTGCAGCGTAACGCAAATGAGATGCGTTACTCCAGAGCAAAGATGCTCTGATCTACCTGAATCTGGCCCAATGTATCTAAGGAACGGGATGTACAAGGATGTGGCAAGACGGAGCGAACTAAGAAAGACACAAAAAGATATTTTAACCAGATTCAAAACCTTAACTTCATTTCTTTTTTTTTTACCAAACACATAAATTGTGTCTAAAAGGTACAATACTTCTTTCTTGCTTTTCTTTATATCACCACCACATGAAAACACTGAACAGGAACAGTGCGATCTATAAGTCTATTATTGTTGTATTGTATTCTATCATATCAGCATACTCTGAATTTCCTCATCCCGGAGCGCCATCTGCAGGATTCCATAAACAGTGCAACTTTTGTACTGCAAATTATTCTAATTCCGTGTTTTCCATGTAACAATGAATGTGAAATTTTAAAACAGGAAAGTTGCACTAGTAAAAGTAATCCTTATCACTAAACACTCCAATAAGTTTAAAGGGGTTGTAAACTAAAACATTTTTTTCCCTAAATAGCCTCCTTTACTTTAGTACAGTCCTCCTCCACTTACCTCATCCTTCCATTTTGCTTTTAAATGTCCTTATTTCTTCTGAGAAATCCTCACTTCCTGTTCTTCTGTCTATAACTCCACACAGTAATGCAAGGCTTTCTTTCTGGTATGGAGAAAGCCTCTTATGGGGGGGGGGGGGGGAGGTGACGAGCAGGAGTGTCAGGACGCCCACTAACACACAGCTCCTTTCTCTATCTGCAAAGTAGAGGGTGTCCTGACTTGCCTGCTCGCCCCCTTAAGAGGCTTTCTCCACACCAGTGAGAAAGCCTTGCATTACTGTGTGGAGTTACAGACAGAAAAACAGGAAGTGAGGATTTCTCAGGGAAAAAAATAAATAAAAAAAATTGGAGTTAGTCTTACCGGAAACTCTGTTTCCAGGAGTCTTCCAGGACAGCCCTTGAGAGATGGAGCTCCTTCCTGGACAGGAAACACATCACCTCCAGCTCTTTAAAAGGCGGTCCCTCAGGCATCTGGTCAGTTTTAATCCAAAAACTGAAGGACGGAGCTGAAATACAGTTAATGACATACATACAAATTATCCATGCATATATACACATATACACATATATACCTACCTCAAAGCATAGGGTGGGAACGTGCCGTCCTGGAAACAGAGTTTCCGGTAAGACTAACTCTGATTTTCCCAAGGCGTCTTCCAGGACAGCCCTTGAGAGGATGAGCAAGCACTCAACAGATTAGGGTGGGACCACTGCTTGCAGGACTTTTCTCCCAAAGGCCTGATCTTGACTACTTCTGACGTCCAGTCGGTAATGTCGAATGAACTTGGACATGCTTGACCACGTAGTGGCCTTACATATCTGCTCCGGGGTAGCGCCGGCTCTTTCTGCCCAGGACGTGGCTAATGCCCTTGTAGAGTGCGCTTTCAAACCCTGCGGAGGATCCAAGTGTAGAGCTTTATACCCTTCCAAGATGGCCAATTTAATCCACCTGGCTAGTGTCCCTTTTGAAGCCTGTTTTCCCTTTCAAATTTCCGGAAAAAAGAACAAACAGTGCATCTGATTCTCAAACTTTTAGTTGCTTTCAGATAGACTAAAATGCATCTTCTGACATCCAGCCAGTGTAATTGTTCTTCTTTGCTATTTCTTGGTTTATTGCAAAAGGAAGGAAGTATAATGTCCTGACTCTTGTGGAAAGCAGAGGCGACTTTTGGCACAAAGGACTGATCTGTCTTCAGAATAATTTTATCCTTCCAAAATTTGCATCAAAGGATCTCTAATTGAGAGAGCCTGAAGTTCGCTGATTCTGCGGGCAGAAGACATAGCGACCAAAACTTCAAAGTAACCAGTTTTAAGGATGCCCTTGATATCGGCTCAAGGGGCTCTTTAATGATTGCTTTCAACATAAGAGATAGGTCCCACGTCGGGACCTTACGACATGGGGCCGGTCGTTGTTTGGCAATTGCTTTGCAAAATCTACTGATAAGCGGGTCCTCTTGTAGGGAGCGCTGAACATAAACTGAAAGGGCAGCAATTTGAACCTTAATCGTGCTCAAGGCCAACTTCTTGTCGATGCCCTCTTGTAAGAATTCCAACATCGTTGGGGAATCATGTTCCCTCTTTCCATTCTCTTTTAGCCAGAGTTTGAATTTTTTCCAGTGTTTCAGATAAAATCGCTCTGGTAACTGGTTTGCGACTCTGTAACCGAGTTTTGATTACTCTATCTGATAGACCCTTAGACTTCAGGATGTCTATTTCAGAAACCAGGCTGCCAGATTCAGAATAGCTGGATTGGGGTGCCGCACTGGACCTTGAGTCAACAGATCTTGACTGCACGGCAACATCCACGGACGATCTGCTAACGCTAGTAGAAGCGAAAACCACGCCCTTTTTGGTCAAAAGGGGGCTATCAGGATAAGGGAAGTCTTCTCCATCCTGAATTTGGAAAGGACCCTCGGTAAGAGATGCAGAGGTGGGAAAGCATATGTCAGGGAGAATGACCATGCGTTTTGAAGGGCATCGACTGCCACCGGTTGATCCCTGGGGTTCAGTGAGAAAAATTCTGGAAGCTTGGTATTTCTCTTTGTTGGCGAACAAGTCGATCTCCGGAAGATATTTGGACACTATCTTGGCAAAAGACCGTCGGATTCAGAGACCATTTTTTTTGAGAGACTACTTGTCTGCTCAAGAAACCGGCTAGACTGTTTTGCGTACCCTTGAGATGGACTGCTGAAAGTGACTCGAGATTCTCTTCTGCCATACAAACACTTCTTTTTGTTATGCCCATCAGGGTGGGATTTCCTGGTCCCCCCTTGTTTGTTGTAAATACGCTACAGGCATTGTATTGTCCGACCTGAGATCTGTAGATGTTGATGCTGATCTTGAAAGATCCTTGATCCCTCGGAAAGCTGCGATCCCTTTGGCTACGGCTTTTAACTCCCTGTAAATTTGAAGAGCGTCTCTTCTCTAGACGACTCCAAGGTGCCTTGTGCCAATTGACCTTCTAGGTGGGCTCCCCAACCTTGGTTGCTGGCGTCCGTAGTCAAGATGCATGTTACAGATGGGTTCCACAGCAGACCCTTGTTCAGGTGGTTTTGGTTTCTCCACCACCAGAGAGCCTGCTTTGTTCTTTCTGGCAGGTATACCTTCTCCTTCAAGTCTTTTCCTGACAGATTTTGAAGGAGGAAAGACTGGAGTGGCCTTTGGTGGAACCTGGCCCATCTGACTGCTGGGATGGAGGCTGTCATGAGGCCTAGGACTGACATTACCTCCCTTACTGTGACAGGGAGATTTGTCTGCAATTGAGCTACTCGCTGACTTTAACTGAGTCAACCACTGCTGGACGACCACTAGGTCCTCGAGTAGCTTTTGTTTTGTCGGTGCCAGGAACAACAGGTCGTCCAAGTATGGGACAACTGTTATTCCTTGGAGTCTTAGAGGGGCCAACGTCTCCGCAAGGATTTTGGTAAAGATCCTCGGGGACGAGGAAAGGCCAAAGGGGAGGGCTTGGCTCTGATAGTGGAAAATCTTTTCCCCTATCCGAACGGCTATGCGAAGGAACCTTTGGGAGCTTACTCTGATAGGAATGTGGAGGTAGGCATCCTTCAGATCTATCTTTGCCATGAAGCAGTCTTTTTGAAGCAAATTCTTGACAGAATAAATAAATAGATTCCATCCGGAATTTTTTGTACCGAATGACTGTATTCAACGGTTTTAGTTTGAAAATCAGGCGATACTTCCCTGATGGCTTTCGTACCAGAAAGACGTGCAAGTAAAAACCCTGGCCTTCTTCCTGTTTGGGGACTGGTATTAGGACTTTTTGATCTACAAATTCTCCTATGAGATGTTGTAATGCCTGTGCTTTTACCGGGTTATTTGCCAGCTGTGTAACCAAGAATCTTGTTGGTGGCAACTGACTGAACTCCAGGGCATAGCCCTTTCCTATGACTCCCCTGACAAAGTTGTTGGAGGTCAACTTTATCCATTGTGGAAGGAAATCCCCCAGTCTTCCCCCCACCTGGATCCTGGCCTCATTGAGATTTGGGATTTTTGTCAGGAGGGTTAAAGAGCACTTTTGCTTTTTGTTTCCCTCCTTGCGCCCAGGGCCTATTTGGCTTTCCTTTCTCTTGTGTTTTCTTTTGCCCCTTAAAGGAATGAAAAAAACTTCCTGTTAAAAGGTTTTTTCTTTTTAGGAAAGGTCCTCCTTTTATCCGCCGTGCGTTCTAATGCTTCATCTAGCGGAGTGCCAAACAAAAGGTTACCTGAGAAAGGAACGCTACAAAGACGTAATTTAGATGAGGTGTCTCCTGGCCAAGTCTTGAGCCAAAGAGTTCTCCTCGCTGCTACTGATAGTGAAGCTGATCTGGCTGAAAGCTTTACCGATTCTGCCGAAGCATCTGCAATAAAACCAACTGCCTTAAACAGCATTGGAAGAGATTTTAATAAATCTTCTCTAGGAGTACCTGCTGTCAGGTGTTCCTGTAGCTGTTTGAGCCAAGATTCTAAATTACGCGCTACGCACATAGTTGCCAGGGCTGGCTTAAGATTAGCCATGGCTGCGTTCCAGGATCTCTTGAGGATAACATCTCCCCTTTTGTCCATGGGATCTGCTAAATGTCCCATGTCCTCAAACACTAAGTCTGAGTGCTTTGAGACTTTTGACAGGGGGGCATCCAGTTTAGGGGACTGGTTCCAGACCGCCTTGGGGTCTTCCTCAAAAGGAAATCTTCTTTTTTAAACCGCTAGAAAAGAAAGGCCTCTTGTCAGGTTCCTCCCATTCCTTAAGCACCAGGTCTGTCATCAGCTTGTGCACTGGAAAAACTTTTTGTTTTCTCCTGCTTAACCCCTGATACATTTTATCATGTCGTGAGAGAGAAGTCTTTTCTTCCTTCATCTCAGACGTCTCATGAATAGCCCCAATTAATTCATCTACCTCCTCCTGGGAGAGCTTGAATCTAGTGGGTGTGCGGGAGTTATTCTGATCATCCTCCTGCCCAGAATCTGAATGGGAGGAATCTTAATCAGGATTTCTAAGGGAAATCTCCTCAGGATCACCTGCTCCTGACGCTACCGGAGTGGGAGAGGTGGGCACCTCTTGCTGTGTGGTGGCTGGCGTTGAGATTTGCGAGTCAGCAATAAGTTTCCTAAAAGACTGAAAAGTTGCTTTCATTTCTTCTTTAAAAGAACCCAAAAATGTGTTAAGTGGGGAATCCTCTTCACTGCTTATCACAGTTGAAATACAGGGTCCACATAGGTTTTTGGTATAACCTGATGCTAGTCTTGCATTACATGTGGCACACTTCTTTTTGCTAGAAGGGACTTTAACACTGTGGTCTTTTGGATCTTTCTGGTAGGAAACAAAAGAGAGAGATATCCTCTTTTAAGAAAAGGTATCTCTAGCATGCCATCCTAAGGTGCCCACTGAGCTAAATATAGGTAAACATTCCTATCTAGCTCCCCTTCTTAGACAGGTGAAATGCACAGGAAAAAAGGGCTCTGGCACAGCCAGCCTACCTGTGAAGAGCCGGCGCTAGACTCCCCTGGCGCGTGTACAGCATCCATCTCGAATCTGTATGCAGGCAGCGTTCAGCCCACGCTTGCTGCCTTTTAAAACGCCGGCTCGGCGCTTGCTGCCTTTTAAAACTCCGGCTCGGCCTTCCAAACTTCCCGCGCCAGAAACCGGAACCACAGATTCCGGCGCTCAGTGATGACGCGCACCCTGGCCTGGAAGTTACGCCCAGCGGCTTCCGGGTCACGGCGTCCACCGCGAGGAGCGCATTCCCTCGCTGCTAACACCGCCGCCTAATGCAGGTCATCACCGCCAACTCCCTCGCCGGGCACCGGAGGAAAGGAGGAAACGGGGAACTCCAGACCCAGTCAGAGGGAACCCGCGGCCAAAAGAGGAGAGATTATTCGGGTAAGCACACCCCAGCTGTCTTCCCTCAGCCCTTGGAGATGGACTCCCTCCCGGATCCATCCCTTTGCAAAAGACAGTTCCCAGGTGACATGTCTCCTCCGACTGAGGAAACACATAAAACTGACCAGATGCCTGAGGGACCGCCTTTTAAAGAGCTGGAGGCAATGCGTTTCCTGTCCAGGGAGGAGCTCCATCTCTCAAGGGCTGTCCTGGAAGACGCCTTGGGAAAATAAGGACATTTAAAAGCAAAATGGAAGGGTGAGGTAAGTGAAGGAGGACTGCACTAGGGTAAAGGAAGCTATTTAGGGAAAAAAGAAATTCCTTTACAACCCCTTTAATATATTATTCCAAGTTCAAAAGTCATTTTCAATATTTTAAATCTCCAACTTTTTCTGAAAATAGTACCTAGTGGTTCTGCTATGAAAGTCCTTGAAAGATATTTACTATTTTAGGGTTACAACACTCTGTCCCTGTGTGGCGGGTGTCATCATCCTAAGGCACCCAGAAAAAGCTGTGAAAAGATGCTAGCGCCGGTGAGAGACCTTGGACCATTGAAGGGGAGTATTACAGAGTTCTGCTTTGAGGAGGTGAAAAGAGGGACATTGTTACCCAATACTTCTTGTTTCCCATCTCAAGTAATTTGTAGGGCTCCCAGTGTAAGCAATGCACATTGCACAGGCATGTTCCCATTTTGTCACTATCAGCATAACTGTCCTGATATGCAAATAAAAAAGAAAAAAAGTGCAGCGCTAAATAATATCTGGAGTGAAACCAAATATGTGATCAAGGTATTCAAATCAGGAGCCCCAATTATGGAGCAAAAATGTGAATCTATAAAATTGCACTAGACCTCACATTAATATAAATCAAATAATATGCACAAATTTTTTAAAATGCTAAAAAATAGAAATCAAAATAAGTGAGATACCAAATAGTACCACCAGGGTGCTTCACACTGAAGTGAAAATGAATTGTATCACAAATAAATGTCCCGGAAAGATACGTCAAAAGATAAAAGATCAAATGCTAATATATGTTGTAAATAGCGATATAAAAAAGCAAGAAATGGAAACTCTGGTGATGAAAAAGTCCCAATATAAAATAAACAGAATCACATTATGGCAAACCGAATGGCAAAAATGTGTAGAATAAGTCCATCAACACAGGAATTGAATATTTCAGTGATTTAAACAGGTAGTAAAAAACCCCATCAGCGGTCAATCTCATAGGATCCACAACAACATCCAATCGATACAGATAAAGTTGGGTACTCTTACCGGATGGCGTGGACACACACGTCAGCGACGGTGTGTCAATCAAGCGTGTACAAACTCCTGGAAAGCGATGATGTCAATGGGAGCCCGTTGAGCCAATAGACAATCGATCATCAGAAGCCGAGTGGATCCAAATGTGAGAGAAAATCCTTCAGAGGAAACTTATGGATAATGGCATTGTGGCAGGTAGACCCATCATAGAATCATGTAGGGAAGAAAACACACACACAACTACGCATAGTGTGGTTATTTCCAGTAAAAAAGGCCTTTATTAGGCATAAAATGGTATACAGAAAAATAGGCAAAAAATAAATAAATAAGCTAAAAAGTACAAGACTGCGGGAAGACCAGTACAGGTGATCACATGGGTAAGTAGCGTGGTAGGCAAATAGTGTATGGGCTTATGTACCAGGGTACATAAGCCCATACGCTATTTGCCTACCACGCTACTTACCCATGTGATCACCTGTACTGGTCTTCCCGCAGTCTTGTACTTTTTAGCTTATTATTTATTTATTTTTTGTCTATTTTTCTGTATACCATTTTATGCCTAATAAAGGCCTTTTTTACTGGAAATAACCACACTATGCGTAGTTGTGTGTGTGTTTTCTTCCCTACATGATTCTATGATGGGTCTACCTGCCACAATGCCATTATCCATAAGTTTCCTCTGAAGGATTTTCTCTCACATTTGGATCCACTCGGCTTCTGATGATCGATTGTCTATTGGCTCAACGGGCTCCCATTGACATCATTGCTTTCCAGGAGTTCGTACACGCTTGATTGACACACCGTCGCTGACGTGTGTGTCCACGCCATCCGGTAAGAGTACCCAACTTTATCTGTATCGATTGGATGTTGTTGTGGATCCTATGAGATTGACCGCTGATGGGGTTTTTTACTACCTGTTTAAATCACTGAAATATTCAATTCCTGTGTTGATGGACTTATTCTACACGTTTTTGCCATTCGGTTTGCCATAATGTGATTCTGTTCATTTTATATTGGGACTTTCATCACCAGAGTTTCCATTTCTTGCTTTTTTATATCGCTATTTACAACATATATTAGCATTTGATCTTTTATCTTTTGACGTATCTTTCCGGGACATTTATTTGTGATACAATTCATTTTCACTTCAGTGTGAAGCACCCTGGTGGTACTATTTGGTATCTCACTTATTTTGATTTCTATTTTTTAGCATTTATAAAAATGTTTGTGCATATTTGATATTTACATGTATTGGTCTAGTGCAATTTTATAGATTCACATTTTTGCTCCATAATTGGGGCTCCTGATTTGAATACCTTGATCACATATTTGGTTTCACTCCAGATATTATTTAGCGCTGCACTTTTTTTCTTTTTTATTTCTGTACACAACATGGTCCATTGTTGGTGCTGGCTGCTATATTCCTACATTTGTTTTTAAGTCTAGCGCAACTTTTTCATTATTTTCTATTTTTGTCCTGATATGCAGCAGTCATCTGCATTGCATGCCTATGGACATGAAGTAGCTGCAAAAGGCCGCAGGGAATCAGCAGCACCGAAATGGAAAAGGGATAAAAAAAAGCAATAAAAACGCCAATTGTTTATAACACACAAATACTCAAATGCTCATATTCTGGCCACAGACTCACTTAAAGGAGTTCATCTAGCAAATGCACTGAAACTGGCCATTTTTGAGAGAATGACAATGTGATTACAGTTGAGGCTCCAATGAGTACAGAATGGAGACAACCACAGAAAAGCAGTATAGAAATGAAGGGGATGCATGATCCATCACAATTTGTGGATTTTCACTCATCTCTACAATCATTTACAGGACGACCGTAGCACTCCCCAATGTCTTCAGAACATTACAGAAAATAAATCTAAAGTCTCGTACACACGATCAGACTTCAAACAAACTTTTCTGTGGATTTTTGTCCAAAGCGAGTTGGCCGGTCACCCCCATAGCATACACACACGGCAGGACTTTTCTGCAAACTTTCCCAACATCACATGGTTTTTCGGATCTTTTCCGCCACCCTTTGGTCAACTTCTGCTATTGTTGGTTGATTTTAAAGGGGTGGTTCCCCTAAAAAGAAACTTTTAACATTGCCTGTGTCTTGTTAATAACATTTAGAATCGGCTGGTAGTTAAAAAAAAAAACACCCGTACATACCATTTTCGGCATGTACTCTCACCGCCGCTTCCGGGTCTGGCAGCCGGGGACAGGCATCCGATCGACGCATACAGCGCGTCACGAGATGCCGAAAGAAGCCGAACGTTGGTGCGGCTCTATACGGCGCATGCGCACCAACGTTCGGCTTCTTTCGGCATCTCGTGACGCGCTGTATGCGTCGATTGGATGCCTGTCAATGAAGCAGGCCCTCCCATCCCCGGCCGCCAGACCCGGAAGCGGCGGTGAGAGTACATGCCGAAAATGGTATGTACGGGTGTTTTTTTTTTAAACTACCAGCCGATTCTAAATGTTATTAACAAGACACAGGCAATGTTAAAAGTTTCTTTTTAGGGGAACCTCCCCTTTAACATTGGTTTTGGGCAAGTGTATTTGTACTTCGGACAAAAGTCAGATAGATTTCTGTACACACGGTCGGACTCTGCACCATCAGACTTTTGTTAGGGAAAAGGGAGTAGCCGCTCCAGGTGGGAACCCAGATGAAGATCCTCCGCTGCAGATAACTCAGGTGCAGGCAATGCACTTAGAAAAGCAGGAACAAAAAATTGTCTCTGGACAGCCGCACTCTGAACAAATTGTAGCCTTCATTAAAAGAAGGACAGCGCTGCAAGTCACAGCAAAATAAAGTAAAACCTGACCACTGACGCGTTTCGCACTGAAACTAGTGCTTAGTCGTAGCTATGACTAAACACTAGTTTCAGTGCGAAACGTGTCAGAAGTCGGGTTTTACTTTATTTTGCTGTGACTTGTAGTGCTGTCCTAATATAAAAAAGGGGGAATGAAGGGGGAAGGGAAAAATTTGCGCTTGGTAAAAGAATAAGTGAAATTAAAAAAAATGATATTAATAATCCCTTTGCTGAAGGTAGAAGGAATAGCCAGCTAATCCGAGACTCTGAATGACCAGTCCCAGTCTTTGCAGCAACTTCTGGCATTAATCCCAGATCCACATGCACACTTGGAGCCCTAGGCAAAAGGTCCTACTTACAATGTCCAAGGACAGCTGTCAACCACTTAGCTTCCAGGTAACACTCGTCACAGGCCAGCTCCCTGAGGTAGTGTGCTCCAGCAACTATTTGAGTTAAAAAAAAATATATACAAAATTTTAAAACTTTTCGAATTGATTTGAATTCCAAACATTTTAATAGATTTGTGTCGTATAAACGAAATTCTGAAAACAAATTTAACAAAATGAATTATTTAAATAACAAATCTAGACGCTTCTTCATGCACAGAGCATCCGGAAAGTATTCAAAGCGCTTCACTTTTTCCACATTTTGTTATGTTACAGCCTTATTTCACAAGGGATTAAATTTATTATTTTCCTCAAAATTCTACAACAATACACCATAATGACAATGTGAAAGAAAAATGTTTTTGCTAATTTATTAAAAATAAAAAAATAATATCTTGTACATAAGTGTTCACAGCCTTTGCCATGACACTCAAATTCAAGCTCAGGTGCCTCCTGTTTCCACTGATCATCCTTGAGATGTTTCTACAACTTGATTGGAGTCCACCTGTGGTAAATTCAGTTGATTGGACATGGTTTGGAAAGGCACACACCTTTCTATATAATGTCCCACAGTTAACAATGCATGTCAGAGCACAAACCAAGCCAAGAAGTCCAAGGAATTGTCTGTAGACCTCCAAGAGAGGATTGTATGGAAGCACAGATCTGGGGAAGGGTAGAGAAAAATGTTTGCAGCATTGAAGGTCCCAATGAACACAGTGGCCACCATTATCTGTAAATGGAAGAAGTTTGGAAACATCGGGAATCTTTCTGGCCAAACCGAGTGATCGGGGGAGAAGGGCCTTAGTCAGGGAGGTGACTAAGAACCCCATGGTCACTCTGATAGAGCTCCAGCATTTTTCTGTGGAGAGAGGAGAACCTTCCAGAAGAACAACCATCTCTGCAGCACTCCACCAATCAGGCCTGTATGGTAGAGTGACCAGACGTAAGTCACTTCTCACCAAAAGGCACATGACACCCCGCCTGGAGTTTGCCAAAAGGCACCTGAAGGACTCTCAGATAATGAGAAACAAAATTCTCTGGTCTAATGAAACAAAGATTGAACCCATTCGCCTGAATGGCAAGAGCCATGTCTGGAGGAAACCAGACACCACTCATCACCTGACCAATACCCTACAGTGAAGCATGGAGGTGGCATCATGCTGTGGGGATGTTTTTCAGTGGCAGGAGCTGGTAGACTAGTCAGTATCGAGAGAAAAATAAATACAGCAATGTACAGAGACATTCTTGATGAAAGAATGGACCTCAGACTGGGGTGAAGGTTCATCTTCCAACAGGACAATGACCCTAAGCACACAGCCAAGATAACAAAGGAGTGGCTACAGGACAAGCATGACATGTTAGGTATCCATTTACTTGGCGAAACATACAAAAAAAAAGTGCTGTAGTGTGTCTGCTAAAACAATATATTTATGGTCGTGGCCCTCTGACCGAGAGTGATGTGGATCACATAAACACGCGACAAGACTTACAACATAAATAGACCTGAAGTGTGCCTTGGTGGTCTGGTCAGTATGCCAAGAAAAGGGGGCATACCCAAAGTAAGTAATGGGTAGTTGTTGAAGGATATGCTGAGAAGTGCCCTGAAAAAGGGAAGGGCGGGAGGGTGTCGAATGCGATTGAATGCGCAGACTCACGGACATGAGGTGAGCTGGGAAGAGTCGGCCCAGTGACGTGGAGGACTGCACACTGAACCGACAAAGAGCATGTGTGAGTGGGCTGCTTAAATACCCTCCGGGCTCCTCCCATAAACTCAGGCCACCATACTAGCCTTCTTTATGGTCGTGGCCCTCTGACCGAGAGTGATGTGGATCACATAAACACGCGACAAGACTTACAACATAAATAGACCTGAAGTGTGCCTTGGTGGTCTGGTCAGTATGCCAAGAAAAGGGGGCAAAAGACTCAGGGAAATAGCTTATATTGATTTCTTGTATTTATTGAGCCAGCTTGGTAAAGGCTTGTGCCATTCCTTCCTGAGGATTTGGGACGTATGTGGCAAAACAAGGAGACTTCCCAGCAGCCTGGTATCTCGATTACGTGGTCTGGTACTCCCTGTTAGGAGGCAGTTGAGGCTGCTCTAATTCGGAAAGAATGTCCAGAGAACCGACTGGGATTTGAAGCCCAAGTTGCTTAGGATTCTGACATGCTTGACAACTGTCTGCCACTCAGGGAGCTGGTTTAGAAAGGGTAGCAACAAGCTACCATCAGATTGGCTGGGTAGATGGAGCAGTAGTCGGTCGAGCACCGTCACTGGGCGTCAGGCATTGTTAGTCTGAAACAGGTTGATGTCAACCCCCGGGGCTGATTTGTTGTGTTTGCAGACTGAGAGTGTAGGGGTTCGAAAGCGAGTCGGGTGGCGTCGGAGCAGTGTCTGACTGCCGCAGCCACTGACTGTAAATTCACTAGGTTGTAGGGAACCATAGAAGGCCTGGTAGATGGCTGCTTGGATGACTATGCTGGGCAAGGCCCTAAATGGGGAACGAGTAAGGATTTCAGACATGTCCCTAAAGAGGGCACTCTTGAAAGGTAGGCGCTCGCCACTGACTACAGGTTGGTGCTTCTGTATGCTCTGTAGAAGGGACTTGACTGCATGGGCTCGAGAATACTGACAGTTTACTGGGGTCCTGCAGGGACAGGAAATGCTGGACGCCATCTAGATATGGCGTGATAGTATTGTGAGAAAGGGTCAGCTGCGTGTGGCAATACGATATGAAGGCTAGGACGTGTCTAACGTTGCCTATTGCTGCTCTGAGGCAAGTGGCCAAAAATTAGCAGTTCGTGTTCCAAGCAGTGCGATAGGCCTTCAGTGTGTTGCGTGCCAAGGAGTGGTTAATAAGCTGGGTTGAGTTGGTGAGATGCTACTTCAATCCATCATCAGCAATGACCAGGGTGGGACAGGGATGGTTATTGGGTCAGCTCCAGGCTCTTGCTGGAAAAACAAAGTAAGGTTGAAATGGGACAGAGCATCAGCTGCGATTTTGCATTTGCTGGAACATGTCTAGAAGTACATATTAAGCTGGTGACAAAGTGACAGCTGCGCGAGCCTACGCAGGAAGGACGTGATGGGGAGAGGCTTGATCTACCTTAATTGATGAAGTCGGCTGTGGCTTGATTGTCTGTGGTGAAGAACACTGTCTGTCCAGTTCAAGTGTGGCCCCAGACCTGGGCAGCTGCCACAATGGGGTACAGCACGAGGCATGATGAAGACTGGGTGAAGCAGAAATTATAGAGAATTGGGGGCCAAGGTTTGGGAGAACAGCGGCGGTGGAAAAATGCAGGCAAAAGCCTGTGGTGGCTCGGCTGACACTGCCGGGATGAAGATTGAAATGCTGTTCTATCAGGTGGGGAAGTTGTCCCACATAGCCAAGTCTGCTACTGATGCTTGGTCTAGTTTGAGAACTTGGACTGGATCTTGCATTGGTGTGAGAAAATCAAGACAATACACAGGTGCTCAACAAGACGATATACGCGCACTCGCAGACCAACGTGCACTCGCAGACCAACGTGCACTCGCAGGTGCTGGTTGGAAACCTGAACTAACTGCAGGGAAAAAGACAGGGAAAAGATGAGTGGCCCGCGTGCCACTAAAGATGAATGGCCAACTGGGTGCCACTGTGTGTTTGTTTGGCTGATTGTCACTGAGGTGTGTTTGCAAGTTTAGTTTGTATTCGGGTTTGCACGTAGGTGCGTGCTGCAAAGTGTTTTATACTGCTGCAGACAATATTGTGTGGTTGCAAGGGTCTTAGTCTGGTTTGCTGAGACGATATTGCGTGGTTGCAAAGGTCTCGATGATTATGAGGTTTGTTTTGAGATGGCCTTGTGTGGTTGCACGGGTCTCAACAAGTGAGGGGTTGCTGAGACGATGTTGCGTTTGCAATGGTCTCAAGTGAGTGTCGGGCTGCTGAGATGACTATGTATGGCTGCAAAGGTCTGAACGGGTGTCAGGTTGCTGAGACGATATTGCGTTTGCAATGGTGTCAAATGAGTGTCAGTTTGCTAAGACGACTTTGTATAGCTGCAAAGGTCTGAACGGGCGTTAGGTTGCCGAGACGAGATTGTGTGGTTGCAAAGGTGTAGACGAGTTTGAGGTAGCTGAGATGACATTTTGCAAGGGTCTCAAATGAGTGTCAAGTTGCCGAGACAATATCCCCCCCTTTTTTTTATTTATTTTTTATTTTTATGAAAACGACTGTGAATGAAACGCTGGTAAACATGAGTTAACACATCTGGCTGTGTTTACAAGCTGTTACAGGCATTGGCGTTTCGAATGCCTTTGAACATCCTTCTGAACCCATTTTTTTTTTGAGAAGTGACTATAAATGATCCTGTGTACATGTACTGATAAGATAACATTGAGGAGTGATTGGGGATCCTGTGTAGACGTACTGATAAGAAACAGAGGAAAGATCAGGAGCGGCTGAAAAACACCAATTTTTCTGGCTGCAAGGGTCTCAATGAATGCCATGTTGCTGGGGCGAGACTGCATGGTCACAAAGGTCTTTGATGAGTGGGAGGTTGCTCGAGACAGTATTGCGCAGTTGCAAGGCTCTCGATGAGTGTGGGGCTGCTGAGACGGTATTGTGTTTGCAAGGGTCTCAACAATGGTGTGAGGCTGCCGAGACGGTATTGCGTGGTTGCAAGGGCCTTGATGAATGTGGGGCTGCTGAGACGGTATTGCGTTTGCAAGGGTCTCAACAATGGTGTAAGGCTGCCGAGACGGTTTTGCGTGGTTGCAAGGGCCTTGATGAATGTAGGGCTGCTGAGACGATTTTGCATGTTTGCAATGGTCTCAACAGGTTTCAGGTTGCCGAGGGGCTGAGATTGCGTTGTGGCAAAGTTTTTTTTTTTTTTTAATATATTTGCGTTTTTTTTTGCATTTTTATATATATTTTTTATTTTATTTTGCGTTTTGTAAAGGTCATGTGTTGCAAGGGTCTTAAAAATGGTGTCAGGCTGCTGGGATGATTTTGCATGGTTGCAAGGATCTCAATGAGTATAGGGCTGCTGAGACGATATTGCGTTTGCAAGGGTCTCAACAAGGGTGTCAGGCTGCTGAGACGATTTTGCATGGTTGCAATGGTCTCAACAGGTGTTAGGTTGCCGAGGGGCTGAGATTGCGTGGTGGAAACGTTTTTTTTTTTTTTTCGTTTTTATATATATTTTATTTTGCGTTTTGTAAAGGTCATGTGTTGCAAGGGTCTTAACAAGGGTGTCAGGCTGCTGAGAAGATTTGCACGGTTGCAATGCAATGCCTGTATGAATCGTAGGTTCCGTAGGGGCCACTAATGAACGATATGGAAGACAACGAATAGTAGCAAATTGATAGGACATAAAGAATTTAAAAACAAATTTTACTTGCGACAGTGGGCCATGCGAGTGAGTTTGCGGCGGACTGTGGCTGGAGTGAAACATGTAGGAAAGGTGTAGGGATGCCATGCATGGGGCAAAACAACAAGGTTTGGTGTAGAAAATAGAACACGAGAAGTGCGTACGAATATTTTATAAGCTCCACTGTGGGAACCGAACATGATGCGGGTGACACCATGAGTGGCCACGAATTTTGACATGACAAACAAGCTAACGAATCTTACCTGGGACAATGAACATGCGACTGGGTTTGCTTGGACTGGAGTAGATGTGCAACACATCCGAAGAGTGTGGTGTGGCGCCATGCATGACGCACAGGCAATAACTTTGGTAAATAAAAGAGAGAAGAACCGTGTACAAACAATTTGTAAGTTCCACTGCGGAAACTAAAACGCACAGCATGGGGAAAACATAGAATGGCAATGGTGGAAAGTATGCAATGTATCTGATACAAAACGGTTATAAAGAGAAATGACTGATACAAAAACGGTTGTAAAATGCATTAAACAAATCCGATACGAATCGGAAGTAAGGAGTGTTGAACAAATCTGCTGTGAATTGGTTGTAGAGTGTATGCTACCAGCCACCCATCCCCCCAGGCTTATCAAGTGCAGACAAGGCAGCAGGTGAGTTCAATTACCACCTCAATCTGCCAAAGAACCCATACAAAGAATATATGCTAATCTCCAAATGAATGAGACAGCAAGCATGGACACAAATATGAATAAATAGTTTGTTTGGCAGGAGGAAGTTACAAATGTACCAAGCTTGTAACCAAGATGTTAGAACATGAGCAACAATAACTCGAAGACCATGAACGGAGAAGCCGCAATGCACTTGCGATGTTGAATGCGATTGAATGCGCAGACTCACGGACATGAGGTGAGCTGGGAAGAGTCGGCCCAGTGACGTGTAGTACTGCACACTGAACCGACAAAGAGCATGTGTGAGTGGGCTGCTTAAATACCCTCCGGGCTCCTCCCATAAACTCAGGCCACCATACTGGCCTTCATATATATATATAAATAATGTTTGGGGGTTCTAATTTTATAGCAAAAAATTTATGATTTTTACATGCAGGAAAGAAGTGTCAGAATTGGCCTGGATGGCGAGTGCTTAACCACTTCATTACTGGGCACTTAAACCCCCTTCGTACCCAGACCAATTTTCAGCTTTCAGCGCTGACGCATTTTGAATGACAATCGCGCGGTCATACAACACTGTACCCAAATTATATTTTTATAATTTTTTCCCCACAAAGAGCTTTCTTTTGGTGGTATTTGATCATCTCTGCGATTATTATTTTTTGCTCTATAAACAGAAAAAGACAGAAAATTTTGAAAAAAAACCCACTGTGGGCCAGATTCTCAGAAGCGCTACGACGGGGTATCACAGATACAGGTGAAGATCCGCCATGTGTAAAACAATTACACTGGCGGATCGTAGATGTAATGACAACTCCGGCCGCTAGGTGGCCTTTACGTTTTCTCATTTGCCTATACAAATGAGGCCAATACGCCGATTCCCGAACGCTTTTACGCCGCCCCGTCGTGGCTAACGTCGTTTTCGTCCGTGTAAGGTTACCCCTGCAAAGATGTGGAGTGACCTTATGAAGTCCCGTCGGATAGCGTCGACTGCTCTCAGATGCCATGTTAAGTATGGCCTCGGGACCGTGTCGTGTTGTGCGTCGTTTACGTACGTCGATTCTCAATGGGGCTGGCGTACGCTACGATTACGTTGTTTACATTGAGAAAATGTGACGTCCTTTGGAGCATGCGCACTGGGATTTCGTCACGGCCGGCGCATGCGCAGTTCAATCGGCACGGGGGCGCGCTTAATTTAAATACAAGGCGCCCCCTTTGAATTACGCGGCCGTACGCTGGGCCATTTACGCTACGCCGCCACTTACTACGGAGCAAGTGCTTTGGGAATAAAGCACTTGCTCTAGTACGATGCGGCGGCATAGTGTAAATGGCTAACGCTACGCGGCCGGAATTCTATGAGAATCTGGCCCAATATTTTTTACTTTTTGTTATAATAATATCCCAATTTTTAAAAATTACCAGTTACTTACCGGTAGCTGGATTTCTACGAAATCTTACAGGACGGCACCCTGAGAGTAGACTGGCTCACCTGACAGGAAACACAATCAAAATGAGGTTTAAAAGGCCCCACCCCTCCCGTGTGCCTCAGTTTAAGATAAGTAACCGCTCTTTAGAACACGGTATAGACAGAAACTAAGAAAAAGGAGGAATTTAGATAGAAGTAAAAGGGAGGGAAGTAGGCCTGCCGTCCTGTAAGACTTCGTAGAAATCCAGCTACCGGTAAGTAACTGGTAATTTCTCCCTCGTCTTCCAGGACGGCACCCTGAGAGAAAAGCAAGTAATCTTCAGGCCTACCTTAGGGCGGGACCACCGTCTGTAAGACCTTCCTACCAAACATCAGGTCTTGAGAAGACAGTAGTTCGACTCTATAATGTCTGATGAACGTATTCCGGCTGGACCAGGTTGCCGCTCTACAGATCTGCTCTATGGAAGCTCCTGCCCTTTCTGCCCAGGAGGTTGCCAGAGAACGCGTGGAATGAGCCTTAATAACAGGAAGTGGTCTACCTGCCTGTGTGTATGACAAGAGATAGCCTGCCTAATCCATCTGGAGAAGGAAGCCTTAGTTGCCTGTTGACCCTTTTTCTGCCCTGAGAAATTAACTAAAAGGTGAGGGGAAGATCTGAACTCACTAACCCTCTCTAGGTAAACTAAAAGGCAGCGTCTTACATCCAGGCAATGGAAAGTGGCTTCCTTTTCATTGCTGGGATTTGCGCAAAAAGAAGGAAGTATAACTTCCTGAGACCTATGGAACCTGGTTGCCACCTTGGGAAGGTACAGAGGATCCTGAGTCAAAATAACCCTATCTTCAAAAACCCGCAGAAAGGGTTCCTTTATGAAAAAGCATGCAAGTCTCCAACTCTCTTGGCAGACGTGATGGCTAACAAAAAGGTAAACTTAATCGTAAGAAATTTTACAGAAATGCTGTCTATAGGCTCAAATGGTACCTTAGTCAGCTGCTCCAGGACCAGGGAGAGGTCCCATGAGGGAACCCTGGAAATCTGCACAGGAGAAAGTCTGTCCCTAGCTGTCAGGAACCTCTTGATGAGAGGGTCCGCTGAGAGGCTCTTCTCCAAAAAATATGATAAAGCTGCCACTTGGACTCTTAGGCGGCGTACACACGATCGGACATATCCGATGAAAACGGTCCGCGGACCATTTCCATCGGATATGTCCGATCGGGAGTTTGATCCGATGGCGTGTACACACCATCGGATCAAATTCCCCGCCGCCGGACGGCGCGGTGACGTGGCGGTGACGTTGACGCCGCCGCGTCACCGCTACGTCACCGCACCAGGAAGTAAAACACTTCCGCGCATGCGCCGAATCCATTCGGCAGCGGCGCGGCGGCGGTGGGGGACGACATGTCTGCTGGTAAGTGTACTAACCAGCAGACATGTCGGGCGGACAGATCCCCACCGGATAGATTTCAAAGCTTGCTTTGAAATCTGTCGGGTGGAGAAATCTGTCCGCTAGCCCATACACACGAGCGGAGATGTCTGCTGAAACGGTCCATCGGACCGTTTTCAGCAGACATATCCCCTCGTGTGTACGCCGCCTCAGAGTTCTGGTAGCTAAGCCTAGTTCCACGCCATCCTGAAGAAACTCCAGGATGTCGGGAGTTTTGGGAGAAGAGATCCGCTTTGTGGTGCACCAACGCCAAAAGACTGTCCAAACCTTTGCGTAGATGTGTCTGGTGACCTTCTTGCGGCTGGATAGTAGGGTATCTATGACTCTATCCGAGCAGCCCTTCCGCTGCAAGTTCCGCCTCTCAATAGCCATGCCGTCAGGCTGAAGAACCCTGGGTTCGCAAGAGAGATCGGCCCCTGCCGCAGGAGATCCGCTCGGAGAGGAAGGGGAAGCGGGGGAGCTAGAGACCAGAGCTTCAGAATGGGAAACCAGGATCTCCGGGGCCACCAAGGAGTGATTAGGATTAATTTGGTCTCCGCGGAGGCCAGCTTTTGTAAGACCCTTGGGATCAGATTCAGCGGGGGGAAAAGCGTAAGCCAGACGGAAATCCCAGGCCTGGGCCAGCGCATCCACCCCCTGAGAACCCCGTCCCTGCAAAAGGGAAAAGAATCTGTTCACTTTTCTGTTTTCCCTGCAGGAAAAAAGATCTATCTCCGGAACCCTGAACCGCCGACAAACCCAGTCGAAGGTTTCCTGGCACAATTCCCACTCCCCCTGAAAAATGGGTCGACGACTCAGAAAGTCGGCCTCCAGATTGGTGGCTCCCCTTATGTGGATTACCAGAATAGAGGGTACTCTCTGTTCCGCCCAACCCAGGATCTCCAGGGAGAGTGTCAGGAGAGACTGGGACCTGGTGCCCCCCTGTCTGTTGAGAAAGGCGACTGTTATAGCATTGTCGGAAAGGACCAGGACATCCTTGCCCTGAATTCTTCCTTCGAACGCCCTCAGAGCTTCTCCCACTGCCAGTAATTCTCGATAGTTGGAGGAGGTCCGCCTTTGATGAGGATCCCAGGATCCCTGAGCCCGCAGTTCTTGTACATGGGCTCCCCAACCCCAAGCACTGGCGTCCGTAGTGACCTTCAGTGGACGGCCCTTCAGGAGGTTTTGGTGGTGAAGCCACCACTCTAGGGAGTCCTTGACTAGGATCGGGCCCCTGACCCGGGAATCGAGAGTGTCTTCCTTCCCGTTCCAGGCGGAGAGGAGGAACCTCTGAAGTGGTCTTGCGTGTAGTTGGGCCCAGGGGACCACCGTAATGCAAGCGGTCATCCGACCCAACAGCTTCATGATCTCTCTGAGGGAGGGATTTTCTGTAGCCACTAAAGACCCGATCGTCGTCACAAGCCTCTGGAACTTCTCTTGGGGAAGAAAAAGCTTCTTTTCTCGGGAATCTATGATAACCCCCAGGTATGCCTTCCGCTGTTCCGGCAGAAGGGAGGACTTTTGCTTGTTGATTATCCAACCAAGCGACTCCAGAGTGGTCATGACGACGGTCAGGTCCGAAAGGAGCTGATCCTGACTTGGGCTGAAGAGCAGGAGGTCGTCTAGATAGGGGACGAGGGAGACCCCCTTCAGATGTAGATGAGCCATTACCTCCGCCAGGACCTTCGTAAACACCCTTGGGCTGGAGGCCAGACCAAAGGGGAGGGCAGCAAACTGCCAGTGCTGAATTCCCTGTGCGGAGGCGAGGGCAAATCTCAGAAACCTCTGATGTCCCGAAAAAATCGGGACATGCAGGTAGGCGTCCCTCAAATCTATGGTCGCCATAAAGACGCCTTCTAACAAAAGACCCCTGAGGCTGTGAACACTCTCCATCCGGAATCTTTTGTAGAGGAGATGGGAGTTCAGGGGTCTCAGATTGATTATCAATCTGAACTTGCCGTCCGGCTTGGGAACCACAAAAATGTGGGAGTATACTCCCTGACCTTGTTGGTCTGGTGGGACTGGGATTATGACCCCCTGTTCTGCCAGACTTACAATATTCTGGGAGAGGCCTATGGCCTTGCTGGAGTCCCTTGGGAGGTGAGTGAGGAGAAAGGTCGGGGGGGAAGCTCTCTGAACTCTAAATGGTAACCCTCCCTGATTATCTGCAGGACATGGGGACTCTGGGTTATGTTCTCCCAGGCAGGAAGAAACCTGGCGAGCCTGCCCCCCACCTTCCCGTCACTTGGTGTCCTTTCCGGATGGTTTGGGACTGGAAAAAAGGATCCCCCCCTTTGGTCTATCTTTACCAAAGGTCCAACGTCGGCTGGTGGACTGTCTTTTGTCCGGGGCCGGAATCTTTCTCTGGCTGGGACGAAAGGACCGCTTCCTACTCTGCCTGGGTTTTGAAGGGAACTTATTCCCCTTCTCAGAAGACCTGGACAAAGCCTGATCTAAGGCTTCCCCAAACAAGAGGGAACCCTTGAAGGGGAGTGCACATAGGCGGCGTTTAGAGGCAAGATCACCCCTCCAGGTTTTTAGCCAGACGGCCCTCCTAGAGGCATTAATAAGGGCCCGGTCTTGGCCGAGGCGCGAACGGTTTCCACCGCTGCGTCTGCCAAGTAGGCCACTGCCCCGCTAATAAGCTGGAGGGAATCTCGTATCTCCTTAGTCTTGGAAGAACTGGGGAGATGGTCTAGAAGCTTGGAAGTCCAGGCGTCGGCATTTCTTGCCACGCAGGCTGAGGCCAATGCAGGACCAAGGGCGGCTGCATTGGCTTCCCATGCTCTACGGAGAGAAGTGTCGGTACACCTATCCATGGCATCCTTTAAACTGCCTGTGTCCTCAAAGGAAAGGTCTGACTGTTTAGAGACCTGTGCCAAGGAGGCATCAAGCTTAGGGACCTTAAAAAAGGTGTCTACTACCTCCGTCTTAAAGGGACAGCGGCGTTTCCAAGTTTTGAAACTTGGTAAACTTTTTTCAGGTTCTGCCCACTCCCTGAGGATAATGTTCTTTAGTGACTGATGGACAGGAATGGTCATGGTTTGAGGCTTTATTAAACCCCTGTACATCCTGTCTTGGGCTGAGACCTGCTCTGCTGGTTCTTGAATATGCTCGGTAGCATAAACAGCTGCTAGAAGGCCCTCCATATCATCAGCAGGAAACATATATTTTCCTGTCCTGACATCCTCCTCCTCCTCTTCCTCCTCCTCCGCCTGGCTGTCAACCAGGGTTTCACTACGTAAGGTTAACTCGGACTCCTCAGAATCCGAGGGGTACACTCTACGAGCCTGTAGTGGTACAAACGGACGAGAGGCAGAAGAGGATTCCTGGGAGGAGGGGCCCGGAACCGGAGAATCAATGGGCCAGATTCAGGTAGATGAGAGTATCTTTCCTCTGGAGTAACGCTTCTCATTTACGTTACTCTGAAGACCCTTTCAGCGCAATTCCTGTAATTCACATAGCAGTTGCGCGTAAACTTGCGCCAGAGTAACGATAATGCGCTGGCGTAACCCGACGCAAGTGGAAGTGGGTGTGATCATATGTAAATGATGGGCGGAGCCCGGCGCAGAGGCTTACGTTCAGCGCATCATCCACGGAGCATGCGCAGTGAGTGCGGCTCCACTCGCCCCCTTGTGCGCATGCTCACAACTTCCGTCGGCACCACTTCCTGGGAAACGTCAGCGCAATGCGTTCCGCTGGGCGCTTAAAAGCGCTGGCGGAAACGCCATTCCGGCGCAAAAGTAGTTCCGTTTCCCCCCACCCCAGGGAAGATACTTTTGCTCTGTAATGGCTGCTCCCGCTACCCCCAGAGAGAGGAGGAACCTCAATTTTAATACCCAGGAGGTCTCTGTCATTATCTCGGCTATGGAGACGGAGAATGAATTTCTCCATGGCAAAAAAAGCCGCAAGACCAGCCGGGAGAGGAAGCAGGGCATCCTGGAGTCGATTGCTGCCAGGGTCAATGTCCTGGGCTACTCCACCCGGACTGCTGGGGACATACAAAAGAAAATCAATGACCTGCGGCGCAAGGTGAGGGACAAGGTGGCCTCCATCAGGAGGTATGAGAGGGGCACAGGTGGTGGTCCCCCATGTCCTGTCACCCTGACCGCAGAGGAGGAGGTGGTTGCTCGCTGCCTGGAGAGGGAGCAGGTGGAGGGGGTCGCAGGCTATGACTCCGTGGAGGAAGGCACAAGGACAGGTAAGTGTTTTTTAATCCCCTATTTGATGTTTTGCATTTGGGGGGGGGGGTACATGTGCCAAGTGTGTGGGACCACCAACATGTGTCTGCTTTGTGTCATCCACAGATGACGGAGCTGGGCCATCATCTGTCAGCCTGCATTCCACCCCATCCCCCCCACGCCATCGTGTGCCTGAGCCACTGGGTGGTGAAGAGGTTGTGGAGGAGGAGAGTGGCCACACCACACCTGCCGAGGTGGTTGTGGAAGATCCTGCTGTGGCAGAGCAGGACTTTTCTTTGGTGTTGTCTGTCTCCTCCCCTTCTCCTGGCCCGTCTGTCGTCCCCTCCCCCATCCTTGGAAGCCCCTCAAGGGCGACTCCTTCCACCCGAGGACCTCCATCTTCTGGCCCCAGGAAGGCGACCCAGAAGACCAGGGGGGTGTCTGATGGTGTCCAGGACCAGTTGGCAAGGGATCACGCCAGACAGACAGAACAAATGGGGGCCATAGCGGACCACTTGCAGAAAGTGTCGGACAGCCTGGGCTCCGTTGCCAACCTCAGCAACGCAGTGCAGGATGTGAGCTCTAATTGCGCTGCAGTGGTCACCACTTTGGGGGAGGTGCAGGGGGATATCCAGCACCTCACTGCAGCCGTCCAGGCCAACACTGCTGCCATCCATGGTAACAGTGCTGCCATCCGGGAGCAGGGGAGGCTGAGTCGGCGGGCCCAGCATTACCAGATGACCGTCAGCCTCCGGATGCAGGCCCAGACCAACAGTTTATCTTGGACGGATAGCCAGGGCCTTGGAGGGCACGCAGGCCACACCTGCCAGGAGTGGCCCACCTGGGGAATCAGCCACCTCCAGATGCCCCCCCCACCCCCACCCACTCCATCCAGGCAGCTGCGGAGCCAGAGGAGGGGCCCCAGAAGAAGCCCCCGGCATCCCCGATGAGGCCTTTTTTTTGTGGCTGGTTTTATATTATTATTTTTCACATACTCAGGTCATGAGTTTATTTTTTATTTTTCTCAGGTTATGAGATTATTTTTCTTTTATTGATCAGGATATGATCTTTCTAATTTATTTTTGTACTGCACACGGTCAGGAGTGCAGGGGACAGTGTGAATGGTGTGTGAATGTGAGAGGGTGGCACTCCTGAAAGTAAGGGGTGTCACCCTCGGCCGTGGTGGTGAAGTGAACCCCACGGCTGAATGAATGATGTGTGAAAGGTGTGTGAATGGACAGTGACATCATTGGGGCCTTGACGCTGGCGTTACTGCTCCCAACTCCTACATGCTGGACTTGGGCTAATCCAATGCGATGTGCATGTGGTGTGTGTGATCTAGGGACATCAGTGGTGTACACGCGTGCATTGTCTGTGTAATTAATGTTTTGGTTTAGTGTCCAAAGATGCCTACGGCGAGGACCCTCCTGACTGCTCTTCCATCAGCAGACTGGGTGTCCTCTGGCAGGGGGGGGCTGTGTGGGTCGGGGGTCAGGTCATCACGTATGTCAATATGCAGGCCTTTTTTCATAGCAAAGTTATGTAGTATGCAACATGCACCGATGATCTGACACACAAAGGTAGGGGAATACAATAGGGCCCCCCAGACTTATCCAGGCAGCGGAAACGGGACTTCAGGAGCCCAAATGTTTGCTCCACCACTGCACGGGTTTTGATGTGTGCTTCATTGTATTTTCTCTCTCCTCTGGTTTGGGGGTTCCGGAAAGGAGTCATTAGATGGGGTCCCAGTGCATATGCAGAGTCACCTGTAAGGGAAAAGACAGGAGAATGTTAGTCATGCATGTGCGATTTCTGTTGTGCATGACGGGAGGGGATAGTCATGCCTGACTCCCTTGTCACTCACCAACCAGCCAGCTGTCCCCATACATGTTCTGGTTAAATTCTGCTGGGATGGGACTCTGACGGTATATGAAACTGTCATGGCTGGACCCGGGGTGTTTGGCACGGACGTGCCATATGAGGCGTTGGGCATCGGCTATCACCTGTACGTTGATGGAATGCCAATGCTTCCGATTGCGGTATATGTGCTCTGTGGCACTGGGGGGCTGTAGGGCCACATGTGTGCAATCAATGGCCCCCACAGTGCGTGGGAATCTGGCAATGTTGTAGAAATCTGTCATTGCCTTCTGCCGCAGCTCCTCAGTGGTGGGTCTGATGAACTGGTTGGACATGCGTCTGAGGATTGCAGGGACAACCTGGTGCACACATCTGCTTATGGAGGACTGTGACATCCCAGCCACCACTCCACTTGTATGCTGGAATGATCCACTGGCAAGGAAATGAAGTGTTGCCAGTACCTTGACCAGTGGCTGCACTGCTTGTGATCGGTGTGTTGGGCTGGTGATGTCATCCTGCAGGGTTGTGGTTAGTTCAAGTATTGCATCAGGGCTGAATCTGAATAGGCGATACACCTCCTCATCCCCCATGCCAAAGAGGCTCATACGTGTGCGGTATATCCTCTCACGTGCCCGCCTTCTTGGTTCCAGGGGACCCATCAGTAGTTCTAGGACCACGAGTGCCCCTGGCATGTTGGCACACAGAGGTGTTGTCCTTGCAAGTGGGGGTGCTCAGCTAGCTCCTATCGTCGGTAACGCTGCTGTAGCTGCTCTCCTGCTGACCTGTGACCGTCTGGAGTAAAGATAAAGCAGCCTTTTGTAGAAATAACTTTGCGCCGGACGGATCAGATACGCGCGGCGCATGTAGCCAGCGTATGGTGCTAATCCGTTCGTGAATTGTGAAATATCCCTCATTTGCATATTTGCAGGGGAAATCAATGGGCGCGACTGATGCGCCCAGCGAAAATAAGCGCTGACGATACTCTGGCGTCGGAACGTTCCGCCGGTCGCAAATGACCCGTTATTGGGCGCATCTAGTTTGGTGGGTACGGGCACATAGAAACGACGGCGCATCATCACAGTTACGCGGCGCATATCCAAATACTCCAGCGCAAGTGTTCGTGAATCTGGCCCAATGTCTTTTCTATTTAGGGAAGATTGAAACTCCTTTAGGGTGGATAGCATTTCGGTCTGAACCGAGAGAAATTGCTTCATAATCTGTGAGGTCTCCTTCCCTGTTAGTTTACAGATGCACTTAGAACAGAATGGCTTGTTATGCTCAGCTGGTAATTTGTCACTACAATTGCCACATTTCCTAACACGCTTAGGAGGCTTAGCCACTCTGCTGGACTCCCCCTGGGCAACAGGGTCTTCACCTAAACATATCAGGGAGAAACATATGCCCATTAGCCCTCAACCTCTCAGGATTAGGGGAGGGGGGGGGGTTGTTTTGGAGACAAAAACCCCCCTAAGAAAAAGGAAGGACTCACCCTTGGTGGTTTCCTCTGCAGCCATAGGAAACAGACGGTCCTCCTCCATAGTAGCGTCTTGTGCCAAGAAAAGGGCTTCCATGAACACGCTCTGAGGCCGCCAGGCCCCTCTATCTCCCTGGCTGCTTTATAGTGCGCCCCGATCGCCTGCAGCGTTTGTCCGGTGGGGGCCGCCATCTTGCCGAGCGGGAGCGGAATGACGTCACGGCGCCGTGCGCGTCATCAACAGGCGCCCGGATGCTCCTGGCGCCGCTCAAAGCGGCGCCTACCTACCCGCCATGCGGTCCAGCAAACCCCCGGACGGAGCCAGCAGGAAGGGGGAGGCCTTAGCCCAACCTCCAAGGTAGGGAACCAGGTGGGGGGGAGAGAGGATGTGGCCTCTTCGGAGCACTGGAGAGCCCTGCCCTCTTAGGAGGCTCCGGCGTCCAGGGGAGTCTGTGTCTTCTCCTGTTCCCCCCTGGACTAAGACGACGGGGGAAACCCCCCCGGGGGGGTAGCAAGCTACACCGGACCCAACGTCACCCGGTACCTGCGGTCCGGGCTCCGGGGGGGGGGGGACCACCAGCCCCAGGCTTTAGGTCACAAGGAAAAAAACAAACTTTTCGCTGAAAGGGAAACACAATCAGAACTGAGGCACACGGGAGGGGTGGGGCCTTTTAAACCTCATTTTGATTGTGTTTCCTGTCAGGTGAGCCAGTCTACTCTCAGGGTGCCGTCCTGGAAGACGAGGGA
This sequence comes from Rana kukunoris, assembly GCA_029574335.1. NCBI lineage: Eukaryota > Metazoa > Chordata > Amphibia > Anura > Ranidae > Rana > Rana kukunoris. The sequence continues at coordinate 559,299,749 of CM056050.1, read as the reverse complement.
GAAAAATATATATTTTTCCCTCAGTTTAAGCGGATACGTATTCTTCTACATATTTTTGTTAAAAAAAATTGCAATAAGCGTTTATTGATTGGTTTGCGCAAAAGTTATAGCGCCTACAAAATAGGGGATAGATTTATGATTTATTTTTTACTTGTAATTGCGGAGATCTGCGATTTTTTTTTGTCAGGCCTGCGATATTGCAGAGGACATATCGGACACCTTTGACACAATTTTGGGACCATTCACATTTATACAGCGATCAGTGCTATAAAAATGCACTAATTACTGTATAAATGTGACTGGCAGGGAAGGGGTTAACACTAGGGGGTGAGGAAGGGGTTAAATGTATTCCCTGGGTGTGTTCTAACTGTGTGGGGGTGACTGACGCTGTGTCCCTATGTACAAGGGACACAGATCAGTCTCCTCTCTCCCTGACAGCACGTGGAGCTCTGTGTTTACACACAGAGCTTCACGTCCCTGCTGTCACCTGCTGGGACTGCCGATCGCGTGTACCCGACGGACATCGCGGCCGCCAGGCACACGCATCAGCTTCCCAGCGATGCGACGGCACAGTGTTTACCCGCTGCGCGCCACCCAGCAGCGCGCGCGGGTAATGCACACAAAAGCCGTCCAAAGACATCCACCTGGCACCTCAGGTCGGCGCTGTAGACGTCTTGACGATAGTGCCGGCCTGAAGTGGTTAATTACCATAAGTAATATACAATTATTCGATATTTTACTATATTTTCAAAAACTGTACTCAAGCAGGTGGCTTAATGGACAAATTACTGAAGTTTGACGTTATAACTTCCAACTGGTAATTTCAAAGTAAATAGATAATTTATTATTTTTTTTTTTTTTTTTTTTTTAAAGTGTATTTTTGTGCGTGAACTCGAGAGAGAGGAGCCGGACTCCAGGAGTTGGGAGTAGGCAGACCCTCCCCCCGGAGGCAATCGCCATCCTTCTCCATGCCCCTGGTGGCAATGGCGGGTGTGAAGGGGGGCCTCCCACTCACCCCGCCCTACCTGCTCCTCTTGGGAGCCCAACTGGGGCCCAACGGGACCCCAATGGGGCAGAGGGACTCCCCCTATGAGGGAGTGAGGGGGCCTAGCCCACCCAGCCAGCCCCATAGGTCCTTCGCCTCTCTTTATTTTTTTAGGAGACCGCATGGCCAAAGTGCATGTGTTTTTTTAAACCAATTTCGTGTGCGTGCAAGTGTGGTGGTTTTTGTGGGGGGGGGGGGGTGGGCGTACTAAGCACAGGCGTACCTTGCATAGCACAGGCGTACCTTGCATAGCACACCCACCAGGAGCCGGGCTGAGACCACCAAACTCAATTCACATGAAGCCGAGACCGGGATCCGAACCCTTGGCTGCAGAGGTGAATGGCTTGTCAGCGCAGTGCCAATCACGTTGAGCCACCACAGCTCCCTTTTGATAATTTATTATTTATGTTATAACATATAGCATAATAATATATGAGTTAGCTTGATCAGGAAGAAGCAGATTCTTATTCTCCTCTTAACTGTGTGAGAAAAACATGGGATTGTGGGTAAACCTTATACCCATAAACACATGTTTTTTTCCTTCTAGGGAGGGCTGGGCTAGAAGGGACCATTTGTCTTTTAGACACATGCCCTTTCTGACAATGCAGTGAGAGGAGAGCCTCCACTGCAGCATTTTTATTGGACAGCTTGTTCCAATGGTGTTTAACCATTGGTCCAAGGCTCCAAGCTTGTCCATTAAGCTCTGTGCTTCTGACAAGTTAGAGGCACTGTGAACTCAGCCTCTAAATCCTACTGCAGAGTGTGCCAGCTTTAAACTGGCCACTCTGTATGTAGCTTCTGACAGGCTGCACAAGGAGCCCCATATCTCTGGAACTATAGGTGGCAGGAGCCCCAAGTTTTGACCAGTGGTGACTTCAGCTATATACCCCCCAAATATGGTCTCTCTGTGACCCCAGGTTGCCAAGCTACGGCCCTCAAAGCTTGATCTTATTTTTTTATGTGCATGGCTCTGCCTCCCCTGGCTGCATGTCCCTTCCTATATGTATGTCCATGACCACCTCTGGATATGACTATAGGTACAGCTACTACTGTGCTTGTTGCTAGCTTCCTGGCCCCTTGCCAAGTGACTACCCTACTGCTTAGTGAACACAGGAGGTGAGGAGGCTGCTTGTGTGGCACAGGCACTATTTAGGAAACACTTAGGATAATCTCAATGAATGCAAAATGTTCTCTGATTGGACAGGGGGGAAATTGTGACTTCACCACCAAGCCTCTCCATCTTGTCCAATCAGAGAATGCTTTGAATTCATTGAGAAAATTCAGTGTTCCCTGAATGGTGGCCATACTGAGATAGTGACCTCTTGTGTTCAGAATGCAGCAGGACAGATGCTGGGCACAGAACCTAGAAGAAAATAGAGATCACTGTATTAGTGGTAAATACTGCAGTGTTTTCCAGATTCCATGCAAAAAAAAAAAAAAAAGCATTAAAGTGGTATTAAACACAACAGCAAATCATAGGCGTGTGCAGCCTATTGCATTAGGGTGTGCACCCCAAAGCTCAAACACACATGAATGCCACCGACTGTCACAGGGAGGAGGCTCTGGTGGTGGGAGACAGTTGATTGGGAGCATATTACGCTACACCCTAAATACGAGTGTCATTTGTTTCCTGAAAATGAACCTAGCCTTTAATATAATGGTGGCATTTACACTGGCCCCTAGCACCCCCCAACCACCCACCTGGTGACGCCCCTGGATAATGCTAATTTACACGGGGTGATTAGGGTGTGCCCAGGCACATTCGGCACACCCTGTTTGCACACCTATGTAGCAAATGTTTATTATATTGAACCTTACCAGTTTGTATCGTTTGTTGGCAAGGTGTAGGGGTGTATAGCAGTGTTTGTTGGCAAGGTGTAGGGGTGTATAGCAGTGTGTAGAGTTTGTTGGGAAGGTGTAGGGGTGTATAGCAGTGTGTATCGTTTGTTGGCAAGGTGTAGGGGTGTATAGCAGTGTGTAGCGTTTGTTGGGAAGGTGTAGGGGTGTATAGCAGTGTGTAGCGTTTGTTGGGAAGGTGTAGGGGTGTATAGCAGTGTGTAGCATTTGTTGGGAAGGTGTAGGGGTGTATAGCAGTGTGTAGCGTTTGTTGGGAAGGTGTAGGGGTGTATAGCAGTGTGTAGCGTTTGTTGGGAAGGTGTAGGGGTGTATAGCAGTGTGTAGCGTTTGTTGGGAAGGTGTAGGGGTGTATAGCAGTGTGTAGAGTTTGTTGGGAAGGTGTAGGGGTGTATAGCAGCGAGTAGTGTTTGTTGGGAAGGTGTAGGGGTGTATAGCAGTGAGTAGTGTTTGTTGGGAAGGTGTAGGGGTGTATAGCAGTGTGTAGTGTTTGTTGGGAAGGTGTAGAGGTGTGTAGCAGTGTGTCGTGTTTGTTGGGAAGGTGTAGAGGTGTATATCAGTGTGTAGTGTTTGTTGGGAAGGTGTAGGGGTGTATATCAGTGTGTAGTGTTTGTTGGGAAGGTGTAGGGGTGTATATCAGTGTGTAGTGTTTGCTGGGAAGGTGTAGGGTGTATAGCAGTGTTTGTTGGGAAGGTGTAGGGGTGTATAGCAGTGTTTGTTGAGAAGGTGTAGTGGTGTATAGCAGTGTGTAGTGTTTGTTTGGAAGGTGTAGGGGTTTATAGCAGTGTGTAGTGTTTGTTGGGAAGGTGTAGAGGTGTATAGTAGTGTTTGTTGGGAAGGTGTAGAGCAGTGTGTAGTGTTTGCTGGGAAGGTGTAGGGTGTATAGCAGTGTTTGTTGGGAAGGTGTAGGGGTGTATAGCAGTGTGTAGTGTTTGTTTGGAAGGTGTAGGGGTGTATAGCAGTGTGTAGTGTTTGTTGGGAAGGTGTAGAGGTGTATAGTAGTGTTTGTTGGGAAGGTGTAGAGCAGTGTGTAGTGTTTGCTGGGAAGGTGTAGGGTGTATAGCAGTGTTTGTTGGGAAGGTGTAGGGGTGTTATTAGCAGTGTGTGTAGTGTTGTGTTTGGAAGGTGTAGGGGTGTATAGCAGTGTGTAGTGTTTGTTGGGAAGGTGTAGAGGTGTATAGTAGTGTTTGTTGGGAAGGTGTAGAGCAGTGTGTAGTGTTTGCTGGGAAGGTGTAGGGTGTATAGCAGTGTTTGTTGGGAAGGTGTAACTGGAGTCAAGCCATCAGACAGTTCTAAATCAGTGGTCATGCTATCAGACAGGTTTTTTTGCTTGTATACACAACACAGGAAAACTAGATATAACATAATATAATATATAAAGTAATGATTACACAGAGTTGTTACACATACACACCCCCCTCTATGATATCTTACAATACGGTGTAATTTTACTGTGGAAATTTAAAGGTACAGAGCCCCACATACCAGCCCATTGGTTACATAGGGACATTTTTTCCAATACTTCAAAATGGGTTACTAACAAATTCTCCCATTGAACCAATACGTTTACAATGCAGATGTGTCATACACACCCCCCTCTATGATATCTTACAATACGGTGTAATTTTACTGTGGAAATTTAAAGGTACAGAGCCCCAAATACCAGCCCATTGGTTACATAGGGACATTTTTTCCAATACTTCAAAATGGGTTACTAACAAATTCTCCCATTGAACCAATACGTTTACAATGCAGATGTGTCATACACACCCCCCTCTATCATATCTTACAATAAGGTGTAATATTACTGTGGAAATTTAACCACTTAAGACCCGGACCAATACGCTGGCAAATGACCCAAGGGGTTTTTGCGATTCGGCACTGCGTCGCTTTAACAGACAATTGCGTGGTCGTGCGACGTGGCTCCCAAACAAAATTTGCGTCCTTTTTTTCCCACAAATAGAGCTTTCTTTTGGTGGTATTTGATCGACTGCGATTTTTATTTTTTGCGCTATATACAAAAATAGAGCGACATTTTTGAAAAAAAATCAATATTTTTTACTTTTCGGATCGCTCCTGCAGCCGCGCGGACCGCCGCATGTACGGGGGGGGGGGGGTCCGATCGGACCCCCGATCCCCCCCAAGGCACCAACGTATATATACGTTGATGTGCCTGTCGGTGCCATTCTGCTGACGTAAATGTACATGCGGCGGTCCTTAAGTGGTTAAAGATACAGAGCCCCAAATATCTGCCCTTTTGTTACAAAGGGCCTTTTTTTTCAATAATTCAAAATGGGTTTAAAAAAAATTCTCCCATTGGACCAATACGTTTACAATGCAGATGTGTCATACACACCCCCCTCTATCATATCTTACAATAAGGTGTAATTTTACTGTGGAAATTTAAAGATACAGAGCCCCAAATATCAGCCCATTGGTTACATAGGGCCTTTTTTTTTCAATATTTCAAAATGGGTTTAAAACAAATTCCCCCATTGGACCAATACGTTTACAATGCAGATGTGTCATACACACCCCCCTCTATCATATCTTACAATACGGTGTAATTTTACTGTGGAAATTTAAAGATACAGAGCCCCAAATACCAACCCATTGGTTACATAGGGCCTTTTTTTTTATATTTCAAAATGGGTTTAAAACAAATTCCCCCATTGGACCAATACGTTTACAATGCAGATGTGTCATACACACCCCCCTCTATCATATCTTACAATACGGTGTAATTTTACTGTGGAAATTTAAAGATACAGAGCCCCAAATATCAGCCCATTACTTACATAGGGAAATTTTTTCCAATACTTCAAAATGGGTTACTAACAAATTCCCCCATTGGACCAATACGTTTACAATGCAGGTGTGTCATACACACCCCCCTCTATCATATCTTACAATAAGGTGTAATTTTACTGTGGAAATTTAAAGATACAGAGCCCCAAATATCAGCCCATTGGTTACATAGTGAATTTTTTTCCAATACATTAAAATGGGTTTAAAAAAAAATTCCCCCATTGGACCAATACGTTTACAATGCAGATGCGTCATACACACCCCCCTCTATCATATCTTACAATACGGTGTAATTTTACTGTGGAAATTTAAAGATACAGAGCCCCAAATATCAGCCCATTGGTTACATAGGGCCTTTTTTTTTCAATATTTCAAAATGGGTTTAAAACAAATTCCCCCATTGGACCAATACGTTTACAATGCAGATGTGTCATACACACCCCCCTCTAATCATATCCTTACAAATACGGTGTAATTTTACTGTGGAAATTTAAAGATACAGAGCCCCAAATATCAGCCCCTTTTGTTACATAGGGCCTTACCTTTTTTTTCAATAAATTTCAAAATGGGTTTAAAACAAAATTCCCTCATTGGACCAATACGTTTCCAATGCAGATGCGTACATACACACCCCCCTCCTATCATATCTGTACAATACGGTGTAATTTTACTGTTGGAAATTTAAAGGTACAGAGCCCCAAATATCAGCCCATTGGTTACATAGTGAATTTTTTTCCAATACTTTAAAATTGGGTTTAAAAAAAAATTCCCCCATTTGGACCAATACGTTTACAAATGCAGATGCGATTCATACACACACACCCCCCCCTCTAATCATATCTTACAATACGGTGTAATTTTACTGTGGAAATTTAAAGATACAGAACCTCAAATATCAGCCCATTGGTTACATAGGGACATTTTTTCCAATACTTCAAAATGGGTTTAAAACAAATTCCCCCATTGGACCAATACGTTTACAATGCAGATGTGTCATACACACCCCCCTCTATCATATCTTACAATACGGTGTAATTTTACTGTGGAAATTTAAAGATACAGAGCCCCAAATACCAGCCCATTGGTTACATAGGGCCTTTTTTTTTATATTTCAAAATGGGTTTAAAACAAATTCCCCCATTGGACCAATACGTTTACAATGCAGATGTGTCATACACACCCCCCTCTATCATATCTTACAATACGGTGTAATTTTACTGTGGAAATTTAAAGATACAGAGCCCCAAATATCAGCCCATTACTTACATAGGGAAATTTTTTCCAATACTTCAAAATGGGTTACTAACAAATTCCCCCATTGGACCAATACGTTTACAATGCAGATGTGTCATACACACCCCCCTCTATCATATCTTACAATAAGGTGTAATTTTACTGTGGAAATTTAAAGATACAGAGCCCCAAATATCAGCCCATTGGTTACATAGTGAATTTTTTTCCAATACTTTAAAATGGGTTTAAAAAAAAATTCCCCCATTGGACCAATACGTTTACAATGCAGATGCGTCATAACACAACCCCCCTCTATCATATCTTACAATACGGTGTAATTTTACTGTGGAAATTTAAAGATACAGAGCCCCAAATATCAGCCATTGGTTACATAGGGCCTTTTTTTTTTCAATATTTCAAAATGGGTTTTAAAACAAATTCCCCCATTGGACCAATACGTTTACAATGCAGATGTGTCATACACACCCCCCTCTATCATATCTTACAATACGGTGTAATTTTACTGTGGAAATTTAAAGATACAGAGCCCAAATATCAGCCCATTGGTTACATAGGGCCTTTTTTTTTCAATATTTCAAAATGGGTTTAAAACAAATTCCCCCATTGGACCAATACGTTTACAATGCAGATGCGTCATACACACCCCCCTCTATCATATCTTACAATACGGTGTAATTTTACTGTGGAAATTTAAAGATACAGAGCCCCAAATATCAGCCCTTTTGTTACATAGGGCCTTTTTTTTTTCAATATTTCAAAATGGGTTTAAAACCAATTCCCTCATTGGACCAATACGTTTACAATGCAGATGCGTCATACACACCCCCCTCTATCATATCTTACAATACGGTGTAATTTTACTGTGGAAATTTAAAGGTACAGAGCCCCAAATATCAGCCCATTGGTTACATAGTGAATTTTTTTCCAATACTTTAAAATGGGTTTAAAAAAAATTCCCCATTGGACCAATACGTTTACAATGCAGATGCGTCATACACACCCCCCTCTATCATATCTTACAATACGGTGTAATTTTACTGTGGAAATTTAAAGATACAGAACCTCAAATATCAGCCCATTGGTTACATAGGGACATTTTTTCCAATACTTTCAAAATGGGTTTATTTAAAACAAATTCCCCCATTGGACCAATACGTTTACAATGCAGATGTGTCATACACACCCCCCTCTATCATATCTTACAATACGGTGTAATTTTACTGTGGAAATTTAAAGATACAGAGCCCCAAATACCAGCCCATTGGTTACATAGGGCCTTTTTTTTTATATTTCAAAATGGGTTTAAAACAAATTCCCCCATTGGACCAATACGTTTACAATGCAGATGTGTCATACACACCCCCCTCTATCATATCTTACAATACGGTGTAATTTTACTGTGGAAATTTAAAGATACAGAGCCCCAAATATCAGCCCATTGCTTACATAGGGACTTTTTTTCCAATACTTCAAAATGGGTTACTAACAAATTCCCCCATTGGACCAATACGTTTACAATGCAGGTGTGTCATACACACCCCCCTCTATCATATCTTACAATAAGGTGTAATTTTACTGTGGAAATTTAAAGATACAGAGCCCCAAATATCAGCCCATTGGTTACATAGTGAATTTTTTTCCAATACTTTAAAATGGGTTTAAAAACAAATTCCCCCATTGGACCAATACGTTTACAATGCAGATGCGTCATACACACCCCCCTCTATCATATCTTACAATACGGTGTAATTTTACTGTGGAAATTTAAAGATACAGAGCCCCAAATATCAGCCCATTTGGTTACATAGGGCCTTTTTTTTTTCAATATTTCAAAATGGCGTTTAAAACAAATATTCCCCCATTGGACCAATACGTTTACAAATGCAGATGTGTCATACACACCCCCCTCTATCATATCTTACAATACGGTGTAATTTTACTGTGGAAATTTAAAGGTACAGAGCCCCAAATATCAGCCCATTGGTTACATAGTGAATTTTTTTCCAATACTTTAAAATGGGTTTAAAAAAAAATTCCCCCATTGGACCAATACGTTTACAATGCAGATGCGTCATACACACCCCCTCTATCATATCTTACAATACGGTGTAATTTTACTGTGGAAATTTAAAGATACAGAACCTCAAATATCAGCCCATTGGTTACATAGGGACATTTTTTCCAATACTTCAAAATGGGTTTAAAACAAATTCCCCCGTTGGACCAATACGTTTACAATGCAGATGTGTCATACACACCCCCCTCTATCATATCTTACAATACGGTGTATTTTTACTGTGGAAATTTAAAGCTACAGAGCCCCAAATATCAGCCCATTGGTTACATAGGGCCTTTTTTTTTATATTTCAAAATGGGTTTAAAAAAAATTCCCCTATTGGACCAATACGTTTACAATGCAGATGTGTCATACACACCCCCCTCTATCATATCTTACAATACGGTGTAATTTTACTGTGGAAGTTTAAAGATACAGAGCCCCAAATATCAGCCCTTTTGTTACAAAGGGCCTTTTTTTTCAATATTTCAAAATGGGTTTAAAACAAATTTCCCCATTGGACCAATACGTTTACAATGCAGATGTGTCATACACACCCCCCTCTATCATATCTTACAATACGGTGTAATTTTACTGTGGAAATTTAAAGATACAGAGCCCCAAATATCTGCCCATTGGTTACATAGTGAAATTTTTTCCAATACTTTAAAATGGGTTTAAAACAAATTCCCCCATTGGACCAATACGTTTACAATGCAGATGTGTCATACACACCCCCCTCTATCATATCTTACAATAAGGTGTAATATTACTGTGGAAATTTAAAGATACAGAGCCCCAAATATCTGCCCTTTTGTTACAAAGGGCCTTTTTTTTCAATAATTCAAAATGGGTTTAAAAAAAATTCTCCCATTGGACCAATACGTTTACAATGCAGATGTGTCATACACACCCCCCTCTATCATATCTTACAATACGGTGTAATTTTACTGTGGAAATTTAAAGATACAGAGCCCCAAATATCAGCCCATTGCTTACATAGGGACATTTTTTCCAATACTTCAAAATGGGTTACTAACAAATTCCCCCATTGGACCAATACGTTTACAATGCAGATGCGTCATACACACCCCCCTCTATCATATCTTACAATACGGTGTAATTTTACTGTGGAAATTTAAAGATACAGAGCCCCAAATATCAGCCCATTGGTTACATAGTGAATTTTTTTCCAATACTTTCAAATAGGTTTAAAAAAAAATTCCCCCATTGGACCAATACGTTTACAATGCAGATGCGTCATACACACCCCCCTCTATCATATCTTACAATACGGTGTAATTTTACTGTGGAAATTTAAAGATACAGAGCCCCAAATATCAGCCCATTGGTTACATGGGGCCTTTTTTTTCAGTATTTCAAAATGGGTTTAAAAAACAATCTCCCATTGGACCACTACGTTTACAATGCAGATGTGTCATACACACCCCCCTCTATGATATCTTACAATACTGTATAATTTTACTTTGAAAATTTAAAGATACAGAGCCCCAAATACCAACCTATTGGTTATATGGGTTTAAAACAAATTCTCCCATTGGACCAATACGTTTACAATGCAAATGTGTCATACACACTCCCCTCTATGATTACTTACAATACGGCGTAATTTTACTGTTTAAATTTTAAGATATGAACAACTAGCACATTGGCTAGTTACAATAAATATATGACCCAATGGATGAATGGATAGAAAACTGTCTGAAAGACAGAATTCAGAGAGTAGTGGGTAATGATTCATTCTCTGAATTGGTTATCAGTGGTGTACCCCAAGGTTCAGTGCTGGGACTCTTACTTTTTAATATCTTTATAAATGATATTGGGTGTGGGATTTCTGTCTTTGCAGATGACACCAAGCTATGCACTGGAATAACGTCCTTACAGGATGTCTCCAACTTACAAGCCAACCTCAATGCACTGTCTATGTGGCAGATGAGGTTTAATGTTGATAAATGTAAAGTTATGCACTTGGGGGCTAAGAATATGAATACATCATACATGCTAGGGGGAGTACAACTGGGGGGATCCGTAGTGGAGAGTGATCTGGGGGTTTTAGTAGATTATAAGCTCAATAATTGCATGCAATTTCCAAAGCGAGCAAAGTCCTTTCTTGTATAAGAGAGGTATGGACTCCAGAGAGAGAGATATAATTTTGCCCCTGTACAAATCATTAGTAAGACCTCATCTGGAATATGCAGTTTAGTTTTGGGCACCAGCTTTAAAAAAGGATATCGGGGAACTGGAGAAAGTGCAGAGAAGGGCAACCAAACTGATAAGAGGCATGGAGGAGCTCAGCTATGAAGAAAGTTTAGAGCAACTGAATGTATTCACTCTTGAGAAGAGGAGAATAAGGGTGGATATGATCCACATGTACAAATATATTATAGGTTTGTAACAGAATGGTCCGTGGGACCCAGAGGTGCTTGAAGGGTGTGGGGTACTCCTGTGTCAGCTTCACCAATGACTCTTGTGTCTATGGTCATCCTATGTCCACTAGGGGCATAGGATGACTAAGAAATTAACCCCTGACCATTACAAGCTCCATATAGTGACCTTGGTGTTTGAGTTATTCACTTTACGGTCAACACTGAGGACAAGAGGAAAAGAGATTTCACCTCCAAATACGGAAAGGTTTCTTCAGTTAGGCCGCGTACACAAGATCGGTCAAAACCGATGAAAACAGAATGAAGGACCGTTTCATCGGTCCAAACCGATCGTGTGTTGGCCCCATCGGTCAGTTATCCTTCGGTCAAAAAAGAGAGAACTTGCTGTAAAATTGACCGATGGACGCCTGACCGATGGGTCAAAACCGATCGTTAGTATGCAAAATCATCGGTTAAGTGCCTCTGTGTGTTCCTCCACCATAGACAACGATCGACACCTCAAGCGTGCTCATTAGTGGTCAAAGGCTTACCAGAAGTGCTGGACCTCTTGTAACGGTCACCACCATTTACGACCTTCCATCCACCCACTTCAGCTCATACGACACTCCACAATCCAGCAGACACGATCCATATCAATTCCCCAGAAAATTAGACTGACAGCTCTATCTTCTGGTTTCAAAATGAATGAATGCTTTAATGGTTTCATCTCAGCTTTTTATGCAGTTACAAGCATGTGACAGTAATCAAAGGAGCAATGCAATCTCCACCCCCCTAGTCACACAATGAGTTGCCCTTCAATCCACATCTTTAGACAGACGTCTATCTCCGACAGACAGGTAGTCACACCGGGGCATCAATAGGCTTTAAACTGTGTTATCACACAATAGAAAGGTCTAGGAGCAGACCTGAATTAACACCTTTACACAATGGACAATGAAATGTCTAGGAATAGATGCAATTAATACCTTTCAAAAGCATGTGTCCCCAAATTGAATAGCCAACAACTTGTGATATCTCAAGACATCCTGCAAACATGAATTATTATTAATGTCCCATCTCATGTAATACATGAATTATGATTCACTAGCCACCCAATGCCCAAAGGGGCACAGGGTGGACTCAGACCCAAGAGCTATCAGTGACGCTGACACAGGAGTATCCCCCATCCTTCCAAAGTCTCTGGTTGTCCGGGTCATTCCGTTACACCTCTTTCCTAGAAAAGAAGGTCAGATGCGCTTATGCAGGATAATGCCTGCATGCATATATTGCGTCTCAGATGGTAGACAAAAAACCCTTGTTTCTCCAGAATTTCAAAGAAGGGACATGTAACAACAAAACAAAGCCTCCATAGTGCAACCAGTTCATTTTATGAAAAAGGATAATAAAAACATCAGCCAAGTGGCCGCTTACATTAGAAAGTGCCCAACCCGGTAGCCTGGTCACACTGTTTTTGAACCATCCGACGCTCTGGCAGCAGGATTTCCACTGACGGTGAAACGCACGTGAGGTACGCTGACACGAAGGTGGAGGAACCCTTGCGACTGACAGGCCTGCAGACCCAGTGTCGGGTTGGGCACTTTCTAATATAAGCGGCCACTTGGCCCATGTTTTTATTATCCTTTTTTATATAATAAACTGGTTGCACTATGGAGGCTTTGTTTTGTTGTTACATGTCCCTTCTTTAAGATTCTGGAGATCCAAGGGTTTTTTGTTTACCATCTGAGACGCAATATATGCATGCAGGCATTATGTATAAGCGCATCTGACCTTTTTTTTCTAGGAAAGAGGTCCAGCACTTCTGGTAAGCCTTTGGCCACTAATGAGCACGCTTGAGGTGTCGATCGTTGTCTATGGTGGAGGAACACACAGAGGAACTTACTTAATGAGATTCTCTATGCAATTTTTATTTTCCAGTGGCATCTTAGCTATTTGGATTTGTGACATTAAGAACTTTTTATAATTATATGTGTCCTTTATGCTGTATCACCATGGTCAAGATTTCATTATCTTTTTTGGACTCTTTTATATTTAGTAGTTTGGGGGGGTTGGGTACTGCGGCCCCCCTACCCCAAAGTACCATGTCCCCATGTTGATAAGGACAGGGCCTCTTCCCGACAACCCTGGCCGTTGGTTGTCGGGGTCTGCGGGCGGGGGGGCTTATTGGAATCTGGGAGCCCCCTTTAATAAGGGGGCCCCGGATACCAGCCCCCCACCCTAGGTGAATGAATATGGGGTACATCGTACTCCTACCCATTCACCTGGAGGCAAAGTGTTAATAACAAAAACACACAACACCGGGTTTTAAAATATTTTATTAGTCAGCTCCGGGGGCCCCCCCTCTCTTCTTTAGCTCTTTTACGAGGGGGGTCTTCTCCGCTCTCCGGGGGTCTTCTTCCATCTTCTCCACTTCACCGCTGTTGTCTCGGCGCTCCCCAGTTCCTCTCCCTCTCGCTCTCCGGTGCCCTCTTCTTCAGGGCTGGCCGCCACTATCTTTGTGTTAGCTCAATTACTAGCGACTGCCGCTCTTCTGCCTTATTCTCTTCTTCCTTCTTCCTATGTTGACGCAACGCTTCCTCCCGCTGTACTGCCGGGTGAGGGGCTCGCACCAATTTATATAGGCCTTCTTCGAAGTCACAGTCCCGTCATGCTCCGGTATGGGGACTGTGACATCATAAGAGGCCTATAAAAATTTGTGAGAACCACGCACCCGGCAGTACAGCGGGAGGAAGCGTTGCGTCAACATAGGAAGAAGAGAAGAAGGCAAAATAAGGGCATAGAAGAGCGTCATAAAAGAGCGGGCTGGCCGCCGCTAGTAATTAAGCTAACACGAAGATAGCAGCGGCCAGCCCTGAAGAAGAAGGCGCCGGAGAGCGAGCGGGAGAAGAACCAGGGAGCGCCGAGACAACAGCGGTAAAGTGGAGAAGATGGAAGAAGACCCCCAGAGAGTGGAGAAGACCCCCCCAATGTAAAAGAGCTAAAGAAGAGAGGGGGGACCCAGAGCTGACTAACAAAATATTTTTTTATTAACACTTTGCCTCCAGATGAATGGGTAGGGGGTACGATGTACCCCATATTCATTCACCTAGGGTGGGGTGCCGGTATCTGGGGGCCCCCTCATTAAAGGGGGCTCCCAGATTCCGATAATCCCCCCGCCAGCAGACCCCGACAACCAACGGCCAGGGTTGTCGGGAAGAGGCCCTGTCCTTATCAACATGGGGACAGGGTTCTTTGGGGTGGGGGGGCCACAGGGCCTTGTATGCCTCCTGGGGGAATCCATGCCGGATTTTTATTAAAAATGTTGGCGTGGAGTTCCCCCTCATGATTCATACCAAAACGCTGCGTGTAGAATTGGCGGGGATCCAAGTCAGATCCCCGTCACTTTTATGACGGCATTGTCTCCATCGCGGCAAGCCGGCTCGGCGCTGGCTCCCGCGATGGGGCTCGTAGGTGGTCAATCTCGCCGAGAGAGAAAGGGAGCGAGATTGACACAATGTCGCGGTAGCCTACTGTATGTATCTTTAAATTTTCAAAGTAAGATTATACGTATTGTAAGATATCAAAGAGTGGGGTGTGGATGACACACCTGCATTGTAAACGTATTGGTCCAAGGGGGGGGAATTTGTTTTTAAACCCTTTGAAGTGAAGTATTGGAAAAAAAATGTCCCTTTGTAACCAATGGGCTGATATTTGGGTCTCTGTACTTTAAATTTCCACAGTAAAATGACACCGTATTGTAAGATATGATAGAGGGGGGGTGTGTGTGACACATCTGCATTGTAAACGTATTGGTCCAATGGGGAATTTGTTTTAAACTCATTTGAAATATTGAAAAAAAAAGGCCCTATGTAACCAATGGGCTGGTATTATGGGGCTCTGTATCTTTAAATTTTCCACAGTAAAATTACAACCGTGTATGAAAGATATGATAGAGGGGGGTGTAGTATGACACATCTGCATTGTAAACGTATTGGTCCAATGGGGGAATTTGTTTTAAACCCATTTTGAAATATTGAAAAAAAATGTCCCTATGTAACCAATGGGCTGATATTTGGGGCTCTGTATCTTTAAATTTCCACAGTAAAATTACACCGTATTGTAAGATATGATAGAGGGGGGTGTGTATGACACATCTGCATTGTAAACGTATTGGTCCAATGGGGAAATTTGTTTTAAACCCATTTTGAAATATTGGAAAAAAAGGCCCTATGTAACCAACGGGCAGATATTTGGGTCTCTGTACCTTTAAATTTCCACAGTAAAATTACACCGTATTGTAAGATATGATAGAGGGGGGTGTGTATGACACTTCTGTATTGTAAATGTATTGGTCCAATGGGAGAATTTTTTTAAACCCATTTTGAAATATAAAAATAAAAGGCCCTATGTAACCAATGGGCTGGTATTTGGGGCTCTGTATCTTTAAATTTCCACAGTAAAATTACACCGTATTGTAAGATATGATAGAGGGGAGTGTGTATGACACATCTGCATTGTAAACGCATTGGTCCAATGGGAGAATTTGTTTTAAACTCATTTTGAAATATAAAAATAAAAGGCCCTATGTAACCAATGGGCTGGTATTTGGGGCTCTGTATCTTTAAATTTCCACAGTAAAATTACACCGTATTGTAAGATATGATAGAGGGGGGTGTGTATGACACATCTGCATTGTAAACGTATTGGTCCAATGGGGGAATTTTCTTTAAACCCATTTTGAAATATAAAAATAAAAGGCCCTATGTAACCAATGGGCTGGTATTTGGGGCTCTGTATCTTTAAATTTCCACAGTAAAATTACACCGTATTGTAAGATATGATAGAGGGGAGTGTGTATGACACATCTGCATTGTAAACGTATTGGTCCAATGGGAGAATTTGTTTTAAACTCATTTTGAAATATAAAAATAAAAGGCCCTATGTAACCAATGGGCTGGTATTTGGGGCTCTGTATCTTTAAATTTCCACAGTAAAATTACACCGTATTGTAAGATACGATAGAGGGGGGTGTGTATGACACATCTGCATTGTAAACGTATTGGTCCAATGGGGGAATTTGTTTTAAACCCATTTTGAAATATTGGAAAAAAAATCACTATGTAACCAATGGGCTGATATTTGGGGCTCTGTATCTTTAAATTTCCACAGTAAAATTACACCGTATTGTAAGATACGATAGAGGGGGGTGTGTATGACACATCTGCATTGTAAACGTATTGGTCCAATGGGGGAATTTGTTTTAAAAACATTTTGAAATATTGAAAAAAAAAGGCCCTATGTAACCAATGGGCTGATATTTGGGGCTCTGTATCTTTAAATTTCCACAGTAAAATTACACCTTATTGTAAGATGTGATAGAGGGGGGTGTGTATGACACATCTGCATTGTAAACGTATTGGTCCAATGGGGGAATTTGTTTTAAACCCATTTTGAAATATTGAAAAAAAAAGGCCCTATGTAACCAATGGGCTGGTATTTGGGGCTCTGTACCTATAAATTTCCACAGTAAAATTACACCGTATTGTAAGATATAATAGAGGGGGGTGTGTATGACACATCTGCATTGTAAACGTATTGGTCCAATGGGGGAATTTGTTTTAAACCCATTTTGAAATATTGGAAAAAAAGGCCCTATGTAACCAACGGGCAGATATTTGGAGCTCTGTATCTTTAAATTTCCACAGTGAAATTACACCGTATTGTAAGATATGATAGAGGGGGGTGTGTATGACACATCTGCATTGTAAACGTATTGGTCCAATGGGAGAATTTGTTTTAAACCCATTTTGAAATATTGAAAAAAAAGGCCCTATGTAACCAACGGGCAGATATTTGGGGCTCTGTATCTTTAAATTTCCACAGTAAAATTAAACCGTATTGTAAGATATGATAGAGGGGGGTGTGTATGACACATCTGCATTGTAAACGTATTGGTCCAATGGGGGAATTTGTTTTAAACCCATTTTGAAATATTGAAAAACAATGTCCCTATGTAACCAATGGGCAGATATTTGGGGCTCTGTACCTTTAAATTTCCACAGTAAAATTACACCGTATTGTAAGATATGATAGAGGGGAGTGTGTATGACACATCTGCATTGTAAACGTATTGGTCCAATGGGAGAATTTGTTTTAAACTCATTTTGAAATATAAAAATAAAAGGCCCTATGTAACCAATGGGCTGGTATTTGGGGCTCTGTATCTTTAAATTTCCACAGTAAAATTACACCGTATTGTAAGATATGATAGAGGGGAGTGTGTATGACACATCTGCATTGTAAACGTATTGGTCCAATGGGAGAATTTGTTTTAAACTCATTTTGAAATATAAAAATAAAAGGCCCTATGTAACCAATGGGCTGGTATTTGGGGCTCTGTATCTTTAAATTTCCACAGTAAAATTACACTGTATTGTAAGATACGATAGAGGGGGGGGTGTATGACACATCTGCATTGTAAACGTATTGGTCCAATGGGGGAATTTGTTTTAAACCCATTTTGAAATATTGGAAAAAAAATCACTATGTAACCAATGGGCTGATATTTGGGGCTCTGTATCTTTAAATTTCCACAGTAAAATTACACCGTATTGTAAGATATGATAGAGGGGGTGTGTATGACACATCTGCATTGTAAACGTATTGGTCCAATGGGGGAATTTGTTTTAAAAACATTTTGAAATATTGAAAAAAAAAGGCCCTATGTAACCAATGGGCTGATATTTGGGGCTCTGTATCTTTAAATTTCCACAGTAAAATTACACCTTATTGTAAGATGTGATAGAGGGGGGTGTGTATGACACATCTGCATTGTAAACGTATTGGTCCAATGGGGGAATTTGTTTTAAACCCATTTTGAAATATTGAAAAAAAAAGGCCCTATGTAACCAATGGGCTGGTATTTGGGGCTCTGTACCTTTAAATTTCCACAGTAAAATTACACCGTATTGTAAGATATAATAGAGGGGGGTGTGTATGACACATCTGCATTGTAAACGTATTGGTCCAATGGGGGAATTTGTTTTAAACCCATTTTGAAATATTGGAAAAAAAGGCCCTATGTAACCAACGGGCAGATATTTGGGGCTCTGTATCTTTAAATTTCCACAGTAAAATTACACCGTATTGTAAGATATGATAGAGGGGGGTGTGTATGACACATCTGCATTGTAAACGTATTGGTCCAATGGGAGGATTTGTTTTAAACCCATTTTGAAATATTGAAAAAAAAGGCCCTATGTAACCAATGGGCTGGTATTTGGGGCTCTGTATCTTTAAATTTCCACAGTAAAATTACACTGTATTGTAAGATACGATAGAGGGGGGTGTGTATGACACATCTGCATTGTAAACGTATTGGTCCAATGGGGGAATTTGTTTTAAACCCATTTTGAAATATTGGAAAAAAAATCACTATGTAACCAATGGGCTGATATTTGGGGCTCTGTATCTTTAAATTTCCACAGTAAAATTACACCGTATTGTAAGATATGATAGAGGGGGTGTGTATGACACATCTGCATTGTAAACGTATTGGTCCAATGGGGGAATTTGTTTTAAAAACATTTTGAAATATTGAAAAAAAAAGGCCCTATGTAACCAATGGGCTGATATTTGGGGCTCTGTATCTTTAAATTTCCACAGTAAAATTACACCTTATTGTAAGATGTGATAGAGGGGGGTGTGTATGACACATCTGCATTGTAAACGTATTGGTCCAATGGGGGAATTTGTTTTAAACCCATTTTGAAATATTGAAAAAAAAAGGCCCTATGTAACCAATGGGCTGGTATTTGGGGCTCTGTACCTTTAAATTTCCACAGTAAAATTACACCGTATTGTAAGATATAATAGAGGGGGGTGTGTATGACACATCTGCATTGTAAACGTATTGGTCCAATGGGGGAATTTGTTTAAAACCCATTTTGAAATATTGGAAAAAAAGGCCCTATGTAACCAACGGGCAGATATTTGGGGCTCTGTATCTTTAAATTTCCACAGTAAAATTACACGTATTGTAAGATATGATAGAGGGGGGTGTGTATGACACATCTGCATTGTAAACGTATTGGTCCAATGGGAGTTTGTTTTAAACCCATTTTGAAATTGGAAAAAAAAGGCCAATGGTACCAACGGCAGATGTTTTGGGCAAAGTTCCCGTATTTTGTATAAGGGGTTGTGATAAACGTATTGGTCCTGGGGAATTTTACCATTGAAAAAAACCCTGTAATTAAGATGTATTTGGGTTCCACAATTTCTGTAATATTGACAATCTTAAACAGTAAAGGGAGAATTACAACCATTTTTGTATTGTAAGTTGGGGGGCTCGTAAAGTAAAACCACACGGTTGTGTTGTAATTATGATAGGGGGTGGTATGACACTTCTGCATTGTAAACGTATTGGTCCAATGGGGGAATTTGTTTTAAACCCATTTTGAAATATTGAAAAAAAAATGTCCCTATGTAACCAATGGGCTGGATATTTGGGGCTCTGTACCTTTAAATTTCCACAGTAAAATTACACCGTATTGTAAGATATGATAGAGGGGGGTGTGTATGACACATCTGCATTGTAAACGTATTGGTCCAATGGGGGAATTTGTTTTAAACTCATTTTGAAATATAAAAATAAAAGGCCCTATGTAACCAATGGGCTGGTATTTGGGGCTCTGTATCTGTACTCTAATGTATTGTCGTATTTGTTTTCTTTTTTTTGTATTGGGCTCTGGCTCTTTAAATTTCCACAGTAAAATTACACCTTATTGTAAGATATGATAGAGGGGGGTGTGTATGACACATCTGCATTGTAAACGTATTGGTCCAATGGGGGAATTTGTTTTAAACCCATTTTGAAATATTGAAAAAAAAGGCCCTATGTAACCAATGGGCTGGTATTTGGGGCTCTGTACCTTTAAATTTCCACAGTAAAATTACACCGTATTGTAAGATATGATAGAGGGGGGTGTGTATGACACATCTGCATTGTAAACGTATTGGTCCAATGGGGGAATTTGTTTTAAACCCATTTTGAAATATAAAAATAAAAGGCCCTATGTAACCAATGGGCTGGTATTTGGGGCTCTGTATCTTTAAATTTCCACAGTAAAATTACACCGTATTGTAAGATATGATAGAGGGGGGTGTGTATGACACATCTGCATTGTAAACGTATTGGTCCAATGGGGGAATTTGTTTTAAACCCATTTTGAAATATTGAAAAAAAAAGGCCCTATGTAACCAATGGGCTGATATTTGGGGCTCTGTATCTTTAAATTTCCACAGTAAAATTACACCGTATTGTAAGATATGATAGAGGGGGGTGTGTATGACACATCTGCATTGTAAACGTATTGGTCCAATGGGGGAATTTGTTTTAAACCCATTTTGAAATATTGGAAAAAAATTCACTATGTAACCAATGGGCTGATATTTGGGGCTCAGTATCTTTAAATTTCCACAGTAAAATTACACCGTATTGTAATATATGATAGAGGGGGTGTGTATGACACATCTGCATTGTAAACGTATTGGTCCAATGGGGGAATTTGTTTTAAACCCATTTTGAAATATTGAAAAAAAATGTTCCTATGTAACAATGGGCTGATAATTGGGGCTCTGTATCTTTAAATTTCCACAGTAAAATTACACCGTATTGTAAGATATGATAGAGGGGGGTGTGTATGACACATCTGCATTGTAAACGTATTGGTCCAATGGGGGAATTTGTTTTAAAAACATTTTGAAATATTGAAAAAAAAAGGCCCTATGTAACCAATGGGCTGATATTTGGGGCTCTGTATCTTTAAATTTCCACAGTAAAATTACACCGTATTGTAAGATATGATAGAGGGGGGTGTGTATGACACTTCTGCATTGTAAATGTATTGGTCCAATGGGAGAATTTTTTTAAACCCATTTTGAAATATAAAAATAAAAGGCCCTATGTAACCAATGGGCTGGTATTTGGGGCTCTGTATCTTTAAATTTCCACAGTAAAATTACACCGTATTGTAAGATATGATAGAGGGGGGTGTGTATGACACATCTGCATTGTAAACGTATTGGTCCAATGGGGGAATTTGTTTTAAACCCATTTTGAAATATTGGAAAAAAATTCACTATGTAACCAATGGGCTGATATTTGGGGCTCAGTATCTTTAAATTTCCACAGTAAAATTACACCGTATTGTAAGATATGATAGAGGGGGGGGTGTGTATGACACATCTGCATTGTAAACGTATTGGTCCAATGGGGGAATTTGTTTTAAACCCATTTTGAAATATTGAAAAAAAATGTCCCTATGTAACCAATGGGCTGATAATTGGGGCTCTGTATCTTTAAATTTCCACAGTAAAATTACACCGTATTGTAAGATATGATAGAGGGGGGTGTGTATGACACATCTGCATTGTAAACGTATTGGTCCAATGGGGGAATTTGTTTTAAAAACATTTTGAAATATTGAAAAAAAAAGGCCCTATGTAACCAATGGGCTGATATTTGGGGCTCTGTATCTTTAAATTTCCACAGTAAAATTAAACCTTATTGTAAGATGTGATAGAGGGGGGTGTGTATGACACATCTGCATTGTAAACGTATTGGTCCAATGGGGGAATTTGTTTTAAACCCATTTTGAAATATAAAATAAAAGGCCCTATGTAACCAATGGGCTGGTATTTGGGGCTCTGTATCTTTAAATTTCCACAGTAAAATTACACCGTATTGTAAGATATGATAGAGGGGGGTGTGTATGACACATCTGCATTGTAAACGTATTGGTCCAATGGGGGAATTTGTTTTAAACCCATTTTGAAATATTGGAAAAAAATTCACTATGTAACCAATGGCTGATATTTTGGGCTCAGTATCTTTAAATTTCCACAGTAAAATTACACCGTATTGTAAGATATGATAGAGGGGGGTGTGTATGACACATCTGCATTGTAAACGTATTGGTCCAATGGGGGAATTTGTTTTAAACCCATTTTGAAATATTGAAAAAAAATGTCCCTATGTAACCAATGGGCTGATAATTGGGGCTCTGTATCTTTAAATTTCCACAGTAAAATTACACCGTATTGTAAGATATGATAGAGGGGGGTGTGTATGACACATCTGCATTGTAAACGTATTGGTCCAATGGGGGAATTTGTTTTAAAAACATTTTGAAATATTGAAAAAAAAAGGCCCTATGTAACCAATGGGCTGATATTTGGGGCTCTGTATCTTTAAATTTCCACAGTAAAATTAAACCTTATTGTAAGATATGATAGAGGGGGGTGTGTATGACACATCTGCATTGTAAACGTATTGGTCCAATGGGGGAATTTGTTTTAAACCCATTTTGAAATATTGAAAAAAAAAGGCCCTATGTAACCAATGGGCAGATATTTGGGGCTCTGTACCTTTAAATTTCCACAGTAAAATTACACCGTATTGTAAGATATGATAGAGGGGAGTGTGTATGACACATCTGCATTGTAAACGTATTGGTCCAATGGGAGAATTTGTTTTAAACTCATTTTGAAATATAAAAATAAAAGGCCCTATGTAACCAATGGGCTGGTATTTGGGGCTCTGTATCTTTAAATTTCCACACTAAAATTACACCGTATTGTAAGATATGATAGAGGGGGGTGTGTATGACACATCTGCATTGTAAACGTATTGGTCCAATGGGGGAATTTGTTTTAAACCCATTTTGAAATATTGAAAAAAAAAGGCCCTATGTAACCAATGGGCTGGTATTTGGGGCTCTGTACCTTTAAATTTCCACAGTAAAATTACACCGTATTGTAAGATATGATAGAGGGGGGTGTGTATGACACATCTGCATTGTAAACGTATTGGTCCAATGGGGGAATTTGTTTTAAACTCATTTTGAAATATAAAAATAAAAGGCCCTATGTAACCAATAGGCTGGTATTTGGGGCTCTGTATCTTTAAATTTCCACAGTAAAATTACACCGTATTGTAAGATATGATAGAGGGGGGTGTGTATGACACTTCTGCATTGTAAATGTATTGGTCCAATGGGAGAATTTTTTTAAACCCATTTTGAAATATAAAAATAAAAGGCCCTATGTAACCAATGGGCTGGTATTTGGGGCTCTGTATCTTTAAATTTCCACAGTAAAATTACACCGTATTGTAAGATATGATAGAGGGGGGTGTGTATGACACATCTGCATTGTAAACGTATTGGTCCAATGGGGGAATTTGTTTTAAACCCATTTTGAAATATTGGAAAAAAAGGCCCTATGTAACCAACGGGCAGATATTTGGGGCTCTGTATCTTTAAATTTCCACAGTAAAAGTACACCGTATTGTAAGATATGATAGAGGGGGGTGTGTATGACACATCTGCATTGTAAACGTATTGGTCCAATGGGGGAATTTGTTTTAAACCCATTTTGAAATATTGGAAAAAAATTCACTATGTAACCAATGGGCTGATATTTGGGGCTCAGTATCTTTAAATTTCCACAGTAAAATTACACCGTATTGTAATATATGATAGAGGGGGGTGTGTATGACACATCTGCATTGTAAACGTATTGGTCCAATGGGGGAATTTGTTTTAAACCCATTTTGAAATATTGAAAAAAAATGTCCCTATGTAACCAATGGGCTGATAATTGGGGCTCTGTATCTTTAAATTTCCACAGTAAAATTACACCGTATTGTAAGATATGATAGAGGGGGGTGTGTATGACACATCTGCATTGTAAACGTATTGGTCCAATGGGGGAATTTGTTTTAAAAACATTTTGAAATATTGAAAAAAAAAGGCCCTATGTAACCAATGGGCTGATATTTGGGCTCTGTATCTTTAAATTTCCACAGTAAAATTACACCGTATTGTAAGATATGATAGAGGGGGGTGTGTATGACACTTCTGCATTGTAAATGTATTGGTCCAATGGGAGAATTTTTTTAAACCCATTTTGAAATATAAAAAAAAAGGCCTATGTAACCAATGGGCTGGTATTGGGGCTCTGTATCTTTAAATTTCCACAGTAAAATTACACCGTATTGTAAGATATGATAGAGGGGGTGTGTATGACACATCTGCATTGTAAACGTATTGGTCCAATGGGGGAATTTGTTTTAAACCCATTTTGAAATATTGGAAAAAAATTCACTATGTAACCAATGGGCTGATATTTGGGGCTCAGTATCTTTAAATTTCCACAGTAAAATTACACCGTATTGTAAGATATGATAGAGGGGGGTGTGTATGACACATCTGCATTGTAAACGTATTGGTCCAATGGGGGAATTTGTTTTAAACCCATTTTGAAATATTGAAAAAAAATGTCCCTATGTAACCAATGGGCTGATAATTGGGGCTCTGTATCTTTAAATTTCCACAGTAAAATTACACCGTATTGTAAGATATGATAGAGGGGGGTGTGTATGACACATCTGCATTGTAAACGTATTGGTCCAATGGGGGAATTTGTTTTAAAAACATTTTGAAATATTGAAAAAAAAAGGCCCTATGTAACCAATGGGCTGATATTTGGGGCTCTGTATCTTTAAATTTCCACAGTAAAATTAAACCTTATTGTAAGATGTGATAGAGGGGGGTGTGTATGACACATCTGCATTGTAAACGTATTGGTCCAATGGGGGAATTTGTTTTAAACCCATTTTGAAATATAAAAATAAAAGGCCCTATGTAACCAATGGGCTGGTATTTGGGGCTCTGTATCTTTAAATTTCCACAGTAAAATTACACCGTATTGTAAGATATGATAGAGGGGGGTGTGTATGACACATCTGCATTGTAAACGTATTGGTCCAATGGGGGAATTTGTTTTAAACCCATTTTGAAATATTGGAAAAAAATTCACTATGTAACCAATGGGCTGATATTTGGGGCTCAGTATCTTTAAATTTCCACAGTAAAATTACACCGTATTGTAAGATATGATAGAGGGGGGTGTGTATGACACATCTGCATTGTAAACGTATTGGTCCAATGGGGGAATTTGTTTTAACCCATTTTGAAATATTGAAAAAAATGTCCCTATGTAACCAATGGGCTGATAATTGGGGCTCTGTATCTTTAAATTTCCACAGTAAAATTACACCGTATTGTAAGATATGATAGAGGGGGGTGTGTATGACACATCTGCATTGTAAACGTATTGGTCCAATGGGGGAATTTGTTTTAAAAACATTTTGAAATATTGAAAAAAAAAGGCCCTATGTAACCAATGGGCTGATATTTGGGGCTCTGTATCTTTAAATTTCCACAGTAAAATTAAACCTTATTGTAAGATGTGATAGAGGGGGGTGTGTATGACACATCTGCATTGTAAACGTATTGGTCCAATGGGGGAATTTTTCTTAAACCCATTTTGAAGTATTGGAAAAAAATTCACTATGTAACCAATGGGCTGGTATTTGGGGCTCTGTATCTTTAAATTTCCACAGTAAAATTACACCGTATTGTAAGATATCATAGAGGGGGGTGTGTATGTGTAACAACTCTGTGTAATTATTACTTTATAAATAATATTATGTTATATCTAGTTTTCCTGTGTTGTGTATACAAGCAAAAAAACCTGTCTGATAGCATGACCACTGATTTAGAACTGTCTGATGGCTTGACTTCAGTCATTGGTGATAGAGTAGGAGAAGGCAGCCTTCCCTCACTCCATGCTCTCGGCTGCCACCTGCAGGCCGGAGGGAGGAATAAGCTCAATCCTCTCTCCACCCTCTCAGTACTGCTCACTATACTGATCGGGGAGCGCGTGCCTCGAGCATGGGAAAGGACAGTCGATGACTCATTGGTGAAGGGGGCGGTGCTTCTCACTCGGCGCCATCTTGGATCTAGTTGTTGGACGGAAGTGACGCTGTTACTCAGAGCGCTTCTCACAGATCGCCCTCCAGTGGATAAACCGGAGACTACAACCAAAGCTTTTTCATCCTACTTCCATCGTAGACATAGTAGGTCTCGTTATCAGTGAAATCACCGTGTGTGAGGAGGAGGGGGGGAGGAGGAGGAGGGGGGAGGGGGGGTACGATGGAGAGATGGATCGGCTTGTGTATTGATCTCTCAGTGTTTTCTCTCCTCTCCTCCCCCAACACCTTACATGACAGAGGCCCTTCCATACAAATTCTAAATTACTTCATTTGTAAATGGAAAAAGCCAATAAAAAGAAATATTAGTGGTAAAAAAAAAAAAAATTGCACAGAAGGTTTACCCCCCTTCCTGCCCAGGCCATTTTTTTCCCATTACAGCACTGCGTTATTTTAACCACTTAAGGACCGCCTCCTGCACATTTACGTCGGCAGAATGGCACGGCTGGGCACATCAACGTATATATACGTTGATTTTAGTACCCAGCCGTGGGTCACGGGCGCGTGCCCGTGGCGCGCTCCCGTGAGCCGGTCCGTAGCTCCAGGGCCGGGACCGCGGGACTCGCGGACGCGATCGCCGCTGCAGTGCGGCGATCCGTCCCTGGAGCTGAAGATCGGGGAGAGCCGCGTGTAAACACACCTTCCCCGTGCTTCTCTGTGGCCGCAGCATCGATCGCGTCATCCCTGTTATAGGGGGACGCGATCGATGACGTCACACCTACAGCCACACCCCCTACAGTTGTAAACACACACAGGGAACACTAAATGTCACAGCGCCCCCTTGTGGTAATTCCCAAACTGCAACTGTCATTTCCACAGTAAACAATGCAATTTAAATGCATTTTTTGCTGTGAAAATGACAATTGTCCCAAAAATGTGTCAAAATTGTCCGAAGTGTCCGCCATAATGTCGCAGTCATGAAAAAAATCGCTGATCGCCGCTATTAGTAGTAAAAAAAAAAAATTTATAAAAATGCAATAAAACTATCCCTTATTTTGTAAACACTATAAATTTTGCGAAAACCAACCGATAAACGCTTATTGCGATTTTTTTACCAAAAATATGTAGAAGAATACGTATCGGCCTAAACTGAGCAAAAAAAATGTTTTTTTATATATTTTTGGGGGATATTTATTACAGCAAAAAGTTAAAAATATTGCATTTTTTTTAAAATTGTCGCTCTATTTTTGTTTATAGCGCAAAAAAATAAAAACCGCAGAGGTGATCAAATACCACCAAAAGAAAGCTCTACTTGTGGGAAAAAAAGGACGCCAATTTTGTTTGGGAGCCACGTCGCACGACCGTGCAATTGTCAGTTAAAATGACGCAGTGCCGAATCGCGAAAAGGGGCAAGGTCTTTTACCTGCATTTTGGTCCGGGTCTTAACCGGTTAACTAGAAATTGCGCAGTGGCGTGACGCCGTACCCCCAAAACATAATTGGTGTCATTTTCCCCCCACAAATAGAGCTTCCCTTTGGTGGTATTTCATCGCCTCTGCGGTTTTTATTTTTTGAACCATAAACAAAAAAAAAGAGCAACAATTTTGAAACAAAAAGCAATATATTTTACTATCTGCTATAAAACATCTAAAAAAAAAATCGAATTTCTTCATCAATTTAGGTCAATATTTATTCTGCTACAGATTTGTGGTAAAAAAATCCCAATAAATGAATATTGATTGGTTTGCGCAAATGTTATAGCGTCCGAAAACAATGTGATATTTTTATTATTATTTTTTTATTAGTAATGGCAGCGATTAGTGACTTATAGACGCACCTCTGGGCCCTTTAACTACTTCAGACCCGCGCTATAGACGAATGACGGCTACAGCGCGGGTCTGAATTTCCAACATGCCGTCAATTGACGGCCGCCCCTTTGGGCGTTCCCAGCGCACGCTGCAGAGCATGATGCGGGGAAGCCCTGTGTTGTCCGTGTCCCTTGGACACGGCCAATCACAGAACCCTGGCGAACAGCCAATCAGAGTGGCCGTTTGCGATGCGATCTGTGCGACGAATGAGAGATGATCTCATAGATCATCTCTCATTGCCGTTTTACACAGAGACAGCGTCCTGTCTCTGGAGAGCAGGAGACCGATCTGTGTCCCTTGTACAAAGAGACACAGATCGGTCACCCCCCCTCCCCCCACAGTTAGAACACACCTAGGATACACATTTAACCCCTTCCTCACCCCCTAGTGTTAACCCCTTCAATGCCAGTCACATTTATACAGTAATTAGTGCATATTTATAGCACTGATCACTCCTATAATGTGAATTCTGGCGCCCAAAAAATGTGTTCAAAGTGTCCGAGTAATCCGCCCCATAAAACTTGCAGTACCAAAATAAAAATCGCAGATCGCCGACATTCTGTAGAAAAAAATAATAAAAAATAAAATTCTGTCCCCTCCCCTATTTTTTTATAATTTTGCGCAAACCATGCGCTTATTGCGATTTTTTTTTTTTTTATTTTTATAAAACAAAAACCCCAATAAACAAAAACCCCCTTAACCCCTTGTTTAATTTAACAAAAAGGGGTTAATAATAGCACAACAAGTAATCACATATTTTTTTTTTAACAAACCTTTTTTACTTTTTTGCAAAAAAACAAAACCCCAATAAATCCCATAACACCCAAAATTACCCTCCATGTGGGGAACCAATACTCACCCCTCACCCTCACCCGTCCCAACCCTCTCCTGTCGCACCTTCCTAGCTCAAGTTTACCCCCCTTCAGTTTTTCAGTATCCGAAGCTGAAATTTAACCAAGGGTTTAATAAAGAGAGTAAAAAATATAAAAAAAAAATTCTTTAAAAAAAAAAAAGAAATTTGCCACTGGGGCTTTGGGACCTCATTAAAAAAAAAAACCTCTGATGGAGACTCTTTACCATTGACCCAGCCGTCTAATTCCTCCTAAACTCCTCAGGACAGCCCTTTTTTTTTTCTGATAGGGTTGTCACCTCAACACCCTCCCCTCCCCCCCTCTCCAGCCCCCCAATGCCCCCACTTGACCACCACTACACCACCATTCCCCAAATCCCTGCCACCAATAATCCCATGCCAATCTAGTGCCCTCAATGGACCCCAACTATGCCCACCACGGGCACACCATAAATTGGATGGCAATTGTTTCACTGATTGCATCCATTAGTACAACACCTAAACGTTTCTGCCACCTATTCACACAACCCCCATCCTATTCCACCCTAACCTATCCCACCCTATGCCCCTATCAGTCCCCATCTTGTCCGTCTATCCGTGCCCATTCGTGCCCATCCCTACCATCATATATTTGTGCAAATATTGCCCATCAATGCCACCACATCCACCCCACATCATCGGTGCCCATCAGTGTCGCCTTATCAGTGCCCGCCAGTGCAGTACCATCAGTACCCATCAGTGAAGGATTAAACGTACTTATTTACAAGGTTTTATAACAGAAACAAAAGAAAACTTTTTTTCTTCAAAATTTTCGGTAATTTTTTTTTTTTGCAGAAAATAAAAATCTCAGAGGTGATAAAATACCACCAAAAAAAAGCTCTATTTGTGGGAACTAAATGATACAAATTTAGTTTGGGTACAGTGTAGCATGACTGCGCAATTGTCATCGAAAGTGAAAGCTAAAAATTGGTCTGGGCGGGAAGGTGTATAAGAGCCCGGTATGGAAGTGGTTAAAATGACCATAGTACAGTTTATGTAAAATCTATGAAATGATATCAAATTTGGCTACATTGTTACATGACCGAGGAATTCCCAGTCATTGGGCCAGATTCAGAGACACTTAATATTGCGCTGCGTAATCGAAATACTCTACGCTGCCGTATTTTACCAGGCTCTACACCAAATTCTGGTAGATTTTTGCCCGCACGCTACGGCGGCGTAGTCTATTTCTCGCCGCGTAATCGAAATACGCGATTAGGGGGCGTAAAGCATTTAAATTAAGCACGTCCCCGCGGCGATCGAACTGCGCATGCTCTGTTCAGAAATTTCCCGCCGTGCATTCGGTTACAGTGACGTCGTTACGTAATTCGTTGTTTGAGTAGCGTCGTTTACGAACATTCCTATTCCCGGACGACTTACGTAAAAAATAATAAAAGACGTCCGAAAACGTAGAAATTCGACACGGGAACGACGGCCATACTTAACATGGGCTGTCTAATATTAGAGCAGCAAAAAGCTGGTATAGTGTTACGCAAAAAAAAGATGACTAAAGATGCCGTAAGAGATTGCGATTGAAGATCGTAATTTAGTGGATTGCAGGCAAAAGCTCATTAGCATACCCCGATGGCGAAAAACAACGGGAAGTCCACCCAGTGGCCACAATTTTATTGCAGCGTAGATCTGAAGGTGTACGAACACGTAAGACAGTCGAATTGGAGCCCGCAGCCGTCTATTCATGGTTTGAGGTTTTCGACTAGCTAAAAAACGCGCGTAATTTGAAATGACTCCAGTCTAACACCAGTTAGACAGGAGTAAGGGCTCTGTGAATCTGGCCCAGAGTTTCCAGGCCTGAAAAGTGGCAGCTGGTATGAGGTGTGTGATGTCACAATGGGCTGCAAACCGCTTCAAACCGGACTGCAATTGTTTCCTTAATTTTCCTGCACTGGGAGCTGACCGAGTCACATGGTGTCTCCTGCGATTATTAGCGTTTTTTTTACTTAAAATATATTGCTATTGTATTATTGTATATATTGTTATTATTATAAACATTAAAAAAAATAGTTTTTTCTCTAGGTCACCACCATGCCTCGAGCTGCAAGACGTGGACATCGGGGAAGGCAATCCCGTCAGGCTTACCTCAGGAGACGGAGAGCGCCACCACAGGGACCACCGGCAGTGGTGCAGCCTACCTGTGCCATCTGCCTCTGTGAGTATGCAGTACAGGATTGTATGACACTGCCCTGTAATCATGCTTTCCACTTTACATGTATCCGCAGGTGGCTCCAACAGAACCGAACGTGTCCCATGTGCCGAGCGCCCGTTCCACGTTAGGACATCGTGTGTGTTCCATCAACCTGGGGCTGGACGAACATGGAGATCCCAACATCATCTTCGTGTACATATAAAGTAACACCTATATATTTTATGTACCCTGGAAACATCATGGGGTAATGTATACCGATCTGTATATTTGTTTCTATCTTCTGCTTCTAGTAGACAATGATTAGAAAACAAATATACTTGTGACAAATACACAAAAAAATGGTTTAGGCCAAGCTGTCCGTTTTCATAGAAATCCTCCTACTCACCCAGCTCCCGACAAGCCCCTCCCCACTCCCCCAGAGCGGAGCTATCATCCTCGGCTCCAGATAAATCCCACCCACCTGACATGAGCGGACCCGACCCGTCCATCCACCCCCCCATCATCATTATCCACCAGCATCACTACCACAAGACAATTCAACCCGAAACCTTCACCCACAACCAGCTTCAGCTCCATTTGTGCGCCCCAGACGCCACCATTGCCTTTATAGTAGATAACACCTGAAAAAGAATATACCCCCCACCCCACCCGCCACTCCCCACCCCCACCCTGATGCAGCCTCCACTGTGAACCCCCCCACCAACCACAACACAACACCCGGTGAATGACCACCTAAGGGAACACAAAACTCCCCCCCACAACCCCCACAGAAATGGACCCCTTCACCACCTGACCCAAACCAGCTCTCACCCCTTCATTTCAAGACACCCCCCCCAAACCACCCCTTCACCCAACACAACACACACTGGTCCCACCACCCTGCACCCTGACCCCACTCCCCACCCTTACCCCAAATAACCCCCCCATTACCCTGAACAAACACCCCCACCCCCGCCAAACCCACACCCAACCAAAACAGTCAACCACCCTGACACACCCCCCCACCCAACAGCCTTGTGACCCACCACCAAACAAACTTGTGACAAATACCACCAAAACACCCCCCAACCACCATGGAGGCCAAACACAACCCAACCCACCCACCAAACCCCCCTCACCCCACCCCGGATCACCCCACCTAAGACCCCTGGTTGTGCGCCCCAGACGCCCAAATTTGGCCCTATATAGACACCCAAAACCCCAATATAACAACACACCATTACCCCCCCACCCCAATCCCCTCCCACCACCATGCACCCAATTACCCCCCACCCCCAGACCCAAAACAACCCCCCGGTGAACCACATGGAGGATGACTTGGGACCCACCCCACCCCCCACAAATGGAGTCCCCATAGTAGCCCCCACCTCTCAACCCAATTCACCCCAACCATTTCAAGACAAAACCAAAGTCCCTTCACCCTTCACCCAGATGTAGCCCTAACTCTCTGGGTGTGCCCCCCAGACCCCCAACCCAAACTGCTTATAGTAGATAACACCCCAAAAGAATATACCACCAACCCCCCCCCCCACAAAACTCCACCCCTTCTACCACTCACCCCCCCCCCCACCAAACACACACACCCCCCACCCCACAATGACAACCCCCTGACCCCACCCCCCACCCCATGGACCATGTGACCCCCACAACACACCAGGAACCCCCCAAACAGTAACCAAAGCCCTCAGGCCCCCCCCCCAAACACCACACAAAAAACCAAAACATTCACCACCCCTTCACCCCCCCTGTGCCTCACCAAACACACCCCCCCAACCCCCACACAACACCCCCCCCCATACCCGCCAACACCCAGACCCTTCCCCCAAATACCCCACCACCCCCCACAAAGACCCCAGCCCCCCCTCACCAACTAAAAGCCCCCAGACAATTCTTCACAAATTGATTCCATCCCATGGGGATGTCATTTTTCTTTTTCCTACTCCAATCAACAATATACCAGCTTCCCCCTACACCATCCCCACTCCCACCTCCCATACCCCTCCTTACACCCCCCTCCCCCCCCCATCAAGCAACCCCCCCTTGATCCTAGCCCCCGGCGGAGATCTGCATCAAACTCACAATTAATATCCCCCTCCCGGCTCTCCCCATAATGATCAACACTACTCACCCCCATCCCCTCCACACACCACATCCCCCCAACCTTTTCCCCCTTTTCACCCAAGACCCCTTCATTCCCAAACACCCATTATCCTTCAGCCCCTTCCCCACCCCCCCCCCCCTTCTATAGGATCAATTCCTCAAATTTCTCCTTCATCCCACAAAGGGGATCCCCCTCCCCCCTCCATTCATACCCCAAACACCCATGTAATAATCCCAATGGACCCTTTATTCATAGCCCCCTTACCCCAGACAAATTTCCCTTTTACCCAACCCCGCTTCACCCTTCATTCTCAACACTTCTACAATTGGGTATTTCCCTTCCGCCCCATAAAATATCTACTAATAACCCACCCATAACAAAGAAAATAATATATCCAGACCATTACCGCCAAAGGGGAGTCTCTTCACCCTGATGCAGCCTCTACTCACTCGGGTGAAGGCCCAGACCAATCAACACCAAAGGGTGTGTTGATTCCGGCTATGGGGATGGAGGATGACTTTTTTGTGACAAATACCACAGAAATGGAGTCCCGTTATCCTTGATTATGCCTCCAGCTCTCAGGCTGATGATTCCAAGACAATTCTTACCGAAAGGGGTCGCTTCACCCTTCACCCGGATGTAGCTTCTAGCTCTTGGGTGTGCGCCCAGACACCACTGTTTCTGCTTTATAGTAGATAACACCTAAAAAGGAATATATACACCAGACCCATTACCGCCAAAGGGGAGTTTTCCAACCCCTGATGCAGCCTCTATCCACTCGGGTGAAGGCCCCCAGACCATCAAACACAAAGGGTGTGTGATTGGCCGGCTATGGGGATGGAGGATGACTTTTTTGTGACAAATAACACAGAAATGGAGTCCCTTTATCCTAATGTAGCCTCCAGTTCTCAGGCGAGGAT